>JAVLUX010000051.1:16669125-17269125 GCA_032164185.1 Moxostoma hubbsi | reverse complement strand
TCCGCCTAATAGCCCGGTTTTATTGGCCGGGCATTAGCGATGACGTCCGCAGGTGGTGTGCGGTGTGCCGCGAATGCCAGCTGGTAAACCCACCGGCCACCCCAAAAGCGCCATTGCGCCCTCTTCCGTTGATCGAGGTCCCCTTCGAGAGAATTGGAATGGACCTCGTCGGGCCATTAGAGCGGACAGCACGCGGACATCGCTTTGTGTTAGTCTTAGTGGATTACGCAACGCGATATCCGGAAGCAGTGCCTCTAAGCAACATCTCAGCACGTAGTGTTGCTGGGGCGCTCTTCAAAATAATCTCCCGGGTGGGGATTCCAAAAGAAATCCTCACCGATCAAGGCACAACGTTTATGTCACGCACACTTCGCGAACTTTACGATCTATTGGGCATTAAATCGATTCGCACTAGCGTGTATCTTCCGCAGACAGATGGCCTAGTGGAACGCTTTAACAAAACCCTCAAGAACATGATTCGTAAGTTCGTGCACGAGGATGCTAAAAACTGGGACAGATGGATCGATCCCCTGTTGTTTGCAGTGCGAGAGGTCCTGCAAGCCTCAACCGGCTTCTCTCCATTTGAGCTATTGTACGGGCGATGCCCGCGCAGCATCTTAGATGTTTTACGAGAAGGTTGGGAGGAGGGACCTACAAATAGCAAAAATGAAATTCAATACGTTCTTGACCTCCGAGCAAAACTCCACACTTTGGGGAAACTAACACAGGAGAATTTGCTCCGGGCCCAAGAACGTCAATGCCGGCTATACGACAGGGGAACGCGGCTGAGGGAATTTGCACCGGGAGATAAAGTTCTTGTATTGCTTCCCACATCGAGCTCCAAATTACTCGCCAAGTGGCAAGGGCCCTTTGAGGTCACACGACGAGTGGGGGATCTCGATTATGAAGTTAAGCGAACCAACAGAGGGAATGCGCGTCAAATCTACCACCTCAACCTCCTTAAATTGTGGAGGGAGGCGGTCCCTGTATCGTTGGCTACGGTGGTCCCGGAGAGGGCGGAGCTCGGACCGGAGGTAAATCCAAATCCAGACTTCAATACCCCGGTCATTTGTGGAGACCACCTCTCCCCGTGCCAACGAGCAGAGGTTGCCAGGTTGCAGAAGGAGTTTGCGGACGTATTTTCTCCCCTGCCGGGTCGCACGAACCTCATCCAGCACCATATCGAGACCGAGCCAGGGGCGGTCGTTCGTTGCCGCCCTTACCGCCTCCCCGAGCATAGAAAGAAAATTCTCAGGGACGAATTAGATGCCATGCTTGATATGGGAGTAATAGAAGAATCCCACAGCGACTGGTCCAGCCCAGTCGTTCTTGTTCCCAAGAGTGACGGGTCGGTGCGGTTCTGTGTGGATTATAGAAAAGTCAACGCGGTGTCTAAATTTGACGCGTATCCAATGCCCCGCGTTGATGAACTGCTCGATCGGTTAGGTACTGCTCGCTTTTATTCGACATTGGATTTAACAAAGGGTTATTGGCAGATCCCCTTGACACCAATATCCCGCGAAAAAACAGTCTTCACCATGCCGTTCGGACTACACCAATTTGTGACACTTCCGTTCGGTTTGTTCGGGGCCCCAGCCACGTTCCAGCGTTTGATGGACCGTGTCCTCCGGCCGCACTCTGCTTACGCCGCTGCCTACATAGACGATATTATTATCTATAGTAATGACTGGCAGCGGCATATACAACATCTGAGGGCGGTCCTGAAGTCGCTGCGGCGGGCGGGGCTAACTGCAAACCCTAAGAAGTGCGCGGTTGGGCGTGTGGAGGTACGGTATCTGGGGTTCCACTTGGGCCATGGCCAGGTGCGGCCCCAAATTGATAAAACCGCGGCGATTGCGACTTGCCCTAGGCCCAAGACCAAAAAGGGGGTGAGGCAGTTCCTGGGGCTGGCTGGCTACTACAGAAGGTTCGTACCTAATTATTCGGACGTCACCAGCCCGCTGACTGACCTCACTAAAAAGGGGGCTCCAGATCCGGTCCAATGGTCGGAACAGTGCCAGCAGGCGTTCTCACAAATTAAAGCCGCACTCTGTGGGGGGCCGCTCTTGTATTCCCCTAACTTCTCTCTCCCTTTTCTATTACAGACGGATGCTTCAGACAGAGGGCTGGGGGCCGTACTCTCGCAGGTGGTGGAGGAGGAGGAGGAGCGCCCGGTGCTATACATCAGCAGGAAGCTCTCACTGAGGGAAACTAAGTATAGCACCGTGGAGAAGGAGTGTCTAGCCATCAAGTGGGTGGTCCTCACACTCCGCTACTACCTGCTGGGGCGGGCCTTCACCCTCTGCTCGGATCATGCCCCACTGCAGTGGCTCCACCGCATGAAGGATACTAACGCCCGGATCACCCGTTGGTATCTGGCTCTCCAGCCTTTTAAGATCGAGGTGGTCCACAGACCGGGGGTGCAGATGGCTGTCGCCGACTTCCTTTCCAGAAATGGGGGGGGGGAGTGGTAGGCAGGCCGGATGACGCCCCGGCCTGAGTCGGGCGGTGGGGTTATGTGGCAGCGGGGGCGTGGTCAAGCGCCCGTTCGGAGAGAGGGAGCAGTAAGGGCGCTTGCACCTGAGCTAAAATATGTCTAACACCTGTCTCTAATTTCAGTAAGCACGGGGAGAGCGGCATATAAGAGCCACAACAACGCCAGTGAGGGGGGCAGTCTAGCGTTGCCAACCGAAGCCCAAAGAGTTTGTTTATAGAGAGAGAGAGAGATCGTTCCTGTGTTCATTATAAACAATTTATGTTCAGTGTTGTACTTTTTGTTTTGGAAATGAAAACCCATACCTTTGAGTTCACCCTCCTGTTACCGTGTCCTGCTTCCCCTGTCCAGTCCAGTGAAGTGTCACACAGTTTTACAAATGTGATTATGTTTAGCAAGTCTGAAATTGGTGTTATCACAGAAGCTCTGTTCCAAACGCTAACTCGCTCTTTTGCTACTTAGCAGTGTTGGGGAAGCTGCTCAAAAACGTCATGGTTACTGTAGTAACCTCCCTTCCCTGATGGAGGGAACGAGATATTGTGTCGAATGTAGTGACACAAGGGGTATTTCTTAAGAGCCTCACGTACCTCTGAACTTAAGAAAAGGCCAATGAGAAATTGGCAGACAGAATTTGCATGTCCCACCCCCAGACATACGGGTATAAAGGATGAGCCGAGAATAAGGTACAGACTTTTACAGTGGTAGTAGGTCTAGTGTTGTGGCAAGTGGGACACACGTCTCATTCCCTCCATCAGGGAACGAAGGTTACAACAGTAACCATGACGTTCCCCTTCTGTCACTCACTTGACATTGTGTCGAATGTAGTGACACAAGGGGTCCCATTTAAAAACGGCATGCACTAGACCATGTTATGTGAACTGCTGACACAGGTGCAAACAAGCTAATTCATGCTAGAAGCAAATGTATCGGCCGCACGTAACCCTCCCCAACACCCCCAGAAAAAGGTGACATATACAGACCATAGGTTCCCAGCACCACTAAGGGGGGAACAGGGGAAACAGGTGACATGACTATCATGGGAGCAAGCCGGCCAGCAGTGGCCTTTTCTCTCTCTATGTTTATCGTCATAGAGCATAAAGTGGCTAGGGCTATCTTAACGCTAAGAAATGCGTTAGGGAAGGCGATCTTTTCCATTCCTATTCTTTCAGAGGGAAAAGACCCTGTGGAGACCACATTCTGCCAAGACTGGGGGGTAACATGTGGCCAATTCATCACATGGGTTGTCAAGCCACACGCGGAAGTGGCGTGGTGGTAGATCCTACCTGGTGAGGGAGGAGCTCTACAAATACAGCAACAGGGGACATAGGAATTGCCCAAGGAGATGCAGGCCAGCTGACAGGGGGACCATACCGTGGAAAATACATCACAGGGAGAGGAAATTAGGCCTGTGGAACCCTACCACAGTACAGAGCACTTGAGGCTCGTAGTGGGTCTGGCTGCAAATTCCTCCGCTGAATTCGCAGGCCAGAAGGCTAGGGAGGAAAATCATAGAGGAAGCTTAGTAGCTAACCTGGGAAAGAGAGCGCAATGGATCACTTTGGTGAAGGGCGCAAGGTGCAAGCGGAACAGTTTTACCGAGTTCTACCGGCTTGGACCTGAAAAAACATGGGACAAGACTGACTCAACCCTGAGATTGTAGAATCTCACAAAGGTATTGGGTGTTGCCCAGACCGCTGCTCTGAAGATGTCTGCTAGGGAGGTGCCGTTGGCCAGTGCCCATGAGGATGCCACACTTCTCGTTGAGTGTGCTCGCACCCGCAAAGGGGTGGGCATGGCCTGGGTCTGAAAGGCCAAGGAAATGGTGTCGACGACCCAGTGAGCTAACCTCAGTTTGGAGGCGGTATTCCCTTTCCGCTGTCCACCAAAGCAGACAAGAGCCACTCAGAACATCTAGAGCTCTGCGTGCGGTCCAAATAGATTAGCAAAGCATGTATCGGACACAGCAACGAAAAGGCTGGGTCTGCCTCCTCCTGGGGCAGCACTTGCAGGTTCACGACCTGGTCCCTGAAGGCGGTTGTAGGAACCTTGGGCACGTAGCCCGGTCATGGTCTTAGGATGACGTGAGTATCTGACGGACCGAACTCCAGGCAAGTGTTGCTGACAGAGAACCCTTGCAGGTCCCCATCCCTCTTGATGGAATCTAGTGCAATCAAGAGGGCCGTCTTCAGGGAGAGGGCCTTGAGATCAACTGAGTCAATTGGCTCAAAGGGGGGTCTCTGAAGGCCCGAGAGGACCACTGAGAGATCCCAGGAGATGAACAGGCTTTGCCGGGGAGGATTCAGCCATTGTGTGCCTCTAAGAACCTGATAATCAAGTCGTGCTTACCCAAGGACTTGCCGTCCACTGTGTCGTGGTGGGCCGCGATAGAGGCTACATACACCTTCAAGGTGGAGGAGGACAGCCTCCTCTCAAACATCTCAAAGGAATGAAAGCACTGACCGAACTGCGCATCTCTGCAGGGTCTTCAGACTGGGAAGAACACCAATTTGCAAACATGTGCCACTTTAGGGCCTAAAGCTGCCTAGTAGAGGGAGCTCTGGCTTGGTTGATCATGTCTACGACTGCAGGTGGTAGGCCACTCAGATCTTCCACATCCCGTCCAGGGGCCAGACGTGGAGGTTCCAGAGGACTGGGCGTGGATGCCAGAGGGTGCCCCATTCCTGGGAAAGAAGGTTCTTCCTCAGGGGAATTTGCCCGGGAGGTGCTGTCGCAAGGAGCGTGAGATTCGAGAACCAAGTCTGAGTGGGCCAGTAAGGAGCCACTAAGGTGACTTGTTCCTCATTCTCCCTGACCTTGCACAGCACCAGTGCAAGAAGTTTCACTGGGAGAAATGTGTACTTGCGCTGCCCCCGGGGCCAGCTGTGTGCCAGCACGTCTGTCGCAAGAGTGGGCTCTGTTAGGGAGTACCATAACCGGCAGTGGGAATTGTCTTGGGAGGCATAGAGATCTACCTATGACATGCCGAACCAGCCCCAAATCAGCTGGACCACCTGGGGGTGGAACCTCCACTCTCCTCTGGGTGAGGTCTGTCACGACAGTGCGCCCGCTGTTGTGTTGAGGTTGCCCAGGATATGAATGGCATGCAGCGACCTGAGTCACTGCTGACTCCAAAGGAGGAGATGGCAGGCGAGTGACATATGATGAGAACGCACGCCGTCTTGGTGATTTATGAACGCTATTGCCGAGGTGCTGTCTGAATGGATCAAGACGTGCTTGACCCGAATCAGTGGGAGAAACCTCCACAGGGCAAGGAATACAGCCCGAAACTCTAGGCAGTTGATGTGCCAATGCTGCCGGGGCCCTGTCCAGGAGCCAGCGGCTGAGTGCCCGTTGCACACGGTGCCCCAACCCAGTTGAGAGGCATCTGTGGTGACCACAACACATCTGGACACCTGCTGTGGGGGGACTCCAATCCACAGAAAACAGAGGTCTGTCCAAAGGTTGAAAGCCTGATGGCAGGAAGGGGTTATTAGCACACGATATGTACCGTGGCACCATGCCCATCTCGGGATTCATGTCTGAAGCCAGTGCTGAAGTGGTCTCATATGCATCAACCCGAGTGGCACGACCGCGGCCGAGGATGCCATGTGCCACAGGAGCCTCTGGAACTGTTTTAGAGGAACCACTGTGCCAGGCTCGAAGAGAGCAAGGCACTTGAGCACTGACTCGTTCGTGAGACGTGCTGTCATTGAGACTGAGTCTAACTCCATACAGAGAAAAGAGATGCTCTGAACCGGGGCGAGCTTGCTCTTTTCCCAGTTGACCTGAAGCCCTAGATGGCTGAGGTGCCTGAGCACCTGGTCCCTGTGGGCGCAAAGTGACTCTCGAGAGTGAGCTAGAATGAGCCAGTGATCAAGGTAGTTGAGTATGCAGATGCCTACTTCCCGTAGCGTGTTAAGGGCTGCCTCTGCGACCTTCGTGAAGATGTGAGGGGACAGAGACATGCCGAAGGGGAGGACCCTGAACTAAAATGTCTGGCCATCGAACGCGAACCGTAGGAAGGGTCGATGTCGAGCGTCCTTCAGGTCTACCATTGCGAACCAATCTGATGGCGAACACAGGTAAGAATTTGTTTCTGCGTAAGCATTTTGAACAGGTGTTTGCGTAAAGCCTGGTTGAGAACTTGCAAGTCCAAAATTGGCTGCAACCCACCACCTTTTTTAGGTACGATGAAGTAAGAGTTGTAGAAACCCTTCTTCATCTCGACTGGAGGGACAGGCTCTATCGCATCCTTGAGTAGCATAGTTGTAATCTCTGTACGTAAAGTGCTGGCATTTTTGCTGCGCATCGAAGTGGAGCGAATACCGCTGAAACGAGGAGGGAGCCTGGTGAATTGAACTGCTTAGGCAAGTCAGATGGTCCTGGTCAACCAGCGAGTCCAAGATCCGTGCGAGGGGCACTAAGGGGAAGATCGTTTTTGACGTACCATTTGGGGCTTCGCTGCGGGGGGGGGGGGGGGGGGCAGGTAATAACTCGTCGGGAGGCAAAAGCGCATCCTTAGGCTTGGGTGCTGAGAAAAGACTAAAACCACTTACCTACCTCCGCGCACCCGGCAGAGGGCGGGTTAGAGACTGAGGAGGAGGTCCTGTGAAGACATCCTTGGAACTCGCCAACAACAGCCTGCCAGGGCTGGGCAATTGTGGGATCGGAGGCGAAGTTACTGCGTCCAGGGAACCGGGACTGTGCCGGTGTTTTTTTGGTGTCGTGAGAACGGCGTGCACTAGCTAGATGACCCAGGAAGTGAGGAAGCCTCTCTTTTATTAACAATATGGGTACTGCAGCCTGAAGGGGGTGCAGAAATGGAAAATAAGGAAAACAAGGATTTCCTCCCAGCCCTTCACCGGGGGACGGAGTGGTCTTGATATCAGCTCCGGAGTGAACGTCTGGCTCCCTGGGTCTTCAATCTCAGGAGTGCTTAGGGGCCTTCTGGGTCCTAGAGGAGGTCCTGGAGACGGGGGGCGGGTGCCGCCTGTGAGGTGCACGACGCTGGGGCTGAGAGCTGGGCACAGGTTGAGGCGGAGCTGCCTGATGCTTGGGAGAAGCTGCAGAGGACACCCTCTGCACGCAGACGGGGTGCGGACCATGCTGGGGAGGCGCCACTGCATGATGTGTGAGATCGCTTCTGTCTGCCTCTTTACTGCCGAATACTGCTGAGCGAAGTCATCGACGGTGTCGCCGAAGAGGCCAAGCTGGGAAATGGGGCGTTGAGAAAGCAAACCTTGTCAACATTGCGCATCTCGACCATGTTCAGCCTTAGGTGACGTTCCTGGACCATGAGGGTGGCCATCGCCTCCCCGAGTGCCCACGCTGTGACCTTTGTTGCTCTGAGAGCGAGGTCAGTGGCAGAGCACAGTTCCTGTAGTACGTTGGGGTCAGGACTATCTTTAATTTCCTTGGCTTGGTGGACTTGCAGGAGAGCCATAGCATGCAGGGCAGAGGCGGCCTGTCCAGTGGCGCCTTAGTCTTTCAAAGTCAGTGATGACGTCATCCTACAGGCCTTGGAGGGGAGTACCGGACGATACCGCCAGGTGGCGGTGTTCTTGGGGCACAGGTGGATCACTACCGCTATACACCTGAGGGACTTCTGTGTACCTGTGGGCCGCCCCACTTTCAAGGGTAGTGAGAGCGGCCGAGCGAGGAGGTCAAAGAAACCAGGGGTGGCGTGGCTATGAGTGGCGCCCTGATCTGAGGAACCAGTCGACTAGTCATGAGGGGTGAGGGGAAGGACGAAAGTTTCCAGTCCAGCCTTGTGCTCACGGCGGCCCGGGAAAGCATAGCGGATTCCACGTGTCAGACCTGAAGATGGCAGCCCAGGTGAGTCATCAGCACCAGACGCCGCTGTGATGCTCTCCGATGCAGAGGTGAAATCATCAACCGGCTCACGGGGCATCATCCAGCTCAGCCAGCCATGAATCGAGCCGGTCTTGCGTCTGACCCGGGTGGAAGCGAACAAGCATGCTGGGGGGGGGGGTATTTTGTGGGGATTTACCCAATGAAACCGAGCCCATTGCTCTCCCCAAACCCCCATCATCGCCGGCTACACCAGCCTTAATCCTGTAGAAAGAAGGCGCGGCACGTGGCTGAAGTGGCTTTCCCTCGGAAGGGAGAAAGCTGCGATCGCAATGTCACCATGGCTATGTTCTCTCAATGAGAACATAAACCATTCATGAATGCTTCCGCCATGTGATCGGAGCCTAGACACACGAGGCAGCGCTTATGACCGCCAGGAGCGGAGAGAAAACAGCCACATCCAGGAACTACACAGAGGTGGAAAGACGTCTTTAAAAAGATGTGTTCTGAAAAGGACGTTCAATGCCTGCTGTGCATTGCTATTTTGTGAATGAAAATACTCTCTTTTAGAGGGGAAAATACTTATCTTTTAGAGGTATACACTCTTTTACAGAAGCGCTGTCGAAGCGTCCAGGTGCGTGGACTGCACAGCGTGCAGAGAGGGAGAAAGCCGCTGGTAACGCGCCACAGATCCAACAGCAATGCTCTGATAGAGGTGAGTGGAACAGTACTGAGACTCAGTTTGCTGCTGCACAACCGCTCTGCTCCGAAGAAAAAATCTGACTGACAGACGCACGCACGCTTCCCTTTATACCAGTTTGTCCGGAGGCGGGACATGCAAATTCTGTCTACCAATTTCTCATTGGCCTTTTCTCAAGTTCAGATGTATGTGAGGCTCTCAAGAAAGACCCCTTGTGTCACTACATTTGACACAATGTGGAGTGAGTGACAGATGGGGAACTGTAGTTTTAGTAGCAACAACAAGCTACAAGAGTTAACAAGCAACTACCTTTACTCATTAGCATGTTGCTAAGCTAACAACAGGATACTATTAAGCATAAATAATACATAGCACATACAAATATTGTGAGTCAATTCTGGATTAGATTAGATTAGATTAGATTATTTTTGAGTATTCTGTTGAATCTGAAGGCAGCTCACTAGCTGTAGAATGCATTTACAGTTCCTTTTACGGTAAAAAACAAACAAATCTGATATGATTTCTAGAAAGCTTGTCTTGTAGGTATATTGTGATAACCCGATTACATTAATTAAAACTTTTGAAAAGGAATATTAGCTACTCTTGACTGTTTGTTTTAGTATGATACAGTATAAGATCATTTAGCCAATTCAACAGAAATAATTGTATCTTTTTAAGGTAATATATTTTCATAAACCAGTGCTCAGTGCTCTTTAGTATACAGATGACTTTTCAGCCTATACTTGAGTGTTTACACAGAGACGCATGGAGTTGTTGAAAGAACAGACTTTTGTTTGTTCTGCTTTTTTCTTATTCCACAGTCTTTGTGCCTGTCTTCATCTGAACATCTCTACATGGTGTTGTCCCGAGCTGCATGTTGTGTGTTGGTGTTGAGTTGGCTTGTCAAGCTTTTATTCTGCTTCCATCGTGTTATGACTCTATGCTTTGAAGCATAGGAATTTGTACCTCATCTCCATGTACCAGCCATCCTATATTAAGTATTTGTTGAATTTTGCATTGACTTCATTTATTTTTTTCTCAAAACTCATCCTGGATCTTAAACTTTAATCTTTTCCTCTTACCAACTTCCCACAAGATGTTTTCAATTTGCATGTGTTTTTCTTTTGTTTTTTTGTTGAATTAACAATGCTTGTCTCTAGGTATACAACGCATTGGACCATATACTGTATACTGTATTGTGTACTATGCGGTACATAAGAGCATTGCCTATGTTTCTTATAAGACTTATTCTTTTTAAGTTTTTTTTTTTTTTTTACCTTAAAGCCAAGCGCAAACTAATAGACTAAAGTGTGTCGCCTTTCATGTTTTCTGTGTGTAACAATAAGCCCCAGATCATAGCCAACTCGTAGTGTGTGTGCAACACACACAGAGGCTACAACGACCGACAAATTGACGAGTGAATCAGCAGCAATGACTAACAGCCAACAAATAACTGTGAGACTGTGCAAGAAGTGAATGATTAGAAGTGAACAATTTGGAAGTGATGCAAAATTAGAAATAAACAAGCCATCAAACTGCTGCTCACATCTCCCCAACCACTGTCTCGCTAACGACCAAGATGATGTCTTATAGTTGACGCATATAGTCTGCAATTTTTTATTTGTAATGTGCACACCATTACAACAGAAAACAAGATTCGTTGTGCACAAGGTGATGCAATTTTGTCTTATAGTAGTGTGCTTGGCATAAGTTTGTGTAATCTATCTTTTTTGTTTGTTCTTTTCAATGCAATCCCTAATTTCTCAGTGCACGGTAGAATAACTGAATTACGGATGCTTTATAAATGTAAACCGATAGACTGCTGACTTTGGTGGATCCATGGCCTTTCCCTTTTCCTGTTTTCCACTATGACTACTAAATATGTTCAATATAATATTCCAATGATTTGATATTGCTCTTTTCCTCATGCAGATACGTGTTGTGAACGCATTTCGTAGCTCGCTCTATGAAGGCTTGGAAAAACCAGAATCAAGAACCTCTATCCATAATTTCATGACTCATCCGGAGTTTAGAATAGATGACTCTACACCCCACATTCCACTTATAGATGACACTGATATCGATGACGAGGCTGCCAGGAAGAACTCACCCCTCAGTCAACCATCGTCACCCAACAAGAACAACAACGCCATTGATAGCGGAATTAACCTTACGACGGACACAAGTAAATCTGCTGTATCTTCCAGTCCCGGGAGCCCGCTTCATAGTCTTGAGACTTCACTTTAGCCACCTTATGTGGGTGACTATTCAATAGTTATCTTAGAATATCTGTTTAAAAGCGTTACGAAGAGTGCACGCAAATACGGATTGTGTACAGTTGACTGAATGTGGTCAGCCCCACGTTTTTTTATTTTGTGCTGAAGAAACAAGAAAAAATTATGAATGACTGATTGTGGAGTGACTCGAGGAACTATAAAACTAACCATGAGAGTAAAAACAAGCCACTCCCACTTCATGAGGAAACAATGGACTATAATGAAATAATGAGTAATTTAAATCAAATACAGCTATTATTGTCACTCTTGCATGAATGTACATTACCCAGGATTTTATTTTGAAACTGTTTATTTGAATTGTTTTATTTGATTTAGTGGGACATGCGGTGGACTGGTATTTAAGACAGCTTATCTGATTCACTATGAGTATTGTGTGTGGCATGTATTTAATTGTATAGATTTATTTGACTATTGATTAAAGTGTATCCAGGTTGCAGGGCTCAACTTGCACAGTAGATCTGCACCTGTCGGAAAAGAGAAACCCATGGAAATTAGAATTTATTAAGCACACACACACACACACACACACACTCAAACATATATACAGAGTTTATCATAATTTGTGGCATGTTGCCTTGTTCTGCTTCAATGACTAACTACTTTAACTTATTTATGTCTCAAAGAGAATGTAATTTGTTTACAAAACCTGTAGATATGTCCTGATCTCTTTGTAGGGTTTAAAGCTTCTTTATAGGGTTCAATACCACACAGCAGACATAGTTGGAACAGCTCAAGTTGTCCTGTAATATCGGACTATAGGTGTTTTATTACAAATTGTGTGCTGGACTTGCCTGCTCTTTTGTCAAATAATGAAGATATTTTAGAGGATAACAAAATAAACCAAAAATATAGTGGGATATATCATTAATGTGGCATTTTAGTATTACATGATTGTTGGTATCAGCAACTGCTCTGAGCACCCCTGAAAATATTCAGAACCGATCTGAACACAAACGTTTTTATTAATTCACTGCTTGAACTTGTTGTCATCCTAAAATGTAAGCAGATATTTCAGGTTGGATTAGGCCTTTCATTAGAAATACTAATATATATATATATATATATATATATATATATATATATTTTATTTTTATTTTTTTTAATTGTTATTTATTTATTTTTTTCAGTTACGTGTGACCATCAAAGGCTGCGATGGTTTATGTATTGGACACATCTAAACTAAGCTATATTTTGCATCTCTGTATGGAAATCAAATCTTGATTTCTTTTGATTTAAGGAAATGAACTCAGCTCCTATAAGCTGACATCACTTTGAATAATTGATTTAAGTAATGTAACGAAACAGAACAAAAAAAAGGAATGTTGCTTTTGACTCTTTTATAAAAAAGAAAAACCCAAACCAACAAAAACAAACCAAAACACAAAAAAAACTAAATAAAAAACATGTATGATTCTTTTCTGCACTATCCGGATATTAATGAATTTATGTGGTGTAAATTTAGATTTGCTTCTGTGTTAAAATCAAGCTTGTCTTCCTGAAGTCAGTAAACATACTCTAGCATTTTAACAGAATTCACTAGTCGTTAACTATTTATTGTACTCTAAAAGCAAAAGTACAAATGGGGATCTATCAGAAGGCACACTTATAAAGTCACCCACATTTATTAATATTCCTTGCAGTTATTACCAATTGGAAACATGAAAAGGTATGATGTCATATGTTTAATGTGCAAGTTCAAACTAATTTTGTATCCAATCAGTTATCATTTGAACACATTTAAAAGCCTCATTTGCCAACATTCTCACTACGTAAACTGACCAAAATGATCACCTCTGACATTTTGAAAGTCACCGTCAGGGTGTTTGTCTTAAATGTGTGCACTGTAATGACTCTAGATGTGAAGTTTTACAGTGTGACTGGCAGGTTCAGTTTAATTCATTTCAGTTCAACACCCTTTTGTTAATGGGCCTTATTACAAATGCAGTTTTAAACATAACCAATAAACCAAAATTATGACAGCATTCTAATAATCAAAAATAATAATATTTGTTGCAATACATCAACTTCTATTTACTGTACTTAGCAGCATGCATTTTGTGACGCCACAGGTACTTTTGGCGCCCTAGCAATTTCTGGGTAAATGAAAAGAGTTCATTAATTTTGTTTTTATGAATTTTATAATCTATACAATAATTGTAAATAAAGATCTCAAAGTCTTTGTTCATTTAATGCTATGCAAAAAGTCAAGCTTTTCTGATTGTTACATCATCTACCCTAGAGTGTGTTTCTGGAATGTTTATGGTCTCAAAGTCAGTAAAACAACAAAAACAAATTGTGATGTAAATGATTTTCTAGACTGACAAAATGAATTGTGACACTTGCTTCACTGTATATACCATGATTCCAGAGAAAAGCGCAAGTGATAAAATTAACCGAACGAGAGTAAAAAAAGAAAGAAAAAAAGCACTTAATAAATTCCCGAGGAGCATGAACCAGTGAGCAGTGTGCATGTGTGATGTTTCATATTTTTTACAGACATTGTGAAATCAAATGATGAGCTCACTATTCTTTTGGGAGAACATATTGAAAAGCTTTTTAAATAGCCTAATTTAAATTTGCTAGTGGCAGGTGGTATCATTATATCATATCTGTTTTCTTGAAAGAAAGAGACAGTCAATTCTAAAAGTTATTTTTGTCAACTTTTAGGAATAATCCAACATATAGCTAATAGACATTACACAATATTTAGATTTCATGGGTTTTAAGGGTGCTTTCACACTATCACGTTTGTCATTCTGTACATGTACATATTTGGTGGCAAATCCAGAATACAAAATAATACAAACTTTCAAATTTAAGATTTCCTGAACACTACCCCCACCTTCCATTGGTCAACAAAAACAGAAAGTCCTGTCCCAATACCATTGGTCGAGCCAGTGTTAAGCTATGTTGGGCTAGTTGGGATGTTCAAACAAAGAAATGTTTTAATAGCTATACCACAAATGGCTTACATAAAGTTAATCAAAATATTGAGCTGGGATAGAAGAAAATATTTTAACATTGAAAAACAATTACAAACTTCAGTTTTAATGTGCCTTGATAAGATATTAAAGCACATTGTTTAGATATGGAGGTATTTAGTTATTAGATTCCTCCGATAGGAGGGAATCTATTGTTATTGACAGTTTTATTATTATTAGATTCCTCCGATAGGAGGGAATCTATTGTTATTGACAGTTTTATTAGATTCCTCCGATAGGAGGGAATCTATTGTTATTGACAGTTTTATTATTATTATTATTATTATTATTATTATTATTATTATTATTATTCTCCTTGAGCCCCAATATCTCAAAAAGTTACTGGTCAAAAATTTTCTAAATTGGCACATTGATACTCCATGCCAACGGGTACCCCCAAACCAAGAATGGCCCACATTCGCCCATAGGTGGCGCTACAGGCCACGCCCCAAAAAAATATTTTCAAAGTCATGGCATTTCCAAGCCATTTGTCCAATTATTCTCAAACCTGGTGTACATGCCTCATTTCTCATGGGGAACAAAAAAGCCTCAAGGACCCATAACTTCTGCCCTAATGGATTTTCCTGTACAGTGAAAATTTGCCAAAACCTACAAAACTCTTCTTCTCCTGAACCGTAGCTCCAATATACTTGAAATTTGGTACGCATGTGTAGAATTGATGTCTTTGAAAACGTTACTTAGCAAAAATGAATACGATATAAAATGGCTGAAAGGGGCGTGTTTATGTAAATGTCCACATTTAATCAATATATATGTCAATATATCAAATGTAATTTTGACCCAGGGTTTTTCAAACCTAACATTCTTCAAGATAACATCCCTTTGAAGTACTGTGCAAAGAATTGCCCACATTCGCCCTTAGCGGTTCGCTACAGGCCACGCCCAAATGTCACATTTTCAAAATGATGGCATTTTCACCACAATTTTCGAAATATTCTAAAACTTGGTATACTTGCCTCATTTTTCATTGGGAACAAAAAAGCCTCAAGGACCCATAAGGTACGATTAAAAATGGCTGAAAGGGGCGTGTTTATGTAAATGTCCACATTTAATCAATATATAAGTCAATAAATCAAATGTAATTTTGACTTAGGGATTTTAAACCTGACATGCTTCAAGATAACATCCCTTTGAAGTACTGTGCAAAGAATTGCCGACATTCACCCTTAGCGGTTCGCTACAGGCCACGCCCAAATGTCACATTTTCAAAATGATGGCACTTTCACCCCAATTTTCCAAATATTCTAAAACTTGGTATACTTGCCTCATTTCTCATTGGGAACAAAAAAGCCTCAAGGACCCATAACTTCTGCCCTAATGGATTGTCCTGTACAGTGAAAATTTGCCAAAACCTACAAAAGTCTTCTTCTCTTGAACCGTAGATCCAATTGACTTGACATTTGGTACCCATGTGTAGAATTGATGTCTTTCAATTTGTTACTTAGCAAAAATGAATACAATACAAAATGGCTGAAAGGTGCGTGTTTATGTAAATGACCACATTGCCTCAATATATTAGTATCAATAAACCAAATGAAAATTTGATTGATGGTTTTTCAAACCTAACATGCTTCAAGATGACATAACTATGTTGGCTAGAGAAAGCCAACATATTGTTATGTTACATACATTTATTATTATTATTATTAATAATACTATTTTACTTACTAAAATTTCAACAACCTCACCTCTAAGAGCTTTAATGCTATAAGTACCCAACTTGCCACAGACCTGGGGACTGTTCTGAAGTTTGCTGCTATGTCTTTTTTTACCTGATGCGACTTAGCTTTTTATATAAATGACGATCAAAAATGTAAAAAAATCCCATTGATTTACAATGGCTGAGCAAAAATGCCCCCTCTACTGGATCAATACGGTCTACAAGTAAAATCCCATTCACTTACATTGGCTGAGCAAAGAGGCTCCCTCTGCTGGTGTAACTCTGTCTACCAAATGCACTTTTACTGGAGAAATCTCTCTAATGGAGCAATTCTGTCTACTAGTGGGTGGAGCTCCCGACTTTCTCAGCCAGAAGAATTTTGCCTGCGTTTGCACAAAGGTATGTCAATTGTGTGTGTTTAATGCTTGACATTTGGAACATTCACGCGATTTTATACTATTCATCTCAACAGATGGTAAAACAACTCATATAAATGTTTTCGAGCAGTTTGTGTGAAACAGCGATAATCGTCGCGTCTAACGCACGAGCCCCGATGAGAGTTACTGCACAAGGTCAGTGAGATGTATTTTACTGCTTCCCAGTTTGAATATTCAAGCGATTTTACACTATTCAACTCAACAAATGGCAAAACAACTCAAATAAATGTTTGTGAGCAGTTTTGTGTGAAACCGCGAGATGCGTCACGTCTAACGCACGAGCCCCGATGAGAGTTACTGCACAAATAAGGTCAGTGAGATGTGTTTTACTACTTCCCAGTTTGAATATTCAAGCGATTTTACACTATTCAACTCAACAAATGGCATACAACTCAAATAAATCTTTGCGAGGAGTTTGAAATCGGGAATCATTATTGAATTCTGGCATTATTACGGGGGTCAACAATGGCGCTGTAATGTCCTTTCAGATGCATTGTTCTAAACAGCGGAAAAAACTTAAACAAAATACTGCGTCATTTTTGCCCATTCAGATACATGGAAGAGATCATTACAAACTATAAAAGGTCTACTTTTATTTGTGTACACTTACAATACAACAAAACCTTGAGCTTTTGTAAAATAACGAAAATAAACAGGGTAAATCGAATCTGTCTTTGCGATAATCTGTCTGATACACGTCAGAAAAATCAAGTGAAACTCCGCGAACACTTATCACACAAACATGAAACATATGTCTAAAGAAAGAAGGGATGGACGGATCGATCCTAAAGTATCAATACTTCCAAGAATGATGTTTCATCTGCGTGTTCTCTGACAGCACGCAATAGTGACGCGATCTCATTTTTACTCGCGTCTTCAATGCGAGCAATGTTTGTCTGTTGTATGTGTTTTTAACACTTTCCTGTTTGAACTTTCAAGCGATTTTACACCATTCAACTCAACAAATGGCAAAACAACTCAAATAAATATTTGTGTGAAACAGAGAGCAGCGTCACGTCTAACTCACGAGCCCCGATGAGAGATCGCATTCGCTTCTTCTTGCGTTTGAACGGACACTTTCATACAACCATACATGATATATTGTCTGTTTTGTCTCAAGTGAACTAAACAGTTGATGAAGAAATCGCGAATCTAAATCTAGTATCAACACTTCCGAGAATGATTATCAGCATTGTGTCTGACAGCGCGAGGCATCTCATTTTTACTCGCATCTTCATGGAGGTTTGTCGGTTGTATGTAGTTTCACAATCTCAATCAATTAATCTCTGAAATGAATACAGATGTAACAGCACGAAAATAATGAGACTTCACAGTTCTCTAAAGATTAAACTCAATGAAACAAGCCGCACAGACTGTGCCTTGAATGAAATGCGTTTAAAATCCTCTTAAAGAGACAGTAACAATTTTCCAAGTAAATAAAAAGTAGCCTACAAATGGTTTTTACCCCAAAAATAAATTTCTCTCATCGTATACTCACCCTCATTCCATCCCAGATGTGTATTATTTCCTTTCTTCTGGTGAACACAAATTAATCTTTTTAGAAGATTATCTCAACCCTGTTGGAACTTTCAATGACTTGAATGGTGATCAGAACTCAGAAGCTACAAAAATCACATAAATGCAGCATAAAAGTAATCCATACCACTCCAGTGGTGTAATCCATGCCTTCAGAAGTGATATTATAGGTGTGGGTTAGAAACAGACCTATATATATATATATATATATATATATATATATATATATATATATATATACTTCAAGATGACATCACTCTGAAGTACTGCGTAAAGAATATCCCACATTCTCCCTTAGGGGGCGCTACAGGCCAAGCCCAAAATTCCCATTTGCTGGTCAAAAATGTTCTAATTTGGTACATTGATACTACAGGCCAACAGGAACCCACAAACAAATAATTGCCCATATTCGCCATTAGGGGGCGCTACAGGCTATGCCCAAAATTCCCATTTTATGGTCAAAAATGTTCTAATTTGGTATATTGACACTACAGGCCAACAGAAATCCACAAACCAAGAATGGCCCACATTCACCCTTAGGGGGCGCTACAGGCCACGCCCTAAATTCCCATTTGCTGGTCAAAAATGTTCTAATTTGGTACATTGATACTACAGGCCAACAGGAACCCACAAACAAATAATTGCCCATATTCGCCATTAGGGGGCGCTACAGGCTATGCCCAAAATTCCCATTTTATGGTCAAAAATGTTCTAATTTGGTATATTGACACTACAGGCCAACAGAAATCCACAAACCAAGAATGTCTCACATTCGCCCTTAGGGGGCGCTAAAGGCCATTCCCAAATTGCAATTTTTTTTTGTCAAAAACTTTCAAATTTGGTACATTGATACTACAGGCCAACAGGAACTCACAAACCAAGATTGGCCCACATTCACCCTTAGGGGGCGCTATAGGCCATGTCAAAAATTCCCATTTTCTGGTCAAAAATGTTCTAATGTGGTACATTGATACTGCACGCCAACAGGAACCCACAAACCAAGAATTGCCCATATTCATCATTAGGGGGCGCTACAGGCTATGCCTTAAAGTCCTATTTTTTTGGTCAAACATTTTCAAATTTGGTACATTGATACTACAGGCCAACGGGAACCCACAAACCAAGAATGGCCGACATTCACCCTTAGGGGGCGATATAGGCCATGTCCAAAATTCCCATTTTCTGGTCAATAATGTTCTAATTTGGTACATTGATACTACAGGCCAACAGGAACTCACAAACCAAGAATTGCCCGTATTCACCATTAGGGGGCGCTACAGGCTATGCCCCAATGTCCCACATTGAAAGTGATGGCATTTCCACCCCATTTTTTCAGTTCTTCTGAAACTTAATGTACATAACTCATTTCTCATTGTAAACAAAAAAGCCTCCAGGATCCATAAGATCCCGGCATCATGGACTTTCCTGTACACTGAAAATGTTTAGTTTAGGATTCAGACAGAAAGACACGTTTTTTGAATTTCTTCATTGGGAGAGTTTAACCCCAACCCTCTACTGAACAATTTTAAATGATTTGCCATTTTGAGGAGGAATCGCATTGCTGCTTGCAGCTATATTTATTATTATTATTATTATTATTATTATTATTATTATTATTATTCTCCTTGAGCCCCAATATCTCAAAAAGTCACTGGTCAAAAATTTTCTAAATTGGCACATTGATACTCCATGCCAACGGGTACCCCCAAACCAAGAATGGCCCACATTCGCCCATAGGTGGCGCTACAGGCCACGCCCCAAAAAAATATTTTCAAAGTCATGGCATTTCCAAGCCATTTGTCCAATTATTCTCAAACCTGGTGTACATGCCTCATTTCTCATGGGGAACAAAAAAGCCTCAAGGACCCATAACTTCTGCCCTAATGGATTTTCCTGTACAGTGAAAATTTGCCAAAACCTACAAAACTCTTCTTCTCCTGAACCGTTGCTCCAATATACTTGAAATTTGGTACGCATGTGTAGAATTGATGCCTTTGAAAACGTTACTTAGCAAAAATGAATACGATATAAAATGGCTGAAAGGGGCGTGTTTATGTAAATGTCCACATTTAATCAATATATATGTCAATATATCAAATGTAATTTTGACCCAGGGTTTTTCAAACCTAACATTCTTCAAGATAACATCCCTTTGAAGTACTGTGCAAAGAATTGCCCACATTCGCCCTTAGCGGTTCGCTACAGGCCACGCCCAAATGTCACATTTTCAAAATGATGGCATTTTCACCACAATTTTCGAAATATTCTAAAACTTGGTATACTTGCCTCATTTTTCATTGGGAACAAAAAAGCCTCAAGGACCCATAAGGTACGATTAAAAATGGCTGAAAGGGGCGTGTTTATGTAAATGTCCACATTTAATCAATATATAAGTCAATAAATCAAATGTAATTTTGACTGAGGGATTTTAAACCTGACATGCTTCAAGATAACATCCCTTTGAAGTACTGTGCAAAGAATTGCCGACATTCGCCCTTAGCGGTTCGCTACAGGCCACGCCCAAATGTCACATTTTCAAATGATGGCACTTTCACCCCAATTTTCCAAATATTCTAAAACTTGGTATACTTGCCTCATTTCTCATTGGGAACAAAAAATCCTCAAGGACCCATAACTTCTGCCCTAATGGATTGTCCTGTACAGTGAAAATTTGCCAAAACCTACAAAAGTCTTCTTCTCTTGAACCGTAGATCCAATTGACTTGACATTTGGTACCCATGTGTAGAATTGATGTCTTTCAATTTGTTACTTAGCAAAAATGAATACAATACAAAATGGCTGAAAGGTGCGTGTTTATGTAAATGACCACATTGCCTCAATATATTAGTGTCAATAAACCAAATGTAAATTTGATTGATGGTTTTTCAAACCTAACATGCTTCAAGATGACATAACTATGTTGGCTTGAGAAAGCCAACATATTGTTATGTTACATACATTTATTATTATTATTAATAATACTATTTTACTTACTAAAATTTCAACAACCTCACCTCTAAGAGCTTTAATGCTATAAGTACCCAACTTGCCACAGACCTGGGGACTGTTCTGAAGTTTGCTGCTATGTCTTTTTTTACCTGATGCGACTTAAGCTTTTTATATAAATGACGATCAAAAATGTAAAAAAATCCCATTGATTTACAATGGCTGAGCAAAAATGCCCCCTCTACTGGATCAATACGGTCTACAAGTAAAATCCCATTCACTTACATTGGCTGAGCAAAGAGGCTCCCTCTGCTGGTGTAACTCTGTCTACCAAATGCACTTTTACTGGAGAAATCTCTCTAATGGAGCAATTCTGTCTACTAGTGGGTGGAGCTCCCGACTTTCTCAGCCAGAAGAATTTTGCCTGCGTTTGCACAAAGGTATGTCAATTGTGTGTGTTTAATGCTTGACATTTGGAACATTCACGCGATTTTATACTATTCATCTCAACAAATGGTAAAACAACTCATATAAATGTTTTCGAGCAGTTTGTGTGAAACAGCGATAATCGTCGCGTCTAACGCACGAGCCCCGATGAGAGTTACTGTACAAATAAGGTCAGTGAGATGTATTTTACTGCTTCCCAGTTTGAATATTCAAGCGATTTTACACTATTCAACTCAACAAATGGCAAAACAACTCAAATAAATGTTTGTGAGCAGTTTTGTGTGAAACCGCGAGATGCGTCGCGTCTAACGCACGAGCCCCGATGAGAGTTACTGTACAAATAAGGTCAGTGAGATGTGTTTTACTACTTCCCAGTTTGAATATTCAAGCGATTTTACACTATTCAACTCAACAAATGGCATTACAACTCAAATAAATCTTTGCGAGGAGTTTGAAATCGGGAATCATTATTGAATTCTGGCATTATTACGGGGGTCAACAATGGCGCTGTAATGTCCTTTCAGATGCATTGTTCTAAACAGCGGAAAAACTTAAACAAAATACTGCGTCATTTTTGCCCATTCAGATACATGGAAGAGATCATTACAAACTGTAAAAGGTCTACTTTTATTTGTGTACACTTACAATAACAACAAAACCTTGAGCTTTTGTAAAATAACGAAAATAAACAGGGTAAACCGAATCTGTCTTTGCGATAATCTGTCTGATACACGTCAGAAAAATCAAGTGAAACTCCGCGAACACTTATCACACAAACATGAAACATATGTCTAAAGAAAGAAGGGATGGACGGATCGATCCTAAAGTATCAATACTTCCGAGAATGATGTTTCATCTGCGTGTTCACTGATAGCACGCGATAGTGAGGCGATCTCATTTTTACTCGCGTCTTCAATGCGAGCAATGTTTGTCTGTTGTATGTGTTTTTAACACTTTCCTGTTTGAACTTTCAAGCGATTTTACACCATTCAACTCAACAAATGGCAAAACAACTCAAATAAATATTTGTGTGAAACAGGGAGCAGCGTCACGTCTAACTCACGAGCCCCGATGAGAGATCGCATTCGCTTCTTCTTGCGTTTGAACGGACACTTTCATACAACCATACATGATATATTGTCTGTTTTGTCTCAAGTGAACATAAACAGTTGATGAAGAAATCGCGAATCTAAATCTAGTATCAACACTTCCGAGAATGATTATCAGCGTTGTGTCTGACAGCGCGAGGCGATCTCATTTTTACTCGCATCTTCATGGAGGTTTGTCGGTTGTATGTAGTTTCACAATCTCAATCAATTAATCTCTGAAATGAATACAGATGTAACAGCACGAAAATAATGAGACTTCACAGTTCTCAAAAGATTAAACTCAATGAAACAAGCCGCACAGACTGTGCCTTGAATGAAATGCGTTTAAAATCCTCTTAAAGAGACAGTAACAATTTTCCAAGTAAATAAAAAGTAGGCCTACAAATGGTTTTTACCCCAAAAATAAATTTCTCTCATCGTATACTCACCCTCGTTCCATCCCAGATGTGTATTATTTCCTTTCTTCTGGTGAACACAAATTAAGCTTTTTAGAAGATTATCTCAACCCTGTTGGACCTTTCAATGACTTGAATGGTGATCAGAACTCAGAAGCTACAAAAATCACATAAATGCAGCATAAAAGTAATCCATACCACTCCAGTGGTTTAATCCATGCCTTCAGAAGTGATATTATAGGTGTGGGTTAGAAACAGACCTATATATATATATATACTTCAAGATGACATCACTCTGAAGTACTGCGTAAAGAATATCCCACATTCTCCCTTAGGGGGCGCTACAGGCCAAGCCCAAAATTCCCATTTTCTGGTCAAAAATGTTCTAATTTTGTATATTGATACTACAGACCAACAGGAATCCACAAACCAAGAATGGCCCACATTCGCCCTTAGGGGGCGCTACAGGCCACACCCTAAATTCCCATTTGCTGGTCAAAAATGTTCTAATTTGGTACATTGATACTACAGGCCAACAGGAACCCACAAACAAAGAATTGCCCATATTCGCCATTAGGGGGCGCTACAGGCTATGCCCAAAATTCCCATTTTATGGTCAAAAATGTTCTAATTTGGTATATTGACACTACAGGCCAACAGAAATCCACAAACCAAGAATGTCTCACATTCGCCCTTAGGGGGCGCTAAAGGCCATTCCCAAATTGCAATTTTTTTTTGTCAAAAACTTTCAAATTTGGTACATTGATACTACAGGCCAACAGGAACTCACAAACCAAGATTGGCCCACATTCACCCTTAGGGGGCGCTATAGGCCATGTCAAAAATTCCCATTTTCTGGTCAAAAATGTTCTAATGTGGTACATTGATACTGCACGCCAACAGGAACCCACAAACCAAGAATTGCCCATATTCGTCATTAGGGGGCGCTACAGGCTGTGCCTTAAAGTCCTATTTTTTGGTCAAACATTTTCAAATTTGGTACATTGATACTACAGGCCAACGGGAACCCACAAACCAAGATTGGCCGACATTCACCCTTAGGGGGCGATATAGGCCATGTCCAAAATTCCCATTTTCTGGTCAATAATGTTCTAATTTGGTACATTGATACTACAGGCCAACAGGAACTCACAAACCAAGAATTGCCCGTATTCACCATTAGGGGGCGCTACAGGCTATGCCCCAATGTCCCACATTGAAAGTGATGGCATTTCCACCCCATTTTTTCAGTTCTTCTGAAACTTAATGTACATAACTCATTTCTCATTGTAAACAAAAAAGCCTCCAGGATCCATAAGATCCCGGCATCATGGATTTTCCTGTACACTGAAAATGTTTAGTTTAGGATTCAGACAGAAAGACACGTTTTTTGAATTTCTTCATTGGGAGAGTTTAACCCCAACCCTCTACTGAACAATTTTAAATGATTTGCCATTTTGAGGAGGAATCGCATTGCTGCTTGCAGCTATATTTTTTGCTTGATTTTTGGCCTATGTGCACCATCTCTGGGAAAAACAGAGGGCACATGATTTTCCTGCATCATCATTACATATGCTACATGACATTATTTATGAAGATACAAGTATATTATTTGTTTGTGTGTGTGTGTGTTTTATTTTAATTAATTACAGCATTCCTTGAATACATCCAAAGGCTCTTTGTGCTGAAATTGGCCCAGAATGCTGTACAGCCATATGCTGGATTTGGACCACTGAGGTGTCTGGTGAGAACAGTTGCGGCTGCCCCATTCTTTTTCAGAGTCTAGTGCGATAGCGATGTCAACTTGTTTTAGGAACTGCTTATAACAACAATGATAAATTGTTAGAACCGAGCGGGCAGGTGGGTACTTCTTCAGCACTGGTTGATTTTTTTTCACTTGTTTTGACTATAAAATCTCTGCCAGTACAGTAAGACTAAAATACACATGTTAAAAAAACATTCTCGGAAAAACATAAATATCTTATACAGTGTTGTTTCTAAAAGAAGATAAATCAAATTGATCTTGTTTTAAGGATTTTTTAAATATTTTTACAGGAAAACAATGCAAAAATTATATTCAAGAATATGATTTTTGCCCTAATATCAAAGATCTTACTAGAAAAATTTTCTTGATAAAAAATATGATCATGCCTGGTAACATGCACATGTAAAATGGCCAGAAATAGCATTTTACCTTAGCGTAAAGCTGACAATTTACACGAGGTTTATTTCTATTTCTTCTGTTCCAAACTTACTTCAAACTTTCATCTCTGCCTGCTTGTTTGAATGTAACACATCATAAAGTGTTTCACCACTGTCTTTTGATCGCATCATTTATATGTATAAATGTTTTCCATCTGAAAGGACTAAATATTAAATGAAACAAATGACAATAAAATGCAAAGTAATCTCTTCAGTAACCAAAATACTTTTTGAATTTAACTGTATTCTAATGACCAATTATTTAAATTGTAAATTTAGACCGTGCGGTCTGCCGGTGGGTCATCCCCATCAACCTGGACGAGGGAGGGGGCAAGGGGAGGGAAACAAAGAAAAAATTAAATGTGGGGGGGGGGGGGGGGGGGGGCACTCTTGCAACAGTCCCCCCCAAAACCACTACAATTTAAAAAGGAGAGGGAAAAGGCCAACGCAGAGTGGCAGCGAGAGAGAGAGGAGAGAGAGATAAAAATTAAAAAAACGTAATTGCCTGTTCTCCGATATGCCGTGGCTTGTTCCTCGGCCACTCCTCCACCCTCTAACGGATGACAGCCGTGCCTCTCCAGGTAGATCCTGCCCCTGGCGGACGGAACGCCCCGGCGCATTCTCGGGGAGCCGAAGGGGACTCCCCCGCCCCTGGCAGCAGTTCTCCCGCTCCAGGCAGTCGGTCGCGATCCCCTCCCCGCTCGTGGACGGCGGTCTCCAACCCCTCCGCGTTTTAGCGGCTGGTAGGGGGATCCTTCGCCCCTGGCAGCGGCCCTGACCGCTCCAGGAGGTCGGTTAGGAGCCCCTTCTCCCCCTCGCGGTCAGCGGCCGTTCCTCCGTGTCCAGACGGCTGGGCTCCTCGTCCCCCAGCAGATGGCCGCGGCTGCTCCGTTGGGGTGGACAGTAGTGGCAAAAACTCTACTACGGCGTATCCCTCTTCCTTCCCGGGCTTTCGGCACCAATGTAAAGAAGTTCGCCCTCACGGGCAAGGAAGAGGACATGTCCGTAAGGATCTCTCTCTCCCGCGCCGCCCTCTGCGATCGGCCTTTATTCCTCTCAGTGGCTTGATTAGCCTAATACGGGACTGGGCGTGTTGAGTCACGACCCGGCCCCGCCCTCCACCGTGCCACAGAGTCAAAGTTGAAGTTTCAGTAAGTAGAGAAAGAGAGTTTACTGAAGACAAAGTTCTCCACATTTCCAAAGGCAAAAGAGAGAAACAGAAAATAAGTTGAGGATCTAACCTCTAACTAACTTTGAATATCGAAACAACAGTAATTATAAGCATATGCTAATTAATTGACATATCTTACAAGTAGAGTTCTGAGTTCAGGTGAACTATACAGATGAAAAATCTAAACAATCCCTGTAATGACATCATTAGACAGAACACAACTTAGGGCTATCTTTCATCAAGGTTGAGTCATGCCCCACTAGAACGCAGGCCTTCTCCAGCTGGAACAAACATGACGATAAAACAATATTCCCAAATGCAACAGAGCAAAGTTAAGTAGAATATACTTTTATTTATGAATGCTAAGAATGCATGTAGCAACTCACCTTTGTGTCAGTAAATACATATGGCACATTAATGACCTACAACTTAAACACAAGTAAACTCTTACTTTGATAAATGATCAGTGAATTAATTACAACTCACATTATAACAATTGCTTGTGAAAGTTTTTAACTTATCAATAGGCAGAAAACAAGGCTAAACCAGCCCCTTCAACCTAAACAAATCTAAATATACTAAAGTACCTTCTGAGGCAAGTCAATCCACTCTGTGACCATCTACGGAATGCTCCAGGGGAGCTATTTTCTATGGAGACAAGCGGCATAAAAGTAAAGCTCTTATCTTCTTGAATAAGGGAGACAGAAATCTCCAAAAAGGTTGGTCAAGCTTATGATCAAAGAACACATTTCAAATCAAGAGTGCAATCTGACAACAACAGCATATTTAAAAAAAAAGTTGCTTCTTTTGCTCTGATCATGCTAAAAAATGCTATTTTTTTTTACAGGCTGGTCCAGCTCGTGTGCATGCACAATCTCGAGTTGACTGGTTATATCTGTATCTAAAAGGTGATTGGCTCTTTTACCTATAAAGCGAGATTTTATTTTCTACATCCGCCATATTGGCCGTTGTTTTTCTACTTTGGGTCTGAAATACATTTTAGGAGCGGCAGCCAAGAACGTGTCCTCATCTTGTGCTGTGTGCTGTCATTAGGTGTGGGTTGTTGTCTTACATGAATGCTAACAATGCAATTTTGTCCATAAATACATATGGTACATATGTACCAGTGCTTGTGTCAGACAGATTGCTATGATAAAGGAGTGAAACTCAAGAAAACCTGTCAAGAACATGTCCAGGTCATCTTGTATTTACATATCATATATATAGAACAATATACTGTGCATCTCTGTTTTGCATATCATCAACAATACATTGCACAAAATGCATTACATAATATGTGTGCAGTGTAGAAGTGATGAAACAAAAAAAGACTAAAATATATTTATGTTTTTGCCTTTTACTACTGACATAACTCACCATGCCTAAACACTAAACGTTGGATCTTATGGATTTTACTGTGGCCATGATGTCATCAATTGACTTGTGATAATGTCTTTTGTTCACACATGGAACACCAGATAGCAGTGTTGAGTATAAAACAGTCACTCTTCACAATAAAGACCAGGGCTGAGTTCGGAATGACATTCTACCCATACTACTCTTACTACTTCAGCCATATATGTCTATGGTAGAAATAGTAAGAGTAGTATGGTAGTATGCCATTCTGAACTCGGCCTAGGATCAGGGGTGTAATTAGGGTTGACATTGGGGGCTTAACCCAGAGACACAACACAAGTAACAAGGTCAAATGGCTCTTCTACTGAAAGAATACAATACAATTCCTATAGAGTAACAGTTAAATTGAGTGCTACAGATATACTAAAAGATAATATATTGGGACATTTTTGGGGCACATGTTGGTGCAGCTATGATTATGATAAGTCTCAGTAGACATAATGATTTTATACTGTACAAACTATAGATTCTATCCCCTAACCCTACCCCTAAACCTCACAAAAAAACTTTCTGCATTTGTAGATTTTCAATAAAACATTGTTTAGTGTGTTTGTTATGCAATTTGAATTATGGAGAGAGAGACAGCGAGCGTTACTAAGTTAGGCTAGATTGCATTGTTTTTTTTATTCTTTATGCAGTTCTTTTTAGCTCCTGCCCATTTATTCAGACATCTTAGTTCCAGAAGTATTTTCCCATATTTTTTTTTTCCCCCCACAAAGATTTCATAATAAAAATTTTCTAAGCCATGTACTAAACTAACCAGATCCAATGTGACTCACAACATTACAAGCTTTGATTTAATAATAACATAACATTTATAAAAATAGGAGATTGGACAAAAAGATGAAGGTACAAGACTGTGTACTAAACGTCTTAAATGAGGGAAGGAATTAAAATCTCATGACGCATTGCAAATAAAGTAATCAAATTAAACATTTTGGAAATATAGAAAACTATTAATTGTAAGTTGTTGATTTTAAGTATAGAATCAAAGAATATTGCAAAATATTTAGATACTGTATGTGCAAATAAATACATTGTTTGAGAGTGTAGAGTGACCAACTCGATTGTGTCATTCACCATGCGTCATTGAATTGTCCAGTCACTGCTGGACTCTGTATGTACAGTATATTAATTAGAGCTGTGATTTTAATGTTATTTATAATACTCTTATTTACTAATCGCATTTACCAATTTTCACATTAGTTTCTGACATTATATTCAGCTCCATGTGAGTTCTGAACACTGGTTGGAATAGGGCTGAACATTTGAACATGTGTCAATAGCACACCACAGACACACACAACAGCGATTCTGTGTCAACGATCAAGTGACAGTGAAAGGACATCTTGACCCAAATTTCTTTAACAAAACAAACCCAGATTCCAGACTTGTGATAAGCTGCACCAAGTTTACACATATGTAAACTTTGAATAATTATGAAGCATATGAACTCATCACATATTAACTCATAAGCTCTTTGAAATGATGACTGATGAAACCTGCTGAGTGAAAATAGTCCCAAATACTGTCCGGAAAAGGTAGTGTTCAACAGCTGCCAATAAATGCGAGGACCAAAGACATCCAAGTATCCCTGGCTGCAGCCTGCAGAACAGGGTGTGGCAACACATTGGGGCATGACTACACATGTTGCCCTACCCATAACTTACTCTCATTGGCTCTTTCATCTTTTATTGGTGTACATCAGGGATGGGCAACTGGTGGCCCGAGGGCTGTGTATCGTTGAATACGGCCCCTCGGACAAGACTGAGGATTGATTTTATCTCTTAGAAAAAAGGGATTGCATGTAAAGATTGCATTCAGTTTATGATGTTTTTACAACTATTAACCAGAAGAGGTCATTTATTCTTAGCAGACCTGCTGATCACTCTAGGATTCTAGCATGCAACATCTTACACTTGCTCATCATTTATAAAGTAAATTTAGATACATTTTACCTCAGCTTGACAGTGACATAGTGTGCGCTATTGATAATGTACACAGGTGGAACCCATGTCTTTGTTTGCCTGGATACTAAATCTGTCATTAAAGATTTCAATTTGATTCATAAAGTGGTCAAAGAGGCATACAGTATGATAGATGCATACACCAGAGCTGCTCTCCTCACATATGTAAAGGGTAAATAAAATACAAGGGTAAAAGGCATCAAATGTTTTTACGAAATCCCATTGGGATTTGGGAATCACCAAAGCTTGTGCTTGTGAAAAACAATAAAGTTGTTTTTAGAGGGAGAAATTTTGAAGAAATACATAATTGAGATGCCTGACTGATTGTTGAAAAGTCTTGCAAATAGACAGAATGTTCTCTAACATACGGGACTGTTCGGTCCGTGCGTGTATGTTGTGGTGCTGAAATGTTATGTTCTTGTATCCAGTATTGTTATTGATGATAATATTTTATATTTTATATTTCTGTTCATTTGTGTGTTTGTCTGTTGCAAATGTAAACAATGCGAATGGTATACATTTTCTTGAAAATGTAAGTCTGAAGTATATTGCTTGTCAATTGAACATGAATCTGTAAATGCAAACGGCATGTTTTAGTAAAAATGCAAGTTGCAATAGAATTCTATTACTTTTTATAAATATGCTTAAATAAAAATGTTATAGGTAACACAATCTTTAAAAGAACATTGCATTAGTTGTGCATAGATAACCCATAATAATGAGGAAATTGAGTAAAGGGGTGAACATTGTTAGAGTGCGGATATGTTATCCGGCACTTTGGTAGAAAGGAGAAAAAATGTTGGCCCTCGCCCCCTTCAAAGTTGCCCATCCCTGGTGTACATGATAGGAGATGCATTTTTAAGTGGTGTAGCCTGATACATTTTATTATAATGCTGTGGCTCGTAAGTGATATGAAATTGTGTTGAACCTCACAGTTTATTGCAGATGTAGTAGGAATCTGAATGAGCAGTCTGTTGTTGTTTCAGTCATGTTGAAAGCAGAGGGCAAAATTACTAATGTTATGTAGTAGTGTTTAAATAATAGCTGTAGTCAGTATTTAAATAATTTTGGCAAGACAATTACAAATTTTAGTGCTATGACTCATAACTGAATTTGTGTTGTACCTCGTGTCATTTCACACAAATGTAGCAAGACTGAGTCGCATGCACTGATGAACAATCTGTGTTGATGCGCCTGCTGTCATTCAAATCTGTAAATCAAAAAGTTGTGCAATTTCACAAAGCCTTCATTATAACGTATGGTTAAAGAAATTAAATATGATTTAAATTACTTATAAAATATGTTCATTTTTTAATATCACCATAGAGTAAAAAACGTGTGCCAGTGTTGTTGTTATATAAACATTTTAAATTATGACCCAACATATGGGATATGAAAACCAATAGTGCTGTCTACAGTAAATTAACTGTAAATTACACTCCAATTCTGACATAAATTATAAAAATGTAATATAAACATATTTTCAAATATTCTAATACAAATTGCCTAAAAATTACTTTCTAATTGACATGCACACAGATACCAATGGCAGTCAATAATTCATTTGTTACAGCAAAAATAAGTCATATTGCATGAGGTATACAGGCTACAACTGTTAATATTGTACTGACGTACCAGTGCATGAGCACCAAAAATGTCTTGGTTACTGTTGTAACCTCCATTCCCTGATGAAGGGAACAATGTTGTGTTGATGTAGTGACACTAGGGGTCTCTCTTGAGAGCCTCAGTTACATCTATCTTTGAGAAAATGGCAATGAGAATTGGTGAACAGAATTGACATGTACCTCCCCCGGACATATGGGTAAAAAAGGAGGGAATCGTGCATCTGTTTAATAAAATTTTTTCTTCGAATTGAGGCAGATGCGGCTGGTGATGGAGGTGATCTGTAGAGTTCAGCGGGCACGGTTTCGCCAGATAAATCCCCACGAACCACCCGCCCCCCGGCACGCTTGTTTGCTCCCAGCTGGGTCCGATGAGAGACCGGCTCACCCCACGGCCAGTCTGATGCCTCCTTCAAACCCCTCAAGCTGGATGGGGATGTCGGTGCTGCATCGGAGGGTATCACGGCATCTCAAGTGGAGGACTCGACTGGGCTGCCACCTTCGGGTCTGCCCGCCCAGTCTGAGGCTGATGCGCAGATTGCCGATATGCTTGCCCGGGCCGGCATGAACGTGGGACTGGACTGGAACCCTCCATCCTCAGCCCTCATGGCTAGACAATTGGTTCCTCGGGTCAGGATGCCGCTCACAGCCACACCAACTGGCAACTCCACCTCATCCTGGGCCCAGCTCTCAGCCCCCCGCGTAGAGAGCCCCACCGGAAGCGGATGGCTGGCGAGAACCATCCGACTCGGCTATCCAATTCAGTTCACAAGGTGCCCGCCCCATTTCAGTGGCATTCGCTTCACTTCGGTACAAGGTGAAAACAGCAACACCATGTGGGTGGAAATTGCAACCCTTTTGTACAAGGACGCAATAGAGCCTGTCCCTCCAGCCGAGATGGAGAAGGGTTTCTACAGCCTTTACTTCATCGTACCCAAAAAAGGTGGTGGGTTGCGGTCAATCTTGGACCTGCGAGTTCTCATCCAGGCCGTACACAAACTCCCGTTCAAGATGCTCATGCAGAGACATATTCTAACATATTCTAACAAAAATGTATATTCTAACCACCTCAGGGGAGATGATATACCCCAAGAAAGAGATGGTCAACTGGTGGAACTCACACTTCTCCATCTTGGCGTATAGTTGATGTTGAATAAGGTTGTTGAGTATCACTCTGATGTGTTGAATGTGCTCATCAAGAGAAGAAGAGAATATAAGAATATCATCGATGTAGACTAGAACCCATTTGCCAATGATATCACAGAATATGTCATTCACAAAGGCTTGGAAGATAGAAGGACTGTTGGAAATTCTGAAAGGCATTACCTGGTTTATATAGTGGCTAGTGTTTGTAGAAAAGGCTGTCTTCCATTCATCCCCCTCCCAGGTGCGGATTACATTTTAGGCATTACAAAGATCCAGTTTGGTATAGATTTTTACGTTTCGTAACTGCTCTAACTTTGGTGGTACCAGAGGAAGGGGATAGCAACACTTAATGGTGACTGAGTTCAGGCCTCGGTAGTCAGTGCATGGACGAAGACCCCCGTCCTTCTTTCCTACAAAGAAGAAAGCAGCAGAAGCTGGAGAAGTGGAAAGTCGAATTAATCATTTTCCAGGTATTCCGCAATGTACTCCTTCATAGCTTTAGTCTCAGGCTCAGATAAGGGATATATTCATCCACATGGAGGAGAGGAGCCTGGCAAAAGGTCAATGGCACAGTCATAGGAATGGTGAGGAGGAAGTTGGGTAGCCTTAGATTTGCTGAATGCCTCCAGGAGATCCGACTAACACTGTGGTAGGGTTGAAATCTCCATTTCAGTGAGGATTGTTGTGGTGCATACAGGAGGGAGAGAGATGGGTTCATGGCAAGACTGGAAACAGGAAGTACTCCAACGAGTGATTTGTCCATCTCTCCAGGTGATCTCAGGGATGTGATGTCTAAGCCATGGCAGGCCAAGAACAATCGGGTACTTAGGAGAGTGAGTGACTAGGAACTGAATTTCCTCATGATGAAAGACTCCAACTTGAAAATGAGTGGGTTAAGTGATCTGTTGAATCTTGCCAAAGCCCAAGAGTCATCTGTCTAGCGCTGAGACATGTAAAGGAGGGACACAAGGGACAAAAGACAGGTCCATACAGTTACCAGCAGACCCAGAATCTAAAATGGCAGACAATTGATGTTCACTATTCTGAACATGCAATGTGACAGACAGTTCAAACCGGTCAATATGAATTAAGTTTGAAAGTTCTGAACTCACCACCGCATCCCCTTTCCTAGTGGGACGAGTTGGGCAGGCAGCAAGAAAATGTCCCGACTGTCTGCAGTAGATACATTGTCTCTCTTGGAGACTGCGTTGTCACTCCTTGGAGGCGAAAGAGGAATGACCCACTTGCATGGACTCATGATGACTGGTTGCAGCGATGTCAAAGGGAATTGACTGAAGAGAGCTGACTGGACGACAGGCTTTGATCAGGTTATCCAGGCGAATCGCAATTTTGATGAATTCATTCAGAGATCTCCCCTCATAATGTCATACTAGTTCCATTTGAAGATCAGCATTTAACCCCTGATGGAACAACAGTTTCAAAGTGTCCTCCACCCACAGAGTTTGTGCTGCTAGCATGCGGAAGGTTAGGGCAAATTAAGCAGCAAACTTATTACCCTGTTTTAAATTCAAAAGAAGTTCTCCCGGGTCCTTACCACACTCAGAGTGCTCAAAAACTTCCAGTAAACGAGCTAGGAAGTGCTAAAATGCTCACATTGTAAAAGAAATCCTCAACACTTACTGGGTGATCCGGTAAAATTCTAAAAAATACATGTGGGTTTGGCGGCACAGATTTGAAGAGTTCTTCCGTGATTGAGGTGAGCTTGCACAGCTGTTGATGGTAACTAGTAAGCATGGCTTCTTGTGCTAAAACAAACTTGTGTAACTGTTGGAAAGCTGCTGGATCTAAGTTGGGCAAAGTCATCTGTAGCGAAGATACTGGGTTAGTTGTGTTTAGATCCATGCATAGCTTTAATAACAGTATATATAATAAAACAATGTAACAAATAAAGGGAAAACAAAAGGCAAGCAAAGGTTCGGTACACAGGCAGACAGTCCAGAATAGCAAACCAAGTAAATCCGAGAGTCAGAGGGGTAATCCAGTAAACAGGCATAAAATCCAAAAACTCACAAGCAGGCTTGGAAATACGAGAATAATCCATTTGACTGGAGGATTATGGGAAATTTAATTTGTGAAGTGTTAATACTCAGTGACCTCTGGTGGTGTACAGGGGAGATAGCAGTGTCTGCTGGGTTAACAAACACTCTACTTTGTGTTTTTTTATATAGCTAATTTTTTAGACAATTCCAAGGACATTTTTTCAATTCCTTTACAATATACACACATTTGCTCATTGTCTTAAATCTGACGTGCTGAAAACTGCTCTGTTAATGTTTTCGCAATCACAGTTAAAACATTAAAGTGACAACATGATAAAAACATGACAGTCTGAGCATAATACGGTCACTTTGACAACTAGTTGTTTTGATCTTTACCTGCAAATGGGTTTCTCAAGGTCCATAGCCTCATTATTTTTTTACAGCTGGGTGTTTATCTTCAGCTGTGTCTCCAAATGTCACAGATCTTCCTGTCTCTCCCTGCACTAATACTCCACGATCCCTCTCCCCTGAGTACTAATCATCTGCACCTGTCACCCGCATCCACGTCAATCAGCTCCACACCTTAAAAGCACTATCCACCTCTCACTCTTTGTCTGGTCTCGATTATGAATACAGACTCACTTACCTGCTACCCCGCATTTACCTCTGCTTCGATTCCCAGCTCCTTCGCTCCAGTGACGAAAACCCAAGTTCTACGCTCCTTCACTTCAGTGACGAAAACCCAAGTTCTACTCTCCTTCGCTCCAGTGACGAAAACCCAAGTTCTACTCTCCTTCACTCCAGTGACGAAAACCCAAGTTCTACTCTCCATCGCTCCATTGTAAATATTCTAAGCTCTTTTCCATCGCCCCTCTGATTGCATTCCATATTTTCAATTACCTAGTTCAATAAACGCAACCTCCGGGTTCAACACTACCATCGAGTCTGGGTATTTGTTACACCAAAGTTCCATCGGATAATTATTTCTATTACAGCTGAGTGCACTGTGTGGTTTTTCATACAGTGCACTTTTAGTAACCTCATATGCTGTCTTTTGGGTCACACAAAATCCAGGCAATTCTATAATTGTACTTTGATATAGAAATATACTATAATATAGAAAATTATACTATATATTCCCTCCTTTGAGACTTAAAAAGTCTCACCTCTATTGCCCTTACCCAGAGTGCAACCTCACAAGGCAGTCTCCTTCCTTCCAACCAAGTGGCCAATATAAGTCACACATTCATCTGATAATGACTGCTGTGATGGAACTGCACTCTGGAGAAGAATAAGACCAAAAATCTTCCCTCACTTTTGACTATATACTGTAAATATCTTATCTCCCTAGCTAAGTTCTTTCTTGAGGGTAACAGTAATCAAAATCGAATCAACATCTTGTGTAAAGCATGTGTGTGCTGATTTAGCCTTGCGTTATGTAGAATACATCAGAGATTAGACTTATTTAAGTAGAGTAACATACTTCAGTGATTAAACAAGATCAGTAGACTACTTCAGTATATAATACTGTGCCAGAGGAACTCACAGACATTTCCGGTAGCCTGGAGCGCAATCTGGTGGTGTTGGAGCAGACAGCTGGTTTTTAAACCACCAGTAGAGTCTTGCTCTTGCTGCTAAACACTGAGGTGCTCACTGATCCTTTCTTTATGATGTTCAATTATCTGGTCCACCAGTGGCATTTCATAAATGCATACTATTGTTCATTCTACAGCAATTTACATGGTTAATAGAACCTTCAGAGATGATCTAACAATAAATGCTATTTCTGAAATATTTCTGACATGCACATAATCATATTAAACCTTCTTAACATTTCATCTTAATTATGGTTACATTATCTAGTTACATTACCTCGTAACATGCATAATGATCTGCTTCAGACCTTCATCATTCCCATTCATTCACATGTTTTGATTAAACAACAAACATTATTTAAAAGAAAATAATAACTTCAGGCAGGGTGTGACAGGGCGGAGGGTGAGGCCGGGTCGTGATTCCACACACTCGGCCCAAAACAGGCTAATCAAGCCTCAGAGAGTGATATTGGCTGACTGGAGACTGCAGAAAGACAGAGAGAGAGATTTACGGACAGCTGTTCGACACCTGTTTGTGTGTGTTTGTCTTTTTGTTTAAGTTTATAATTCAACTATTATTTATATTGTCAAGCCGGTTATCGCCTCCCCCTTTCCATTAATCCCTTTACAAAGGGGTATTTGCCAAAATAATAAACAAAACACCCTCTATCTTCCTGCCTACTCTATCCAATCTAAGTAGTACCTAATTTTGTTATAAAAGAAAATACAATGAGTATACTATCTCCCTTGCAGTTCAAAAACAATAGAAAATTGAAAATAAAGAGTAAAAAAATAAAAGGCTCCCCTTCCCTACCATTGTTGTGTAATTCCAGGGATTTACTAGAATTCATCCAGCTAATCCAGGGCCTATGGGGTATACAGTGGGCCCAATGTCAATTCCAGATGGTTTTACAGATACTTGATCATCTGTTTGGCTGCAGCATTTGCCAGCATCTGACAAAGCAACAACACAAAAATAACAACAGCTATGGCTATTATTACTCCCACTTTATTAAGCTATTCTCTCCAGGATCCAAATAGTTTGTCAAACCAATTTCTAACCAAGCCATTTTACTTGTAGGTTCCAGTTATTCTCATAAGACCTTCAATGCATCATTAATGAATCTTTGCTGATTGTAGTAAATGCAATTTTTCCATCCTGTATTCTTAATGTGTTTACCTGTATTAACTGGCATCCATACAAATATAGACACATTTTACTTCATCTCTGGCCTTAAATTCTTGTGGTATTCCTCTTGGTTGACCAATTGCATCTATCATTACATTAGGGACAGGCTGATATTCTATTTTCACTCTGTTTGATTTGTACAGTTTTTCTAGATGCAGTCTGAATTTCAGATTCTTCAGAGTCCCATGTCAACATAGTTATTTCTTGCACTAGTCTTACTCTGATACATATTCCTTTCCAATTCATTGGTAATGTAGGCAGCTATTTTTTCCACCATAAACCCAACAGTAATCTGCTGTGTGTTCCTTAAATATTCTTATCCTAGGAAAAACTAGAGTTTGGTTTTCACGCATTCTGGGGCTTTGTGGCTATTGCAAATGGAGTTTCTTTTATTGTACAATTTTGGGGACTGTCTTTTTATTTTTCTAATCACCTCCCCCCTTGCGCAATGGTCAAAACCATACGTATTTAACCCTCTGGGGTCGACAGAAGCGCCGGTGCGTCCTGCTGGATTTTTTCATCATTACAGAGGAAACAACATAAAATACTCTGTCATTTTGGTGCATACAGATAAGTGTAAGACATCATTAGAGACTACAAAACATCTACTTTTATTTGTGTACACTCACAATAACAACAAAACCTTGTGCTTTTTGTAAAATAAAGAAAATAAAAAGGGTGAGCTTTCAGCAGTCTCTGTGTTCGCGAGCATATATCTGAAACACATCAGTAGTAAATATAACATACTTTGTGACAAAATGATTGACAGGTGTGATTGATGACTTAATTGCTAACCTTTGACCTTTCCCCCCTCCCCATCCCCACACCACCCCTCATACTTTGTGCCAAAAGTGATTGATGGTCTATGATTGATGACCTGTTTGGTGGTCCCCCTTTGACCTTTCCCCCCCACCTCACCCCACCCCTCCCCACCCCGCCTCACCCCGCCTCACCCCTCCGGCAGTTGTACAGGCTGTGGTATGAATTGGTTGGTCAGCTGTTTTGATGCCCTCCCAGCGCTGTACCCGACCCATCTGTGTATTTAAAAGAGTAGACAAATTATTAATCTTTAATGATGTAAAATGTTAATGGAAACTGAGATGATAAAAACATTGTTATAAGAATTGTGTTCCTCATCCGTTCAATTAAATAATTGACGTAATCATTGAGATGTTTTTTTCAAAAACATGATAAGTAATGCGGGTGGTGTTATTGTATTTATTATTATTATTGTAGGGGGTAAAAAAGTGTCTATTACATTTAAAATGTCTCTTTTAATGGTTGCAATGCTTGGTGCTAAAACTTGGTTGAAGATTTTAATTTTTAACAAAAGTGATGAAAATGTGTTTCTAAAACAGTGGATATTAGTTGAATAAAAACTCATTCAGACACAAAGTGATGAAAATGTGTTTCTAAAACAGTGGATATTGACTGAAGCAAACCCATTCAGATGCAAACTAAGACTTTCTTTATTTTTAAACAAAGTGTATCATGTTCCCATATGGTCTAGCGGATATGATTCCTGGCTTTCAACCAGGCGGCCCGGGTTCAAACCCCGGTATGGGAATCTGTTACGTGTTCGCACCTGGTTAGTTGGGATATGCGAAAACAATTGCATTTTCACTGACTCTGTAAGCGTACAATGACAATAACGTTGATATAATAAAAACTTTTATATATAAACATGTTTAACAGTTAATTTCAACAAACACCATTTCATTGAATTAGTAAAATGCATCTTTAAAGAAAGAATCTTACATCTCCCGCTCAAAGTCCTTTAACGAGCTCGGCCAAATGAAAATGAAGAAACAGACAAGAGCCCCAGGCGCGGGGTGCCGCGTAAGAATTCATTCACAGGAGTTAACGTGTGTGTGTGTGTGTGTGTGTGTGTGTGTGTGTGTGTGTGTGTGTGTGTGTGTGTGTGTGTGTGTGTCAAGAGCCCTTGTGTAAGAATTCATTCACAAGAGTTAACAGGTGTGCGTGCATGTGTGTGTGTGTGTAAACAGAGTGTCTTGAGGGTTTATTTTTATTTACTATCCTGTATGCATTGGAGCGTCAAGGTGGGTGGTCAACGGTAAATATTGACATTCTATCATCTCACAGGCGTAAGTTAATGATATCCCTATAGGCGTGAGAGTCAAAGCATCATTGTATCAACGAGAAAAGTGCTGAGAGGCCAGAAGTATGCCAATATCAAATATACCCATGCTGCATTAAGAGTTTTTAACTAATCATATCAATATTGTAATTTAACAGGTTCGTTTCATCACACGCAGTCACCTACTAAAAATAAAACTAATACATTCAATAATATTATAATTAAACAGCTACAACCCATATGTTATTTTAATTATGTAAGTGGTTAAACAGTTATTAGGTAGCCTAAGTTATACTCTTTTAAACAGCATTTATTTCATCCATGTGTGTGTTTCTTCAAGCGCATTCGTCAACTAAAAATAAATAAAAAGAGAAACTTTCACGAATATTTACGATCAGATAAAGCTGTTAAGGACGTGTGTGTGTGTGTGCGCGTCAAGAGCCCTTGTGTAAGATTTCATTCACAGGAGTTAACGTGTGTGCGTGCATGTGTGTGTGTGTGTGTAAACAGAGTGTCTTGAGGGTTTTATTTTTTATTTACTATCCTGTATGCATTGGAGCGTCAAGGTGGGTGGTCAACGGTCAGCATTGACCATTCTATCATCTCACAGGAGGTATAGGCGTTTTCGGACAATGGATGTATATTCAACCAAGTGTCCGAAAGGTGTAAGATAAAGGTGTTATTTCGCATCAGTATTTTCTTCACGCTCATTCGTCAACTAAAAATAAACAAAAAGAGAGACTACCCCATAGTAGCGCCGCCCCAGTTTTCCTGCTGTGTTTGCGGTCATGTAAGATAAGTCATTCTGGTGTTTGTGTACGAAGCGAGAGCATCTGTGTAACACATAGCATTATTCTTTAAAATGGCTTTTATTTTCAGAAGTATGTGATGCATGTACGATGATTTTAAATATTTGTACTTTACAGGTAAACGTGCATTTTGGTAAATTGATGTTTAAACATTTTTCTACGTAATTCAGGACCGATAGATGACCATGAAAATTTGAACACCATCGATCAACTGTGTAAGTCACGTAAAGATTTTAATGTAATTATTTATATATATTAGACGTGTTTAAATATTATGTGACTATATTCTTTTATTTTCAGTGACTGAACCGTTAATTAATAATCCAACGGGTGAGAACAATACAGGAATCCGATCGGCGCTGCAAGGTATACACAATTTTGAGTTAGCTTGATCATGCAATATTGATTATAAATAAAAAAAATGTATTTTCTGGTTGCAGATATTTCAAACTTTGACGCGGCTACGCTTGTCACACAACCTGGATTCACCACTGCTGAACCAAAGGACCAACGGTCGCTCCGTACACCATACAGCAAGAATAATATCCCGAGGAATCAACGTAAACCCCGCTTACATATTGCATCTCCAGCTGGAAATGGTACAAGAGGGGATTTTGGTAAAAAACAGACTTCGGTGTTAAACGAGTCAGTTGGTGAGTGGGGTTTCACGCTAACATTATTTAAAATAAATAAATGACAAATCCTCGCTAACACACATATTCTGTACACATTTTTATATAGATCTGTACACTACCAGTTTGCAGACTGAGGACTCCGCATTGATATTCGATGATGCCTTTTTCATGAGACGCTGGGAGGCCGGTAGTTTCAGCAACGAATTTGTTCCAGACAACACGGATAACGCAGTCTCATCTCCCGTGATACCGGCGGTGCCGGATGAATCTCTGTTGGTTAACGCTACAGGGGATTTGCTTTCGGCGAATAACACAATCTTGGATGGCACGGACGGTGATACGACCCATCAGGAGTTTGTGGAAGAGTCGGCGGTGATTGCTGGAGAATCTATCCGCTCAAATCAGCAGAACTTTCATCATGATTTGTTGATTGAACTGTGTGAACGGAATCGAAGGGGTGAAGAGAGATTGGATGTCATTTCAGATAAAGTGAATATCATTTCAGATAATGTCAAACGCCTCTGTGACTGTTTCCATATGGTTATGACGAACTCAGAAGAGCAAGGAACTCTTACAAGGATTATGCTTGATCGTGTTGGAGCAAATCGTGAGATATTAAATAAATGTGATCGTGTTCTTCAGAATTCCTACAGAGAAAACCAACTAATGGTAACTGCATTATCCAATATTAATAACGCTGTCAATGCTGGTAGATGATAACTGATTTATGTTAAAATGTGTTGTTTTGGGTTATCTAGTTGATTTGTGATTGTTTTTTCATAAAGTGTTTTGTGTAGTTGATGTATAATTAGTGGAGAATAAATCTAAATTGAAAAAGATTTTCAAATATGGCTAGTGAAAAAAAAAAGATTACGTTCAAACGATGATTTGCAAGATTGTCAACCAGACTTTGAACAAACCCCTTCAGCAAGAACTAGATATGATCATTTGTCAAATATTGAACGGTTACAAAATATTATAGATGATCAGTTGGAATGTTTAGGACCTGCCTATTTGGATTTAAATGGTAGATTAGAGGCTATTATTCAAACACAGAGAGAGCATATAATTGCTTCCAATAACAACAAAGACTGTGAAAGGTTAAATATTTCGTTAGAGCCATCATCACACAGATCCGCAAGGGGTGAACTAAACGATACAGAGACGCAAACATCAGAGCCGCCATACTCTAATTTATGCAAAATATTAGAAGATATGATTAAAAATCATGAAGAAATGGCCTCAACACCTAGTCTGTGTGAAAGATTAGAAGCGCTGATAAAAATGCAAGAGGCTGGTAATAACGGGGTTGATAATGAGGCTGCTAATAATGAGGATAATTTGTTTGTCGATGCAGTACAGATTGGTGGTGTAAGCAATATTTCATCAGACACGAATGACCCCCATGTGAGTTTAAGTCAGAACGATATTGATGAATTGGCTAGAAACGGTGGAGTTTTAAACGAATTCACGATTGTGTCAAGACCGCGTTTCAATGGTATAGAGATACACAGAACTCTAAATTTAAGGGAAATAACATCTACAGACCTTGCTGCATACAGTACATCTGTGCATAATGCATTGTCTGAGATGGTGTCACTCTCCAGACAGATGGCAAATGAATCTGGTATTATTAATATATCTCTTAGAGGTCCCAGTCTGAAATCTGATGTAAATTGTGTATTATCACCTAGTAATGGCTACGATGAAAACATTTTTGTTGAACAATTTGAAAAGATCATGCAGAGCAATGCGAAAGTGATGGCTGACGACAGTTTGCAGTTACATGCGTCCATAGCCAGAAGTAAGAACGGTGGCGCTCGTCGAAAAGCTGGTTGATATAACACATGATGAAGTAGTTAGAAGAAAACGAATGCATTTATTTTCCCCCGCCAATACAACAAACAATCGTGCTTTTCAATATGCCTCGCATATTTTCTCGACACACAGATTTCGCATGACACCCGACACATACCAGCATACACAGACAACATCGTGAGGAATAAAAAGAACTTCACCTTGCAAAACAAGTCAGTTGTTAAAAAGTTTCAAGTGGTGTATAATAAAAGACAGCTATTCCCTGATTATACAACACTACCATATGGCTACTAATAATTTTTTGAACCACCGCAGTGTGCGGGAGGTTGATGGTTTTGATTTTAGACTTCAACATCCTTTTTCATGTGTGATAAGCGGACCTTCAAATTCTGGAAAGTCTTATTTTGTAAAAATGTTGTTGGAAAATGCTGTAAATATGATTTCTAAAAAGATTGAAAACATTGTGTACATTTATGATTGTTGGCAACCGCTGTATGATGAACTGTATAAAATGTATAACATTAAATTTGTGGAAGGAATACCGCAATCTCTGAATGATGATGATTTATTACCTGTCAATAAAACTAATCTGTTGATAATTGACGACATGATGAAGGAGGCCAGTGGAAACTCTGAAGTGGAAAAACTGTTCACTCAATATGTTCACCATAGAAACCTCAGCGCTATTTATATTGTGCAGAATTTATTTTTCCAAGGTAAATCCAGCAGAACCATCAGCTTGAATACAAATTATTTAATATTGTTTAAGAATCCTCGTGATAACAATCAGATTAATGTGTTGGGAAAACAAATGTACCCCGGAAATACAAAATATTTTATGGAATGCTATCAAGATGCTACCAACCAGCCTTTTGGATACCTCATGATAGACTATAAAGCAAAAACCCCTGAACATTTTCGTCTCAGAACGGGGTTACTTTCAACCCAACCAGTAGTTTACATTCAAAAAAGAAAGCAGTGATTTTGGTGAAATGTCTACTAGATTGTCTAGAAACCTCCCCCTGTTAAAAATGCTATTTAAAGCGACCCTGATGCAAAGACGTCTTATTATGCAATCAGCATCTGACGATCTCATTTTAACATTGTGTGAGGTAGCTCTTAATGTGCTCTATGGCACAATACCTCTAACGACGCAGCAGCATCGCCGGTTGAAGAGAAAAAGGACTGAGATTAAATACATAGCCAGTAAAAAGATTGGTGTGTCCAGAAAAAAACGCATGATCAACCAGAACGGAGGATTTCTTCTTCCGCTCCTGAGCATAGCAATCCCCTTTATAACCAGTCTGATAACGTCTAAACAAGGTTGAAGATGGAGTACGCTGAGAAGCTGTTTTTAGTCCCTCAAAATCAAATAGATAAACTAAAGATGTCCAATACCCGAGAATCTATTCAACAAACAGTGGAAGACGATCTGGATCTTGCTATAAGAAATATTTTGAATAAAGACAATTTGGCTGCTCATGAGAAGGCCAAACTTTACACCTCAGTTTTACAAAGATTTTTGACAGTAGTTAAACAAGGGGATCGAGCCAGCAACACATTAACGCTTGCATTTCCACCCCCCGATGCGTCTCACAAAGAGTCCTTTGGACCCCCTGTTGAGGATGGTGGGGGCGATGATATTGTCGATGAAGTGTTGAAAAATGTACCATTGAAAAGTGTGAAAAATGCAAGATACATCATGGATAAAATGTCTAAAGCCAAAGAAGTTTCATCTTGGAATGATTCGGGAGAGTTTGTATTTAAAGGCGTCACTATACAGGGATCACACGTGTTGGATCTTGTGAAGAGTTTAACGTCCCCACATAAAATTAGGAATGACCGTAGGCCTCATGGATGGACTGAGTTTTTGCAGGCAATTGCTGTTTTAAACATACCCTATTCAACAGTCCCAAACCACGCGGTTAGACATGTAATAAGTTCATTTAAAACCAAACCGTCTACATCGTCCTCTATGGCACAAAGAATGTATTTAAGTACACCTTCTTCTAAGGGGTCGGAGGCGTTTAAATCGCCATCTCATGAACAAAACCAGTGGTTGTCATTTTGATGTTGTATAATATATTGGTCATATTTTTTGTACAAATTAATCATGTGATATTCAATAAAGCAGTGACATTGATACATTTTGACATTGTGCTCTTTTTATTTATTAGAAACAGTCGTTTTACAAATCATGTATTTAACATAAACGTTTCACCCATTTGAACACATTGAATACACTTAAATACAGTACTATTACAATGAGTTATCCTTAGTTTTTTCACAAAATGCGTTACAAGAACATCGTTATTAATTAAATCGTCGCTATAAAGCATCATAACATCATCATAATCACGACCTCGAATCATATGATATAGGAAGAAAACACAATGATGACCGCATGTGACAGACATAAAAGGCTGAACTTGTTTAGCCGAATACTGAATGCGTGTTGAATTCCTTTTTAGAAATTCAATGATTGATACAGGAAAACGAATAAAATCAGGACTATTACCGAAACTGTCAAAGAAAAATGCTGAGCCAAACTTATTTATGTAAACAGCCACCCAGTGTTCCCCGGGGAGGTGCGAAGGATGTGTGTTGATTATGACGGCTGTGGGTAGTGTTCTTAACGGATCCTTTGGTAAATAATCACTTGGTAGTACACCAAGAAAATGCGTGTTTTGTGTGATTCTCTCCATAGCTACGGTAAGTTGTATGGTGTTCATGTTTTTAATTAATAGTAGTCAACAAGCACCTGTCTTCGGTTAGAAACTTCAATGATGTTGTCAAAAACAGCATAAACAATTAGATTAATGGTTCTTGGAAGCGGTTGTCTGAACCGTACTTCTAGTCTGATATTTCCAGACTTAACAAGCGAGATGTGTTGGCCACACTCTTCGTCTGGTGTGAGGTTAAAACCATAAAGTGTATAACCCTGCAGAAAATCTTCTCTGTCGATTACCAATGCTTGGTTTTTTAGATGTCTTCCAGACGAAAGCGCGAGCTGGTAAAACTCTCGTACGGCTGTGCCTGATCCAAAGTTGGGTTGTAATGGTTTGGCGGGGTGTTGCTGTCCATCCACATAAACAGCTAGAAACTCCAGATCGTAATGTTTAAATGCAAAAGGGTTTTTATCGTATGCCCCTGTAAAAGCATCATTATCGACCATGCCCAATATGATAGATTTGGGGAGTGTTCCTAAGAATAGGTTTTCCTGGTTTGATACACGGCTTCCAGCTGGTATGGAAAAAATTTTCAGACAAACTCTATCAATTGGATATTTAGCGGTTGTTGAGAGAAGTGCTTGAGCGTGTCCCAGTCTCACTCCTGGTGAAACTGATACTTTTTTAACAAACAGAGACGCTGATAAAATATTTAGTTTGTATGCTATAGCGTCACTCCTCATTAGACAAAATTCATCTTTGCCTCTTGTCAACCGGATTTTAATGTCCACCCCGTTAAGCATGAGTTTTTCTTGAAAGAAAATATCGCTGTGTATGGGTGATAAAAGTTCGACTACGGCACTTTCGTTGCTAAAGGCAGCCCTCTTTGTCAGACCAATGTTAGCCCCTGCTGGGTCGCCTACATCCATATGTCCTGCAGAGTCTTTGTAAAATAATCCTGCTGAGAATACGCTTTCCAGGGTATCTTTACCGTAGTTTAAAAGGCATTCTATAATACATCGATAAGGGTATGTGTTTGTACTCTGTGAAATTAACTTATCACCAAGTGATACATCAACCTGTGAAAAAATAGTGTTTCCTGGATAATTGATCAGTCCAACAGGGGTCCCATCTCTGATATCTGTACCGTCCGGATTTGTGATTTTAACACGCATGTAAAGCAGTGTATTATTTAAATCTACATAATCTTCACCATTCCCTGCTATGAAAAATTCCAAGGGGGTGGTGTTCGATATTGCAGATAGAGGAGGTATTTCAACGTATGTGTTTTTTTCAATAGCCGTCTGAGTCATCGGTACCGTAAACAGATCCAGTTCTGATTTAATACATTCTTCGGACATGGTATGTAGCAGAGCCATGGTTTAGAATATCGTTTTAACAGAGCTCTTCACCGATCCAGATGAGCCGCGCTTCACAGCTCTCTTTCGTCTTTGTTGTCTAACTGCAGATATCTTAGGTTGTTTCCTGGTTTTATTTACCGCTTGACCACTCCTCCTCACCTTCCTCACTCCTGGTGGTTTAGACCTTCGTTTTCGTGACATAACCATTAACCCCGACCCATCTTGGGCTTTATTGTTATTAAAGGTATGTGACATGGCATTGGTGACAACGTCGCTGACTATGTTTTTAGCAGCATTTTTAAGATGTGGTTTGGCAATGCTGAAACCTCTTTTTAACAACGGAAGAGCCATTCTAAACAACCCCCTGAAAAGTCCTCCGAGACCTGCCCCATACATAACCCCTCCACCCGCATACCCCGGCAGGCCACCGCCTGCTTGATTTTTATAATAGTTTACATAATGAGCAGGATCCATTTGGTACGGGTTATAATACACCATTTTAAAGGATCGGTTGTTTCACAGGTCTGAAGTGTAGTTTAACGACAACTTTACCGTAAGAAAATGGCACCCCCCTGTTTCTGTCGTCTTTGAGTTCAATACAAATCTCTCCAATAGAATTTTTATTCACTGACACGTAGTGCGTTCTGTCATATGTCACACTGATCATTTCACGACCCGACCCGGTTATATGTACGCATCTCAAAAGCGGAACGTGTGCATCCCCCACAGTTTGATATTCGATAACATCTGTGTACACATATATGCTGTAAAATCCTCCGTTCATGTCGGTTTGATGTGGTGCATACACTGTTGTAAAAGTGGTTTCACTATGATCGTTTACAGCTTCCCATGGTTTCTCCGGTATTACACCCAAAATAATGGCTAGTTTACCGTAGAATGTTAAGGCTACTCCTAGTGGCGCTGTCATGTAAACTTTGTTTTTCACAAGGTCGTAACCGAAACGTACATGACTAGGTAGAGAAACATTTAGCTCCCTAATTACAGATGCTATTTTGTCATAATATCCGGTTTTCAGATTTATGGTCACAAAATTTTTGTTGTCGACAACATCTCTCAAGATGATTTTCGCATCATCATCATCAATAGTGTACCACGATCTAGGGTATTCAATTTCGGCCAGACCCACCTCCCAATTACCTTTTAAGTTTATAGTTCTGGCTAATCTTGTTCTGTAATTCGAAATTTGGTTTTCGGGGTAAAGAGCTAATGAAGCATTGCATGGCAATGTGACATAAAACCCTGCATCATCCATGACCGTTCACTGTAGAAATGAACTCAGATGTCAATTGTATTTTCTTTATATGCTTAAAGAGCTCTGTAGATCTACAACATCTTTTTCATTGACCCAACTGTCAAACTTCGGAGGCCATCCCACCCACCGTACGAGAACCATGTTTTTTTTACCACACTTCTTCTTGTCTAATATTTTTTCTACTTTAAAAGCATTGTCCTTGTCCATAATAATTTTTTGTAGCTCCTCTTCATAAAATGAGCCGTCGATAACCTCCCCGTCATAATCAGATAGCTTGTAGACTGGTGGTTGACGTGGCATACATTCGGTTATAGTGAAAAATTCATCCGTGTAGTTTTGTTCATACCCCTTGGTAAAAGGGCCCCTCATCTTTGATATTCTAACCACGTCGCCGATTTTGTATTTAAATATAGGCTTCTTCTTACACACATTACCATACAAATTGTCATAGACGATCGGTTCATTTTCTTTGTTGACATCTACAGGGCGCATTTTAATACTTCTGTGATAGCTACTGTTGTATCCTTGAATAAAGTCTTGTAAAACGTCGATGTAGCGTTTAGAGTTTATAGCCGTTAAATATCGCCACATCCGTCCTTTTAATGTTCTATTAAAGCGTTCAATAACGCTTGCCTTCAATTCACTCCCTGTGCTGAAATGGTAAATGTTGTGCTTTTTAGTTAGTTGTTGGAAATGCTTGTTAAAAAACTCCTTCCCCTTGTCAGTCTGAATTTTCTGAGGGACTCTACCCTCTTGTAGTATTGAATTAAACGCATTGGCCACAGCCAATCCAGTCTTGTTCTTTATACAACGCACCCATGCATATTTGCTAAAGACATCTATACATGTAAGCAGAAATTTAGTATTGTCATTTTCCATAGAATATATTGACATATCTACCAGATCCATTTGAAACTGTGTGTCAATACCATAAACAACGACTCTATTCCTTTTAAAATTGTGACGTAGTGGTTTGTGGAGTGTATAAGCATCTTGACTGGCTAACCAGTCTGAAACATCTTTACCACTTAGCAAATCACCACTTTCCTCTAATACACCGCGTTTTAATCTATTTACACCCCCTAAAGAGCCGGGGTTAGATGGTGTGTAGTACACCTTATGCAGTTGTTCGGTCATGTTACCAGCTCAGACACGTGTAAATAATGAGACAGTGATTCTATAAAACACCCCCTTTTATTTTAAATCAGGGTAATCACACAGTACAAAGCATACTTATACATTTAAAATAGAAAGACCAACATCATGCATTGTCGAGATATTGTAGGAAATTAACACATGTATCAGAATTTTTATCAATCAGGTGATTTACCAGAATATTAACATTTTCAAAGACATGTCTAGAACTCTGATCGTTTCTTGACAATAATATCACACACATATCAGTTACATATGTACATAAACATATTATATTGCCAATTTTACAATCATTATTGCATTCAAACAATGAATTTACGATGTTTTTAAGAAACACACAGGATGAATCATTCTGGCAGACACAGCGTTGTATCATTTCAGTCCATTCGTTTGATATACCTCTTTGACTATATCCATGTGCTTCTTTAGACAAATCACCCGTTTGTTAATATAGGGGTCATTTACAAGCTTGTTTTGTCCAGAACTATTATCATTAATGATCTTACACAGCATGTTGACAATTTCACAATGAAGACGACGTCTCAGAATAAATTTAAGCAGTCCAGTAACACTGTAGCAGATCCCCATGTTAGCGTCAAAATAAGGAGCCAGTCGGACTGTCTTTCCACCAGTCCACTGTGTCATAGACAGCCTGTTCACCGCTATCATTCACCAGCTTCTCACGGATTTCACGCAGTCTCTGTAGAATGTATGGCTCCTCTCTTAGTTCACACAACACGGTTTCGATAATTCCATGGATTCTCTGAGGAGTCAGCGTCAATCCAAATGATTTCAAAGCAGTGCCGATGACTTGTTTTAACATCGGTTTAAACACTTTACTACAAATTTCTTCAAAATGTATGAAAAAGAAATACTTGTCAGGATCATACAAACACGTGTGCTGTACCTGACTGGGGTGATCCACTTCACAACCGTAGCACAACTCTTTTAACTTCAAGCCGAGGAGATGCTCCAGAATGACCACTATGACTGCTTTTATAAAATTGACGCTCTTTACATCAACAACGCCATCGGTATCATCATCCCCCTTCAGAGACGATGCATCTGGAAGCGTGTGTCCTGGTCCGCGAGATGAAATGAACGTTAGATTGTGATAGCCAAGATCCATGCAAAACTTGTCGAGCCAATGGCCGATGATAGGATCACCTCCAGGGGGGTTACACCTTGCTGAAGTAGATGCGTCATCGGATGATGCGAAGGCCCCAGCAGATTCTGTAGTATCGTGTTGAGACATGATGATTCGCTCTTTTGGTTTGAAATGAGAATGGGGACCACCCGCTTTTAAGGTCTATAGAATGTGGGCGGTGTTACAAGGGCGGCGTCCTGCGAACTTCCCCACACTTTTCGGGGTCAAACAGTCTGACCTTAATTATATTGTATTGGTCATATGCATCATTCCATTTAAACAGTTTGTCTATCTTTGAAAAAACATCATTCAGGATAGGCAAATCTTTCCACTGAAACAAAAACTTCATGTGATCTGTCTCTGTGGAAGGACACACTCCATCATTGATACCCCGCTTATTCTCACTGGTAAGTATGTATCCATGGTCATCCAGCCTCTTGATAGTATGGTCACCAACATCCTCTGCAATGAATAAAGGTGCATCTCCAGAATCATTCAGATCCCTCCAAACACGATTGAAAAACACATCCCAATCCTTTTCCGTGAAATACATTGCATCGCCCCTGTTGAATAACTTAACAGAATGAGATGTTCTGTCAAAGTCGTACACGCACAAACGACCATCGTCTAGATGAAATTCATATTTCAGAGTTCCTAAAGGATCATGGAGATCCCTGGTTATGCATGGTCCATATCTTTTCCTCGGAGCCCAATCTAGCTTAGCATTTGTTTCTACATCATTTACCAACGGGGTTTTAGGACTTCTGGGGGATGCCATTGCTCAAGCGGGAAATCACAAAATGCTCACAGAATACGAATAATTTGTCTACTCTTTTAAATACACAGATGGGTCGGGTACAGCGCTGGGAGGGCATCAAAACAGCTGACCAACCAATTCATACCACAGCCTGTACAACTGCCGGAGGGGTGAGGCGGGGTGAGGCGGGGTGGGGAGGGGTGGGGTGAGGTGGGGGGGAAAGGTCAAAGGGGGACCACCAAACAGGTCATCAATCATAGACCATCAATCACTTTTGGCACAAAGTATGAGGGGTGGTGTGGGGATGGGGAGGGGGGAAAGGTCAAAGGTTAGCAATTAAGTCATCAATCACACCTGTCAATCATTTTGTCACAAAGTATGTTATATTTACTACTCACATCACAAAAATGAACTGAAACTCTGCGAATACTTATCACACAAACATGAAACATATGTCTAAAGGAAGCTTACGATACACAAGTGAGAAAGAGTTAAACATTTCCTCAAAAGAAGAACGGGACTCTGAAGAAAGTTTGCATTTTGAAGAGAGACTTGATCCAGCCGAGGATACAATTTTGGATGAGTAAGTAATTTAGTTTTACTTAAATATTAGTTGACATGCTATTTTATATAAACATGTACATATTTTACTAGTGGGACTGTTTCCAGATTTGCCAGCCAGGATCCAGAGTATTGACATTTGAAATTTGTCCTAATAGGCAAGTTTTAGTTACATTTAAATGCAGTTTCAGCTAAAGCAGGCATTTAAATTGTATGCTGTATGATATAAATATGATATGTAATATGATATAAAAATAATTTGAATGTTTAGATTAATATTTTAACTAGTGTTTATGCTGCCTCATTATCATCAACAAAGCTTGTGCTTGCAAATATGTGTTCAGGTTAAATGAGTAAAATGCGCTTTAAATATACTCATTTTAGAAAATCAGCATATTATAATGATTTCTGAAGGATCATGTGACACTGAAGACTGCAGTAATGATGCTGAAAATTCAGCTTTGATCACAAATTGCATTACAATATATTCAAATAGAAAACTGTTCTTTTAAATTGTAAAAAGAGTTCACAATATCATTATTTTTACTGTATTTTGTTTCAAATAAATGCAGTCTTGGTGAGCAGAAGAGACTTCTTTTAAACGGTAGTGTAGGTCTAAAATTAAGTAAAGTCTTTATGTAAAGAAAATGTATAGTCAGATTACTTCTTTTAACTTAAAACTTGATTTTCATCAAGTCTCCTCACATTCATTCTCTGTCACATTCCTCATTGATAGGCCCAGGGGAGTGGTCTTTATCTCCTCAGGTGTGAATTACAATCAGTATTCTTGATAGTTCACGACTCCTTACATATGACCTTTCTAACACTAAAAGTGTCTTACAAAAGTTAAATTACTATATTGTTTTGTATGAACAATATTGAGTATAATATTGAGTGATCAGAATAGTTTTCACATCATTTTGTAGCAAAATTTCTAGGCTACAAGATCCAGTTCTCAAACGTCTTGTGGACAAATGTTTAGTATCTGTTACATGGCCTTATTTCAATTATTTATTTATTTATTTTTTAAACCATGCATAAATGTTATTTTCTCAAAAATACAAACATGTACACACATGTTGCTCACATATTATTGTAGCCCAGTTTGTGCTGAATACAGTTTTATCAGACTTTAGCCATTAATGTGTTTATAAGCAACTGGAAAAAGCACAAATGTCAAGGCATGTCAAAACTTCTCCAGGTCCCAAAACACCCTCAGACCCCAGAGGGTTAAGATTAGAATAGTATAGAAAAGAGTGCTGTCCTTCATGTGATCGCCATATACCGTTTACATCTCTGCTGGCTGTTACACATTTATACAGTTTCTGTTCTGGCTTCTCTCTATCAGCTGGTCATCCTGACCAAACTTGCTTCAATGATGGCAACAGCATGACATGATTTCATTTTATATGCATAAAGCACACTATAATCACCTCATATGGATACATATTTTATATTAACTAACAACCATACGTTTCTGCATTAATTTGATTAATATATTAAATGATTTCCTTTATTACCGTAATTGGATACACACTTTCTTATAAGATGGGAAATGTGTGCACACCCACATACGTTTGATTCATCTCGTTTCTAGCACTAAATAACACACATTGGTCCTACGCCTTTTTCAGGCAAGTATCAGGCAAAGCCTGGCTTTGTTCCAATTAAAAACATTAGATCATCCCTCATAAACAGAAAGGGTAATTCACAGAAAGGATGTAATTCCTTGGTCTCAAGATGGCGCCGAGTATGGCTGCTGCGTCGCGAGCTCCGTCAAAACACTGCAGTTTATTGTTTGTTTTGTTTACAGTTCTGTGTTTTTTTGTCTTGGATGTTGTCTGCCTTATTGTGTACGACAGACAAACGCTTTTGGACATTGGTTCGGCAATCACACACCGAAAACCGGACTTCACATTCCTCAATGCCGACCCGCGGGTTACAAACACGCCAGCGGATCCCTTTGTTTGGGCTGCCCGGCCGCGGAAACGCAGACGGAAAAGGGGAAAAAGAGCCGGCGTTCTCATCAGATTAAGACGTCGCGCAAATCGCCCCCCGCTACCCAGTATACTACTGGCAAATGTTCAGTCTCTGGACAACAAGCTCTGCGAGCTGAGAGCGCGGATCTCTTTCCAACGAGAGACGAGAGAATGCTGTGTTATCTGTCTTACGGAAACCTGGATGTCCGCGGAGATTCCAGACTCGGCCATCGAACCCACGGGTTTCTCCGTGCACCGAGCGGACAGAGAGAAAGACCTCTCAGGTAAAAGCAGAGGTGGAGGTGTATGTTTTATGATCAACAAATCATGGTGTGATCAGAGGAATATACATTTTATCAGGTCTTTCTGCTCTCCTGATCTGGAATTTCTCATGCTTCTGTGTCGACCATTCTGGCTACCGAGGGAATTCACAGTGGTCATTATCACTGCTGTGTACATCCCCCCACAAGCCGACATAGACCGGGCACTTAGGGAACTGTATAGCAGTATAAGTCAGCAGGAAACCGCGCACCCTGAGGCCGCGTTCATTGTTGCCGGGGACTTCAACAAAGCCAACTTCAAAACAATAGCACCAAAATACCACCAACACATCAGCTTTAACACACGAGGGGACCGGGTTTTGGATCATTGCTATTCTCCTTTCCGGGATGGCTACAAATCCCTCCCCCGCCCACCATTTGGCAAATCTGACCACTCTTCCGTTCTGCTTCTGCCCGCTTACAGGCAGAAACTGAAACGGGAAGCACCCGCCCTCAGAATGATCCAGTGCTGGTCGGACCAATCAGACTCTGCGCTACAGGACTGTTTTGATCACGCGGACTGGGAGATGTTCCGGTCTGCCTCCGATGACGACATCGAGGTTTACACTGATAGCGTAACGTGTTTCAGCAGAAAGTGCGTAGAGGACGTTGTTCCGACAAAAAATATACGGATCTACCCCAACCAGAAACCATGGGTTAACGGCGATGTTCGCGCGGCACTTACTGCGCGGACCACCGCTTTTAATTCCAGGAACGCGGAGGAGCGTAAACAAGCCAGTTATGCCCTCCGTAACTCCATCCGTGCAGCCAAACGCCAGTACAGGCACAAAATTGAAGAACAGTTTAACACCACTGACTCCAGAAGTATGTGGCAGGGAATTAACACCATCACGGACTATAAACGGAATAAAAACTCCGCCATGAACACCGCTGCCTCTCTCCCGGATGAGCTTAATACATTTTATGCTCGTTTCGAGGACAACAACACCGCCCTCACAGAGAGAGCACTCGCGGCCGATACTACAGATGATGGTTCACTCTCCGTCTCTGTTGCGGATGTAACCCGATCCTTTCGACGGGTGAACATCCGTAAAGCCGCGGGTCCAGACGGCATTCCGGGCCGCGTCATCAGAGCATGCGCGAACCAACTGGCTGGTGTTTTTACGGACATTTTCAACTTGTCCCTATCCCTGTCTGTAGTCCCCACATGCTTCAAAACATCAACCATTGTGCCTGTACCGAAGCAATCAAAAATCACTTGCTTAAATGACTGGGGTCCTGTTGCCCTCACCCCCATCATCAGCAAATGCTTTGAGAGGTTGATCAGAGATCACATCTGCTCTGTTCTGCCCACCTCTTTGGACCCATTGCAGTTTGCCTACCGTAACAACCGCTCCACTGATGATGCCATTGCATCTACAATACACACTGCTCTATCCCACCTGGCAAAAAGGAACACATATGTGAGAATGCTGTTTGTAGACTACAGCTCAGCATTCAACACCATAGTGCCCTCCAAGCTTGATGAGAAACTCCGGGCTCTGGGCTTAAACAGCTCGCTGTGCAGCTGGATCCTGGATTTCCTGTCAGGCAGACGTCAGGTGGTTAGAATGGGCAGCAACATCTCCTCATCACTGACCCTCAACACTGGAGCCCCGCAGGGCTGTGTTCTCAGCCCACTCCTGTATTCCCTGTACACACATGACTGTGTGGCGACACATAGCTCCAATGCCATCATTAAGTTTGCTGACGATACGACGGTTGTAGGTCTGATCACTGACAATGATGAAACGGCCTACAGAGAGGAGGTGCACACTCTGACACGCTGGTGTCAGGAGCACAACCTCTTCCTCAACGTCAGTAAAACCAAGGAGCTTGTGGTGGACTTCAGGAAGAAAGACAGAGAACACAGCCCCATCACCATTAATGGAGCACCGGTGGAGAGAGCCAGCAGCTTCAAGTTCCTCGGTGTCCACATTACTGAGGAACTCACATGGTCCGTCCACACTGAGGCCGTTGTGAAGAAGGCTCACCAGCGCCTCTTCTTCCTGAGACGGCTGAGGAAGTTCGGAATGAACCACCACATCCTCACACGGTTCTACACCAGTACTGTAGAGAGCATCCTGACTGGCTGCATCACCGCCTGGTACGGCAATAGCACCGCCCACAACCGCAAAGACCTGCAAAGGGTGGTGCGAACTGCCAGAAACATCATCGGAGGTGAGCTTCCCTCCCTCCAGGATATATATAACAGACGGTGTGTGAATAAAGCTCGGAGGATCATCAGAGACTCCAGTCACCCGAGTCATGGGCTGCTTTCACTGCTTCCATCAGGCAGGCGGTATCGCAGCATCAGGACCCGCACCAGTCGACTACATGACAGCTTCTTCCCACAAGCAATAAGACTTTTGAACACTTGATCTCTCACGATCAACAATCAGCACTGCACTTTATTAATCATCACTCTGTCAATATATTCTCCCAATTCAATTAGTGTTTATATATATTTATACCCGTATCTAGTGTATGTGTATTCTACATTGTGTGTATTGTGTACATTTGTTATGTAAATTGTTGTGTAAGTATGTGTACATTTGTTATGTAAATTGTTTTGTGTAAATATGTTGTTTATTGTAAAGTGGTTTATGTCTCGTCACTGTCATGACTGCTATGTTACTCGGAACTGCACACAAGAATTTCACCTACTGTTGCACTCGTGTACACAGTAGTGTGACAATAAAGTGATTTGATTTGATTTGATTTTTTGATTTGATTCTCCCTAGAGGTTGGTAAACTGCCACAGGTGTTCCTTATCTTAAAATTCCCTTCTCATTGGCTTTTCACATACATCTCCCCCTATTTCCCAAGATCTCTTGCTGTATGTATTCTCCTGACACAGAAATGCCTTACACAGAGAGACTTCAATCTAAGCTTTTCTCCATATTAAATAAAAAAAATGATTCAATATGTAACATCATTCATCTCCTCATACATATCTTCATTGGAGGAATACATTTCCTCCCAATTTGGTCTTTTTATTCATCAAGGGATATTGTCATTGTACTGCATTGGACCATTCACATTGATCAATGTCATCTGCACGGTAACACACAGCAGAATATCATTCCTCTCACAAGAATTGTTGTCAGTTATTATACCAATTTTAACCAATCACGCACCCCATTTCTTAAACAATTCCATTTAGATTGTTAGAAAAAAAAGATAAGCAATCACCACGTTTTTTGTCCCTATTCCATTTTTCATTACTATTAAAATGTACATCAGTTCAATAAAAGCACAAGTAAAAGTAATAAATCATCTTCCAATCTAAATTAATTATCATACAAACATTCCCAGTTTTGTTTAATACTACTTTAATAAGTCAGGTACTCCTTTGTCTGCAACGGCTTTCAAAACTTTACTGCCAAAACCAATCTATAAAATATAGCTGCAAGCAGCAATGCGATTCCTCCTCAAAATGGCAAATCATTTAAAATTGATCAATAGAGGGTTGGGGTTAAACCCTCCCAATGAATGAATCCAAAAAACATGTCTTTCTGTCTGAATCCTAAACTAAACATTTTCAGTGTACAGGAAAATCCATCATGCCGGACCTTATGGATCCTGTAGGGTTTTTTGTTTACAATAAGAAATGAGGTATGTTCACCAGGTTTCAGAAAAACTAAATAAATGGGGTGGAAATACAATCACTTTGAAAAAAAATGACATTTGGGCATGGCCTGTAGCGCCCCCTAAGGGCGAATGTGAGCCATTCTTGGTTTGTAGGTTCCTGTTGGCCTGTAGTATTAATGTACCAAATTAGAAAATATTTGACAAAAAAATGTGCAATTTGGGAATGGCCTTTAGCGCCCCCTAAGGGCGAATGTGAGACATTCTTGGTTTGTGGATTTCTGTTGGCCTGTAGTGTCAATATACCAAATTAGAACATTTTTGACCATAAAATGGGAAATTAGGGCGTGGCCTGTACCGCCCCCTAAGGGCGAATGTGGGCCATTCTTGGTTTGTGGATTCCTGTTGGCCTGTAGTGTCAATATACAAAATTAGAACATTTTTGACCAGAAAATGGGAATTTTGGGCATGGCCTGTAGCGCCCCCTAAGGGCGAATGTGGGCCATTCTTGGTTTGTGGATTCCTGTTGGCCTGTTGTATCAATATACAAAATTAGAACATTTTTGACCACAAAATGGGAATTTTGGGCATGGCCTGTAGTGCCCCCTAAGGGAGAATGTGGGATATTCTTTACGCAGTACTTCAGAGTGATGTCATCTTGAAGTATATATATATAGGTCTGTTTCTAACCCACACCTATAATATCACTTCTGAAGGCATGGATTAAACCACTGGAGTGGTATGGATTACTTTTATGCTGCATTTATGTGATTTTTGTAGCTTCTGAGTTCTGATCACCGTTCAAGTCATTGAAAGGTCCAACAGGGTTGAGATAATCTTCTAAAAAGCTTAATTTGTGTTCACCAGAAGAAAGAAAATAATACACATCTGGGATGGAATGAGGGTGAGTATACGATGAGAGAAATGTATTTTTGGGGTAAAAACCATTTGTAGGCCTACTTTTTATTTACTTGGAAAATTGTTACTGTCTCTTTAAGAGGATTTTAAACGCATTTCATTCAAGGCACAGTCTGTGCGGCTTGTTTCATTAAGTTTAATCTTTTGAGAACTGTGAAGTCTCATTATTTTCGTGCTGTTACATCTGTATTCATTTCAGAGATTAATTGATTGAGATTGTGAAACTACATACAACCGACAAACCTCCATGAAGATGCGAGTAAAAATGAGATGCCTCATGCTGTCAGACACAACGCTGATAATTATTCTCGGAAGTGTTGATACTAGATTTAGATTCGCGATTTCTTCATCAACTGTTTATGTTCACTTGAGACAAAACAGAGTCCAAAATATATCATGTAATTTGACATTTTGTTGTATGAAATTGTCCGTTCAAACGCAAGAAGAAGCGAATGCGATCTCTCATCGGGGCTCGTGAGTTAGACGTGACGCTGCTCGCTGTTTCACACAAATATTTATTTGAGTTGTTTTGCCATTTGTTGAGTTGCATGGTGTAAAATCGCTTGAAAGTTCAAACAGGAAAGTCTTAAAAACACATACAACAGACAAACATTGCTCGCATTGAAGACGCGAGTAAAAATGAGATCGCGTCAATATCGCGTGCTGTCGGAAAACACGCAGATGAAACATCATTCTCGGAAGTATTGATACTTTAGGATCGATCCGTCCATCCCTTCTTTCTTTAGACATGTTTCATGTTTGTGTGATAAGTGTTCGCGGAGTTTCACTTGATTTTTCTGACGTGTATCAGACAGATGTTCGCTAAGACAGATTCGGCGCACCCGGTTTATTTTCGTTATTTTACAAAAGCTCAAGGTTTTGTTGTTATTGTAAGTGTACACAAATAAAAGTAGACCTTTTATAGTTTGTAATGATCTCTTCCATGTATCTGAATTGGCAAAAATGACGCAGTATTTTAAGTTTTTTCCGCTGTATAGAGAAATACATCAAAAAGGACGTCACAGCGCCATTGTTGACCCCCATAATAATGCCAGAATTCAATAATGATTCCCGATTTCAAACTGCTCGCAAAGATTTATTTGAGTTGTATGCCATTTGTTGAGTTGAATAGTGTAAAATCGCTTGAATATTCAAACTGGGAAGCAGTAAAACATCTCACTGACCTTTGTGCAGTAACTCTCATCGGGGCTCGTGCGTTAGACGCGACGATTATCGCTGTTTCACACAAACTGCTCGAAAACATTTATATGAGTTGTTTTACCATTTGTTGAGATGAATAGTATAAAATCGCGTGAATGTTCCAAATGTCAAGCATTAAACACACAATTGACACCTTTGTGCAGACACAGGCTAAATCCATCTGGCTTGGAGCTCCACCCACTAGTAGACAGAATTGCTCCATTAGAGAGATTTCTCCAGTAAAAGTGCATTTGGTAGACAGAGTTACACCAGCAGAGGGAGCCTCTTTGCTCAGCCAATGTAAGTGAATGGGATTTTACTTGTAGACCGTATTAATCCAGTAGAGGGGGCATTTTTGCTCAGCCATTGTAAATCAATGGGATTTTTTTACATTTTTGATCGTCATTTATATAAAAAGCTTAAGTCGCATCAGGTAAAAAAAGACATAGCAGCAAACTTCAGAACAGTCCCCAGGTCTGTGGCAAGTTGGGTACTTATAGCATTAAAGCTCTTGGAGGTGAGGTTGTTGAAATTTTAGTAAGTAAAATAGTATTAATAATAATAATAATAATAAATGTATGTAACATAACAATGTGTTGGCTTTCTCAAGCCAACATAGTTATGTCATCTTGAAGCATGTTAGGTTTGAAAAACCATCAATCAAATTTACATTTGGTTTATTGACACTAATATATTGAGGCAATGTGGTCATTTACATAAACACGCACCTTTCAGCATTTTGTATTGTATTCATTTTTGCTAAGTAACAAATTGAAAGACATCAATTCTACACATGGGTACCAAATGTCAAGTCAATTGGATCTACGGTTCAAGAGAAGAAGACTTTTGTAGGTTTTGGCAAATTTTCACTGTACAGGACAATCCATTAGGGCAGAAGTTATGGGTCCTTGAGGCTTTTTTGTTCCCAATGAGAAATGAGGCAAGTATACCAAGTTTTAGAATATTTGGAAAATTGGGGTGAAAGTGCCATCATTTTGAAAATGTGACATTTGGGCGTGGCCTGTAGCGAACCGCTAAGGGCGAATGTCGGCAATTCTTTGCACAGTACTTCAAAGGGATGTTATCTTGAAGCATGTCAGGTTTAAAATCCCTCAGTCAAAATTACATTTGATTTATTGACATATATATTGATTAACCTTTTAAGCATCCTGCAATATTTGCCAAAAACGCCTAAAAAAGGCCTACCCAAATTAAAATGCATGCTGTTCTTGAACCCTTTGGAGTATATGCATGCTTTTGGTCTCTTTTGAAAGGGGAGGCTTTGAGGTTTGTTCCTAAATAGTCAGAATCACTGGAAGTCTTCCTTGTATTGAGTAATAGAACTTTGAACACACTCAAAAAGGGGAAATAAAATTCCGCCTACATTTTTTTTTGTAAAAAGATGCCTGCAGATAACTACAGCTGGGAGGACATAGCTGGAAAACACAATTAGATCACAGCATGAAGCCTTACCAAACCCAATTTAAAATGTGATAACAATACATTAGAAAATGAGTGTTTTTACACATATTTATCTAAGTGTATGTATAGGCGCTTTCCAAAAAAGGCCACCTGGAGACTCCAAATGACCCTTTGTAACCACAGACACATAAAATGATGCTATTCTTGAATGCTTTACTGTACAGTCATAATTTTTATTGGCATAAACACATTAGTGTTTTTTTTTTCAATTCTTGAAAACAAACTTTCTACAAATAAAGAGACAAAACAAGTTCTATTGAATTAAAACACTTTAATATTAGAACTCACTATAAATTTATATAAAAAAGATATATATATATACAAAAAAAAAACGGAGAAAGTTTGTTTTCAAGAATTGAAAAAAAAACCCACTGTGTTTATGCTTCAGTTACTATGTGTCAGCAATAATTGGCAGTGAATCTGAATAAAGGAATATATTAGCTCTAAGTGTAACCTTTCATTAGAGCCCAAAATTATGACTGTACAGTAAAGCATTCAAGAATAGCATCATTTTATGTGTCTGTGGTTACAAAGGGTCATTTGGAGTCTCCAAGTGGCCTTTTTTGGAAAGCGCCTATACATACACTTAGATAAACGTGTAAAACACTCATATATATATATATATTTGGTCCATAACACATTTATATATCAATAAACACCCACGTAGTATGGACGTAGCATTTCGAGCTAACCGACAGAGGTAACACAACTTCGACGCATTCTTTAATGTTTACATGTGTGTGTGTGTGTGTGTGCTCATGCGCGCTCATGCACCTCATGCGCGCTCATGCACCGTGTATCTGTGTGTTCATGTACAGGTTTATATATATATAAATATATATAATACACGGTGCATGAGCGCGGATGAGGCGCATGAGCGCGCATGAGCACACACGCGCGCGACATAACGCGCGACATAACACACGACATAAGCTGGCAAGTACACATCAAAACAAACACATAACGTTACCTCCGTATATGCAGTAAAGTATGTTGTATAATATAATAAAACACTTACTTGTCGAGAGTGGCATCTCCACCACCCAAAAACATATCCTCCGAGTCAATGGTTGAAACCTCACTCTCTTCTTCCGAAATATCATCCTCCGACTCATCACTTTCACGCCGAGTACACTGCTCAATGACTTCTTCTAATAAGAAGTGTGTTTTGCTGGTTTTCTTGGCTATTTTTCTTCGGCAAACTTCGCTCACTCCAAACGCGCTTTCAATGGTCTTTTGCGCACGGGGGCACATGAGTCACTGTGTTGATTGCGCAATAACGTTACGCGTGCCAGGTTGAATCCTCCCACTAAAACGGCATATCAATCTTTACAGAAATTCATTGGCTATCAGAAAATACCGTCATTTGCATGGATCCACGTAACTGTGTATATTTTCTGTCAATCAAAGTGAGGGAGGGACCATTCTTCATCATTGGCACTCCTTGGCTATTGATGCCTGGTCACATCTATATCATGCACCGATTGGCTCAAATGACCTGTCCATCTAAAGTTCAGGGGACAGCGGATATTTTGACGTAAAAATATCTGCGATGAAGCTACCTTGAACATGTAAACATTAAAGAATGCGTCGAAGTTGTGTTAGCTCTGTCGGTTAGCTCGAAATGCTACGTCCATACTACGTGGGTGTTTATTGATATATAAATGTGTTATGGACCAAATACTTCGTTGAATTGGATTGTATGGACCCTTTACAGTGTAACTAAACCATTTTTGATGGAATGAAGTGGATCAGTAGAGTAAGATGAGCTTTATAGGTGAGTTTCTACCATTTCGTATTTTTTTTATTTTGCTGTAAGTTGTCTGAGAAATACACCGATTGTACCCGCTGTGTTGTGTATATTAAAATGGTTTACATTGCTTGAATCACAAGAGTCTCAGCTTTCCAACGATGTAAGATATGTTTATCTTTAAATTTTTTAGTTTTTGTATATCGCGAAGTTATTGCGCAATAGTATGTTACGTGGCGACGACGAACCGTCGGGCGTTTAAAAGGTTAAATGTGGACATTTACATAAACACGCCCCTTTCAGCCATTTTTAATCGTACCTTATGGGTCCTTGAGGCTTTTTTGTTCCCAATGAGAAATGAGACAAGTATACCAAGTTTTAGAATATTTCGAAAATTGTGGTGAAAATGCCATCATTTTGAAAATGTGACAATTGGGCGTGGCCTGTAGCGAACCGCTAAGGGCGAATGTGGGCAATTCTTTGCACAGTACTTCAAAGGGATGTTATCTTGAAGAATGTTAGGTTTGAAAAACCCTCAGTCAAAATTACATTTGATATATTGACATATATATTGATTAAATGTGGACATTTACATAAACACGCCCCTTTCAGCCATTTTATATCATATTCATTTTTGCTAAGTAACGTTTTCAAAGACATCAATTCTACACATGCGTACCAAATTTCAAGTATATTGGAGCTACGGTTCAGAAGAAGAAGAGTTTTGTAGGTTTTGGCAAATTTTCACAGTACAGGAAAATCCATTAGGGCAGAAGTTATGGGTCATTGAGGCTTTTTTGTTCCCCATGAGAAATGAGGCATGTACACCAGGTTTGAGAATAATTGGACAAATGGCTTGGAAATGCCATGACTTTGAAAATTTTTTTTGGGGCGTGGCCTGTAGCGCCACCTATGGGCGAATGTGGGCCATTCTTTGTTTGGGGGTACCCGTTGGCATGGAGTATCAATGTGCCAATTTAGAAAATTTTTGACCAGTGACTTTTTGAGATATTGGGGCTCAAGGAGAATAATAATAATAAATATAGCTGCAAGCAGCAATGCGATTCCTCCTCAAAATGGCAAATCATTTAAAATTGGTCAGTAGTGGGTTGGGGTTAAACCCTCCCAATGAAGAAATCCAAAAAACGTGTCTATCTGTCTGAATCCTAAACTAAACATTTTCAGTGTACAGGAAAATCCATGATGCCGGACCTTATGGATCCTGGAGGCTTTTTTGTTTACAATGAGAAATGAGGTATGTACATTAAGTTTCAGAAGAACTGAAAAAATGGGGTGGAAATGCCATCACTTTGAATGTGGGACATTGGGGCATAGCCTGTAGCGCCCCCTAATGGAGAATACGGGCAATTCTTGGTTTGTGGGTTCCTGTTGGCCTGTAGTATCAATGTACCAAATTTGAAAATGTTTGACCAAAAAATAGGACTTTAAGGCATAGCCTGTAGCGCCCCCTAATCACGAATATGATCAATTCTTGGTTTGTGGGTTCCTGTTGGCGTGCAGTATCAATGTACCAAATTAGAACATTTTTGACCAAAAAATGGGAATTTTGGACATGGCCTATAGCGCCCCCTAAGGGTGAATGTCAGCCATTCTTGGTTTGTGGGTTCCCGTTGGCCTGTAGTATCAATGTACCAAATTTGAAAATGATTGACCAAAAAATAGGACTTTAAGGCATAGCCTGTAGCGCCCTCTAATGACGAATATGGGCAATTCTTGGTTTGTGGGTTCCTGTTGGCGTGCAGTATCAATGTACCAAATTAGAACATTTTTGAAGAGAAAATGGGAATTTTGGACATGGCCTATAGCGCCCCCTATGGGTGAATGTGGGCCAATCTTGGTTTGTGGGTTCCTGTTGGCCTGTAGTATCAACATACCAAATTAGAACATTTTTGACCAGAAAATGGGAATTTTGGGCATGGCCTGTAGCGCCCCCTAAGGGTGAATGTGGGCCATTCTTTGTTTGTGGATTCCTGTTGGCCTGTAGTATCAACATACCAAATTAGAACATTTTTGACCAGAAAATGGGAATTTTGGGCATGGCCTGTAGCGCCCCCTAAGGGTGAATGTGGGCCATTCTTTGTTTGTGGATTCCTGTTGGCCTGTAGTGTCAATATACCAAATTAGAACATTTTTGACCAGAAAATGGGAATTTTGGACATGGCCTATAGCGCCCCCTAAGGGTGAATGTGGGCCATTCTTTGTTTGTGGATTCCTGTTGGCCTGTAGTATCAACATACCAAATTAGAACATTTTTGACCAGAAAATGGGAATTTTGGGCATGGCCTGTAGCGCCCCCTAAGGGAGAATGTGGGATATTCTTTACGCAGTACTTCAGAGTGATGTCATCTTGAAGTATATATATATATAGGTCTGTTTCTAACCCACACCTATAATATCACTTCTGAAGGCATGGATTAAACCACTGGAGTGGTATGGATTACTTTTATGCTGCATTTATGTGATTTTTGTAGCTTCTGAGTTCTGATCACCATTCAAGTCATTGAAAGGTCCAACAGGGTTGAGATAATCTTCTAAAAAGCTTCATTTGTGTTCACCAGAAGAAAGGAAATAATACACATCTGGGATGGAATGAGGGTGAGTATACGATGAGAGAAATTTATTTTTGGGGTAAAAACCATTTGTAGGCCTACTTTTTATTTACTTGGAAAATTGTTACTGTCTCTTTAAGAGGATTTTAAACGCATTTCATTCAAGGCACAGTCTGTGCGGCTTGTTTCATTGAGTTTAATCTTTTGAGAACTGTGAAGTCTCATTATTTTCGTGCTGTTACATCTGTATTCATTTCAGAGATTAATTGATTGAGATTGTGAAACTACATACAACAGACAAACCTCCATGAAGATGCGAGTAAAAATGAGATCGCCTCGCGCTGTCAGACACAACGCTGATAATCATTCTCGGAAGTGTTGATACTAGATTTAGATTCGCGATTTCTTCATCAACTGTTTATGTTCACTTGAGACAAAACAGACAATATATCATGTATGGTTGTATGAAAGTGTCCGTTCAAACGCAAGAAGAAGCGAATGCGATCTCTCATCGGGGCTCGTGAGTTAGACGTGACGCTGCTCGCTGTTTCACACAAATATTTCTTTGAGTTGTTTTGCCATTTGTTGAGTTGAATGGTGTAAAATCGCTTGAAAGTTCAAACAGGAAAGTGTTAAAAACACATACAACAGACAAACATTGCTAGCATTGAAGACGCGAGTAAAAATGAGATCGCCTCATTATCGCGTGCTGTCAGAGAACACGCAGATGAAACATCATTCTCGGAAGTATTGATACTTTAGGATCGATCCGTCCATCCCTTCTTTCTTTAGACATATGTTTCATGTTTGTGTGATAAGTGTTCGCGGAGTTTCACTTGATTTTTCTGACGTGTATCAGACAGATTATCGCAAAGACAAATTCGGTTTACCCTGTTTATTTTCGTTATTTTACAAAAGCTCAAGGTTTTGTTGTTATTGTAAGTGTACACAAATAAAAGTAGACCTTTTACAGTTTGTAATGATCTCTTCCATGTATCTGAATGGGCAAAAATGACGCAGTATTTTGTTTAAGTTTTTTCCGCTGTTTAGAACAATGCATCTGAAAGGACATTACAGCGCCATTGTTGACCCCCGTAATAATGCCAGAATTCAATAATGATTCCAGATTTCAAACTCCTCGCAAAGATTTATTTGAGTTGTATGCCATTTGTTGAGTTGAATATTGTAAAATCGCTTGAATATTCAAACTGGGAAGTAGTAAAACACATCTCACTGACCTTATTTGTGCAGTAACTCTCATCGGGGCTCGTGCGTTAGATGCGACGCATCTCGCGGTTTCACACAAAACTGCTCACAAACATTTATTTGAGTTGTTTTGCCATTTGTTGAGTTGAATAGTGTAAAATCGCTTGAATATTCAAACTGGGAAGCAGTAAAATACATCTCACTGACCTTGTGCAGTAACTCTCATCGGGGCTCGTGCGTTAGACGCGACGATTATCGCTGTTTCACACAAACTGCTCGAAAACATTTATATGAGTTGTTTTACCATTTGTTGAGATGAATAGTATAAAATCGCGTGAATGTTCCAAATGTCAAGCATTAAACACACACAATTGACATACCTTTGTGCAAACGCAGGCAAAATTCTTCTGGCTGAGAAAGTCGGGAGCTCCACCCACTAGTAGACAGAATTGCTCCATTAGAGAGATTTCTCCAGTAAAAATGCATTTGGTAGACAGAGTTACACCAGCAGAGGGAGCCTCTTTGCTCAGCCAATGTAAGTGAATGGGATTTTACTTGTAGACCGTATTGATCCAGTAGAGGGGGCATTTTTGCTCAGCCATTGTAAATCAATGGGATTTTTTACATTTTTGATCGTCATTTATATAAAAAGCTTAAGTCGCATCAGGTAAAAAAAGACATAGCAGCAAACTTCAGAACAGTCCCCAGGTCTGTGGCAAGTTGGGTACTTATAGCATTAAAGCTCTTAGAGGTGAGGTTGTTGAAATTTTAGTAAGTAAAATAGTATTAATAATAATAATAACAATAAATGTATGTAACATAACAATATGTTGGCTTTCTCAAGCACACATAGTTATGTCATCTTGAAGCATGTTAGGTTTGAAAAACCATCAATCAAATTTACATTTGGTTTATTGACACTAATATATTGAGGCAATGTGGTCATTTACATAAACACGCACCTTTCAGCCATTTTGTATTGTATTCATTTTTGCTAAGTAACAAATTGAAAGACATCAATTCTACACATGGGTACCAAATGTCAAGTCAATTGGATCTACGGTTCAAGAGAAGAAGACTTTTGTAGGTTTTGGCAAATTTTCACTGTACAGGACAATCCATTAGGGCAGAAGTTATGGGTCCTTGAGGCTTTTTTGTTCCCAATGAGAAATGAGGCAAGTATACCAAGTTTTAGAATATTTGGAAAATTGGGGTGAAAGTGCCATCATTTTGAAAATGTGACATTTGGGCGTGGCCTGTAGCGAACCGCTAAGGGCGAATGTCGGCAATTCTTTGCACAGTACTTCAAAGGGATGTTATCTTGAAGCATGTCAGGTTTAAAATCCCTCAGTCAAAATTACATTTGATTTATTGACTTATATATTGATTAAATGTGGACATTTACATAAACACGCCCCTTTCAGCCATTTTTAATCGTACCTTATGGGTCCTTGAGGCTTTTTTGTTCCCAATGAGAAATGAGGCAAGTATACCAAGTTTTAGAATATTTCGAAAATTGTGGTGAAAATGCCATCATTTTGAAAATGTGACATTTGGGCGTGGCCTGTAGCGAACCGCTAAGGGCGAATGTGGGCAATTCTTTGCACAGTACTTCAAAGGGATGTTATCTTGAAGAATGTTAGGGGTCAAAATTACATTTGATATATTGACATATATATTGATTAAATGTGGACATTTACATAAACACACCCCTTTCAGCCATTTTATATCGTATTCATTTTTGCTAAGTAACGTTTTCAAAGACATCAATTCTACACATGCGTACCAAATTTCAAGTATATTGGAGCTACGGTTCAGGAGAAGAAGAGTTTTGTAGGTTTTGGCAAATTTTCACTGTACAGGAAAATCCATTAGGGCAGAAGTTATGGGTCCTTGAGGCTTTTTTGTTCCCCATGAGAAATGAGGCATGTACACCAGGTTTGAGAATAATTGGACAAATGGCTTGGAAATGCCATGACTTTGAAAATATTTTTTTGGGGCGTGGCCTGTAGCGCCACCTATGGGCGAATGTGGGCCATTCTTGGTTTGGGGGTACCCGTTGGCATGGAGTATCAATGTGCCAATTTAGAAAATTTTTGACCAGTGACTTTTTGAGATATTGGGGCTCAAGGAGAATAATAATAATAAATATAGCTGCAAGCAGCAATGCGATTCCTCCTCAAAATGGCAAATCATTTAAAATTGTTCAGTAGAGGGTTGGGGTTAAACTCTCCCAATGAAGAAATTCAAAAAACGTGTCTTTCTGTCTGAATCATAAACTAAATATTTTCAGTGTACAGGAAAATCCATGATCCTGGGATCTTATGGATCCTGGAGGCTTTTTTGTTTACAATGAGAAATGAGTTATGTACATTAAGTTTCAGAAGAACTGAAAAAATGGGGTGGAAATGCCATCACTTTGAATGTGGGACATTGGGGCATAGCCTGTAGCGCCCCCTAATGACGAATATGGGCAATTCTTGGTTTGTGGGTTCCTGTTGGCGTGCAGTATCAATGTACCACATTAGAACATTTTTGACCAGAAAATGGGAATTTTTGACATGGCCTATAGCGCCCCCTAAGGGTGAATGTGGGCCAATCTTGGTTTGTGAGTTCCTGTTGGCCTGTAGTATCAATGTACCAAATTTGAAAGTTTTTGACAAAAAAAAATTGCAATTTGGGAATGGCCTTTAGCACCCCCTAAGGGCGAATGTGAGACATTCTTGGTTTGTGGATTTCTGTTGGCCTGTAGTGTCAATATACCAAATTAGAACATTTTTGACCAGAAAATGGGAATTTTGGGCATAGCCTGTAGCGCCCCCTAATGGCGAATGTGGGCCATTCTTGGTTTGTGGATTCCTGTTGGTCTGTAGTATCAATATACAAAATTAGAACATTTTTGACCAGAAAATGGGAATTTTGGGCTTGGCCTGTAGCGCCCCCTAAGGGAGAATGTGGGATATTCTTTACGCAGTACTTCAGAGTGATGTCATCTTGAAGTATATATATATATATATATATATATATATATATATATATATATATATATATATATATATATATATATATATATATATAGGTCTGTTTCTAACCCACACCTATAATATCACTTCTGAAGGCATGGATTAAACCACTGGAGTGGTATGGATTACTTTTATGCTGCATTTATGTGATTTTTGTAGCTTCTGAGTTCTGATCACCATTCAAGTCATTGAAAGGTCCAACAGGGTTGAGATAATCTTCTAAAAAGCTTCATTTGTGTTCACCAGAAGAAAGGAAATAATACACATCTGGGATGGAATGAGGGTGAGTATACGATGAGAGAAATTTATTTTTGGGGTAAAAACCATTTGTAGGCCTACTTTTTATTTACTTGGAAAATTGTTACTGTCTCTTTAAGAGGATTTTAAACGCATTTCATTCAAGGCACAGTCTGTGCGGCTTGTTTCATTGAGTTTAATCTTTTGAGAACTGTGAAGTCTCATTATTTTCGTGCTGTTACATCTGTATTCATTTCAGAGATTAATTGATTGAGATTGTGAAACTACATACAACCGACAAACCTCCATGAAGATGCGAGTAAAAATGAGATCTTCTCGCGCTGTCAGACACGCTGATAATCATTCTCGGAAGTGTTGATACTAGATTTAGATTCGCGATTTCATCATCAACTGTTTATGTTCACTTGAGACAAAACAGACAATATATCATGTATGGTTGTATGAAAGTGTCCGTTCAAACGCAAGAAGAAGCGAATGCGTTCTCTCATCGGGGCTCGTGAGTTAGACGTGACGCTGCTCCCTGTTTCACACAAATATTTATTTGAGTTGTTTTGCCATTTGTTGAGTTGAATGGTGTAAAATCGCTTGAAAGTTCAAAGAGGAAAGTGTTAAACACATACAACAGACAAACATTGCTCGCATTGAAGACGCGAGTAAAAATGAGATCGCGTCACTATCGCGTGCTGTCAGAGAACACGCAGATGAAACATCATTCTCGGAAGTATTGATACTTTAGGATCGATCCGTCCATCCCTTCTTTCTTTAGACATATGTTTCATGTTTGTGTGATAAGTGTTCGCGGAGTTTCACTTGATTTTTCTGACGTGTATCAGACAGATTATCGCAAAGACAGATTCGGTTTAGCCTGTTTATTTTCGTTATTTTACAAAAGCTCAAGGTTTTGTTGTTATTGTAAGTGTACACAAATAAAAGTAGACCTTTTACAGTTTGTAATGATCTCTTCCATGTATCTGAATGGGCAAAAATGACGCAGTATTTTGTTTAAGTTTTTCCGCTGTTTAGAACAATGCATCTGAAAGGACATTACAGCGCCATTGTTGACCCCCGTAATAATGCCAGAATTCAATAATGGTTCCCGATTTCAAACTCCTCGCAAAGATTTATTTGAGTTGTATGCCATTTGTTGAGTTGAATAGTGTAAAATCGCTTGAATATTCAAACTGGGAAGTAGTAAAACACATCTCACTGACCTTATTTGTGCAGTAACTCTCATCGGGGCTCGTGCGTTAGACGCGACGCATCTCGCGGTTTCACACAAAACTGCTCACAAACATTTATTTGAGTTGTTTTGCCATTTGTTGAGTTGAATAGTGTAAAATCGCTTGAATATTCAAACTGGGAAGCAGTAAAATACATCTCACTGACCTTGTGCAGTAACTCTCATCGGGGCTCGTGCGTTAGACGCGACGATTATCGCTGTTTCACACAAACTGCTCGAAAACATTTATAGGAGTTGTTTTACCATTTGTTGAGATGAATAGTATAAAATCGCGTGAATGTTCCAAATGTCAAGCATTAAACACACACAATTGACATACCTTTGTGCAAACGCAGGCAAAATTCTTCTGGCTGAGAAAGTCGGGAGCTCCACCCACTAGTAGACGGAATTGCTCCATTAGAGAGATTTCTCCAGTAAAAGTGCATTTGGTAGACAGAGTTACACCAGCAGAGGGAGCCTCTTTGCTCAGCCAATGTAAGTGAATGGGATTTTACTTGTAGACCGTATTGATCCAGTAGAGGGGGCATTTTTGCTCAGCCATTGTAAATCAATGGGATTTTTTACATTTTTGATCGTCGTTTATATAAAAAGCTTAAGTCGCATCAGGTAAAAAAAGACATAGCAGCAAACTTCAGAACAGTCCCCAGGTCTGTGGCAAGTTGGGGTACTTATAGCATTAAAGCACTTAGAGGTGAGGTTGTTGAAATTTTAGTAAGTATATTAGTATTAATAATAATAATAATAATAAATGTATGTAACATAACAATATGTTGGCTTTCTCAAGCCAACATAGTTATGTCATCTTGAAGCATGTTAGGTTTGAAAAACCATCAATCAAATTTACATTTGGTTTATTGACACTAATATATTGAAGCAATGTGGTCATTTACATAAACACGCACCATTCAGCCATTTTGTATTGTATTCATTTTTGCTAAGTAACAAATTGAAAGACATCAATTCTACACATGGGTACCAAATGTCAAGTCAATTGGATCTACGGTTCAAGAGAAGAAGACTTTTGTAGGTTTTGGCAAATTTTCACTGTGCAGGACAATCCATTAGGGCAGAAGTTATGGGTCATTGAGGCTTTTTTGTTCCCAATGAGAAATGAGGCAAGTATACCAAGTTTTAGAATATTTGGAAAATTGGGGTGAAAGTGCCATCATTTTGAAAATGTGACATTTGGGCGTGGCCTGTAGCGAACCGCTAAGGGCGAATGTCGGCAATTCTTTGCACAGTACTTCAAAGGGATGTTATCTTGAAGCATGTCAGGTTTTAAAATCCCTCAGTCAAAATTACATTTGATTTATTGACATATATATTGATTAAATGTGGACATTTACATAAACACGCCCCTTTCAGCCATTTTTAATCGTACCTTATGGGTCCTTGAGGCTTTTTTGTTCCCAATGAGAAATGAGGCAAGTATACCAAGTTTTAGAATATTTTGAAAATTGTGGTGAAAATGCCATCTTTTTGAAAATGTGACAGTTTGGCGTGGCCTGTAGCGAACCGCTAAGGGCGAATGTGGGCAATTCTTTGCACAGTACTTCAAAGGGATGTTATCTTGATGAATGTTAGGTTTGAAAAACCCTCGGTCAAAATTACATTTGATATATTGACATATATATTGATAAAATTTGGACATTTACATAAACACGCCCCTTTCAGCCATTTTATATCGTATTCATTTTTGCTAAGTAACGTTTTCAAAGACATCAATTCTACACATGCGTACCAAATTTCAAGTCAATTGGAGCTACGGTTCAGGAGAAGAAGAGTTTTGTAGGTTTTCGCAAATTTTCACTGTACAGGAAAATCCAATATGGCAGAAGTTATGGGTCCTTTAGGCTTTTTTGTTCCCCATGAGAAATGAGGCATGTACACCAGGTTTGAGAATAATTGGACAAATGGCTTGGAAATGCCATGACTTTGAAAATGTTTTTTGGGGCGTGGCCTGTAGCGCCACCTATGGGCGAATGTGGGCCATTCTTGGTTTGGGGGTACCCGTTGGCATGGAGTATCAATGTGCCAATTTAGAAAATTTTTGACCAGTGACTTTTTGAGATATTGGGGCTCAAGGAGAATAATAATAATAATAATAATAATAAATATAGCTGCAAGCAGCAATGTGATTCCTCCTCAAAATGGCAAATCATTTAAAATTGTTCAGTAGAGGGTTGGGGTTAAACTCTCCCAATGAAGAAATTCAAAAAACGTGTCTTTCTGTCTGAATCCTGAACTAAATATTTTCAGTGTACAGGAAAATCCATGATCCTGGGATCTTATGGATCCTGGAGGCTTTTTTGTTTACAATGAGAAATGAGTTATGTACATTAAGTTTCAGAAGAACTGAAAAAATGGGGTGGAAATGCCATCACTTTGAATGTGGGACATTGGGGCATAGCCTGTAGCGCCCCCTAATGGTGAATACGGGCAATTATTGGTTTGTGAGTTCCCGTTGGCCTGTAGTATCAATGTACCAAATTTGAAAATGTTTGACCAAAAAATAGGACTTTTAAGGCATAGCCTGTAGCGCCCCCTAATGACGAATATGGGCAATTCTTGGTTTGTGGGTTCCTGTTGGCGTGCAGTATCAATGTACCACATTAGAACAGTTTTGACCAGAAAATGGGAATTTTTGACATGGCCTATAGCGCCCCCTAAGGGTGAATGTGGGCCAATCTTGGTTTGTGAGTTCCTGTTGGCCTGTAGTATCAATGTACCAAATTTGAAAGTTTTTGACAAAAAAAAATTGCAATTTGGGAATGGCCTTTAGCACCCCCTAAGGGCGAATGTGAGACATTCTTGGTTTGTGGATTTCTGTTGGCCTGTAGTGTCAATATACCAAATTAGAACATTTTTGACCAGAAAATGGGAATTTTGGGCATAGCCTGTAGCGCCCCCTAATGGCGAATGTGGGCCATTCTTGGTTTGTGGATTCCTGTTGGTCTGTAGTATCAATATACAAAATTAGAACATTTTTGACCAGAAAATGGGAATTTTGGGCTTGGCCTGTAGCGCCCCCTAAGGGAGAATGTGGGATATTCTTTACGCAGTACTTCAGAGTGATGTCATCTTGAAGTATATATATATATATATATATATATATATATATATATATATATATATATATATAGGTCTGTTTCTAACCCACACCTATAATATCACTTCTGAAGGCATGGATTAAACCACTGGAGTGGTATGGATTACTTTTATGCTGCATTTATGTGATTTTTGTAGCTTCTGAGTTCTGATCACCATTCAAGTCATTGAAAGGTCCAACAGGGTTGAGATAATCTTCTAAAAAGCTTCATTTGTGTTCACCAGAAGAAAGGAAATAATACACATCTGGGATGGAATGAGGGTGAGTATACGATGAGAGAAATTTATTTTTGGGGTAAAAACCATTTGTAGGCCTACTTTTTATTTACTTGGAAAATTGTTACTGTCTCTTTAAGAGGATTTTAAACGCATTTCATTCAAGGCACAGTCTGTGCGGCTTGTTTCATTGAGTTTAATCTTTTGAGAACTGTGAAGTCTCATTATTTTCGTGCTGTTACATCTGTATTCATTTCAGAGATTAATTGATTGAGATTGTGAAACTACATACAACAGACAAACCTCCATGAAGATGCGAGTAAAAATGAGATCGCCTCGCGCTGTCAGACACAACGCTGATAATCATTCTCGGAAGTGTTGATACTAGATTTAGATTCGCGATTTCTTCATCAACTGTTTATGTTCACTTGAGACAAAACAGACAATATATCATGTATGGTTGTATGAAAGTGTCCGTTCAAACGCAAGAAGAAGCGAATGCGATCTCTCATCGGGGCTCGTGAGTTAGACGTGACGCTGCTCGCTGTTTCACACAAATATTTCTTTGAGTTGTTTTGCCATTTGTTGAGTTGAATGGTGTAAAATCGCTTGAAAGTTCAAACAGGAAAGTGTTAAAAACACATACAACAGACAAACATTGCTAGCATTGAAGACGCGAGTAAAAATGAGATCGCCTCATTATCGCGTGCTGTCAGAGAACACGCAGATGAAACATCATTCTCGGAAGTATTGATACTTTAGGATCGATCCGTCCATCCCTTCTTTCTTTAGACATATGTTTCATGTTTGTGTGATAAGTGTTCGCGGAGTTTCACTTGATTTTTCTGACGTGTATCAGACAGATTATCGCAAAGACAAATTCGGTTTACCCTGTTTATTTTCGTTATTTTACAAAAGCTCAAGGTTTTGTTGTTATTGTAAGTGTACACAAATAAAAGTAGACCTTTTACAGTTTGTAATGATCTCTTCCATGTATCTGAATGGGCAAAAATGACGCAGTATTTTGTTTAAGTTTTTTCCGCTGTTTAGAACAATGCATCTGAAAGGACATTACAGCGCCATTGTTGACCCCCGTAATAATGCCAGAATTCAATAATGATTCCAGATTTCAAACTCCTCGCAAAGATTTATTTGAGTTGTATGCCATTTGTTGAGTTGAATATTGTAAAATCGCTTGAATATTCAAACTGGGAAGTAGTAAAACACATCTCACTGACCTTATTTGTGCAGTAACTCTCATCGGGGCTCGTGCGTTAGATGCGACGCATCTCGCGGTTTCACACAAAACTGCTCACAAACATTTATTTGAGTTGTTTTGCCATTTGTTGAGTTGAATAGTGTAAAATCGCTTGAATATTCAAACTGGGAAGCAGTAAAATACATCTCACTGACCTTGTGCAGTAACTCTCATCGGGGCTCGTGCGTTAGACGCGACGATTATCGCTGTTTCACACAAACTGCTCGAAAACATTTATAGGAGTTGTTTTACCATTTGTTGAGATGAATAGTATAAAATCGCGTGAATGTTCCAAATGTCAAGCATTAAACACACACAATTGACATACCTTTGTGCAAACGCAGGCAAAATTCTTCTGGCTGAGAAAGTCGGGAGCTCCACCCACTAGTAGACGGAATTGCTCCATTAGAGAGATTTCTCCAGTAAAAGTGCATTTGGTAGACAGAGTTACACCAGCAGAGGGAGCCTCTTTGCTCAGCCAATGTAAGTGAATGGGATTTTACTTGTAGACCGTATTGATCCAGTAGAGGGGGCATTTTTGCTCAGCCATTGTAAATCAATGGGATTTTTTACATTTTTGATCGTCGTTTATATAAAAAGCTTAAGTCGCATCAGGTAAAAAAAGACATAGCAGCAAACTTCAGAACAGTCCCCAGGTCTGTGGCAAGTTGGGGTACTTATAGCATTAAAGCACTTAGAGGTGAGGTTGTTGAAATTTTAGTAAGTATATTAGTATTAATAATAATAATAATAATAAATGTATGTAACATAACAATATGTTGGCTTTCTCAAGCCAACATAGTTATGTCATCTTGAAGCATGTTAGGTTTGAAAAACCATCAATCAAATTTACATTTGGTTTATTGACACTAATATATTGAAGCAATGTGGTCATTTACATAAACACGCACCATTCAGCCATTTTGTATTGTATTCATTTTTGCTAAGTAACAAATTGAAAGACATCAATTCTACACATGGGTACCAAATGTCAAGTCAATTGGATCTACGGTTCAAGAGAAGAAGACTTTTGTAGGTTTTGGCAAATTTTCACTGTGCAGGACAATCCATTAGGGCAGAAGTTATGGGTCATTGAGGCTTTTTTGTTCCCAATGAGAAATGAGGCAAGTATACCAAGTTTTAGAATATTTGGAAAATTGGGGTGAAAGTGCCATCATTTTGAAAATGTGACATTTGGGCGTGGCCTGTAGCGAACCGCTAAGGGCGAATGTCGGCAATTCTTTGCACAGTACTTCAAAGGGATGTTATCTTGAAGCATGTCAGGTTTTAAAATCCCTCAGTCAAAATTACATTTGATTTATTGACATATATATTGATTAAATGTGGACATTTACATAAACACGCCCCTTTCAGCCATTTTTAATCGTACCTTATGGGTCCTTGAGGCTTTTTTGTTCCCAATGAGAAATGAGGCAAGTATACCAAGTTTTAGAATATTTTGAAAATTGTGGTGAAAATGCCATCTTTTTGAAAATGTGACAGTTTGGCGTGGCCTGTAGCGAACCGCTAAGGGCGAATGTGGGCAATTCTTTGCACAGTACTTCAAAGGGATGTTATCTTGATGAATGTTAGGTTTGAAAAACCCTCGGTCAAAATTACATTTGATATATTGACATATATATTGATAAAATTTGGACATTTACATAAACACGCCCCTTTCAGCCATTTTATATCGTATTCATTTTTGCTAAGTAACGTTTTCAAAGACATCAATTCTACACATGCGTACCAAATTTCAAGTCAATTGGAGCTACGGTTCAGGAGAAGAAGAGTTTTGTAGGTTTTCGCAAATTTTCACTGTACAGGAAAATCCAATATGGCAGAAGTTATGGGTCCTTTAGGCTTTTTTGTTCCCCATGAGAAATGAGGCATGTACACCAGGTTTGAGAATAATTGGACAAATGGCTTGGAAATGCCATGACTTTGAAAATGTTTTTTTGGGGCGTGGCCTGTAGCGCCACCTATGGGCGAATGTGGGCCATTCTTGGTTTGGGGGTACCCGTTGGCATGGAGTATCAATGTGCCAATTTAGAAAATTTTTGACCAGTGACTTTTTGAGATATTGGGGCTCAAGGAGAATAATAATAATAATAATAAATATAGCTGCAAGCAGCAATGTGATTCCTCCTCAAAATGGCAAATCATTTAAAATTGTTCAGTAAGAGGGTTGGGGTTAAACTCTCCCAATGAAGAAATTCAAAAAACGTGTCTTTCTGTCTGAATCCTGAACTAAATATTTTCAGTGTACAGGAAAATCCATGATCCTGGGATCTTATGGATCCTGGAGGCTTTTTTGTTTACAATGAGAAATGAGTTATGTACATTAAGTTTCAGAAGAACTGAAAAAATGGGGTGGAAATGCCATCACTTTGAATGTGGGACATTGGGGCATAGCCTGTAGCGCCCCCTAATGGTGAATACGGGCAATTATTGGTTTGTGAGTTCCCGTTGGCCTGTAGTATCAATGTACCAAATTTGAAAATGTTTGACCAAAAAATAGGACTTTTAAGGCATAGCCTGTAGCGCCCCCTAATGACGAATATGGGCAATTCTTGGTTTGTGGGTTCCTGTTGGCGTGCAGTATCAATGTACCACATTAGAACAGTTTTGACCAGAAAATGGGAATTTTTGACATGGCCTATAGCGCCCCCTAAGGGTGAATGTGGGCCAATCTTGGTTTGTGAGTTCCTGTTGGCCTGTAGTATCAATGTACCAAATTTGAAAGTTTTTGACAAAAAAAAATTGCAATTTGGGAATGGCCTTTAGCACCCCCTAAGGGCGAATGTGAGACATTCTTGGTTTGTGGATTTCTGTTGGCCTGTAGTGTCAATATACCAAATTAGAACATTTTTGACCAGAAAATGGGAATTTTGGGCATAGCCTGTAGCGCCCCCTAATGGCGAATGTGGGCCATTCTTGGTTTGTGGATTCCTGTTGGTCTGTAGTATCAATATACAAAATTAGAACATTTTTGACCAGAAAATGGGAATTTTGGGCTTGGCCTGTAGCGCCCCCTAAGGGAGAATGTGGGATATTCTTTACGCAGTACTTCAGAGTGATGTCATCTTGAAGTATATATATATATATATATATATATATATATATATATATATATATATATATATATATATATATATATATATATAGGTCTGTTTCTAACCCACACCTATAATATCACTTCTGAAGGCATGGATTAAACCACTGGAGTGGTATGGATTACTTTTATGCTGCATTTATGTGATTTTTGTAGCTTCTGAGTTCTGATCACCATTCAAGTCATTGAAAGGTCCAACAGGGTTGAGATAATCTTCTAAAAAGCTTCATTTGTGTTCACCAGAAGAAAGGAAATAATACACATCTGGGATGGAATGAGGGTGAGTATACGATGAGAGAAATTTATTTTTGGGGTAAAAACCATTTGTAGGCCTACTTTTTATTTACTTGGAAAATTGTTACTGTCTCTTTAAGAGGATTTTAAACGCATTTCATTCAAGGCACAGTCTGTGCGGCTTGTTTCATTGAGTTTAATCTTTTGAGAACTGTGAAGTCTCATTATTTTCGTGCTGTTACATCTGTATTCATTTCAGAGATTAATTGATTGAGATTGTGAAACTACATACAACAGACAAACCTCCATGAAGATGCGAGTAAAAATGAGATCGCCTCGCGCTGTCAGACACAACGCTGATAATCATTCTCGGAAGTGTTGATACTAGATTTAGATTCGCGATTTCTTCATCAACTGTTTATGTTCACTTGAGACAAAACAGACAATATATCATGTATGGTTGTATGAAAGTGTCCGTTCAAACGCAAGAAGAAGCGAATGCGATCTCTCATCGGGGCTCGTGAGTTAGACGTGACGCTGCTCGCTGTTTCACACAAATATTTCTTTGAGTTGTTTTGCCATTTGTTGAGTTGAATGGTGTAAAATCGCTTGAAAGTTCAAACAGGAAAGTGTTAAAAACACATACAACAGACAAACATTGCTAGCATTGAAGACGCGAGTAAAAATGAGATCGCCTCATTATCGCGTGCTGTCAGAGAACACGCAGATGAAACATCATTCTCGGAAGTATTGATACTTTAGGATCGATCCGTCCATCCCTTCTTTCTTTAGACATATGTTTCATGTTTGTGTGATAAGTGTTCGCGGAGTTTCACTTGATTTTTCTGACGTGTATCAGACAGATTATCGCAAAGACAAATTCGGTTTACCCTGTTTATTTTCGTTATTTTACAAAAGCTCAAGGTTTTGTTGTTATTGTAAGTGTACACAAATAAAAGTAGACCTTTTACAGTTTGTAATGATCTCTTCCATGTATCTGAATGGGCAAAAATGACGCAGTATTTTGTTTAAGTTTTTTCCGCTGTTTAGAACAATGCATCTGAAAGGACATTACAGCGCCATTGTTGACCCCCGTAATAATGCCAGAATTCAATAATGATTCCAGATTTCAAACTCCTCGCAAAGATTTATTTGAGTTGTATGCCATTTGTTGAGTTGAATATTGTAAAATCGCTTGAATATTCAAACTGGGAAGTAGTAAAACACATCTCACTGACCTTATTTGTGCAGTAACTCTCATCGGGGCTCGTGCGTTAGATGCGACGCATCTCGCGGTTTCACACAAAACTGCTCACAAACATTTATTTGAGTTGTTTTGCCATTTGTTGAGTTGAATAGTGTAAAATCGCTTGAATATTCAAACTGGGAAGCAGTAAAATACATCTCACTGACCTTGTGCAGTAACTCTCATCGGGGCTCGTGCGTTAGACGCGACGATTATCGCTGTTTCACACAAACTGCTCGAAAACATTTATAGGAGTTGTTTTACCATTTGTTGAGATGAATAGTATAAAATCGCGTGAATGTTCCAAATGTCAAGCATTAAACACACACAATTGACATACCTTTGTGCAAACGCAGGCAAAATTCTTCTGGCTGAGAAAGTCGGGAGCTCCACCCACTAGTAGACGGAATTGCTCCATTAGAGAGATTTCTCCAGTAAAAGTGCATTTGGTAGACAGAGTTACACCAGCAGAGGGAGCCTCTTTGCTCAGCCAATGTAAGTGAATGGGATTTTACTTGTAGACCGTATTGATCCAGTAGAGGGGGCATTTTTGCTCAGCCATTGTAAATCAATGGGATTTTTTACATTTTTGATCGTCGTTTATATAAAAAGCTTAAGTCGCATCAGGTAAAAAAAGACATAGCAGCAAACTTCAGAACAGTCCCCAGGTCTGTGGCAAGTTGGGGTACTTATAGCATTAAAGCACTTAGAGGTGAGGTTGTTGAAATTTTAGTAAGTATATTAGTATTAATAATAATAATAATAATAAATGTATGTAACATAACAATATGTTGGCTTTCTCAAGCCAACATAGTTATGTCATCTTGAAGCATGTTAGGTTTGAAAAACCATCAATCAAATTTACATTTGGTTTATTGACACTAATATATTGAAGCAATGTGGTCATTTACATAAACACGCACCATTCAGCCATTTTGTATTGTATTCATTTTTGCTAAGTAACAAATTGAAAGACATCAATTCTACACATGGGTACCAAATGTCAAGTCAATTGGATCTACGGTTCAAGAGAAGAAGACTTTTGTAGGTTTTGGCAAATTTTCACTGTGCAGGACAATCCATTAGGGCAGAAGTTATGGGTCATTGAGGCTTTTTTGTTCCCAATGAGAAATGAGGCAAGTATACCAAGTTTTAGAATATTTGGAAAATTGGGGTGAAAGTGCCATCATTTTGAAAATGTGACATTTGGGCGTGGCCTGTAGCGAACCGCTAAGGGCGAATGTCGGCAATTCTTTGCACAGTACTTCAAAGGGATGTTATCTTGAAGCATGTCAGGTTTTAAAATCCCTCAGTCAAAATTACATTTGATTTATTGACATATATATTGATTAAATGTGGACATTTACATAAACACGCCCCTTTCAGCCATTTTTAATCGTACCTTATGGGTCCTTGAGGCTTTTTTGTTCCCAATGAGAAATGAGGCAAGTATACCAAGTTTTAGAATATTTTGAAAATTGTGGTGAAAATGCCATCTTTTTGAAAATGTGACAGTTTGGCGTGGCCTGTAGCGAACCGCTAAGGGCGAATGTGGGCAATTCTTTGCACAGTACTTCAAAGGGATGTTATCTTGATGAATGTTAGGTTTGAAAAACCCTCGGTCAAAATTACATTTGATATATTGACATATATATTGATAAAATTTGGACATTTACATAAACACGCCCCTTTCAGCCATTTTATATCGTATTCATTTTTGCTAAGTAACGTTTTCAAAGACATCAATTCTACACATGCGTACCAAATTTCAAGTCAATTGGAGCTACGGTTCAGGAGAAGAAGAGTTTTGTAGGTTTTCGCAAATTTTCACTGTACAGGAAAATCCAATATGGCAGAAGTTATGGGTCCTTTAGGCTTTTTTGTTCCCCATGAGAAATGAGGCATGTACACCAGGTTTGAGAATAATTGGACAAATGGCTTGGAAATGCCATGACTTTGAAAATGTTTTTTTGGGGCGTGGCCTGTAGCGCCACCTATGGGCGAATGTGGGCCATTCTTGGTTTGGGGGTACCCGTTGGCATGGAGTATCAATGTGCCAATTTAGAAAATTTTTGACCAGTGACTTTTTGAGATATTGGGGCTCAAGGAGAATAATAATAATAATAATAATAATAAATATAGCTGCAAGCAGCAATGTGATTCCTCCTCAAAATGGCAAATCATTTAAAATTGTTCAGTAAGAGGGTTGGGGTTAAACTCTCCCAATGAAGAAATTCAAAAAACGTGTCTTTCTGTCTGAATCCTGAACTAAATATTTTCAGTGTACAGGAAAATCCATGATCCTGGGATCTTATGGATCCTGGAGGCTTTTTTGTTTACAATGAGAAATGAGTTATGTACATTAAGTTTCAGAAGAACTGAAAAAATGGGGTGGAAATGCCATCACTTTGAATGTGGGACATTGGGGCATAGCCTGTAGCGCCCCCTAATGGTGAATACGGGCAATTATTGGTTTGTGAGTTCCCGTTGGCCTGTAGTATCAATGTACCAAATTTGAAAATGTTTGACCAAAAAATAGGACTTTTAAGGCATAGCCTGTAGCGCCCCCTAATGACGAATATGGGCAATTCTTGGTTTGTGGGTTCCTGTTGGCGTGCAGTATCAATGTACCACATTAGAACAGTTTTGACCAGAAAATGGGAATTTTTGACATGGCCTATAGCGCCCCCTAAGGGTGAATGTGGGCCAATCTTGGTTTGTGAGTTCCTGTTGGCCTGTAGTATCAATGTACCAAATTTGAAAGTTTTTGACAAAAAAAAATTGCAATTTGGGAATGGCCTTTAGCACCCCCTAAGGGCGAATGTGAGACATTCTTGGTTTGTGGATTTCTGTTGGCCTGTAGTGTCAATATACCAAATTAGAACATTTTTGACCAGAAAATGGGAATTTTGGGCATAGCCTGTAGCGCCCCCTAATGGCGAATGTGGGCCATTCTTGGTTTGTGGATTCCTGTTGGTCTGTAGTATCAATATACAAAATTAGAACATTTTTGACCAGAAAATGGGAATTTTGGGCTTGGCCTGTAGCGCCCCCTAAGGGAGAATGTGGGATATTCTTTACGCAGTACTTCAGAGTGATGTCATCTTGAAGTATATATATATATATATATATATATATATATATATATATATATATATATATATATATATATATATATATATAGGTCTGTTTCTAACCCACACCTATAATATCACTTCTGAAGGCATGGATTAAACCACTGGAGTGGTATGGATTACTTTTATGCTGCATTTATGTGATTTTTGTAGCTTCTGAGTTCTGATCACCATTCAAGTCATTGAAAGGTCCAACAGGGTTGAGATAATCTTCTAAAAAGCTTCATTTGTGTTCACCAGAAGAAAGGAAATAATACACATCTGGGATGGAATGAGGGTGAGTATACGATGAGAGAAATTTATTTTTGGGGTAAAAACCATTTGTAGGCCTACTTTTTATTTACTTGGAAAATTGTTACTGTCTCTTTAAGAGGATTTTAAACGCATTTCATTCAAGGCACAGTCTGTGCGGCTTGTTTCATTGAGTTTAATCTTTTGAGAACTGTGAAGTCTCATTATTTTCGTGCTGTTACATCTGTATTCATTTCAGAGATTAATTGATTGAGATTGTGAAACTACATACAACCGACAAACCTCCATGAAGATGCGAGTAAAAATGAGATCTTCTCGCGCTGTCAGACACGCTGATAATCATTCTCGGAAGTGTTGATACTAGATTTAGATTCGCGATTTCATCATCAACTGTTTATGTTCACTTGAGACAAAACAGACAATATACCATGTATGGTTGTATGAAAGTGTCCGTTCAAACGCAAGAAGAAGCGAATGCGATCTCTCATCGGGGCTCGTGAGTTAGACGTGACGCTGCTCCCTGTTTCACACAAATATTTGAGTTGTTTTGCCATTTGTTGAGTTGAATGGTGTAAAATCGCTTGAAAGTTCAAAGAGGAAAGTGTTAAACACATACAACAGACAAACATTGCTCGCATTGAAGACGCGAGTAAAAATGAGATCGCGTCACTATCGCGTGCTGTCAGAGAACACGCAGATGAAACATCATTCTCGGAAGTATTGATACTTTAGGATCGATCCGTCCATCCCTTCTTTCTTTAGACATATGTTTCATGTTTGTGTGATAAGTGTTCGCGGAGTTTCACTTGATTTTTCTGACGTGTATCAGACAGATTATCGCAAAGACAGATTCGGTTTACCCTGTTTATTTTCGTTATTTTACAAAAGCTCAAGGTTTTGTTGTTATTGTAAGTGTACACAAATAAAAGTAGACCTTTTACAGTTTGTAATGATCTCTTCCATGTATCTGAATGGGCAAAAATGATGCAGTATTTTGTTTAAGTTTTTCCGCTGTTTAGAACAATGCATCTGAAAGGACATTACAGCGCCATTGTTGACCCCCGTAATAATGCCAGAATTCAATAATGGTTCCCGATTTCAAACTCCTCGCAAAGATTTATTTGAGTTGTATGCCATTTGTTGAGTTGAATAGTGTAAAATCGCTTGAATATTCAAACTGGGAAGTAGTAAAACACATCTCACTGACCTTATTTGTGCAGTAACTCTCATCGGGGCTCGTGCGTTAGACGCGACGCATCTCGCGGTTTCACACAAAACTGCTCACAAACATTTATTTGAGTTGTTTTGCCATTTGTTGAGTTGAATAGTGTAAAATCGCTTGAATATTCAAACTGGGAAGCAGTAAAATACATCTCACTGACCTTGTGCAGTAACTCTCATCGGGGCTCGTGCGTTAGACGCGACGATTATCGCTGTTTCACACAAACTGCTCGAAAACATTTATATGAGTTGTTTTACCATTTGTTGAGATGAATAGTATAAAATCGCGTGAATGTTCCAAATGTCAAGCATTAAACACACACAATTGACATACCTTTGTGCAAACGCAGGCAAAATTCTTCTGGCTGAGAAAGTCGGGAGCTCCACCCACTAGTAGACGGAATTGCTCCATTAGAGAGATTTCTCCAGTAAAAGTGCATTTGGTAGACAGAGTTACACCAGCAGAGGGAGCCTCTTTGCTCAGCCAATGTAAGTGAATGGGATTTTACTTGTAGACCGTATTGATCCAGTAGAGGGGGCATTTTTGCTCAGCCATTGTAAATCAATGGGATTTTTTACATTTTTGATCGTCGTTTATATAAAAAGCTTAAGTCGCATCAGGTAAAAAAAGACATAGCAGCAAACTTCAGAACAGTCCCCAGGTCTGTGGCAAGTTGGGGTACTTATAGCATTAAAGCACTTAGAGGTGAGGTTGTTGAAATTTTAGTAAGTATATTAGTATTAATAATAATAATAATAATAAATGTATGTAACATAACAATATGTTGGCTTTCTCAAGCCAACATAGTTATGTCATCTTGAAGCATGTTAGGTTTGAAAAACCATCAATCAAATTTACATTTGGTTTATTGACACTAATATATTGAAGCAATGTGGTCATTTACATAAACACGCACCATTCAGCCATTTTGTATTGTATTCATTTTTGCTAAGTAACAAATTGAAAGACATCAATTCTACACATGGGTACCAAATGTCAAGTCAATTGGATCTACGGTTCAAGAGAAGAAGACTTTTGTAGGTTTTGGCAAATTTTCACTGTGCAGGACAATCCATTAGGGCAGAAGTTATGGGTCCTTGAGGCTTTTTTGTTCCCAATGAGAAATGAGGCAAGTATACCAAGTTTTAGAATATTTGGAAAATTGGGGTGAAAGTGCCATCATTTTGAAAATGTGACATTTGGGCGTGGCCTGTAGCGAACCGCTAAGGGCGAATGTCGGCAATTCTTTGCACAGTACTTCAAAGGGATGTTATCTTGAAGCATGTCAGGTTTTAAAATCCCTCAGTCAAAATTACATTTGATTTATTGACATATATATTGATTAAATGTGGACATTTACATAAACACGCCCCTTTCAGCCATTTTTAATCGTACCTTATGGGTCCTTGAGGCTTTTTTGTTCCCAATGAGAAATGAGGCAAGTATACCAAGTTTTAGAATATTTTGAAAATTGTGGTGAAAATGCCATCTTTTTGAAAATGTGACAGTTTGGCGTGGCCTGTAGCGAACCGCTAAGGGCGAATGTGGGCAATTCTTTGCACAGTACTTCAAAGGGATGTTATCTTGATGAATGTTAGGTTTGAAAAACCCTCGGTCAAAATTACATTTGATATATTGACATATATATTGATAAAATTTGGACATTTACATAAACACGCCCCTTTCAGCCATTTTATATCGTATTCATTTTTGCTAAGTAACGTTTTCAAAGACATCAATTCTACACATGCGTACCAAATTTCAAGTCAATTGGAGCTACGGTTCAGGAGAAGAAGAGTTTTGTAGGTTTTCGCAAATTTTCACTGTACAGGAAAATCCAATATGGCGGAAGTTATGGGTCCTTGAGGCTTTTTTGTTCCCCATGAGAAATGAGGCATGTACACCAGGTTTGAGAATAATTGGACAAATGGCTTGGAAATGCCATGACTTTGAAAATGTTTTTTTGGGGCGTGGCCTGTAGCGCCACCTATGGGCGAATGTGGGCCATTCTTGGTTTGGGGGTACCCGTTGGCATGGAGTATCAATGTGCCAATTTAGAAAATTTTTGACCAGTGACTTTTTGAGATATTGGGGCTCAAGGAGAAGAATAATAATAATAATAATAATAATAATAATAAAACTGTCAATAACAATAGATTCCCTCCTATCGGAGGAATCTAATAATAATAATAATAAAACTGTCAATAACAATAGATTCCCTCCTATCGGAGGAATCTAATAATAAAACTGTCAATAACAATAGATTCCCTCCTATCGGAGGAATCTAATAATAATAATAATAATAATAAAACTGTCAATAACAATAGATTCCCTCCTATTGGAGGAATCTAATAATAATAATAATAATAATAATAAAACTGTCAATAACAATAGATTCCCTCCTATCGGAGGAATCTAATAATAATAATAATAATAAAACTGTCAATAACAATAGATTCCCTCCTATCGGAGGAATCTAATAATAATACTGTCAATAACAATAGATTCCCTCCTATCGGAGGAATCTAATAATAATAATACTGTCAATAACAATAGATTCCCTCCTATCGGAGGAATCTAATAATAATAATAATAATAATAATAATACTGTCAATAACAATAGATTCCCTCCTATCGGAGGAATCTAATAATAATAATAATAATAATAATAATAATAATACTGTCAATAACAATAGATTCCCTCCTATCGGAGGAATCTAATAATAAAACTGTCAATAACAATAGATTCCCTCCTATCGGAGGAATCTAATAATAATAATAAAACTGTCAATAACAATAGATTCCCTCCTATCGGAGGAATCTAATAACCTTCTACACAGGGTATAATCCCCTGATGGCACAGTGACAGGATGCTTGGTATTTAACACTGCAGTCATGTTGAGTGGAACTCACAATTTTCGGGCAGTTCTCTTCTAGACCTCCCTTTTGATGCTTCTGGCCTAAGAGCATTCATCCACTTCCTTAAACCCATATCAAACCTTCTTGTGAAGGTTTTCAGGGATGTGATGCCCTGCCTTTTTGGGTAATCACCTCTTGCCACTGGTCTCAATACTGCTCATTCCTATTATACAATCCTTAATAATTTGGTATAATTAAGCAGATATTTTCTTTCCAGGGAGTATTTCCTGAGAACCATCACAGCCAATGGAACAATCTACAACTGCTTAAATATGGAAACAATTCAATACATGGATAAATTCAAAAAGCATTATTCAAAATTCATCAACATATACAAATTTTCCAAATTGAAAGTAAAAGTAAGAATGCTAAAATTGAACTAATTTACAGATCACTCATTTCTATACAGGTTGTATTTCTGCTACTTTAGCAAATGTCACATAAAACCTTGCATCATGGTGGGGACTAACATCAGAACAAAACAAAATAAAGAGTATCCTCTGTCAAGCTTCTAGGAATCTTAATTTAAAAACATCACCTTAATTCAATAAAAGTCTCTAGATAGTTTTTGAATCTACATTAAGTGTGTCAGATGAACTAAATCTCTTATATTTAGTATAAACACTTAACTTCAAATTACCCTGTGAATATATAAAAGCTTTAATCATGATGATGAAAGATGTTTGAAGCTTCATATCACTATATCTACCATTATTGTCAAGTCACATAATTTTCAATATAAAACAAAATATAATCAAAAGAAAATAAAACAATTTAGAGATGTGCCTTTAGCACACTTCAGAATTTGCTCATGTTTCTGTTTCAAGCAGACATTCTCTTCGACACAGAGAGTGAGAGACAGAGTAGGAGGGGGGGACATTCCACTCCCTCACACTGTTTCTAATCTCAATAGAGCTACTGCTTAATTTTTCTGCTGCTGATTTTCGGCAGGCTGGCGGAGAAATCACTGACGTCGACTTGGCTGAAGATGGAAGATAATTCTTCTCTCTTCACTTCTGGAGGCAAACGGATGAAGATGCAGATTTCTCAGCGGTCTCCTTTGGATTCGTTAGAGTGTTTGGTGGAACACAGAGTAATCTCAACTCGTCCAGCGAGATAGAGATTGTATGGCCAGTTTCAAGTCATACATTACTTCCTTGTGCAACAAGGCTACACCAGAGGGCAGCGATGAGCTGCATCTATGCATGGCAAGCAAAGTCACTGGAAGTCATGCCCAGAAGGATCTTTGAGGTATTTCTACTCCTGATGACATCATGGTTGAGGGGCATTCTGTTGAGAACCTCATCCAATAGGAGTTGAGAGTTCGATCATTTGGAATTTCATACATAGTTGTAAATTGAGCAAGGCTTCTTGGGATTTGTAGTCTATTTTGTTCTCCCTTTGTTTGCTTTTGGCACAGTTATTATCAGTGTAGTATTATACTGTGCATGCAGAAGAATTTAAATGACATGATTTGAATCTAGGAAAAACACAATCTTAATCCTGGAAGTCATAAATTGAAAGACTTCGGTGCCAGTGAGTCTCACATCTGGCCAATAAAACTAACAAAGAGACTTGTCTAGCTCCCATATGACTTGAAATCTTCTCTGCAAATCCTATAAAAGATACAAGACAGCATGGACCCACATTCAATACCTAGTCTTGCTAGGTAATTCTGACAATTGTTTGAACTGTAGTAACTTGTATAACTGCCAAATTAATGATTATAGCCTGATATACCTCTTAAAATGTGTGTAACGTTTTAGCCATGTTGTATAACCAATGAATGAACCAGTAGGATTTTAATGTTTTGTTACCTACACATATAATATCCATGAAATAATGTCATGCTTGGTATGCAACAGTTTGCTTGGTTACATAGAGAAAGCTGATGACAACGAATATCATGTCTCTTGTACCATTTGCAAGATAGAAATTTAATGATTAAACATACACTATTTTGAGCGGGAATTTTGTAAAAGAATCTGAAACAAAGGACCATAAAATCAACTGTCGGATAAGACAGCCCAGTTGACCACGTGACTCTGAAAAGTCACTTCTGATTTGCGCAGCACACCTTTGGGGATGCGGACAATTTCAGTTCAAATATTTTTCTCCTCTCTTGTCGTCTTCCCTCTGACTGCTCAGACTTCGCTCTGACTCTTCCCTTGTGGTCTTCTCTGGATCTTGTTGGAACCAGATCCATGCCATGTGAGGTCCAAGGAAGCTTGGTAGTCAAAGTCCCTAGGAAGCTCATCACTCTCTGCGTTTCACACACCCATGAGAAGGCCTTGCTTCAAAGCCAACCTCATAATTCATACAGACAATAACTATTCGATTTTACAGAGGTCCAAAACATCGATGGAACAAACATTCAAGCAAGAGCCAAGAACCAAGCAACACAAAGAATGCAAGGAAACACCACTTCACGTAAGTACATCTCCAATATTGCACTCAAAGTGCTGGTATATTTGTTAAATATTTTGGGTAATCCGATAGTAAATCGATGTAGACTCAAATAAGGTTAAATGGTTCTTAAGGCATTATCAACAGACTCCATTAAGTTAATTTTCACATAATTTATTTCACATTCTGTAACTCTTCTCACAAACCTGTCTTATGCATATATGCGTTAGATTAGATTTATGTTTAGAATAGCAATAAAGTTTGTATTCAAAGATGAATTACTGTGGTATATTTTGATAAATAATCTCATCCCTGTTTCTAAAAGATTTTGCTTCAAAGCTGCACCAAAATATGTGTGATATTATTTTCAATAAGCTATGAGAATAATATCACTCCAATAAGTGAATTAATCATATCATTGTCAAGTCATGCTGATGGGGTTTTAGCGCTGTGTTCCTTTGAGGAGTTGGCGGACCTGGTGAATGACGAATGAACATCAAGCTGCATTACTAACTCCATCTCCTTATATCCTCCATTTCCCTTCTCAAATCTTGTTCTCTGAGGGGATGTGAACCCTTGTCTACCCACTCAGCTTCTTGTTTGGGTTTTCGTTCGAACTGTACCTTTCTTTTCGGCCAGTGAACATTTGGCCTGGTGTGACCCAGGTGGTGTGTCTTTAATTAACCAGCTGGTGGGGGGACACACGTCTCTGCTTTTACAGAAATCCTGCCGATTGCGCCAGAATGTGGCAAGGCGGGTGCCGCTAGGGGAGGAAACACCACCCGAGTCTAACTAACCGACAATGCCACCTGGGGACTTTCACCCCAAGAAATGTTTATTTCTACTTCAACAAGCACCCCACTTATACAAAGACTACACAGGTTCATTAACTGAAGCAAGACAGAGACGTGGTTACAGAAGAAGTATTAATTTATTGATGGATAAATTATAACTGGGAGAACCTGTAAAGAGGACGGTTAAAAATGAGGATGTTTAAATCAAACTGCAATAGAAAATATAGAAAAGGTTTTATTACAATATATATTTAACAATCAGGTTAATTCTTTTAAAACGAATACACTCGCAGTAATGGCTTAAATTACTCAAAAGAAAATGAGGGGAAAGTGGGCAGGGTCCAGCTGTGGAGAGACAGTCTACCAGGGGGGTGTTCCAGGGATGTACAAACTTACCCACCGCATGTGCACACTGCAATCGCCAGACACTGCAAACCGTGTCACCACAAATCATGTCACCCTGCGGTTATCACTACAATCTGTGAAGGGAACCACACTAATGTGCCTAGTCTCTCCGCAAGCTGGCTAATAGCTCCACTGAAAAAGCTAAATAATTAACAAAAAACAAAAAAACAATAAACCAGTTGATAACCTAAAATACAAACAAACCAAACAGGGAGGCACCAACAAAGATGTACTAAAATGATTAAAATACAAAGACAACTAAACTAAGGCAAAACAGCAGCTGACAGCCTTCACTCAAATGTACTCAGTAGGCTAAGGGAGAGTTCATCACATTCCAGGCAGGGGAGCTTGGAATCCCTTCCAGGCCCAGGCAGACAACCGTCAGGGAGGCCGTAGACTAAAAATCACAGAGATGGTCCCATGTGGCAAACAAAAGGCAGAGACAAAGCCAAGAGGCAGCCATGATGACACAGGTGCTTTATATAAGCTCAACTAATGAGGGGGTTTGGTCTGGGTGGAGCTAATTGTGTCTAATTGAAGTGCATTCAAGAGCTAACAGGGTGCAAAGCTTACTGACCACACCACTACAATCCACCCCTATTTTTTCAATCGTTGGCCCAACAATTAATTTATTGCCAAGGTCTAAAAACAGCTGTCTCAGCTACAGGTACCTGGAAGACAGCAGCCCCAATCACCCTGCTCCCCATTACCTGGGGGAGATGGTGAATGTTTGTGTGCCTCCCTGCTGTAGGACGGCTAGTCCTCCTTACTGCCCCTTCAGCTGTGGTATCTGTGGGAGGAACCAGTTGAGGCTGGACAGAGTGTGAAGAAGTGTCAATCTGTGGGCATAGAGGATTTACAGGCACATCAATCTGAATAATTTCAGGGCATACCACACACAAGTCACCATCGAACGAGTCTTCCTCCCCAATAAAGGGTTCTTCATTTTGTTGGGCACAGGCTTCTATGGTCGCATTCAGATAAATACAACCAGACTGGCCTTTCAGAAGCGAGCGATGAACATGCCTTGCTTTACCAGGATCATCCACTGGAGCAATCATGTACACAGATCCTCCTTCTTTGGGGGCTCTGAGAACCCTATATACCTCTGAGCACAAAACATCCTGTATTTTGTTATGGCCTCTCACTCCCATGTCCTTGAGTTGAACCAGCTGTCCATCCTGCAGGGGAGGGTCCTTTATCTTTTGATCATGATATACCTTTCAGCGGTTGGCTACCGCTTGCAGGTGCCTGGTCGCTCCCTCAAATCTGGAGCCGGGCCTGGTGCTCCACAATCCAGTCATGGGTACTGTCTGCTTCTGGGACTTCAATCTTTCCTCGGAGGAAGTCAACAGGTAAAAGGGGATCTTGTCCAAACATCAAAAAAGGGGACTCACCAGTAGATTGATGGGGTGTGGTGTTGTATGAAAAGATCACTTGAGGCAGGCAGGATGACCAATCTCATTTCTTCGCTATGGGCAACGTACGTAAAAGGTTGTGTAAGGCGCAATTGAATCGTTCGAACTGGCCATTCCCAGCAGGATGGTAGGGGGTAGTATGGGACTTTTCAATGCCATACAAGCTGCATAGTTGTTGGATCAGTGCACTCTCAAAATTTCTTCACTGGTCTGAGTGGATACGACTGGGTACACCATATTTGCAGAACCACTCGTTTACCAGTACTTTAGCCACCGTTGAGGCCTGCTGTTCGTAGGTGGGGACTGCCTGGGTATACTTTGAGAAGACATCTGTCATAACGAGGACGTGTTCCTGCCCATTCTTGGATGGCTCTAGCAGGGTAAAGTCCACGGCCAAGATTTGATTTCGGCGCGCAGCAAGGAGGTGGCCCATATATGTACAAGTGGATGGCTGGGTGTCCTTGGCTACCTGGCACCTTTCACAATCTTGGCACCAGCACTTAACATCTTGCTGCAAACCGGGCCAGTAACATCTCTGCCACAACAAGTTTACAGTTCGTTCCACACCCTGATTGCCATGCTCATGGTGCAGCTGACTCTCATGTGTAAGACCTGACTCTTCAGTGACAAAGGCAAGACCAGCTGGAGAACCTCATCACCATCTGGGGAGAAGACTTTACGATAAAGCACGCCATCTTGCTCCACAATGCGATCCTAGTGCTTTACCAATGCCAGGGCTTCCTTTGACATCTTGCGCCTTTCTACCGCATCTAGTCTCTTCTTTCTGGTCCAGAATATAATAATGTGATGTATGGTGGAATCTGCCTCCTGCAGGACACAGAGATTAGGGGGAAGGTCACATGGGAAAACAGAAATGTGACTTTGCTTTACCTCAGGCACTAGGTTCCCAACTTGCTGCATGGATTCAGGAACTTGAGTGCCAGGAGTCAGATGGTCAGTGGTGAATGTGATGTGTGGGTGTGCCGAGAGAGGGCATCTGCATTGCCATTACTCTTACCGGGCCTGTACTTGATGACATAGTCAAAGTTAGTAAGTTCTGAAGCCCAGCGCTGTTTCACAGCACCAATCTTTGCTTTTGAAAGGTGACTTAGAGGGTTGTTATCAGTATATACCACACATTTCTGCCCCAACAGGTATTCTCTGAATTTCTCAGTCATGGCCCACTTAAGGGCCAGGAACTCCAATTTCATGGAACTGTAATTGTTCATATTTCGTTCTGATAGCTTAAGGCCCCAGCTGTCATATGCTACGGCCCTGATCTTACCATATTGTTCCTGGGAGAGAACTGCTCCCCAATCCACTGTGACTGGCATCCACCTCAAGAATAAAGGGCAAGGGGAAGTTGGCATGGGCCAGCACTGGTACTTCCACAAGCTTGCGTTTGAGGCTTTCAAAGCTGCGTTCGCACTCCTCTGATCATATTGCCGTCAAGTTTTTCTCTGACTGCCTCCGAGTTTTGGTGCCCTTTAGTTTGGCAACCAGCCGGTGTAGAGGGGCTGCCAGCTAGCAAAGCCATCGACAAATCGCCTGTAGTAGCTAGCAAAGCCAAGGAAAAACTGCAACTCATTGACCTTAGTGGGGCGCTGCCATTGGGATCAGTCGCCACACCCTCTTTGGAGATGACATGTCCCAAGTAATCAACCTTCTTCTGGAAGATGCAGCACTTCTCTTGCTTGGCCTTTAGGTTCTCCTGCTGCAGTCGTCCCAACACTGCATCCAGGTGTTCCATATGTTGGGCTACGGTGGAAGAGAACACAACAACATCATCCAGATACAACAACAAAGAGACCCAAATATCCTCTCCATTAGTCTTTGGAAGGTGCTTGGGGCATTACAAAGCCCAAATGGCATCCTGTTCCATTCAAACAGGCCGAATGGGGAACAAAAGGCAGTTTTCATTTTGTCCTTTTCGGTTACTGGCACTTGATTATACCCACTAGCCAGATCCAGAGTGGAGAACCAACGGGCCCCAGATAGTGCATCGAGGGACTCTTCAATTCATGGCAGGGGTAAGGCATCCTTTTTTGTCTTGCTGTTTAGCAGCCTGTAGTCCACACATAACCGAAGGCTGCCATCTTTCTTTTTAACCAAGACAATGGGTGATGCAAAGGGGCTACTGCTCTCCCTGATAACCTGTGCTTCAAGAAGTTGGTTAATGTGAGTTTTAACTGCATCATACTCTGAAGGGGGAATACGTCTATACCTCTGTCATACTGGTGTCTCATCCAGCAGCGGTATATCATGCAAGATCAGGTTGGTACAGCCCAAGTCTCCCTCATGAGCTGAAAACACCTCCCTATGCTTTTGTAGCCAGGACCTGACCTGACACTGATCTTGTTCTGACAGGGCAGCCATATCAATGGAAGTAATTGCTTCCTGCACTGAGTTGGTGACTGTCTGGGAAGAAACTGTAGCTGAGACTAGTCTTTTACCCTCTGTGACCCCTGAGGGCAGACTCACTACCTGGGCATTTCTCAAGGTACCGATTGCAGTGCGTGGGTAGAGCACAACATCATTAACCCCTAAATTAACTACAGGGATGTAAACTGTACCTCTTGTGATTTGAACCAGAGCTGACAACGCCAGTAAACCAGCAGGAAACTCAGGGTTTCAAACAAGGCATGATTACCTGAGTGCTGCTGTGTACAGGTCACCACCACCAGCTTCAGCTCCATACAACTGGGTACACCAAATTTGCAGAACCACTCGTTTCCCAGTACTTTAGCCACTGTTGAGGCCCGCTGGTCGTAGGTGGGGACTGCCTGGGGATACTTTGAGAAGACATCTGTCATAACGAGGACGTGCTCCTGCTCATTCTTGGATGGCTCTAGCAGGGTAAAGTCCACGGCCAGGATTTCAATTGGGCGCGCAGCAAGTAGGTGGCCCAGTAGTGCTCGGCCAGGCAGGGTTTTTTGCACAGGGCTCTGGAGAAACGTGGAATTTCATACATCTGCCAACGTTGTAATCAAAAAAAGCCTGCTGTGTAGCAATGGAAGCTGAGCAGAATCAGGAAGTTTAAGAGGCTGTGGCTGAGACACAGGAAGTGGCAATAGAGCAATAGAAAACAGAGGCCAAATGTGAAGAGGTGGTTAAGGCTCCTTCAGAACCTGCAGGATCACCAGAAACGGTCCCTGAACAGGAGATTTCACAGGACAAGACCCCAGTGATGGAGAATTCTGCAGAATTGCCAGAAAAAGAGAAAACCACGGAAACTGAGGTCTCTGGCAAACTTTCTGAACCTCCTACAAATGCTGGGGCCATCTTAGCACTATCACACGCATCGGGGAAGGCGTTCTTTTCCAACTCCTATTCTTTCAGGGGTTAAAGACCCCACGGAGACGAACACCTGCCCAGGCTTGAGGATTAATCCACAAGGGCCTATCCTGTGGAACACATATTCCATTCTAATATTTTAGAACCCGTATTGGGTCTGATCGGGGAATTCCTCCACTGAATTCGCGGAACAGAGGACAAGGGAGGAAGAACATCAAGGAATTCTACAGGACTCTCCTGGGGGAAAAGAGCGCATGTGATCACCGCAGTGGAGGGGAAAGGTGCTATGTGCAAGCGGAACACCTGGTCAGACGTTACACATTCTCTAGTTCTACGTGTTCAGACCTGAGAGAACACAGGAGGAGACCGAATCAACCCTGAGATTGTAAAATCTCGTAAAGGTATTGGGTGTTGCCCAGCCCGCTGTTCTGCAAATGTCTGCTAGGGAGGTAGTGTTGGCCAGTGCCCATGAGGATGCCACACTTTTCGTCGAGTGTGCTAGAACCCGCAAGGGGGCAGGCACGGCCTGGCCAAATCGATGGTGTCAACAACCTAGTGGGAAAGCCTCTGTTTGGAGACAGCGTTCCATTTCTGCTGTCCACCAAAGCAGACCAAGAGCTGCATAGAACATCTAAAGCTCTGCGTGCGGTCCACATAGGCATGCAAAACACGCACTGGACACAGCAATGATCATGTCTGTGACAGCAGGTGGTAGGCCACTTAGATCTTCTGCATCCCTTCCAGGGGCCAGACATGGAGGTTCCAGAGGTCTGGCCACAGATGCCAGATGATGCCCAATCCCTGAGAAAGAAGGTCCTTCCTCAGGGGAATTCGCCAGGGAGGGGCTGTCGCGAGGAACGTGAGATCCGGGAAACAAGTCTGAGTCTTTGTTATCTTGGAGACAGAGGACGAGGAAGGAGTCGTGGAAGCTGGTTCTGAGGAATGCTTGAAGTTGTTCACTGTGGGAGGAGAATCAAAGTCCTCATCCTCCACACCCACAGTGAATGGTGAGCTACAAAGTTTTAGTGCCACCTCCAGAGAACAGAGAGTGGTCCTCATAGTGCACCAAATTTGCAAGATGGAGAAACTCACGCACGTGATCCTCAACTGGACGATCTTCTTGTTTGAGGAGGAGGATTTGAACGGCTGGTAAATCAATTTTTGGGTCAGTCCTTCTTTAACGTTTGGTGCCCATGGAGTGGAAGAGAGGAGATGCAGGAGTAGAATCTTTGAGACTTTTAAGTACACAAACTGGAGTAGAAACAAACACTGGAGTGGAAACAAATGCTGGAGTGGAAACAAACCATAAAACTTAACATCAAACATTACTCTTCAAAAATTACCATTGAAAGGACTGACCAAACTTAACAAAACTAGAGGGTATATATGCACTTGAAAACTTAATGAGGGAATGACACACAGGTGGGGATAAAGATGGAGTGATTAGGGCAGTGAATTCTAGGAAATGTAGCGCAGGAGAAAACTTTAAAATAAGAGTCCTTGAACACAGTGGAGACAAAATGTGACAATAAGATTTTTGTATAAAAACTAAGAATCTGAAATAAAATATTGACATCAGTAATGCTTCATAGTTTTCATTTTCTTTTTTAAGCTTTGTAGTCTTCCCTTTCCCCCAGTGACAAGTGTCACAGCATGTCACTTTTACCTCAGATTCGCATTGGCGATTAGTGTTTGTCAGTGCTTAAAAAAATAAATTCCAACCCAAATACCCACACTCAATACAGACTCAAAAATGATGTTTAATGATGTCTGTGAGATCATACTTTAGTGGAATGTACTTGCTATTATTGAAGTTTACATAGTAGTATGGTGTATAATCAACAAGCTTTTCAGCATCCATGAAAATATTGGCTTGAGCTAGATCGGGAACTTCTACTTCATAAGCTAAATAATGATCATTCCACCCAACTGTAGAGAGACGTTGGCATTCAAGACAATACACTGACGCATTTAAAATATAAATGTTTTGTACAAGTGCAAACTCTGGAGTATCATTGATGACATTAGAAATAACCAAAGATTTTCCACATGTATGCTTATTTCCATGTTGCATAATCCACTGTACCGAAACTATATGTTCAACGTGCTCTATTCCTAAGAAGTCTTTAATCTTTCCTTCTACATATTGAAAATTTTTCACCTCAGAGGCTGGGCCCACGTCAACTTCACTTGAACAAATTGGATGTTTCTCATGCACATTCTGACTACATTCATAAAGTTGGTTGTGCTTCAAAAGAGACTTACAGATATTTTTAAAACTACTTTTCAAAGCCCACTGCTTAAAAAAGCAATGCTTTGACTCAAAGCGCATACACATATGCCTCACTGTAGGACCAAGTGCCTTAATCTGAGAAGGAAGATGCAACAAGTAATGCTGTTTAGGTATAATATTTGCATCTGGAAACAGTTGTTTGAAATGTTTTACATAGAGAAAGCTGATGACAACGAATATCATGTCTCTTGTACCATTTGCAAGATAGAAATTTAATGATTAAACATACACTATTTTGAGCGGGAATTTTGTAAAAGAATCTGAAACAAAGGACCATAAAATCAACTGTCGGATAAGACAGCCCAGTTGACCACGTGACTCTGAAAAGTCACTTCTGATTTGCGCAGCACACCTTTGGGGATGCGGACAATTTCAGTTCAAATATTTTTCTCCTCTCTTGTCGTCTTCCCTCTGACTGCTCAGACTTCGCTCTGACTCTTCCCTTGTGGTCTTCTCTGGATCTTGTTGGAACCAGATCCATGCCATGTGAGGTCCAAGGAAGCTTGGTAGTCAAAGTCCCTAGGAAGCTCATCACTCTCTGCGTTTCACACACCCATGAGAAGGCCTTGCTTCAAAGCCAACCTCATAATTCATACAGACAATAACTATTCGATTTTACAGAGGTCCAAAACATCGATGGAACAAACATTCAAGCAAGAGCCAAGAACCAAGCAACACAAAGAATGCAAGGAAACACCACTTCACGTAAGTACATCTCCAATATTGCACTCAAAGTGCTGGTATATTTGTTAAATATTTTGGGTAATCCGATGTAGACTCAAATAAGGTTAAATGGTTCTTAAGGCATTATCAACAGACTCCATTAAGTTAATTTTCACATAATTTATTTCACATTCTGTAACTCTTCTCACAAACCTGTCTTATGCATATATGCGTTAGATTAGATTTATGTTTAGAATAGCAATAAAGTTTGTATTCAAAGATGAATTACTGTGGTATATTTTGATAAATAATCTCATCCCTGTTTCTAAAAGATTTTGCTTCAAAGCTGCACCAAAATATGTGTGATATTATTTTCAATAAGCTATGAGAATAATATCACTCCAATAAGTGAATTAATCATATCATTGTCAAGTCATGCTGATGGGGTTTTAGCGCTGTGTTCCTTTGAGGAGTTGGCGGACCTGGTGAATGACGAATGAACATCAAGCTGCATTACTAACTCCATCTCCTTATATCCTCCATTTCCCTTCTCAAATCTTGTTCTCTGAGGGGGTGTGAACCCTTGTCTACCCACTCAGCTTCTTGTTTGGGTTTTCGTTCGAACTGTACCTTTCTTTTCGGCCAGTGAACATTTGGCCTGGTGTGACCCAGGTGGTGTGTCTTTAATTAACCAGCTGGTGGGGGGACACACGTCTCTGCTTTTACAGAAATCCTGCCGATTGCGCCAGAATGTGGCAAGGCGGGTGCCGCTAGGGGAGGAAACACCACCCGAGTCTAACTAACCGACAATGCCACCTGGGGACTTTCACCCCAAGAAATGTTTATTTCTACTTCAACAAGCACCCCACTTATACAAAGACTACACAGGTTCATTAACTGAAGCAAGACAGAGACGTGGTTACAGAAGAAGTATTAATTTATTGATGGATAAATTATAACTGGGAGAACCTGTAAAGAGGACGGTTAAAAATGAGGATGTTTAAATCAAACTGCAATAGAAAATATAGAAAAGGTTTTATTACAATATATATTTAACAATCAGGTTAATTCTTTTAAAACGAATACACTCGCAGTTATGGCTTAAATTACTCAAAAGAAAATGAGGGGAAAGTGGGCAGGGTCCAGCTGTGGAGAGACAGTCTACCAGGGGGGTGTTCCAGGGATGTACAAACTTACCCACCACATGTGCCCACTGCAATCGCCAGACGCTGCAAACCGTGTCACCACAAATCATGTCACCGTGCGGTTATCACTACAATCTGTGAAGGGAACCACACTAATGTGCCTAGTCTCTCCGAAGCTGGCTAATATCTCCACTGAAAAAGCTAAATAATTAACAAAAAACAATAAACCAGTTGATAACCTAAAATACAAACAAACCAAACAGGGAGGCACCAACAAAGATGTACTAAAATGATTAAAATACAAAGACAACTAAACTAAGGCAAAACAGCAGCTGACAGCCTTCACTCAAATGTACTCAGTAGGCTAAGGGAGAGTTCATCACATTCCAGGCAGGGGAGCTTGGAATCCCTTCCAGGCCCAGGCAGACAACCGTCAGGGAGGCCGTAGACTAAAAATCACAGAGATGGTCCCATGTGGCAACCAAAAGGCAGAGACAAAGCCAAGAGGCAGCCATGATGACACAGGTGCTTTATATAAGCTCAACTAATGAGGGGGTTTGGTCTGGGTGGAGCTAATTGTGTCTAATTGAAGTGCATTCAAGAGCTAACAGGGTGCAAAGCTTACTGACCACACCACTACAATCCACCCCCATTTTTTCAATCGTTGGCCCAACAATTAACTTATTGCCAAGGTCTAAAAACAGCTGTCTCAGCTACAGGTACCTGGAAGACAGCAGCCCCAATCACCCTGCTCCCCATTACCTGGGGGAGATGGTGAATGTTTGTGTGCCTCCCTGCTGTAGGACGGCTAGTCCTCCTTACTGCCCCTTCAGCTGTGGTATCTGTGGGAGGAACCAGTTGAGGCTGGACAGAGTGTGAAGAAGTGTCAATCTGTGGGCATAGAGGATTTACAGGCACATCAATCTGAATAATTTCAGGGCATACCACACACAAGTCACCATCGAACGAGTCTTCCTCCCCAATAAAGGGTTCTTCATTTTGTTGGGCACAGGCTTCCATGGTCGCATTCAGATAAATACGACCAGACTGGCCTTTCAGAAGCGAGCGATGAACATGCCTTGCTTTACCAGGATCATCCGCTGGAGCAATCATGTACACAGATCCTCCTTCTTTGGGGGCTCTGAGAACCCTATATACCTCTGAGCACAAAACATCCTGTATTTTGTTATGGCCTCTCACTCCCATGTCCTTGAGTTGAACCAGCTGTCCATCCTGCAGGGGAGGGTCCTTTACCTTTTGATCATGATATACCTTTCAGCAGTTGGCTACCGCTTGCAGGTGCCTGGTCGCTCCCTCAAATCTGGAGCCGGGCCTGGTGCTCCACAATCCAGTCATGGGTACTGTCTGCTTCTGGGACTTCAATCTTTCCTCGGAGGAAGTCAACAGGTAAAAGGGGATCTTGTCCAAACATCAAAAAAGGGGACTCACCAGTAGATTGATGGGGTGTGGTGTTGTATGAAAAGATCACTTGAGGCAGGCAGGATGACCAATCTCATTTCTTCGCTATGGGCAACGTACATAAAAGGTTGTGTAAGGCGCAATTGAATCGTTCGAACTGGCCATTCCCAGCAGGATGGTAGGGGGTAGTATGGGACTTTTCAATGCCATACAAGCTGCATAGTTGTTGGATCAGTGCACTCTCAAAATTTCTTCACTGGTCTGAGTGGATACGACTGGGTACACCATATTTGCAGAACCACTCGTTTACCAGTACTTTAGCCACCGTTGAGGCCTGCTGTTCGTAGGTGGGGACTGCCTGGGTATACTTTGAGAAGACATCTGTCATAACGAGGACGTGTTCCTGCCCATTCTTGGATGGCTCTAGCAGGGTAAAGTCCACGGCCAAGATTTGATTTCGGCGCGCAGCAAGGAGGTGGCCCATATATGTACAAGTGGATGGCTGGGTGTCCTTGGCTACATGGCACCTTTCACAATCTTGGCACCAGCACTTAACATCTTGCTGCAAACCGGGCCAGTAACATCTCTGCCACAACAAGTTTACAGTTCGTTCCACACCCTGATTGCCATGCTCATGGTGCAGCTGACTCTCATGTGTAAGACCTGACTCTTCAGTGACAAAGGCAAGACCAGCTGGAGAACCTCATCACCATCTGGGGAGAAGACTTTACGATAAAGCACGCCATCTTGCTCCACAATGCGATCCTAGTGCTTTACCAATGCCAGGGCTTCCTTTGACATCTTGCTCCTTTCTACAGCATCTAGTCTCTTCTTTCTGGTCCAGAATACAATAATGTGATGTATGGTGGAATCTGCCTCCTGCAGGACACAGAGATTAGGGGGAAGGTCACATGGGAAAACAGAAATGTGACTTTGCTTTACCTCAGGCACTAGGTTCCCAACTTGCTGCATGGATTCAGGAACTTGTGTGCCAGGAGTCAGATGGTCAGTGGTGAATGTGATGTGTGGGTGTTGCCGAGAGAGGGCATCTGCATTGCCATTACTCTTACCGGGCCTGTACTTGATGACATAGTCAAAGTTAGTAAGTTCTGAAGCCCAGCGCTGTTTCACAGCACCAATCTTTGCTTTTGAAAGGTGACTTAGAGGGTTGTTATCAGTATATACCACACATTTCTGCCCCAACAGGTATTCTCTGAATTTCTCAGTCATGGCCCACTTAAGGGCCAGGAACTCCAATTTCATGGAACTGTAATTGTTCATATTTCGTTCTGATAGCTTAAGGCCCCAGCTGTCATATGCTACGGCCCTGATCTTACCATATTGTTCCTGGGAGAGAACTGCTCCCCAATCCACTGTGACTGGCATCCACCTCAAGAATAAAGGGCAAGGGGAAGTTGGCATGGGCCAGCACTGGTACTTCCACAAGCTTGCGTTTGAGGCTTTCAAAGCTGCGTTCGCACTCCTCTGATCATATCGCCGTCAAGTTTTTCTCTGACTGCCTCCGAGTTTTGGTGCCCTTTAGTTTGGCAACCAGCTGGTGTAGAGGGGCTGCCAGCTAGCAAAGCCATCGACAAATCGCCTGTAGTAGCTAGCAAAGCCAAGGAATAACTGCAACTCATTGACCTTAGTGGGGCGCTCCCATTGGGATCAGTCGCCACACCCTCTTTGGAGATGACATGTCCCAAGTAATCAACCTTCTTCTGGAAGAAGCAGCACTTCTCTTGCTTGGTGTTTAGGTTCTCCTGCTGCAGTCGTCGGGCTACGGTGGAAGAGAACACAACAACATCATCCAGATACAACAACAAAGAAACCCAAATATCCTCTCCATTAGTCTTTGGAAGGTGCTTGGGGCATTACAAAGCCCAAATGGCATCCTGTTCCATTCAAACAGGCCGAATGGGGAACAAAAGGCAGTTTTCATTTTGTCCTTTTCGGTTACTGGCACTTGATTATACCCACTAGCCAGATCCAGAGTGGAGAACCAACGGGCCCCAGATAGTGCATCGAGGGACTCTTCAATTCATGGCAGGGGTAAGGCATCCTTTTTTGTCTTGCTGTTTAGCAGCCTGTAGTCCACACATAACCGAAGGCTGCCATCTTTCTTTTTAACCAAGACAATGGGTGATGCAAAGGGGCTACTGCTCTCCCTGATAACCTGTGCTTCAAGAAGTTGGTTAATGTGAGTTTTAACTGCATCATACTCTGAAGGGGGAATACGTCTATACCTCTGTCATACTGGTGTCTCATCCAGCAGCGGTATATCATGGAAGATCAGGTTGGTACAGCCCAAGTCTCCCTCATGAGCTGAAAACACCTCCCTATGCTTTTGTAGCAAGGACCTGACCTGACACTGATCTTGTTCTGACAGGGCAGCCATATCAATGGAATTAATTGCTTCCTGCACTGAGTTGGTGACTGTCTGTGAAGAAACTGTAGCTGAGACTAGTCTTTTACCCTCTGTGACCCCTGAGGGCAGACTCACTACCTGGGCATTTCTCAAGGTACCGATTGCAGTGCGTGGGTAGAGCACAACATCATTAATCCCTAAATTAACTACAGGGATGTAAACTGTACCTCTTGTGATTTGAACCAGAGCTGACAACGCCAGTAAACCAGCAGGAAACTCAGGGTTTCAAACAAGGCATGATTACCTGAGTGCTGCTGTGTACAGGTCGCCAATTTGCAGAACCACTCGTTTCCCAGTACTTTAGCCACTGTTGAGGCCCGCTGGTCGTAGGTGGGGACTGCCTGGGTATACTTTGAGAAGACATCTGTCATAACGAGGACGTGCTCCTGCTCATTCTTGGATGGCTCTAGCAGGATTTTAATTGGGCGCGCAGCAAGTAGGTGGCCCAGTAGTGCTCGGCCAGGCAGGGTTTTTTGCACAGGGCTCTGGAGAAACGTGGAATTTCATACATCTGCCAACGTTGTAATCAAAAAAAGCCTGCTGTGTAGCAATGGAAGCTGAGCAGAATCAGGAAGTTTAAGAGGCTGTGGCTGAGACACAGGAAGTGGCAATAGAGCAATAGAAAACAGAGGCCAAATGTGAAGAGGTGGTTAAGGCTCCTTCAGAACCTGCAGGATCACCAGAAACGGTCCCTGAACAGGAGATTTCACAGGACAAGACCCCAGTGATGGAGAATTCTGCAGAATTGCCAGAAAAAGAGAAAACCACGGAAACTGAGGTCTCTGGCAAACTTTCTGATCCTCCTACAAATGCTGGGGCCATCTTAGCACTATCACACGCATCGGGGAAGGCGTTCTTTTCCAACTCCTATTCTTTCAGGGGTTAAAGACCCCACGGAGACGAACACCTGCCCAGGCTTGAGGATTAATCCACAAGCGCCTATCCTGTGGAACACATATTCCATTCTAATATTTTAGAACCCGTATTGGGTCTGATCGGGGAATTCCTCCACTGAATTCGCGGAACAGAGGACAAGGGAGGAAGAACATCAAGGAATTCTACAGGACTCTCCTGGGGGAAAAGAGCGCATGTGATCACCGCAGTGGAGGGGAAAGGTGCTATGTGCAAGCAGAACACCTGGTCAGACGTTACACATTCTCTAGTTCTACGTGTTCAGACCTGAGAGAACACAGGAGGAGACCGAATCAACCCTGAGATTGTAAAATCTCGTAAAGGTATTGGGTGTTGCCCAGCCCGCTGTTCTGCAAATGTCTGCTAGGGAGGTGGTGTTGGCCAGTGCCCATGAGGATGCCACACTTTTCGTCGAGTGTGCTAGAACCCGCAAGGGGGCAGGCACGGCCTGGCCAAATCGATGGTGTCAACAACCTAGTGGGAAAGCCTCTGTTTGGAGACAGCGTTCCATTTCTGCTGTCCACCAAAGCAGACCAAGAGCTGCATAGAACATCTAAAGCTCTGCGTGCGGTCCACATAGGCATGCAAAACACGCACTGGACACAGCAATGATCATGTCTGTGACAGCAGGTGGTAGGCCACTTAGATCTTCTGCATCCCTTCCAGGGGCCAGACATGGAGGTTCCAGAGGTCTGGCCACAGATGCCAGATGATGCCCAATCCCTGAGAAAGAAGGTCCTTCCTCAGGGGAATTCGCCAGGGAGGGGCTGTCGCGAGGAACGTGAGATCCGGGAAACAAGTCTGAGTCTTTGTTATCTTGGAGACAGAGGACGAGGAAGGAGTCGTGGAAGCTGGTTCCGAGGAATGCTTGAAGTTGTCCACTGTGGGAGGAGAATCAAAGTCCTCATCCTCCACACCCACAGTGAATGGTGAGCTACAAAGTTTTAGTGCCACCTCCAGAGACCAGAGAGTGGTCCTCATAGTGCACCAAATTTGCAAGATGGAGAAACTCACGCACGTGATCCTCAACTGGACGATCTTCTTGTTCGAGGAGGAGGATTTGAACGGCTGGTAAATAAATTTTTGGGTCAGTCCTTCTTTAACGTTTGGTGCCCATGGAGTGGAAGAGAGGAGATGCAGGAGTAGAATCTTTGAGACTTTTAATTACACAAATTGGAGTAGAAACAAACACTGGAGTGGAAACAAATGCTGGAGTGGAAACAAACCATAAAACTTAACATCAAACATTACTCTTCAAAAATTACCATTGAAAGGACTGACCAAACTTAACAAAACTAGAGGGTATATATGCACTTGAAAACTTAATGAGGGAATGACACACAGGTGGGGATAAAGATGGAGTGATTAGGGCAGTGAATTCTAGGAAATGTAGCGCAGGAGAAAACTTTAAAATAAGAGTCCTTGAACACAGTGGAGACAAAATGTGACAATAAGATTTTTGTATAAAAACTAAGAATCTGAAATAAAATATTGACATCAGTAATGCTTCATAGTTTTCATTTTCTTTTTTAAGCTTCGTAGTCTTCCCTTTCCCCCAGTGACAAGTGTCACAGCATGTCACTTTTACCTCAGATTCGCATTGGCGATTAGTGTTTGTCAGTGCTTAAAAAAATAAATTCCAACCCAAATACCCACACTCAATACAGACTCAAAAATGATGTTTAATGATGTCTGTGAGATCATACTTTAGTGGAATGTACTTGCTATTATTGAAGTTTACATAGTAGTATGGTGTATAATCAACAAGCTTTTCAGCATCCATGAAAATATTGGCTTGAGCTAGATCGGGAACTTCTACTTCATAAGCTAAATAATGATCATTCCACCCAACTGTAGAGAGACGTTGGCATTCAAGACAATACACTGACACATTTAAAATATAAATGTTTTGTACAAGTGCAAACTCTGGAGTATCATTGATGACATTAGAAATAACCAAAGATTTTCCACATGTATGCTTATTTCCATGTTGCATAATCCACTGTACCGAAACTATATGTTCAACGTGCTCTATTCCTAAGAAGTCTTTAATCTTTCCTTCTACATATTGAAAATTTTTCACCTCAGAGGCTGGGCCCACGTCAACTTCACTTGAACAAATTGGATGTTTCTCATGCACATTCTGACTACATTCATAAAGTTGGTTGTGCTTCAAAAGAGACTTACAGATATTTTTAAAACTACTTTTCAAAGCCCACTGCTTAAAAAAGCAATGCTTTGACTCAAAGCGCATACACATATGCCTCACTGTAGGACCAAGTGCCTTAATCTGAGAAGGAAGATGCAACAAGTAATGCTGTTTAGGTATAATATTTGCATCTGGAAACAGTTGTTTGAAATGTTTTAAATGGTGCTCTATTAAAAGCTTCAGCCTTGAAAGAGTTGAGAGAGCAATAATAGGTGAAAACAGAATTTTGACTATCTCTAACAACTTAAGTAGCATTTGTGTGTAATCGTTTTCTCCAATTTTGTCAATGAGAAATGGCAGGATCTTTAACAAAACCAGCATCTGCCCAGCTGACTGTTTCAATTTATTGTCATTTGATGACAGTGTATTGACAGATATGGGGCAAGGCTTATCCCTTGCATCCACAGGAGAATAAGGGAAACAAATAATTGCACTGTTGAATGCGTCCAAGTCCATATGCCCTGAAATCACAAGATGCTTTAAAACACATTTGATTTCATATGGGGCAACACCTTCAAGAATGACATGCATGATGTCCTGTGGGGTTTGATTGATTATATCAAAGTGAGGAAATTCTGTTAATTTGCTTCTCCTGTTTATGCCATATGTCATTTTTAGATTGTCTTTCAGAAAGTCAGTATTTGCCTTTTCAATGTCATTACATTGCCTGTTATGACTTGCCATTGTCCTTTTAACAAACAAATCTTCATTAAATTGCTCCTGCATGTCTTCAAAGTTGCATTCGCAGTGCCTGCATTTACTGTAGGCAAATCCCACTCCTATCTTAAATCCAGCCACTTCATGCTGAGCTAGAGTGTCTCCGCACACAGACATAAGTGCCCCATAAATTGTCCTCTCACCACTTGCAGTGGCAACCTGGACACCATCATACAGCTCAGTTAAGTCACGGTTAATCCTCTCAAATATCTCATTAATACCACAATGGGAAAGATCTTTTGATTTTACCATAGCAAGCAGATGAATGGCAGCAAGTCTTGATCGGTATTTATGGTTGATGTTACCTAAGGTGTAATAAATCAATAACAATTTGTTTTTGTTTGCTCGAGATCCAAGAGGATTGCATAGCTCAATTTCATCTGTATATAAAATCAACTGCAATGCTGTGGGAAATTTCAAAAACAATGGGTGCGACTTAAAAATGTCTCCATCAATGAAATCATGAAAAAATCCATCCTTGCATGTCTGTGGCCTCTTATCAATCATTGCAATTGTTCTTGGATGTGATAGCAGCTGCTCCAAATTTTTCACCAATGGCAATGAAAAAAATGGTCCTTAATGGTAAGAACTCTGGAGTCTCCATTTTTCACATAACATACTGTTTGTTTTGCGACAAGAATCTCTGGTTCAACTGGTGCTAACAGTTCTTTGATGGTCTTATCCTGCAAATGGGTGGAAGCAATTTGACAGAAAGGGTCAAAAAAACTGGTCAAATATCCCCATTGCATCACTCTTTAGTTGATCCAGGTCCCCAGAATGTCTCTCAATCATGTCACTCATTTGCTGTTTTAGGTGCTCCAATAATGCAGCCTGATATTGCTGGACTCCACTCACCATTTGGTTAACAGCTCTCTGGGGAGTAGAAAACAAACAAACAAAAAAATTATACATTATAAAATGCACTCAACATGGAAACTTTTTTTTTTTTTTTTTTTTTAAAGTAAGCCTTCAATTACATATTGTTAGTGACATGCAATGATCAAAATAGGCTATTTCCAGCAAAACTATCATGAAATAATATTGCCTTCTGCAGCTTTAAGACCTTGTTTACACTTGCGCACAAAATGCGTTTTGAGAAATAGGATCACAAGTGGACAGTGCTAAATAAAAGTGTAAGTGTTGGGTGTATTATGTTGTCTCCATTCTTAGCTCATGCTCAACAAATATAGTGGGTGGGCAGATTTTGTAAGCAAAGAATATCCGATCACAAGCGGTCACTGAAGAAGCATGTGGCGACACATTCTAATGTCAGGAGTTTCTCTGACATACCTTTAGCTGTCCACCTGTGATCGGATCAACCAAGATGCCAGGTCTGAACAGTGGCTAAGTCATTCTACAGTTTAAGCTGATTGCTTTTAAGTTTGCTACTAAAAATTAAATATAATAAATTGGAAAATCAATGGCATAAATTACCTGTGTCAGTCGATGGGTTTCTCTGGCTTGAAAAAGAAATGCAGTTGCATGTTTAGAAAGATCAACATTCATGCGACCCTCTCCATCTTCTTGGAATCCAATCTGAAAGAAATTAACAACAAACCTATTGAAACAAGGAAAATATTGTCATTTGTTGGTAGCACCACCAGACAATCTGACAACTACCTTGGTAAGCTAGCTAGCTAGATTTCTTCCTATAAAAAGGTACAAGATGGGTGTATTTTTACTGATTGGTGTATTTATTTTGAGTATGTAAAATAACAACTAATAATAACAAAACAGTACTACAAAAAACAATGACTTTGACAGCATCAGAAAAAAATCTGTACTTCATGAGTGTTAAGATTGACAGACATACTAAATTGTATCCCTTCACCTGCTCTCTTGTTAATAAATTAACATTACTAAAGGCCTTTGAACTGAACTTGTATTCCAATAAGCTATAAGGAGACAACTTCCTATCACACACTGTCATGAAGACATGTCTCAGCTGCCAGTTACAACTTTGTGAATGATAACCTGTAATTGTTTTTGGTTGTTTAAATGACTAACATTAACTTTATTGGTGTTTTTTCAATGAAGTCTGGTAACTGATTTACATAACTAATAATTAAACTAATAATCAAATAAGTGAATTCATTTACCAATTACTGCATATAAAATTAAGCATTAGACATTAGATCATAAGTGGACAATATGTGGGGCAGTAGGCTGCGTTTGTCAACATACGTAAATGTAACCATTAACTAGCCGATCTCAGTAGGCTAGTTGTTTTTGCGTTACTGGTTTGATTACTCGTTATTGACAAAAGTAGTGGAAATACAGTAACGCATTACTTTCAACACTGCTATTACTTTATCTTAAAATTACAACCTGAGCCTGTCATTGACAAAAAAAAAAAACATGTTTAGTGGACGAGCTTGGATCAGGCACAGTTGATCTAAATAAATGTTACGTTAAATTTTAGCTTGTGTAACGACTTACCGCTGGAATGACGATGCTTGAGCCCTCCGCTTCAGTCACAGGGATTGCATTAGTTTGGTCGTTTGGGCCTGTCCTTTCACCTGCTCCAGGTAAAACGTGGCGAGTCGGTCCTTCCTCCTCCGTCGCTTCAGCTTGGAGAAGATGATGCGCGTGTGTCCGCTTCACGTGATAGTAGAAGGAGTTATACACCCTGTACTCACTTGGACAGCCATCAATCCCGCACACGACGCGAAAGTCTGGGCTGCGACTGTGCATTGTGTTAATGTGACTCAAAAGTTGTTTCAGAGTAAATGCCACAAATATGTAGCATATGAAGCAATGCCAAATCATGTTTGAAGCAAAGATGTCACATGCAAGAGGACGGTAAACTGGTCACAGGTCGCAAGACTGCAGTAAAAAATCGTTACTATGGTTACACCCGCCAGCCACCTGCTGCAAATGAGAATGTGGTCGTATACTAACGGATCGACTTGGATTTGAACATGGATTGACGTGTTTCATTGCAAGTAAGTTGTATCCAGTGCTCATTCTTTGTAGTTCACATCGCACACCATTTGAAGTTATCGACGTTTATATGTGTTTTCAGTTTATTGTGTATCGTTGCAGCCGAACAGAGACAGCGAGGCGGGATAACGTTAGCGGAGCTAACTACCTAAGTCAGCTACAGCATGGAAGAATTGGATGATGTCGCAGTGTCGATTTTAAGGGGTAATGTATGCAAATATTATTCTTTATCATATATACGTACAAATGCAGATGAGTAATTGGATAATGTTGTATATTATGTTGTGTTCAGAACTTCAGACCAAAATCATAGTGAATTGTCGCCTCCCGTTACTCGCGCAATTTTGTTCCCGCTAAATTCATAAACTGTTAAGACTAAGGCTAGTTAATTGCCTTGTGCATTTTTGTTTTGCTTATCCCTCAATTGTACCGAACTCGTGATGTCTGAACCGAGGTATGAACCGAACCGTGACTCCTGTGTACCGTTCCACCCCTATAGCTTCCTAATTTGAATGAAGTGTCAACTTCTAATAGTCTCATGCAGTTTAATTTCTAGGGCACTGTTTCATCTTGCTATGTTTGTCTTCCAATGTTTTCATAGCTGCAAACATCACAGAGACAGTGATGAGCACTCTGTCTCGTGAAGACTTGCGGGATCTTTTCCCAGGCCCAGAGAACTTTATACGGAGAAAAGTGGTCTGGCGTGCCTTTCATGGTGTGTCGGAGGAGGTCAGTTTCTCAGTTACTGTAAGTGGTCTAAACTAACCACCTATTTAAGTTTGCAGCAGCACATTGAGCTAACAGCACAGTGTTTTTGGAACAGGCATGGTAGTCTACATGTGTGTTCAATTCAGTTTAGATTAACTGATAGGTGTTCAGTTAGTTGATGTTATCGATTTCACACCTAAAATGGAACATTGCTTATTTATACGTGTACAGAGCTGTCAATGCTACATTGCATTTTGTATTGACGCAAAAAACAAAGATGTTACTTCTTGCAGTAGTTCATTATCTTTTATTTTACAGGAGTCTGGCCAAGAACAATCTAAATTATCAGGCAGTTCCTCCTTTAATGCATCACCCATGCGACAGACATCCACTCCTGTGAACGCAAGTCCTGCAAAGTACACAACCCCTGAAAAGGTTGTGAAGTTATCCTTTCCAGAATATGTATTGCACACCGACACAGAACTTGAGCAAGTCCGACAACAGTACTTTGAGTTGTCGAAGAGAGGCGAACAGCGCAACTGCCAGATGTCAAAGGAGCTCAGATGCCGGCTCATTCGAAACACCATGACCAGTATGATTGCAATCCTGAGGGCAAAGGGGGATGCAGAATCACACAGATACCCATCAAAGCCAGAAATTACAGCAATGGCAAAGAGAATAGTACTGTACTACCCCATGCTGCAGGACCAAGGCCTCCATACATGGGTAAGTGAAATGCACCCAGTTTGATGACGGTTTCATGTTGGACATTTTTAGCGATTTGAAAAATTGATTGAATGTCTTGTGCAGGTCACTGTGTACAGACAGCTTTACAAAAGATTGCAAAATGTGAGATCCCCCCAAAAAAGAACTCCAGATGGGAGACATTCAAAGAGGTGAGCTGTAACTAATGATTATTTTCATCAAAGATTCATCTGTTAGTCATTTTCAAGATTTATTGAACAGTTGTCTGGTCAATATAAAGTCCAAGGTGATGTCCTCAAAAGTCTTGTTTGATCCATAACGTAGACTAAAGAAGCTAGAAAATATTCACATTTGAGAAGCTTAAATCATATTTGGACATTCCAAAAAAAAATAAAAAATGACTCCAAATGATCAATCATGTCAATGTCCTGGGTGATCTGTCTCTAGTGTTTCCTCACTTCCCGTTTTTAATGAGTGCTGTTATTTAGTGTTTGACTACAAAGTAATTGCTTTGGATGTGTGTGGGGATATAGATTTTTATTACGAAGCACTTTGTTACAGTTTGTTTGTATGAAAAGTGCTATACAAATAAAGTCAGATGGATTGATTGATTTAGTAGTTGACAACTAATTGATTAACGGACTAATCTTTGCAGCTCTACAAAGAGGCGCTGTCTTGAGCAGTCAACAGACACGGATGAAATGTGTTCAAGTGACTCAACAGTCATTCTAGTTTGGTCCATAGAAGGAAGTGGCAGCCCAGGCTCAGACAGTAAAGAAAGTGAGTTAGAAGGTGAGTTTCAACTTTGCATTTACATATTTGCCCTTGTGAGGTATTTATATTTTAGATAAACTAATAAACCCACTTTATTGGTCAAGATGACAGTCCTGACATGACAGAAGTAAAAGGCTTTACAGAGGATAGGTATTAACACTACATTTGTACTGTTTTATTATCAATTTATTAACATTATTGTAGAAATTAAGTTTTAACAGAAATTTGTTATTAATAAAAAGCTGGTATTGTATCATTTTGAACAGCTGGGTACAGCAGTACCTTTTAGTATCAGTCTACTGTGCAACATTTTGGGTGGTGGTGGCATAGTGGCTAGAGCACAGGGCTGCTAATCAGAAGGTTGCTGGTTCGAACCCCACGGCCACCACAATTGTGTCCTTGAGTAAGGCACTTAACTCCAGGTTGCTCCAGGGGGATTTTCGCTGTAATAAGGCCTCTGTAAGTCGCTTTGGATAAAATCATCTGCCAAATGCATAAATGTAAATGTAACATTACTTTCTATAACCTCTCCAGCATAGCAAATGTTATGTATTTAAAAACCATGTGTCTCATTAGTGGTATTTTGCTCTTTTTAATTGAATGTAATTTTTGGTTCCAAAATACCGAAATGATCCTTAAAGTACTTTATCCTATCAGAAATATGTGTGTGTTATGTGTTGAAGGAAAAAGAAGATCCCAAAGCCTAGCTAAAGAAGCACCCTCTGCTCTGTCCAGTCCTGATGCTGAGCTTGTCCAACTGCCTCATGACTGTGTGTAGTGGGGGTGTGCGCATCTTTGTAGGGGTGTACTTGTGTGCCTACATGTGATTGCATGACCATATGAGTTTCTAGCAAATAGTTCTCATGCATTATTTTACAAAAAAGATTATTTTTATTTATTTTATGGCATTTAAATGGTTAAAATTCCAAAAATGAATAGGTATTTGGTAGTTAGGATCAGGGCTGGGCTGATATTTGTTAAAAGATTTCATTCCATGAAAGTTTAATATTAATGTATGATTTTTATGGCAGTTTAGAAATATTTTTTTCATGCAACAACATGAGGCATATTAATTATTTATTTTTTGTGTCTTACAGCTAACAAGTCTGCAGATGTTGACAGTCCAGACACCAGTCCAGAAACCTTGGCCAAGCATTGCAAGACCCTACAATCTTTGTATAAAAGAAAAAATCCAAACCACCAGGATGTCTCTCATCTCTTGGATTTGGAATTTGTAGCCAGAAGAGCATTCATTGATTCAAATACCGTTCGTGAGGAGGACAGACACAAGAAGGTTCTAGAAGCATATCCTTGTTTCAAGGACGTTGGACATGTAAGTCATTATTGACTGTGCATGATTAAAACCATGGTATCACACACAATGTTTAAAATACCAATTTCCTCTTAAATTATATATTCAAATGTCTGTATTATTATATTTGATATTTCATAGGTGATGGAGGACCTTAAACGCATTTTGGATGCGGATAATACCAACTTCATCAATGAACTAAAGGGAAGATGGCATGACTTCTGCCAGAAGGTGCAGTTTTTTGGTGTATGGAAAAAGGCGCTGAAACCCCCAATGGGAATGGACAAAGGTAGGGAATGCTGTTTTGGTGTTATTAGTGAATAGGGTTTAGGATGGACATTCAGGCATGTTAATTGTCAAGTACATGAGCTAGTGTTTTGTTGTCCTTTTTCGTCTATGATGGCTATCCATTATTTGCTGATTTATTTATTTTTTTAAGCATTGTGTCTGTTGTATACCTTTTATCAGATTTGACCTTGTGTAAGTAATGTATCTTTTAATGAATCCTGTACAGCTGAACAGGCTCTTGAGATCCTACGTGTGCTGCCATCACTGTTCCCCTCCACCTCTGCTCCTCCAAAGAGGGTACGAGATGCGAGTGAGGCTCTGGTGCATGTCCTCGAGGTGAGCTGTGTAAAATGATGCAGGATCGTTTTGACTGCAGTATCGGAAAAAAATATAACTGTTGGTGCTGCCCCTGATGACTCCCAATGTATTTCCTATTCACATACTGTATGTTCTAAGCCTTCAAAGACTCCTAAACGTTTGTTTTTAGAGGATTTTCACTGGGTAGATTTCTTGGATATGTCACAGTATGTACAAAAATGGGTACATTACATGGTAGCAGGTTTTATCACCCTAATGATAATCAAGCAAGACTAGCCTAGCCTTGGTTTTTACTTCTTTTGGAAGGCTAGACGTGTGTAAACAGTAAATGCATTGGGGATAGTTAAAAACAGCACTTTCAGATGGAGCTTTCTCATTACTGTAACTTTTGTCAGAATTTGCTTTAAGTTATGTGTTTGTAAACAACCCTCTACCCTAGGTTTCAAATGACCAAAATGCATTATCCTGACAGAAGGATGTCTGTGTTATGTGTTACAGGAAGGAGAAGACCCCAATTCCTACTTGAAGAAACGCCCTCTCTCCTGCCCAGTCTTGATTGTCGGTCCGTCCAACTTCCTCCTAGCGGAAGGAGATGTGGCAATAACCACCTTTCCTAAAGACAAGCTTACCGAGAGTGCTTTATACCTTATGGCCTACTATTATACCCTACACCTGACTTATCCAAAGTGTGTAGCCACTCTGCTTTCAGTCATACAGACGGAGGTCCTCTTAGACACAATGCATGAGAGAGATCTCACATCGTCTTACAAGAAGAGCATGGCTGAGTGGAAAGCTTTTATTGGCCAATAAAACCAGTGGTCAGATATGGTGTTTGGATAGCACTTCCTCTCTCCCTCCAAAGGTACTGCAGTCCATGTTATTGATTCTTGGTTGGAATTTGGAAGTTAGCCCAGTGTTAATGTGGGGTGTATGACAATATTAGCCAGCATGCCGTTATCCTGTGATGTTATATTGTGTGTGTTGTATGCACAATTCAGTGCAGATTCTGCTTAGTTTTAAGTTTATTTTAACTTTTCAGTAAATATTGAGATTAAATAATTAATTGTCTGTTCAGCAGATGCAGTCACTAATTGAGGCACATCTACTGTGAAAGAGTAAATTGACTAAGCAGTTAAGTTGGGAGAAAAGTGAACATAGTGGTATCGGTTATTGTCCAGTTGAGTTGTAAAATATTAACATATTGGATATCGGCAGAAAGTCTAGTATGGTGCATCCTTAAGGATGATGTAACAGTGGTTAATGGTGTATCGAGGGACTAGTTGTTCATGTAAGCTCAGAACCTTTAATTTGAATGTTAAGCGTTTGTATTAAGAATGAATGTCACAGGTGGAGCAGTTTTAGTGTGCCTGTGCAAAGCACAGATTTTGTACGTGTATTGAGGGGCACATTGGTCAGATGTTTGGACCTTACCTTAACTCACTCACATATTTGGCATGTTCTGCTATGTTTTCATATTGCAGTTCCATAAATACTGTGAGCCAAAATGTTGAGAAAAATGAAGCTGTTTCCCTTTTATGCAGTCCTCTGGGACTTTTTGCTGTTTAAATAAAGAAGTTGGTTAAATGCAAGTCTAGTTTTCATTTTTTCTGTCTTATAAGTAGTAGTTAATGTCTTGAATCTAGTAGGTAAATGTCTTGAATCTAGAACAGTATTACTTTTGTAGAGCATACAATAAGGTAAATGCACTTGAGATGTTAACAGGATGGTAAATTATGGCTTATTATTGGCAAAAGAGCACTGCCTAATACGAGTCAGGAATGCTAACTTCAACACATTTTGTCTCAAAATGCCAGTTTCCAATCTTATTTGCAAAAATATCTTGTATTTAATTTTTTTTTGCTTATTTTTGGAGTGGCCTTTTTTCCAGTGCACCAAAGAAGGTGGAGGAGGTAAGCTCTTCCTGCTGGAGGGTTACCAGCAATTTTACCCCGCCTGGACCTCAAAGTCAGATCCCACCTGCATCTCCCACAGAGGTCTAATGCTGAGAAGATCAGGAAACAAACCGCTGTTCCGCAGAACAGCTGGAGAAAACGCCACCTGGAGTGAAACAAAAGCTGGCGAAGTGTGTTCTGACTAATGTAAATGAGATTAATGTTATTGAGCTTATATTGTAGTTTTGTGTGATGTACTCACTGGTTACACTGGATCCACCACTCACATCCACAACTACGAGGGACTTGGGATCTCTGGGTGCATCGTCATGTCCTTACTGGCCCTTAGAGGCATTTCCACTCTGAAGTTCCTCCACCACTTCACAGGGCAGCAGGACCAGGCAGCACTGCAAGGTCCATCTCCAGCATACGGAAGACAAAAAAGAGGCACTTTTAAAAAATACATATGTGTGCTGTGCAACACTCCCTTGTGTTACTCCATGCTCTGAGGAGTACCACACACTCAAGCATTATTGAACCTATAAAAGGTTGTTTAAATAATATTTGTAGTTAATATGTAATGTTATTTCATACCGCTTAGTATTTTTTTGTGAAATTTGTAAGTAGTTCTTAAAATGACTAAGGTGTATGAAATGTGTGTCGTTTAACCATAACTGTAATAAAACTAACATTTCATAATTATTCAATATGTCAATTATTATGCCTCTTGAAAAAGCAGAGCCAAGTAACATAGTACTTCACATCGTGCAGACTCAGGACATTAACAATGTACAAGTGAACAACACTCCTTTCAGCATGTTTTTGTTGCTCTCCATGGATGAATCATTGACAAAGTGGAAGGGCAGGCTGGCATTTCATCAGTTTACACCTGCAAAAAGAAACCGATTTCACATAATAATTTTTTATCAGATCAACCAGAGACATTCACCATTATGAGGCTTGGGATCTCTTTGTCTGATGTAATGATCTTACCACCGCCTTATGTGAGGAATGATGCTGGTATACCAGTACCACATTCTCCCAGCAATGTTACAGGGTTTATGGTACAGGGGGTGAAATATGATGAGAATGACCTTGATCACCTGAAAAATGACCAAAGAGAAAGCATGGTAAAGTAGTAAGGTACTCACCAAGTACATGAAAGTGGTGCAAATCTCTTTGAGACACTCCCCTCTGGCAGAAGGCTGAGGTCCATCAGGACAAAAACCTCACGCCACAAGAACAGTTTCTTCCCATCCACCACTTGCCTTATCAAAAAGTCCCGGTAACCACCCTGACACTCTCCACACTCTACCTCTGGCTCTACATGCCACTGTATTTACTCTGCTGTACTGCTCTCTTTTATTTTTATTCTTACTTTTTATTTTATACTGTGTGGACATATTTTTATTGCTTATATTTTAATACTTGTTTCTTATAATTAGAGAATGTGTGACGTGCCTACAACATCAAAACAAATTCCTTGTATGCGTAAAAAACGTACTTGGCAATAAAGCTTTTTCTGATTCTGATTCTGCAACACTCCCTTTTGTGTTAGCCCATGTTTTGAGTACCACACACTTAAGCATTACTGAGAACTGTGAAATAAAATAAGCAAATGTTAGTAATGATTATATTTCCATTGTTATGTATTGTAAATTTAATATTTTGTCCTTGTAATCTATAAAATGTGTGCATTTTGGGCTTTTGTCTACCACAAATGCAATGCAATTGAATGCTATGAATGCTATTTAGAAGCTGTTATGGTTATGCTGCTTTTATTTCTTAAAATATTTATATTGCTATTCGTTATATTGAAATTTATTTTAAAAAGTTTTATTATCTATAAACAAATGCATATAAAAAGCATAGATCAATAGATAAAATGAAATTAAATAAAATTTTAAGATTTATCTCTTGTCACTCAGAGCAAATATACATGCTTTTTGACATCATATGGCTATTTCTCTATATTCCCTATATACTCTAGGAACACATTTTAGCATGTAATGGTGATGGAAGGAAACGGTTTGACTATACTGCATTACAAAAGTAAAAAATAGTAACTATGCCAACACAGAAACAGAAACAAAAATGGCTTCAAACTTTATTTTAATTGTCCAGCCAATTGTCATACTCTGTTTGTTGGAATATGAGAATAGTTGAGCCAAACCCATCTGACACGAGAGACCCAATTTCAATCATAACTCAATTTTGTAAAATGTGTATTTTGTTTATTGCTGTTGAATTACATATCATGCTACTTTCAATTGCAACCCATTTCTAATATTAGCATTATAATATAGGCTATACCTCACACAATAGTATTTGATAAAAGTGAATGTGCAATATGCCCACAACATTACACAAGCAGTGAACAGCACGAGCCATTACGTAAACTTCATAGAAGTATGATAAATACAGATCATAAACATATTGTACATGCATTTATCATGGTCTACACATGTTTGCAAACAATTTTCAACAATTCTCAATCGAAAATGTACTCACCAGTAGCAATCCTGTAATGAGTTGGCAGAAAAGTTCGAAATTCAAAGCCAGAGAAAATACAATAAAAAAATGTCATTATAAACCATTGGTTAAAACATTTATTATAGTTTATACATGTTTTAATCCAATGAGGAAGATTTTAAAGTGAAGAAAAAAGCAAAACATGACTTGCAACACTTGCCTACAGTATACTCTGTCCTCTAGCTCCAAGCGAGACGAGTCAGCGGTGAACCGACATGTGACTGCCCAGAGTGTCACGTGTCATCCTTGGTGCATAACACTGGAGTTTAAAATTTGATACGTAAAATTTCTGCCAGAAAAAAAAATTCACGCTTGTGGTCAGTTAAATCAATTAGAATTCCCATGCGAAAGGGTTAACCCTTGGTTCGGATTCATGACAGAAACAAAACGGAAGGAATTTGCCTAACTGAACTGATTCTAATCAACTCAATTTCACAAATGATCACTCATACACATGACGATGAACCTCAATCAAATCCATATTACCCTTTACTGGTTTCTGAACCACTCAGGATAATTAAAGATGACTCTAAAACACTAACAATTGTAAAAGATTCCAAACAGCACCAAAACATTTAAAGATTCATCTGAACACATACTGAATAATTCATTATTCTGCACCAGTGCTTTAGCCAGGCCCGGGGTGGGTAATCGGGAGAATCGGGAGAATTCCTGGTGGGCCGCTTCACTTTTGGGCCGGTTGAGTAATTATTATTTTTTTTTTTATTTTATTTTTACATTAGTCACGTTAGTCTATCTTCTCTTAAATAAGGCTACACACGTTCCGCATTCTGACACTGCAGCGCAGCCTCTGCATGGGTTGTACCATGTGAGGGAGTTCTCCCCTCCCCTCTCAAATAGAGTTGGGTGGGTCCATAGCGCGTCTTTTCCAAAACATTTTCTCAGCTGGATAGCTGATTTCTTTACTGATAGCTGGGCCAGCCCTACCGTAATGGTACGCGTCAGGGAGGATGGATGGGAGGAAGAGGCCAGGAGGGGCTGAAAAAGCCAGGATAAATAAAAGAAAGGCATTGGAGGAGGATGCTGCCAAATGTGCCAAGCTTACAAATTTATTTTCAAGAGGACAAACACAAGTGGCAACAGGTAAAGAGAGATAGGTCTAGTAATGATTAGCATTAGCAACGCTGTAACGTAATTATTCGGCTAATACCGTTGTTGCATGCTTTGTCAACCTATTCACAAACAAAATATTAAATTTAATAAACATTTTAGCCTTTTTGTCAAGTCATCTTCATTTATATAGCGCTTTTTAACAATGTAGATTGTATCAAAGCAGCTTTACAGAGATAAACATATAATTTAAGGTAACAGAGATTGTTTTGGCTTTATAGTGGTTCTTGAATAATGTTATTTTCCATTTTTGTATCACCCAATATATGGCGATTCATAGACTTTGCAAATATTGATAACAAAACTCAAGCTTGAGCTGTGTATGCAGTAAAATGACCTCTTAATTATTTTTTTGTAGCTTCTGAGCTGCAGATAAGCCAGTCCCCCGCTGAAAATGAGGAGGCCATGGCAACAGGGACAGGTAGAGAGGATACCAGAGTAAACAATATGAATTAAATTTATTTAATGTAAGAAAGAACAGTATATGATGGTACATGATAAACCAATATGTATTGTTTGTTCAGAAGTGGTCGTAGTAAAGGAGTAAATTACCACAATATGATACCCATGCAGAAAAATTAATGACCATGACAGTGTCGGCCCCCATGAGGTCTCATTCCAACAAATCCAGCCTACTACCTAATCTGAGTCTGACACCCTATGCCCTTCTGCCCTTTTTGTTATGCAAGACAGGTGGGTTAGATGTTGAGAGAGGAGAATTAGAGATAGCATCCAGTGAGACAACAGCCCTGCAAGAGATCCCAGAGGCACAGGCAGATGCAAGCGTAGATCATTTTGTGGTATTAATAAAACTACACAATAGTAAGAGCTGAACTGTTGCTTCATTTATCCAATTTCCACCACCATGGAAAAAGTGGGCCGGTCTTAGGCCTGAAACTCCCGGGCTGAACAGTGGCGCCACTCTGGCCCTGGCTTTAGCTTTGATGGAGGTGTTGTCTTGTTGTTTGTTTCTGTTTGTCTGCTTCTTCTGCCCATGTTCCAGTAATCATCAATGCCAAATTTGTAAGAATCCTTAACACAAAGGATAATAAATCATCTTTGAAAAGGAAGAAGGGAGTTGACCACATGACTCTGAAAAGCCGGCTTTGATTAGCTTAGAGCTTCTTTGCGGTGTGAACACACCAAATGGGTTAAAGACAAGCTCGTACAACCCCGAGTTGGGTTAAGAGTTCTGAGTTATTCTCTTGCTCTGCGCTCCACTTCCTCTCCAGCTCTGCGCTCTGGCCCCCATAGCTTGTAGCCTCTTGTCCCACATTTTCTGAGCAATGAAGTCAAGTAAGGCTCAGAGTAAAGCTTCGAGGAAGCTCTTCTCTTCTCTGCGTTATGTCACACACATGATACACACACACACGAGTCGAGGTGATCTGTCTTCCATGGGGATGGCCTTGCTTCAAAGCCTGCCTCATAATACATCGACACAACAGACATCCACAATCTCCAACTCATTGACGGAACAAACTTTCTACAAAGAGCCAAAGAACCAAGAAATGCAAGGAAATGCAATGACATTCAAGCACATCTCCAGAATTTTGCTGAAAGTGCTGGTGTATTATTTAAATACTTTTTGGTAATCTGTTTGCAAATCGATTTAGACTCAAAGAAGGATCAATGGTTCTTAAGGCATTGTTTACAGACTCCATAAAGTTCCTTTTCTCTGTATAGATAATTTCCAAGTCACTCTGTTCACTTTACTCATCAACCTGTTTCAAGTTTATGTGTCAGATTAGATTTATTTTTAGATTAGAAATAAAGTATTGTTTGTATTCAAATATAATTTGACTGTGGTACATTCTGATAATCACATCAGTTTATTTTTTTAAAGATCCTGGCCTAAAGCTATACCTAAAATATTTGTGATTTTATTTTCAAAATAATATTACTCCAATAAGTGAATGAATCATAATTCCCTTATTAAAGCAAATTCCTTACAATAGAAATTGTGAGCGGATACAACAAGTATTATGTCATTGTGGCGTGGGGACGTGGTCGTGTGTCGGTCTGCGGGAGAGAGAGAGAGAGCGGTAAGGCTTGTCACCTGGTTTATAATCAACCCTAACACCTGTGTCTTGTTATAGTGATGCGGAGGGAGACATAAAAGGAACGGCAAGAGTCCAGAGAGAGAGAGAGAGAGAAACCTGAAGGCGGACATTGCTAACACTTATGTGTTCCTGTGTTCCGACGGTTACTGTCGAGTGTGTTGAGAGAGAATTAAAAACTGACCTCAAACCTACTTCGCTGTCTCCTGACTCCTCCATTGCCAAACCAAAGAGTGTTACAGTGGTGCCAAAACCCGGGTTTGGAGGAGCGCTGCTATGGAGTCTTCACCGCTGGCCGAAGTCATCTATGCCCTCACCAACATCCAGCAGACACAACACCATGCCCTCTTAAATGTTTGCCGGGAGAAAGAACAACGCTTCCAAGCCCTGCGTCAGGCACAAGCAGAGGACCGGCAGGTGCTGCGGAGCCTGATCGCCAGGGAGGGGGCTGGCGCTGCATCCTCCTCAGAGTCCGTCCCACTGCTGGCCCTCGTGAAAATGGGGACAAGCAATGATCCGGAGGCCTTCCTCGACTTGTTTGAGAAAACTGTGGAGGTATGGATGTGGCCTCCCGATCAATGGACGGCCCACCTATTGCCCCTGCTTTCTGTGGAGGCACAGCTGGCGGCACAACAACTTCCTGCCGCCAGCCTCCTGGATTATAATCACCTCAAGAAAGCAATCCAGCAATGGGTCGGTCGAACCCCGGAGCAGAGTCAGCAGCTATTCCGCTCTTTGAGCTTCGGGAAGGACGGTCGCCCATTCTCTTTTGCGCAGCAGCTCCGTGGCGCCTGCCGGAAATGGCTGTTGGTGGGGTGAACCCGCAACATCGTGGAAGTGGTCGACATGGTGGTACTGGAGCAGTTCGTCTCCCAACTTCCTTGAGGCATGTCGGAGTGGGTCCTGTGCCACTGCCCAGCGTCGTTGGATGAAGCCGTCCAGCTGGCAGAAGACTACATGGCGGCGTTCCCAGGAGGCGGCGAGGCAGTATCTTCTCTCTCTCTCTCTCTCTCTTCACCCCCTTTGTCTTGTGTTCCCTCGTCAACGTTGGCTCTGCATCAGGATGATGCAGACGAGGGAGTTCCCGTTCTCAGGGGCTTCCCTGCCTGGGGACTTCCCTCTGAAGCAGTCGTGTGACGAGTCGACCCAGTGAAAGTAATTGATGGTCAACAGCTCCAGCCCAGTCTTGCACTCACATACCCGTACTTTTCTATTATCAAAGAGCGGTTGTATCGAGTGACACAGGACACTCAAACCAAAGAGGTGACAACTCATCTGTTAGTACCAAAGAGCCATCGGGAAACACTCTTCCAGGTGGCTCACTATAATCCAATGGCCGGCCAATTAGGTCACGAAAAGTCTTTGAACCGTATAACGGCTTGTTTCTTTTGGCCAGGCATTCACAGGGACGTTCGCAAGTGGTGTGCGGCGTGCCGGGAATGTCAGTTGGTGAACCCACCTGCCACCCCAAAAGCGCCATTGCGCCTGCTGCCGTTGATCGAGATCCCCTTCGACAGAATTGGAAAGGATCTCGTCGGCCATTAGAAAAGACTGCACGTGGGCATCGCTTTGTGTTAGTTCTGGTGGACTATGCAACGCGATATCCAGAAGCGGTGCCTCTACACAAAATCTCAGCACGCAGTGTTGCGGAGGGACTCTTCAAAATTATCTCCCGAGTGAGGATTCCAAAGGAAATCCTCACGAATCAAAGCATAACATTCATGTCATGTACACTTCGCGAACTATATGAATTATTAGGCATCAAGTCGATTCGTACCAGCATCTACCACCCGCAGACCGATGGAATGGTCGAACTATTTAATAAGACCTTAAAACCTCTTCCCAATCCTGTAAAATTAGCCTAAAACGCCTAATCAAGGCATACCCAAAGTAAATTTAAAGCTGTTCATGAACCTTTTGGAGTACATGCATGGTTTCGGTCACATTTGAAAGGTGACACTCTGAAGTTTTTTTCCCCAGCAGTCAGAATTACTGTAAGTTTGAACAAAATGAAATAGAAATTTGTTTTTCTGGCTGAATTTTTTTTTTTTGCATACAAATGCCTGCAAATGACTATAACTTGTAGCTGTTAGATTGAGAACACAATGGGATCACAGCAAGAAGCCTTACCTGGTCCAAGTTCAAATATTATAACAATACCATAAAAAATTACTATTTTACACATGTTTTCTCTAAGGGTACACCCAGGCGTTTTACAAAAGTTCCTTTTGGATACTCCAAAGGACCCTTGGTATCCATGGCAATATACCTTGGATAAAAAGGCTACTACTTTTGAACGCTTCAACGTACAGTCATAATTTTGGGCTCTAATGAAAGATGACACTTAGAGCTATCACATTCCATATCCAGATCCACTATTAGTTTTGCTGACACAGAGTAACTGATGCATAAACACATTAGAGTGCCTTTTCCCTTCTTCAAACTAAACAATGTAAATATAAATGAGTCAAAACTAGTGCTATGGTGGAAAATTTGTTTATATTAAAAAATACACATCAAACTATTTACATCAATTTTTACACAAAGTATTTAAAAACAGTGATACAATCTGACATGTTTCTAGCAACATGGCAGTCATTGTAGCAGTCACGTTTGGGTACAAAGCACATCACAGGAGGAGTATTTCAGTGGTGTCTTTGCCTGCACTTCAGACGACCAGTGGTGCAAGATTTGGTGATGTGCACTGGCCTGTGATGTGCTCTTTGTGGAGCAGGAGATACGGGTCTGGCTGTGGAGTGAGACCCCAACTCTGCCAGCTCCTCAGCAAGGGTCTCTCTGAAAGCCTTCTGGTTCATAGGGACCCCTCCTTTACATGGGGCTCCTCTCTTGATGAGGTGCTGTCCTGCTGCTCCACTTTATGTGGCTGCTTGCTGAGTGGGGAATAAGTATCCGGCTCCCAATCGCTATCTGATTCATCAGGTAATTGCCTATAGTGAAAATAAAGAAATAAATGTAATTTACAAAGCTAGACAAAACTTTTCCATCTTTTCTGTATTCTACATTTTACAGCTTGCTTCTTCACATCTCAGCAATTCACACAATGGAACAAAGAGACACACACACACACACACACACACACACCTCCCTCAAAAGGTCAGCAGTGTAACCAAGACACACAAACAAACACAACATATATTCTTATTTTCAACAAATATATGTCGCATCCCTCCATAAACATTTTCTCTGCCTCTGAATCAACATATGACAAATTATCCGTATTTTTTTCAGAAAATTAATCTCCAGACTCATCGTTTTCACAACTAATGCCTTCTTCTATCACACCCTCAAGCCTGATCGTCTGTTTCACCATATTTAAATCTCCAAATGTGTAAACAGTTCCAAAACGACACCCCTCAGCTTTTACACACAGATGCGCAACCCACTCGGTAATGGCAAGACAACTTTGCGCACACATATTACAGAAACATCATGAAAACCTCCCACTAAAGCCGTATATCAATGTTTTCAGAACTTCATTGGCTATACGATGCTCTATTCATCCTCAAACTTGGCTGATTTTTACACAAAGGAAAGGGGGGAGGCCCTTACATTCAACACAGACTGTGGTTGGCTATTTAAGGCTTTGGACAGGACATGGAAGCTCCTATTGGGTCAAATGAGGTGTCAATCGAAAGGTCAGAGTGCAGCATCCATTTTGATACCGGATATAGGAAATGTTTACATCTGAACTGAAGTTATGACCAGTAATATGTGAAAGATTAGGCACAGCTGCCAGGTACTTTGAAATGATGCAACAAGAGTCTGTGGGTACTTATTGATGTAATAATGTGATTTGATTTTAAAAATGTTACTTGATTTGATCGTTTGGACATGTGGCAATGTAACAACACCGTTTTTGTCGGGAAGTTATGGATCAGTGGACTACTATGAGGCTTCATAGGTGAGTTGCCTAAATTTTGTTATTGTTTGTTTATATGTTGGTGGTGTGACAAATATATAGATTGTACCTGCTGTTGTGATTGTATCTTAAAATGTTTTTTAGCTTTCCAAAGATATGTGGCATGTGTACCAATGTACACACAGCAGTTGTGTACATCCCATAGTTATTTTTGTAACATTCACAGGCCAGCCTGCGGTATGTTTGAATCCTATAAAGTTAAAAAACATGATTCGTAAGTTTGTACACGAAGATGCTAAAAACTGGGATAAGCCTCTGCTGTTTGCAGTACGAGAGGTCCCGCAAGCCTCCACCAGCTTTTCCCCTTTTGAGCTACTGTATGGGTGCCAGCCACGGGGCATGCTTGACGTCATACGGGAAGCTTGGAAGGACCTTCAGTTAGTAAAAATCTAATTCAATACATTCTTGACCTTCGAGCAAAACTCCACACTTTGGGACGGGTAACACAGGAGAATTTGTTCCAAGCACAAGAACTCCAACGCCGGCTGTACGACAGGGGCATTTGACTACGAGAATTTTCACAGGGAGATAAAGTGCTTGTGTTGCTGCCCACCTCGAGCTCCAAATTCTTCGCCAAGTGGCAAGGACCCTTTGAGGTCACACGACGAGTTGGAGATCTCGATTATGAGGTTAAGCGAACGGATAGGAGAGGGTCACGTCAAACTTACCACCTCAACCTCCTCAAACCATGGAGGGAGGCGATACCTGTAGCCTTGGCGACGGCAGTTCCGGAGAGAGCGGAGCTCGGGCTGGAGGTATCTCCCAAAGCAAATTCATTCACCTTGCAGAGACCACCTCTCGCTGTCGCAGCTGACAGATGTTGCGAGGCTGCAAGTAGAGTTCGCAGACGTATTTTTGGTGGTTTGTAGCCACCCCTATCGTCTTCCTGAGCACAAGAAAAAGGTTGTTAGGGAAGAATTAGAGGCAATGCTCGAAATGGGCATAATACAAGAGTCGCACAATGATTGGGCCAGCCCGGTAGTTCTGGTACCGAAGGCTCGGTCCGTTTCTGTGCTGACTTCCGGAAAGTGAACGCGGTGTCCAAATTTAACGCTTATCCAATGCCACAAATTGGTTAGTTACTTGATCGGTTGGGCACGGCTCAGATCCCTTTAACTCCAATGTCACAAAAAAAAAAACTGCTTTTTCCACACTGTTCGGATTACACCAATTTGTGACACTTCCATTCGGGTTGTTTGGAGCCCTGGCCACGTTTCAGCGCCTTATGGACAAGATCCTCAGACTGCACACGGCGTATGCCGCTGCAAATCTAGATGACATTTTAATTTACAGTATGACTGGCGGCGGCATATACAACATCTGAGGGCTTTCCTGAGAGCGCTGAGGCAGGTGGGACTCATGTCCAACACGAAGAAGTGTGCAATTGGGCGGGTGGAAGTTAGGTATCTGGGGTTCCACTTGGGTCATGGGCAGGTGCATCCACAGGTTGACAAAATCACAGTGATCGCAGCCTGCCCAGCACCCAAGACCAAAAAGGGGGTAAGGCAGTTTTTGGGGCTGGCTGGCTACTACCGAAGGTTTGTGCCTAGTTATTCTGATGTCACCAGCCCGCTGACTGACCTTACTAAAAAGGGGGCTCCCGATCCGGTCCAGTGGACAGAGTCATGCCAACAGGCCTTCCTTAAGGTAAAATCTGCACTGTGTGGGGGGCCGCTTTTACATGCACCTGATTTCTCTCCCCCCTTTATTTTGCAGACTGATGCATCTGACAGGGGGCTGGGCGCAGAGCTCTCGCAGGAGGTCGGAGGGGAGGAACGGCCAGTGCTTTTTATTAGTTGCAAGCTCTCCTTCAGGGAGACAAAATATAGCACAATCGAGAAGGAGTGTCTTGCGATTAAGTGGGCTGTTCTAATACTCCGCTACTACCTGCTGGGGTGGGCCTTTGCAGCTCTGAAAGAGGTAGACATGAAAGACAGTCAGCTGTAACGTTGTCTCATCCTGGCTTGTATTCCATGCTGTAATTGAAACACAGGAGACGTGGTGACCAACGTGCAATTATCATGCCTGCTTGTCCCAAGTCTTTTGTGGACAGCAGTGTAGTTAATGGGCTATAATCAGTTTGTAGGGTGAAATGACGACCCCCTAGATATGTATGCCATTTTTCTGTTGCCCAAACACATGCAAGAGCTTCTTTTTCAACTGTAGAATACTTTCTATCACACTCAGATAGTGTTTTTGAAGAAAAAGCAACAGTGTTTTACGGCACCAATGCCGTAATCTGATGCGTCTGTGGTAACTATGGTTGATCTCGATGGATCAAATAATGCAAGGGCTGGACTAGTAGCAATGATCTGTTTCACTCTATCGAAATGTTCTTGAACCTCATCAGACCAATGGAAACCAGTGGATTTTCGAAGCAGTACGCAAAGAGGTTCCACTAGAGTTGCATGATTAGGAATGAATTTTGAGTACCAGCCTGCTAGACCTAGAAAAGGGGCGGCGGTGCCTGTGTCATGGCTAGAACATGTTCTGGGTTTGGTTGTAAGCCAGCTGCAGAAATAACATGATGAAGGAAAGGTGTTTTTCTAAAATGGCATTTATCTACATTCAGTCTCAATCCATTGTCCTGTAAGCATTTAAGTACCGCTTTGAGTCTTTTCTCATGTATATCTGGAGTCTCACCATAGATGATTATGTCATCAAGATAACATTGTACACCTTCCTGACCCGCTAAGATCTGTGAAATCATTCTCTGGAATGCACTCGGTGCTGAAATCAGGCCATAAGGAACTTGTGTGAAGCAGTATAGTCCATTATGGGTGACAAATGCTGTCAAGTCCCTGCTGGCTTTATGCAGAGCCAGTTGATGATATGTAGTTGAAGATCAAGCGTTGAGAATATAGCAGATCCTCGTAAGTCAGTGAAAACTTCCTTGATGTGAGGCAAAGGGTGACTGTCTATTATAATAACGGCTTTGTTTAGTTCTCTGAGATCGACACAAAGACGAATTCTTCTATAACCACCAGTGGAGAAACCTATGAAGAAGAATAAATTTTTTCTATGACTCCTTCTGATTCAAGTCTTTGCGCCATTTCTGTTGGACAGGCTGCACATCCGTCCGCACATTCACTTTGTGTATGAAGCCTGTAGCAATTTCCAGTGGCTGGATTAAGTTAACAGTAGTTTTGCATTCGATAAGAGCAGGTGTAATGCATCCATTTTTGATTTCCATCTGGAGTGCAGTGAAGAGGTCCATTCCTAATATCGGCTTTCCATCTGGCACAATGTAAAATGAAGCACATTCATGGTAACCCTGATAAGAGACTGTAATAGGAAGGCAACCTGTAACTGGAATTGGCTTTTTTAAGTATGTAACAAGGTGAACATTAGGATGTGTAAGAGAAATGTCTTCAAAATGCTGTTTGTACAGATATTGTGGAAGGATGGAAACAGCAGTGCCAGTATCCACGAGTAAATCAACATTCAGAGATTTTCCACATTCAGTGTATAAGGAGACAGTACAAGAAAGACATTGTCTCTGCCGCAAAGGCCGTGGTGTTTCAGTGCTTAGAACTTTTAGTTTGGATGTAGCAGTCTCTTGTATAGTACATGTGGAAGCAGAACTGTGGCATATGCGAGCAAAATTACCAATTTTTCTACATAGCCTGTTTAGCTAGGCATTTGGGGAAGTTTGCTACATGTGAATCACACAATCGTGCACATCTGTCCGCACATTCACTCATTTCCAATGGCTGGGTTACGTTAACAGCAGTTTGACATTCGATAAGAGCAGGTATAATGCATCCATTTTTGATTTCCAGCTGCAGTGCAGTGAAGAGGTCCATTCCTAATATCAGCTTTCCTTCTGGCACAATGTAAAACGAAGCATGTGCATGGTAACCCTGATAAGAGATAAGTACAATTTAAATGTATAAATTAACTAGAACAATCAAGTGCCTAAAAGTAAGATACATATTAATAATAACATTTTAATTAAAATCTCATTACAACATAGATGTTTTCATAATTGGAGTCAGTTGAAATTAATGAGAGAATCAAGATACATTTGGGAAACAAATTCTAACAATACAAGTGTTATTACAGCCTATCAGAAAAGACAGTAACACATGAGATACCTTCTCCCACTGGATGCCATTGTTGGACTAGTGAGTGGTTCTTTACAGTAATAAGGTACACAAGCCCTGTTTTACATAATATTCACTGTGTGGGAATGTTTGGACTCAAAAGAGTACTAGCCTTCTCACCAGGCTGTGCTGCAGATCTCTTAGTTAAACAGCTTTTATCAATAATCCCAAGAAGACCTATAAACTGGTTCTAGCCTTTGCATAATTGAAAGTGCCACACCGCAATGTAAAGCAGTTAAAAACTGAAGAAGTGTCTGAGTGCAAGAGACAGCAAGAGAGTACTCACGGGTGAGAGAGAGAGGACTAAAGCATCTCCTCGTCAGAAAGGCTCCATTTGCATGCAGTGATGTGCCTGGCACTGTTGATGAATATTTAGTGAGCTCCCACAGGCGGGTGCAGATTAATGCAGAATGAATTCAAGTCCATCCACAGGCTGATTTCCCCAAAGAATGGCCCTTTATCTGAGCCTGGTTGAATCATGCTGCTTTCCTTTTCTAGAATGAAGGGAGAAGTAATTGACAGTCCTTTAGAAAGTGCCAACAGTGGTGCTTTTTTTGAAGGGATTTATTTTGAAATTACATTGCCCTGGGGTCTTTAAAGAGTGGGCTGGAAAATGCAGGCCTTTAGTAATTGTTCTAATGAGATCAACATACCTATGGTTCCTATTAGGGAAGCCCATTTGTAGGAATGACATGGGAAACTAGGAGAACGCCCCAACAACTTCCTCCCTCCCTTACACCCCATCAGAACCTCCACCATCCAAAATTAAGAGGATGAAAAACAGAGTAAATCACAGTTAAAGGCAGTTGCTGTGTTCTCCCTTCATTTTCACTGTGGTTGCATCACGTAAATGTTTAATTTTTAACATAATTTTTCTTAACATGCTTTTTTTAACACTGCCATATGGTCCTCTGATGGTACATGGATGTTTTGAAATTACTGGATGTGTCAATGGAGTTAGTGTGTTGGGTTTCTTAAGAAAGAAAGAAAGAAAGAAAGAAAGAAAGAAAGAAAGAAAGAAAATGTTTTATGCAATGCTTCAGTGTTGCCTTTTATAGTTTATCTAATCTTTTCTAAAACATGTGCTGAAGCTATCTCTAGATTGAAGTTCATAGAACACTATACATGCTAAATGAAAATTTTAGAAACGGTATGAGGACATTTCTGTGGACTGTTTGAAGAAATTTCCAGCAAATTTGTAAAGCTTCCAAGGCTGCTTCACCTTGACTCAGGGAAAGTTATTTATTTAATTTTTTTTCAGAAGCTACAGGCCGGTCTTGGAGGTGTAGTATTCAATGTTTTTTTGAAACATTAGGGTGAGTAAATGAAGAAATAATTATAATTTTTTGTTTAACTATTACTTTAAATGTTGAATATCTGCAGGGGAATGTTGAGGCAAGAGCAACACGACAGCTGATGTACCGACCACATGCTGAACTCAAGCTGCCATTATTGCCACATACCTTACTACAGTAGTGTGTGTGTGTGTGTATGTGTGTGTGTGTGTGTGTGTATGTGTGTGTGTGTGTGTGTGCGTGTGCTTGTGTGTGTGTGTGTGTGTGTGTGTGTACAGACACCCTCAAAATATTTGGGCACATAATCCACACTTACAAATGTATGAAGGTCAGAAACAAAACATCAAGCAAAAACATCTTAAAAAAACATATCAAAATATCAAACTATTAAATTATTTTAAAGATAAATAGAACAAACACACTTTTAAAGAAAAAACAATTAACAACAACAAGTATGTCTATCTATCTGCCTGCCTGCCTGCCTTACTAAAGTCAAGATCTAGTTCACGGAGATAAAAAAAACCTTCATCAGGCTCAGGAGTCAGTTTCTCTCTGGCTATACACCATGAATGTAATGCTAATATTAGTTATTTATAATACAAGTCATGTATTAATTGAGTAAACGGAGTATAAGTTGATGGTAGGCATATAGATGGTTAAGTCAAGTCAAGTCATTTTTATTTGTATAGCGCCTTTCACAACACACAGAGTTTCAAAGCAGCTTTACAGAAGTTCAGGCATTAACAGAAGATAAAACTGTAATATCTATAATGTCTTAGATTCATCATTGTGTAGTTTGATAAAATTCGATTTTTGTTTTACGATTGTATTTATAACACTTGTGAGCAAGCCGAAGATGACTGTGGAAAGGAACACAAAACTCCAGTTCCCCTCTGGCTAACATCATGAATATAATGCTAATATTACTTATGTAGAGTACAAGTCATGGTTTAAAATTATTAAACTAATTAAGTTTTAACTGTCAATGTTTAAACAAAGATTTTGTATGAACTGTAAGATTAATCACTAATGTCTTTTAAGTCCATCCTGGATTAATTGTAGAAGTTAACATAGATGCAATTTTCCTTTGTTAGTTGGCTGATGAAGGGTTTTGTTGGCAATTAATTGAAAGTCTATGTATTCCATTTCAAGAGTGTAGTCCATCATTAGACCGAGGTGATCCAAGCAGAATTCAGTGAGGTTCATTGCAGTTCAACCTGGCCAGTAATTTCGGTGAGGTCTAACCTAAATCCAAGGTTCAGGCAATGGCATATGAAGCATCCCATGTCTTATGGTTGGAGCTGGCATCAGTTCATCCTCTGAAGTCCATTGTAATAGACTTAAGTGATGTTTGGCTGGCACCGGCTGCTATTAGTCATCATCACACAGTGACAGGTAGCAGTGGAGTCACACAAGAAGCAGGAATTGAGCTGGATCCAGCCGGTTCTTTTAACCTCAGTATAGGAGTCCCGAGGTTGAGACTGGGAAACAAATAAAATAATATTAGCATAGATTTCATTCAGTTTATTGCAGAGTTATAGATCATGATCACTGTTTCAGCAGCCTAAGCCTATACTTCTTTGAGTTGAAGGATAAATTAGGTGTATGCCTGGCTAAATATATGAGTCTTTAGTCTAGACTGAGTGAGTGTGTCTGCATCTCGAACCATGTTAGGGAGACTATTCTTTAGTTTAGGAGCCAAATATGAAAAGGATCTACCTCCATTTATGGATTTTGGTATTCTAGGAAATATTACTTGATCTGAAAATTCCTCGTTGAGAAAGTGGTTGAGGTCAGATAAATAGGACCTAAACCATGCTAATGCCTGTACATAAATGTCAATATAATTCTCAATCCTTTCCTAGAATATTTGTAACTCTGATAAGTGCAGTCTATGCAGTCAGTCTGTCTGTCGGTCTGTCTGTTTGTCTGGACAGCAACACTTTTTATAGTGCCAAGTCCTCTCTAAAAGGTCCTACTTTATTACAAGTACATAAGGTTGGTTATCCGATTTTCACAACACAATCATTGTCTTGCAATTAAAATATTTACAAAGAACACCTCAGGAAAAGTGTTACTGAAACATTAAAATTGCACCTTCATTGAACCTGGGTCTTAGATTCAATTGAAAAAAATGATATACAATTGCAGACTGATCAGTTAATTTCTCTTCCAAAATGTACTAACACCACCAGAACACTTTATACATGTCTCAAAATCTGTGCATTCTACCATAACAGAGCAAACATTGTCACTTAGGAAAAATAGATTGTCATTAATAACCAGGGGCATTGCTAGGGTTGGAAGAGGTAAATATCTTAACCCCCTGAGGATGTTATTTTTCCCCAATGGACTCTATTTGTGAAGTAAAACGTATGTGAATCATTAAAGATAAGGAGCTTGTGACAAAATACCAGGGGCTTAAGCACCCAAAGCCTCCCAATCGTGATGTCCTTGTTAATAGTACAATGTTAATAAACAAAACACTTCTTCTATTTTTAAAAATGTATTATTGTATGTGTCCTACTCACCCACCTGCGACTACTCAGGTGTGCAAGAGGTATTTATTTATAGGTTTATCAGAATTAATAGACATATAATTTATCAAATGAACGTGATATATTTATTCCTATACTAGTAAAACCTAAATCATTTCAGTCATGTTAAGAAAGCATTTATTCTTTTCTTCCAGAAAATCAAATGCAACTGTGTCTTCTCATGATCTATTCGCCCCATGCCAAGCAGTTCTCCTGGAAAAAAGCGACAAAATGTATGAAGTAGTGTTGGGAATAATCAATAATTTTAAGAAATAAATTAAATCAAATATTTTAAAAAAGAAATGTAGATTCATTTATTACATTTTTAGCACATACTTTATTTTATTATTATTTTTATTTTTCATTTTACTCAATGACATTTTCATGTCCTGGGCTTGGTCAGGAGCAGGTATACATTTTGTTCATACCAACTAACATTTTGGAAATATTAAAACTTTCATGATTGTGACTTAACATGTAACATGTTATTGTAACAATAGTTCCCTGTCTGTCACTCACTTCGACGTTGTGTCGAAGAAGCGACACTAGGGGTCTCTCTTGAGCGCCGAATATACCTCTGATCTATGAAAAAAGGCCAATGAGAAGTTGGCATACAGTATTTTCCTACCCCGTCCCGGACATACGGGTATAAAAGCGGGGAAATACATAGAGTTCAGAATACATTGAGAAATTTGTTTTGGAACCAATGGTCGTGTTTGCAGCCAGCTGCGAGTCACACACCAGTTCCTGCCCTGTTCCTCTGACTCTCTGCTTGCCGTTGGATCTACGGCGTACTTCAGCGGCATTTCTCCTTCTCTGCACGGCAGTGCAGCTTACCTCTGGGCGCTTCGACAGTGCAAGAGAGTTAAAATTTTCTCTATAAAAGAGTATTTTCCTCTAAAAGAGTTTTACATAGCGGCGTTGAACGTCCTTTTCAGGCGTCTTTTTAAAGATGCCATTCTGCCCCTGTGTAGTTCCAGGATGCGGTAGAGTGCTCTCCACTTCAGACGGCCACAGGCGTTGTCACATTTGTCTGGGCAGTGATCACACCGAGGCAGCGTTTGTTGATGGTTCATGCTTTCACTGTGAGGGCATGACCATGTCAACATTGCGGTCGTGGCTTGCTTTCAATAGAAAGCACGCCACTTCAGCCACCCCCCGCGTCGCTCCTTCTTTCCACGGGATTGAGGACGATGTGGCTGGCATTGGAGGCGATCTGGGGATGGCAGCGGGTGCAGTTCCACCGGGTACGCCCGCTCGGACCATCCGCCCCCCAGCATGCTCGTTGACTCCCGTCCGTGCTCGAGGCAACAGCAGCTCACCTCACGGCCAGCCTGCCTATCCTCTAGAACTTGAGGTGGATGAGCTCGCCGCTGCATCGGAGAGCGCTGCGTCGGAGAGCGCGGCGTCTGATGCTTATGCCCCCCCCCCCCCCCCCGGTCCTGTTTTTCCCAGAGGTGCACGATGAGCTGACGTCTTCGTGGAGAGCACCCTTCTCTACTCGTCACAAAGCCTGCTCATCCGCTCTCGCTACCGTCGACGGCGGAGCGGCCCATGGATATACGGCGATTCCCCAGGTGGGTAGGGCTGTTGCGCTCCATCTATGCCCCGGAAACCTTACTGTGCTCCCTTCTAAGGCCTGCAGGATTATATCATTTACTGCCAAAGCCTACAACACTGCTGGACAGGCCGCTTCCGCCCTGCACGCCATGGCCATCCTGCAAGTCCACCAGGCTAAGGCACTCAAAGATCTGCACGAGGGTATCCCTGATCCCGATGTGTTCTGGTGAACTCGGGCAGGCTGAACTTGGTCGAGATGCGTGAGACCGACAAGGCTCACTTTCTCTACGCCCCCGTCTCCCAGTTCGGCCTCTTCAGCGACACCGTCGAGGACTTCGCTCAGAAGTTCTCCACAGTGAAGAAGCAGATGGAGGCCATCTCACATATCCTGCCTATCCGCAAGCCTGCCGCCATGGGCCCCATCTGCCCGCCGAGGGCGTCCTCCTGCGGCAAAGAAACACCCTGCTCCGCCTCAACCCATGCCCAGTTCTCAGCCCCAGCATCCAGTTCTCAGCCCCAGCGTCGAGCACACCGCAGGAAGCAGACGTCCCCGTCTCACGGACCCCCCTCGAGGACCCGTAAGTCTCCCAGGTGCTCCTGAGACGTCCGATTTAGGGACCAAGACGTTAGCTCCGGAGATTGTAAGACCACTCCATACCCCGGTGGAGGGCCTCTAGCATGGAGTTTGGATGCGTGGCTTTCACTTCCCAACCTGTCTCGCTGGCTGGCCCGGACCATCCGACTCGGTTACATAATTCAGTTTTCCAAGCCACTGCCCCCTTCAAAGGTGTCCGCAATACACGGCAAACATGCCAAATCCCTGCGCGTGGAAACCACTGCTCTCTTACTCAAAGACGAGATTACCTCGACGACTGGCTTATTTTGGCCCACTCACGAGAGTTACTATGCCCTCACAGAGACCAGGTGCTCAGGCACCTCAGCCGTTTAGGACTTCAGGTCAACTGGGAAAAGAGCAATCTCAACCCGGTTCAGAGCATCTCTTTTCTTGGCAAGGAGTTAGACTCAGTCTCAATGTCAGAACGTCTCACCAATGAGCCTGCGCAGTTAGTGTTGCGATGCCTCGCCGCTTTCAGGCCAGGCACAACGGTACCCTTAAAACTTTTCCAGAGGCTCCTGGGGCATATGGCATCCTCTGCGGCAGTCGCGCCACTGGGGTTGATGCATATGAGACCGCTTCAGCACTGGCTTCAGACTCGAGTCCCAAGACGAGCATTGCGCCGCGGTATGCACCGTGTGATGATCACCCCCCGTCTGCCGCCAAACATTCAAACCCTGGACAGACCTCTGTTTTCTACGGGCAGGAGTACCCTTGCAGCAGGTGTCTCGATGCGTCTTGGTCACGACCGACAACTCCACATTGGGTTGGGGCGCCGTATGCAACGGGCACGCTGTAGCAGGCCGTTGGAAAGGGGCCCCGCTGTGCTGGCACATCAACTGCCTGGAGTTGCTGACTGTTTTCTTTGCCCTGCAGAAGTTTCTTCCAGGCTAAATTACTTTAATGGCGCTTGTCGCAAATTGGTGTTCTTCCCGTGCTGAAGACCCACAGAGGTGCGCAGTTAGGTCAGTGCTCTTATTTCTGCAAGAGAGGCTGGAAGGGAGGCTGTCCCCTTCCACCCTGAAGGTGTATGTCGCCGCTATTGTGGCCCACCACGATGCAGTAGACGACAAGTCCTTGGGTAAGCATGACTTAATCATCAGTTTCCTAAGAGGCGCCCGGAGGTTGAACCCCTCCCAGCCAAGCCAATTCCCCTCCTGAGACCCCCCCTTAGAGCCGCTAGAATCAGTTGGACTTTAGAGAGGCCCTCTCTCTAAAGACGGCCCTGCTGATCGTGCTCGCTTCCATCAAGAGGGTCGGGGACCTGCAAGCGTTCTCTGTTAGCGACACCTGCCTGGAGCTTGGTCCGGCAAACACATATGTGATCCTAAGACCACGACTGGGCTACATGCCCAAGGTTCCTACCACGCCCTTCAGAGTCCAGGTAGTGAACCTGCAAGTGCTGCCCCAGGAGGAGGCAGACCCAGTCCCTTCATTGCTGTGTCCGGTATGTGCTTTGCGTACCTATTTGGACTGCACACAGAGCTTTAGGTGCTCTGAGCAGCTCTTTGTCTGCTTTGGGGGACAGCGGAAAGGGAACGCTGTCTCCAAACAGAGGCTCTCCCACTGGGTGGTGGATGCCATTTCATAGGCCTATCACACACAGGCCGTACCACCCCCCCCCCCCCCCCCCCCAACCCCCACCCCGCGTGGGTCCGAGCACACTCAACAAGGAGTATTGTGTCCTCGTGGGCACTGGCCAGAGGCACCTCCCTAGCAGACATATGTAGAGCAGCGGGTTGGGCAACACCTAATACCGTTGCAAGATCTCAGGGTTGAGTCAGTATAGTCCCGTGTTTTCTCAGGTCCGAGCAGGTAGAACTCGGTAACACGCTGACGATCTGGCTGGGTGAATCGCTTGCACCTGGCGCCCTTTCCCTCGGCCGAGGTAAAACTGTGCACTTTCTCTCCCAGGAGATACCACACACCCGGGTCCCTGGTTGATTCCTCCCTAGCCCTTTTGGGTCCGCAGTTCAGTGGTGGAACATGCCGACCCAGTCCACTACTGGTACTCAATCTACCTTGTACTGGAATAGGTGCTCCACAGATCCGGACTCCTACATGGACTCCCCCTGTGTGTATTTTCCGCGGTACGGTCCCCTCACGAAGTGGACCCGCATCTCCCTTATGCAGTTCCCGCTGCCCTCCGGTCACCGTGTTGTAGCAACTCCCCCCTCCTCGAGGTTGGATTGGTCCTCCCGGCCACGTCGCAGAAAAATCCTGAATGAACTCGACGTATTTCCCCACTTTTATACCCGTATGTCTGGGGCGGGGTATGCAAATACTGTCTGCCAACTTCTCATTGGCCTTTTTTCATAGACCAGAGGCATATTCGGCGCTCAAGAGAGACCCTTAGTGTCGCTTTTTCGACACAACGTCTCATTCCCTCCATCAGGGAACGGAGGTTACATACGTAACCTAGACGTTTTACAAATAATTTACTCAACATCTGTTATGCTTGTATATCTTGAATAAGGCCCAGTGCATGGGTATGAACATTGCAGTGACCACTAAGAATGTTTGGACATGTTTTGTGCTTATTACAGCTGTGTTTATGGGTGTTCCATACGGAAACCAGTTAACAAGAGAGGTGCTCAAAAGGAGATTACCATGAAAGAAAAGAACACACTAAATAAATAAGTTTGCCAAATCCCTGCACAAAATCAACAGTGCCTCAAACAGAACAAATCATTATGTTATAAAAGTACAACTTGAGCAAAATGTTGGATAAAAGCATCTCCAAAATTAATAAATGCATTATAAATGTAATGAAAATCTAATCTGTTTTTGTAAGCTATTTAACGTTCCATAGCTGTTTTATCTTAGTTCACACAATTTAGGGAGGAAAACTCTTACAGCAACCACAAGTCTAGTAACCTCATACTAGAGGTTTGAATAGAGAATCCCTGGACAAATAGAAGAAAAGGAATTTAATGAAAACACAGCTTAAATCACTTAGACTGGATGACAGAAAACATTGCTAAGAGCTTAGCTTTAAATAATAATAGTTTAATGGAAAGTCAGCAATCAAAAAGGCATGTAGAACATGATACATAATTTGGTACAAAGAAGAGCAAAATACATATAGATCACTTTTTGATGGTAGTCATTCTAGATAACCAAATGACCTTTCCATTGATCGTATTACAGCAAATATGTGGTCCTGCAGGTTGATAAATGGGAATTCTGGCCTTTCCTGAATCCCTACTCCAAGAAATCTAGCTTTACTGTGCATTATGTAGTTTACTATACTGTATATGCTGCTTTACAGATTGGTCCTTAAAACTCTTTATTAGGCTAGCCACAAATGTACGTGGCTAGAAAACTTGGGCTGCTTGCGACCAGTCCATGCAAATTGTGGGAATGACTAAATTTTGTAGCATGAAGCAACACTTGGACAACTAAAGTATACTTTGGCTTATAGGCTTCACAAACAACTTCAATGGCACTGCCAACAAAAGTGGTGCCTTATTTTCTCACAATTACATTTCTGAAAGTGATGTCAACTTCGGTAAAAATTGACAGACAATGACAACAAACACTGTTATTAAAAACTTTAAATGCAGGCCAGGACACATCTATTAAATGAAAGATCAGCCCCCTGTAATTTCTTCTGTCTCTGGGTAACTTTGTGAATTATTTCTCAACCTCTTCCAAAATAAAACTGTATCTCTGCCATGTTTTCATCCACTTCTTCAACTGGATATTTTTTTCTTTTTATACTGCCCACCCAGTTCAGTCTCGGTTGTTTTAATCATACAAACCCTTTTCTCTGTTGCTGAGTTTTTAAGTCGAATTTATCATTTAGTCTTCTCAAACCAGCTGAAACCTCCCTTCTTAAAAACTGCTTGTCTGCTTTCATTACACCCATTGCCAACTTAGTACATTTTACCTCAGGTATTATTCTGCTACATCTTATAACTGCCTCTGTCACCCCTAGCAGTAAATTCTGGTGAGCTGATCATGCTGATTGACTGGTAATATTTGCTGGTGAACAGCATAGCTATTTTCGTCCAACAGCTAGACCAGAACCAAACCAGCTCTTACCAGCATTGATCTGAAAATTCATATTGGTCTAAGCTGGTATCACAGGCATCATTTATATGAAACAAAAAATAAAAACCACCCACCACTCCTTTCAATTGAGAAGTCCCCCAAGGTTCAGTACTTGGTCCACTTCTCTTTGTAGTCTACATGCTTCTACTTGTACTAATCAGATGTCATGTTTTCGGTTTCCATTATTATTCTTATGAAAGCCCAATAAAAATCTCTCTTGCTACCTCAATCTTTTCTCCCTTCTTTCTCTACCTGAATCTACTGTATGATTTAAGGGTGCTTTCACACTAGCACTTTTGGTATGCACATGGGTTTGTTTGATGTCACAGTTCAGTTTTTTTTGGATGATGTGAACACTTTTTTTCTAAACTCCAGGCACATCCACAAACCACACCTGAGTTCACTTGGAAAGGTGGGCTGGAGTATGGTTCATGTGAACTCTGGTACATTTGTTGCTGATATGAATGAAATCGTCCTAAATTGCGGAAGTGAACCGCTGTTGATGGCACATCATTTGTATAAATGTTATTGTATAATGCTCATACCTTCTTGTCTGCCAAATAAATTGCCTGCAAATAACAGCTTGCATTCTTCACATCTTTGCACATTCAATGTGTAAGCCATAATTTGAATAATTAAAATTTAACACTAAAGATATAAACATTAGGTTTATGTTATCTATGTACATTTGTCAAGCACCCCCCATTGTTTATTGTATAATGGTTTGCTCCGATTTTGTATTGGTCTGTCTTAACGCCTTTAAGATTGGCATTTCCTGGATGATTGGCACATTTCCTAAAGAACTTAAGAAAGACGGAGCAACACAGTTTTTGACCGGAGTTTATTTTTTTTTCTGTTAATTGTGCAAGAATTTTCAGTAAACGATTGAAACTTGAATGAAGACCGAGTCAATTCTGTGCCCGAAAGAGAAACAAGACCACAACGAAGGATTATTGCTACTACATTAAAGTAAAAAACTGCTCACGAAGAACGCCGATGGAAGCTCGCGGCAGAGCACCGATAGGATTGAAGGTACCGTGACTGTTGCTGTTTTAAGCAGGGAAACTCACATAAAGTGGAACATTATTAGCCACTTTAGACAGATTAATCGAGAAGATTTCTCTCAGAGGGAGCTTTCTTCACATTGCAAGTCTTTTCACAATTGGTGTATGTGAATATTTAGAAGATGAGAAACCATTGCAGAAGCTTAAGATAACTGCGATCGTTTGTGTGAAGATCGGCTTTCTAATTGTATAGAATGGCCGATGATTCTGTACATGTGAATGTACCCGGTAATGGCCTCAAGAGGGCGCCAAAGCCTACATCAAAGGCTGCTGAAGAGAAAATGAATCGACTAAAAAAATGAAAGACAAGGGAAATTGGCACAGTTAACATGCAAAATGAATGAGACAGATTAATGCAAGATGAAAAAGACGTGATTACTAAATGTTCTTTGCCAGATATTATGTCAGTTTGAAAAGTCGAATGCTGAAATGTTACTCATGTTGTCTGACGAAGATGGGAAAGAAGATCAGTTTAACTGGTTTCAACCCAAGATTGAATGTTTCCAGCAGTTTATAAATTATGTGAAAAAATGGATTTCAAACACAAGTAAAGGCAATGAGTCTGATGAGCATGAACTCCAGGAAGAAGATGACAATGGGTTTAATCCAAGTGATAGTGTGTCAGAAGTGATGGCTCATCACTTCTGACACACTTCTGATGCAGATCTGTGACAAGTAGTTCTGTGGCACAATGTTCAACCAGTTCTGCTCGTGTAAAGGCAGAGGCTAAGCGTGCAGCACTTTTAGCCCAGGCATCTGCATTAAGAAAGAGGCAAGAATTAGAGGCTGAAGAGTTGAGAGTGAACGCCAAAAGAGAACAGTTTGAACAAGATACAGAAATTGCTGCATCAAATGCTGAACTCCAAGTGTTAAAAGAGTAGGAAGAAGGTCAAGATGGCATGAATGATTATCACAAGTCACAGTCTTTGTCACAAGCTGGCGATTCATTCAAAGGCAGAAAGGAACATCAGATTAGGCTAATATCTAATCCTAGTAGAAAGTCTGAGCCTACATCAAGCACCCAAAATCAAAGCTCTAGCCAGAGACCATCCCAACAAAATACAGATAGTGTTGATTCTCGAAAGTCAATTGATGATGGTAGATATCTGTTCAAAGTAATACAATGCCAAAACGAAAAAACTGAATTGTTGGTCAAGCAGCAGAGTGTATCTCAATTACCTTTAATTGAGAACAAGACTAATAGATCGCAAGACAGGCTATATTATCTTGAACAGTTCACAAGTGGGGAACCACAAGCACTTGTTCGCAGTTGTGAACATATGAGTCCTACTACGGGTTACAAAGAGGCTAAACGTCTCCTTCAGCAGCATTATGGCAATGAACTGAAGATAGCTACAGCTTACCTTGAAAGGGCTCTGAGATGGCCGCAGATCAAAGCAGAGGACAGTAAGGGAATGAAGACCTATGCTTTATTCCTTATTGGAGGTAGAAACTCCATGGCTGATGTTGAATTCATGGATGAGATGAATAACCCAACAAATATGAGAACAGTTATTTCTAAACTTCCTTTCAGATTCAGAGAACGCTAGAGAAGCACAGCCTTTGATATCCAGCAACGAAATGGAAGAAGAGCCATATTTGCAGATTTAGTCAATTTTATTGACTTGAATGCTCAAGTTTTGAATGACCCACTCTTTGGAGATATCCAGGATGTTAAAGTAGAGAGAAGTGGAAAGTCCAGTTATCCAGGTGGGAAGAGCTTAAAGAAGAGTGGCTTCAAGGGTAGTATTTTCGCCACATACATCTCACCGGCTGACAAGGACAAAGCAGAATATTTGCAACGAAAGAAACAGAACACAGAAAAATCAGATTCTGCAATCCAAAGATCTTGTTTGTTCAGTAACAAAGAACAAACACACTGGATTCCTGTGTTAAGCTTAAAGGACAAGAATACAAGTAAAGAATTCAGTTTCTCAGAAGTAAATGTCTGTGCTTTGGCTGTCTAACAAAAGGACATATGAGTAAGGATTGCATGAAGAGAATGTCATGTCCAGATTGCTCACTAAAACATCCAGGTGTCCTACATATTGTCAAACAAGAAGATAACTAAGGTGAAAGGTCTGAAGACTACGACTTTGCAGTTTCAAATGCTCTTCTCTCTCTGGGTCAGGAAACTTGTGGATACACCGGGGCTGGTGATGGTGAGTGCATCCACTCCATTATTCCTGTAAAGGTGAAATCAAAGAAGAGTGAAAGATCAGTAGAGACATATGCTTTCCTGGACCCAGGAAGCACAACCACCTTTTGTACAGAAGACCTCATGCATCGACTAAACATGCAGGGCAAGAAGACTGATTTCCTGCTTTGTACTATGGGTCAAATAAGAAAGGTGCAAGGATACTTGCTGTCTGACTTAGAGGTGTGTGGTTTAGAAGAGAATACTTACATCGATCTACCCAATGTCTTGACTCAGCGCCACTTGCCTGTAAAAGAAGGAAACATTCCTAAATAAAAGGATATTGAGAAATGGCCTTACCTGAATGAAGTTTGTCTTCCACATATTGAAGCTGCAGTGGGGCTACTGATCGGAGTCAATGCTCATAAGGCCATGGAACCATGGAAAGTGATAAACAGCAGATCCGATGGGCGTTATGCAGTGAAGATGGCTCTTAGCTGGATAGTGAATGGAGCAAAGGAAGAGAGTATCAAGACAAGAAAATCTGGTATACACAGCTATACAGTGAATCGTATTTCTGTGGAGAAGTTTGAAGATTTGCTGGTGAAGCAGTTCAATTTTGATTTTCTGGAAAGTTGTTATGAGGATAAGTCTGAAATGTCTCAAGAAGACAGACAGTTCATGATGTCTGTGACCAAGTCCACTCAGCTTCTGAATGGTCACTACTGTATGCGATTGCCTCTGAAGAACAACAAGATCCAGATACCGAACAACCGAGATGAGGCCGAACAGCGTCTCAATAGCCTTCGAAAAAGACTCAAAAGGCATCCTGAGTTCCATGAGGATTACTCTGGATTCATGAACAACATCATTGAGAGGGGATATGCTGAGAAGGTACCTGATGAAGAGTTGCACCGTGATGATGGAAGGGTGTGGTATATTCCCCACCATGAGGTTTATCATCAGAAGAAGAAGAAAATCTGTGTTGTCTTCAACTGTAATGCATCTTATCATGGATTTTCTTTGAATGATCAGTTACTTCAGGGGCCCAACCTCACCAACACTCTTATCGGAATCTTGATCAGATTCCGTGAGGAGCCGATTGCAATGAGGACTGATATTGAATCTATGTTTTATCAGGTTCAAGTACCGAGTGAGGATGCAAACTTCCTGAGGTTCCTTTGGTGGCCGCAGGGAAACCTGGACCAAGATGAAGTGGAGTACAGGATGTGTGTACACCTGTTTGGTGCAACCTCTTCACCAAGTTGTTCTTGTTACGCTCTTCAAAGAACAGCAGAAGATAGAATCAACAACACTACTCCAGAAGCAGCTCAGACACTCTTGAACAACTTTTATGTCGATGATTGCCTTAAATCAGTGGCAACTGAAGAACAAGCTATCACTCTTGCAAGGGATATCAGAGCACTTTGTAAACTGGTGGGTTCCATTTGACAAAGTGGACGAGCAATAGCAGAGCCATACTTTTGTCCATACCTGAAGAAGAATGAGCCACTGACATGAAAGACCTCGTTCTGGATAGTGAGTTACTTCCCATGGAAAGAGCATTGGGAATTTGCTGGTGTACAGAGAAAAACACATTTAATTTTAAGATTGAAGTGCAAAACAAACCAATAACCAGAAGAGGTATATTATCAGTTGTTGGCTCTGTTTATGATCCCCTTGGGTTCCTAGCACCATTTGTGCTCCCAGCAAAACTCATTCTGAGGGACATGTGTAGAGAGAAAGTAGGATGGGATGAGGAAATTATAGAGAAAAAGGCTGAAAGATGGCTGTCTTGGATGAAAGATTTGCAGTAGCTCTCGAACTTCAGTGTAAGTAGATGTATTAAACCTGCAGGGTTTGGGCATGTCAAGACTTTTCAATTGCACCACTTTGCAGATGTTAGTGAGAACAGATATGGGACTGTCACATACCTGTTGTTGACAAATGACCACAATCAAAAGAGCTGCAAATTTATGATGGGAAAGTCCAGAATAGCACCACTCAAGCAGGTTACTATTCCAAGAATGGAGTTGATGGCAGCCACCATCGCAGTCAAAATAGATAGAATGTTGAGACAGGAGCTTCAAATTGATCTCGAAGTGTCTAACTTTTGGACTGACAGCACCACGGTCCTGAAATATATTGAGAATGACTCCATGAGATTTAAGACATTTGTTGCAAACCGAATCTCATTAATAAGAGGCTTCTAAACCTTCCCAACCAGATATGTAAGCTCTACAGAAAATCCTGCGGACCAAGCTTCGAGAGGTCTAAATGCTGACAATTTGATCAGAAGCAAAAACCGGATCAAAGGATCTAGTTTCCTGCTGATGCCGCAATGTGAGTGGCCGGTTCGACCAGAGCATTCAGTGTCATTTGTGGATGATGACAGAGAGCTCAAAGTTTCCACTGCCAATGCAATATGCACTCAAAACAGTAAGGAAGGTCTGGAACGTCTGGTTTGTTATTATTCAAGCTGGCATCATCTAAAAAAGGCCATAGCATGTTTAACACATCTCAAAGAAATCCTGCTGGATTTAAGTCGCAAGAGAAAGGAGATTCAAATGAAGGTCAGTCAAACTGAAAGGGATTCCCATATACAAAACACTCTAATACAGAAGGCAATGGCTGCCTACAAAGGAAGTTTTCAAAAACGAACACCTACCGTGGAGGATATGGTGAAAGCTGAGCTGGATCTAATTCGTTACAGACAGAAACAAAAATTTCCAGAAGAAATAAAAATGTTTCAACAAGGAAAGGTTCATGTCAAGAAAGACAGTTGCATATTCCGATTGGATCCTTACCTTGAGGATGGTGTGGTAAGAGTTGTAGGAAGATTGAGCAGATCGGCGATACCTGAAGAATCAAAGCATCCCATCATTTTGCATAAAGCCCTCCATATATGCTCTCTAATTCTTCAACTTATCCACCAAAATGTTGGTCATTCAGGACGAAACCATGTCCTTGCTAAGCTAAGACAGAAATACTGGCTTCCTAAGGCAAATTCTGCAGTTAGAAGAACAATGCGTGTGTCTTGTCTGCAGACGATTACATGCGAAGCATGTAAGCATGGTGTGCAAAAGATGGCAGATTTGTCAGAAGATAGGCTGCTGCCAGACAAACCACCATTCACTAATACTGGAGTTGATTATTTTGGACCATTTGAGGTGAGAAGAGGATGCTCTATGGTCAAGAGATATGGTGTGCTTTTTACCTGCCTCACCATTAGACCCATTCATTTGGAAGTTGCACCTTCCCTGGACACGGATGGGTGTGTCAATGCTATATGCCGATTCATTAGCAGAAGAGGTCATGTTTCAGTAATCCATTCAGATAATGGAACAAACTTCACAGGAGCTGAAAAGGAGTTTCGTGAAACATTGCAGAACTTGAATCAGTCAACAATTGAAGAAGAGATGTTAAAAAGAGAAATTCAGTGGATATTTAACACTCCTGGTGCATCTCACCATGGCGGAGCCTGGGAACGTCAGATTCGCACTGTGAGAAAGGTTCTGAATTCTGTACTAAAGCAGCAAGATTTGGACGATGATGGCTTACATACCCTATTGTGTGAGGTGGAATCAATCGTCAATGATAGACCCATTACCAAAACTTCTGATGACCTTAATGACCTCGAAGCCTTGACCCCTAACCATCTGTTGTTGATGAGGAAACAACAGGCCTTACCTCCAGGTGTGTTCAAAAAAGAGGACGTCTATGCAAGATGTAGATGGAAGCAAGTTCAATACCTGGTGGATCTTTTCTGGCATCGGTGTACGCTGGAATACTTGCCTCTCCTGCAGGAACGTCAGCGATGGTCCAGGCTGAAAAGAAACTTTGACTCTGGAGACATAGTTCTGATTGTGGATTCTAATGCACCTCGGAATTCATGGATGATAGGTTGCAACATCAAGACAATGCCAGATTCTAAGGGAAATGTTTGCAGTGTGTGTGTTAAGACGAAAAGTAGCACACTGAAGCGACCCATCTCTAAGATATGTCTTCTAAGAAGCCGTCTGACTGTAGATTGAATGGAAGTTCAAGTTCTCTAAAGACTCTAAAGGTTTATGGCTCTAGATAATCAAGTTTAGTAAATGATATAGTTTGTCTGCCTATACAATTAAGGGCTGGAGATGTAAGAGCCATAATTTGAATAATTAAAATTTAACACTAAAGATATAAACATTAGTTTAGGTTTATGTTATCTATGTACATTTGTCAAGCACCCCCCATTGTTTATTGTATAATGGTTTGTTCTGTTTTTGTATTGGTCTCTCTTAACGCCTTTAAGATTGGCATTTCCTGGATGATTGGCACGTTTCCTTAAGATCTTAAGAAAGACGGAGGAACTTCAGTTTTTGACCGGAGTTTATTTTTGTTTCTGTTAATTGTGCAAGAATTTTTAGTAAACGATAGAAACTTGAATGAAGACCCGAGTCAATTCTTTGCCCAAAAGAGAAGCGAGACCACAACGAAGGATTATTGCTACTACACAATGCATCCTTTCACTTTGTGCATGTAAATTTTTGGAGGTAAATCCAAAGAGACAAACTTCAATAATTCACTTAACGCAGTGAAGCAGACATTTTCTCAAATTACCTAGTTACAGTGGTAGTTACAGTGGCTGCAGTGAAATGCGTTTCCACTGTGACAGTAGATCTGATCACACTTACAAATGGAACACACTACTTACAAATTACACCAGGCTGTGGTAACAGAAGATTCTCAGTATTTATTTTATATATTTATATTTTAAAAACATTGATTGATAATGCAAATGCTTTCCTTCATGTTGACATTTTAGATTTTTTGTATGATAAAATTGGTTATGCTTTCTGAATGTCCAAACTGCCTCTCTCAGTGGCTGAATCTGGAATTACAGATGCACTGTGCAAGCTCAAGAACATATTTTTTTGAATGGATGAGACATGAAATGCACAAATATTTGAGTAGCAATTAAATTAATATTCTCCTAACATATACATTAATATACTATTAACATAGTTAGGAATATAGCCCATATGTGGATCCAGAAGGTGGTGCTCTTGCCACATAACTCAACAGCTCCACTTATTGATATAATTAAGCAATTACATCTAGATTCAGACTATTGAAGTAGGATCCCCAAGTCATATTCTGGGAAACGTGGTTTTGACTGGCAGGCCATAAGCCGGGTATGAAGCCAAAAGTCCTATTCCCCACAATAGGTTGGATCCAAAACAGGGGGTCTGAATCTCAAACCCAAACCCTAAATCTAACCTTAACCTTAATAGAACTGAGAACAAAACATTGTTTTTTCCACTTCTACAGAATGCAAATATAGTATTACACTAGCAGATGATCAAAAATGTAATCATGTTACACTGACTCTCATGTCAGTGACTAAAAAGAATATTGTCTTTGTGAAAGTTTTCTATATTTAGTTGTATGGTATAGTATGCACTGAGAGATGTAGAATTTCCGCAATGAAGGACTTTTTAATATAGCAGAGTTTACTTCAAATAATATAAGAGGTATATTTATGAACAAAATAAAAAAGTAATAATGACAAATACTCTATGGTCCAAAGACATCACTATCTCTAACTAAACAGCACTCATTTTCACAAACATTTTCTTGAGCATTTAATTACTAAGCATTCTTTTTCTGCCCACTCCGACAGCCCCCGAATAGCCGGAGAGAATGAAAGAACACAAGGGCTAGTTATTCTCCTCACTAGAACCAACATGGGCATAGAGACTTGCACTGTTTGTTTGCTCAACCTTGTTTTCAACTTTGCATCTTTCCAAAGCCTTCAATGGGGCTATTTTAAATGCTTAGAAAGGGGCCACATTTTAAGCATCAAGTCCACCATGATATATGTGTGTATTCCTTCCATCCTTTCACAGGATCAGTTACACAAAAAAGTGGATAAGTCCAGACTGTTTGACCTTCCTAACTACATATTTTTGGGGAATGGAACTTTATAGCTGAGGATGTCCTTTCCAAAGTATCTCAGCAATGGTCAGGCAATGGCCTCTGTGAGTCTTTGAGAAAATATCTCACGGTCAGTCACAAATTATTTTCCCAGTCACATACCCCTAAACCATATGTGATAATACTATGTGAACCAATAAACCTGTTCAGTAAGGGTATGTGTATGCTATTTTGGGGTAGCTGAGACACAACATGTATGAAAGTATGGAGTTTTTTATTTTATCATTTAATGATTTCATATTAGAATTTAAATTAATTCTTAAGGGTACCTGTATATTTAAGTTGCTGTGACTGCCTGGTCACAATTTCTTTTTCACCACTTTTAATACCTTTCGGTTTTTACTGGCTTATTTTAAATGGTTATAAAAGCTGAAAACCTAATAATTACAAAATAATTAGTCAAATACTGTTCAGAATAGTTTTAGATGCATGTCATACTGCAAAACATGTAAACTTACCAAAAGTATTCAATTTACCCATTAATCGCACCACTGTCAAAACCTTTAATGTATAGTTCACACAAACATTCTATTTATAGTATGTAACTACATTGGGTTGAGTAAATAATGACAGGATTTTCATCTACTATCATTAACTATACCTTTAACTCTCCATGAAGTGATCTTTGCATGGATATACTTTAAAACTGGGAGGGGGGGGGGGGGTTTCTCAATATCAGCATGTGGGCCATTAGTGCAAACTGTGCAGATTTCATGCTTTTCGATAATATCACCTTTTAAGGAATTTGATTAGCCCAAAAAAGTAATCAAGCTAAAAGACATTTACTTCAGGTCATAAAACAGCCAGGATTTAAATAAGGGCCTTTTTTCTCTCTTGTGTGTGTGTGTTGAAGAGGGTTGAAGCTTCCTTTGGGTAACACAAGAGCTGATTATGGAAGGTACATTTATATAGCGCCTCCCTGAGGAAATGAATGAGTGACACTTCCCAGAGACATTTTCAGAATCAGTGTATTTCAGACAGAAGTATTTAATTTGATTTTGCTGCCATTTCTACTACACATAATTACATTACTCAAAACCGCGCACTCTAAAAAATTATCTATAAATTATGATTGTGCTATAGGCATGCAATAACAATCAATAATTATACTAATCATACTTTATATATATATATATATATATATATATATATATATATATATGACTGTATGTGAGAGGAAGTGAATTTTAGGTACACTGTTTCTTTAAAGATGTTGCACCAATTTGAATCACCATTTAGCTTTTTGGAGGTTACTTAAATAGTCCTGTCTACTGTGACAATTATATTTTTATAGCAAAAATATTTAATATAGTCTCTCAAATAATAAAGTTATGACAACAACATACTTATAATTATAAAATAATTTGATTATTTGTTTTAGATAAAATGTAGCATGTCACACTGCAGGACAATACTGACACTGTTTGACATGCCGGAGATAAATTACAATAAATTGACTTTGATTTAAATATGAACGTTTTGAGAACTGAGTGCTCTTATATTCTTAGATATGGGAGATCATATTTATAAAAAAAAATATTGGAATTCACAGAGACATGGGTTTTTGGAAATTATTATGATTTATGACTGAGTCACGAGTGGTAAGGTATTGATTGTATCATCAATGGTTATTTAATCAAATCAAAAAATATGTCCAAATGCCCATTAATTAAAATCTACGAGGCAAATATGACGCAAAGTCTAACAGTAATAATTTAAGTAACACTATTTAGCTCAAGAAAATAAATAATTTTAAAATGAAGGTACATACGAAGCAGCATAAATGCAGAAATCAGCAAGTTGTGTCTCAAGGGAGTCTTTGCCAGCATCTATGGTGGCCTTTCTTCATGCAGTGTCCTGCCTTGTTGAACTTTAAATGACAACTGACCCTTAATTGAGGGGTGTATAGTGACTAGGTCACTCATTTCCATGCTCCTCAGAACACTAGGGGAGCAAAAAGCTCCCCGCCATCCAAACAATTCTTTCTGTTGAGAGACCAAGCAAGCGTGTGTGAAAAAAAAAAAATTCATGAGACTCATTAGGGTGCATGAAGAAAACATTTGTAGCAGCTTGCAGCTTCAGGCTAAGGTCACCAGACTATGTCAAGATAGTGTGAGTGAATGAAGCCCATTGATAAGGAACGTACAGCCTTTTCCACAGAGTATACAATATAAAATACAATAAGAATTTAACAATTTATACAATTTATTATAACAATTGAAACCTTTAGAGCCTATATTCAATGTTACAGCAATTCTAATTCAGACAAATTTAACTTGTTTTACATTGTATTTAATAGTAAACACTAACAAACAAAGCTTGTAATTTTAAAATCAACAGAGAGTTTATGCACTTGTGAACTAAGTTAGAGCACAAACACCTCACTAACGCTTATATGGCTGATTTCATCTTTACTGTTGAAGGGCTGCCAGTATCAGTTCCCAACCTTTATAATGGTAGACCGTAAGTTATAGGGTCAGCCTAATGCTGTTAGACACAGAGGGGGAAAAAATACTGAAAATAACAATAAAAAGCTACCTAAAATATAATAAACAAACTAATGAATTAAATAGAAAAATCTGAACAAATATATACATTACAACCAACCAATGACAGTAAATTACAATAAAAACAAGCAACTAATAATAATAATAATTATGAGCAAACAATTAATAGATTAAAGCATCTCATTTATATTAAATACTGTATAAATATAATAAAAACAATTACAACCAAAAATAACGATACACAATAAAACATAAATAAATAGGAAGTTTCTTCCTCAATGTGTAATGTTTTGAGGAGGTGTGAGCTGTAGTGTGAGGTAGACTCCAGTGGTATTGGACACATGGCTCTTTTCCAATGAGAGGCGTTGGACATCAGATCAGGGGCTCTGATCACAGCAGTTGTAGGTTGCCCACTGTCACAGTCACAGATTTTAAAATTTCTTATTTTTTTATTTATTTTTTCTTCTCTCTCTTAAATGAGCTCATATTGAAGCATCTATTAAAGCAGGTGGTTATCGGGAGATCTAAGGAGGGTTACTGTTCCACCTATATCGGTAAGTCTTATATCTTCATCAGCTTCAGCTCTCTGGGGGAGTGAGTAGCCTACTTATGAATGTGGGGTTTATCAGAGCAGGAACTCTGTTAAGTCTTGTGTCGCACCCTGTGTAATTGAATTTGTGACTTGACGCGCGTCACTGTGAAGACGCTGGATTAGCATAGAGATAATATAGTCCTGCGCTCCACTGTTGCGCGCTTTAACGTTATCCATTGTACGCGACATATTGTAACGCAATATAATCAACGAGGTGACAAATTAGAACGTTCCTATTATATTCAACTCAAACCTTCTTCTGTAAAGCTGCTTTGAAACGATGTCTGTTGTGAAAAGCGTAATACAAATAAAATTACTTGACTAAGAAATGGCGTGACAAATTAGAACGTTCCTATTATATTCAACAGAGACGTGACACAACAAATTGGAACGTTGCCATGATCAAGAAAAACACGATTCCACAAAGTGGAACGCTGCCATAATAATAAATAATAATAATAATAACAACAAAAGATGCGATACGAGCTAATAGAATGCATCAAAATAATCAGCATAAACGCCATGGGACCTCTGCGTTCTGTTCTATTCAGTTGCTCACCGTCTAGCTGTTTATCGACGCAGTAACGTGTTCTACAACTTCTTGACAACTTTGAAAAAGATAGTTTCATTCCCATTGCATGTTGTTCAACTCCAAGTGTAATCCATTTTTTTCCAGTCTGTTAGGACGTCATGACAGCCGAAAAGACGATTCCCATAATCAATGGAAAAACGGAAGACACGATGGATCCCGAGGCGTCGAACCCGAGCGCGGTGCGCAGCAATGATAAGAAAGTGGTGAATGAGAGGGGGCAGTGGAATAATAAGGTTGAGTTTGTGCTGTCAGTGGCTGGAGAGATTATCGGCCTTGGCAACGTTTGGAGGTTCCCATATCTGTGTTACAAGAACGGTGGAGGTAGGATATCATTCATTCATCCCTATTCAACCTCGACAATGTCACACTTGAATCTACTCCTTTAAAATTACTTTTAAAAAAATGTCCTCCATGAAACATGTATTTGTACTTGGGTAGACCATGCATATCTCCATAATGATTCAGTAACATTGGGGAAAAGAACATTAGAAAACTCCAATAAGACCACCCATGATAACATTAAGTTAATCAATCAGATCCCTCTCTAAAGGTAGTGGCAGTACCAGGGGATAGAGATGGAATCGGTTGTGTCATATACTATGGTATAGCACATTATTTATACCATGATCATTGGACACCCCAAATATTGTGTTTTAAAGCATAATTGTGAAGCTGTGGATGTATGGATAAGGATGTAAATTTCAGTACGTAAAATGCTCTAATAATGAAGTTGAATGTGAACAAAAGCTAGATACATGTACTTTCCCCTCTTGATGATAATTATATATGACAGAAGTCAGAAAATTATACAACAGGAAGTTGTGACCCTGCATCCAGCTGATCAAACAATACAGCTTTAGAACAACAATATTTATAGAGAGACATCACCACTTGTTGCAGTGTGGTTGCACTTTTAAAACCACAAGGCCTGGAAAACATATGGCAGCTAATTAAGCTAATTCATTGATTCATCACTCTCAGATGCAGATTTATGATTTTATGTCAACCACATACATCTATGTTACGATTTGTTTATCTTTTCACTAATTATTTAATGAAACAATATGTGTTTAATGGATATCCATGGGCCTCGTAACTCTCTGTGTCTGTTTTAGGTGCTTTCTTTGTGCCTTATGTCATATTCTTCATCTGCTGTGGTATCCCAGTCTTCTTCCTGGAAACAGCATTGGGTCAGTTCACTAGTGAGGGGGGCATCACATGTTGGCGAAAGGTCTGCCCACTCTTTGAAGGTAAGGGCATGTATACTCATTGAATTTTAAAATAATATTGTTCTCATGATTAATTTTTACTGATTGCACTGAACATATGCAATCTTAAGAACTATGAAGATTTGCAACAACTGCATTATTTCCTGTCATCATACAGTAAATTGTATATCTTTTTGTAGGCATTGGCTATGCGACCCAAGTCATTGAAGCTCATCTGAATGTTTACTATGTGGTCATATTGGCCTGGGCTATTTTCTACCTGTTCAACTGCTTTACAACAGAGCTGCCCTGGGCATCATGTGGCCACTACTGGAACACGGGTTGGTCTATTTGAAAATAAATAAAATTCAAATCCCTTTATAGTCACTACACCATACATGAGTTATAGCTTTGGGTGCATGGTCCAACAACATTACAGTCATCTAGTAACAGCATACAATAAGACAATATACAAGATGCACAGAATAGACAATATAATCACTTTGCACATTATACACATACTGTAATACACAATATCCATGTAATGTGCAATATACACATTTTAACCGTTTTGTTGGAATGGCAGATGCAGAATGCTTTAAAAGTTTAGAGTACAGTATGCAGAGTATATGTAACGTTCATAAATATGACATTTTTATTTTATTTTTTGTTTTAAATTGGAAATGAGGATTCATAACTACCATGACTGTAGATATGCAAGTACTAGCACATAACTATTCTAATTTTGGTGCATAAATAATAATAATAATAATTTTAAAAAACTCACCATTATAATAAATGCATTCTAGAAAACTGTGTGGACTTCAACAATGAAAGCATTGCCAACCTCAGCAACCCATATGCCACATCACCAGTCATTGAGTTTTGGGAGTAAGTATATAGTCTTTTTGTACATTTTCATACAGAAATGATAATTTTGCAGCTGATTATGGGAAAATTCCTAAAAAAAAATATGAAAAACTCACCAACAATTCAGTGCAGGTTAATATGCACAGTGACATGCTGGCTTACCAGGCAACTTTTGGCACACTTCATATGTAGAGCCATTGACCACTGCCTACTATTCATGGAAAACTGTAACCTTTATCAATAATAATTTGTCATTCTTTTTGCTTTGCTGTTGTCAACAAGCATCAAAAGGGCTCTTGCACAGCTTGGAATGGTATGGACACAAATATGGCCACAGTCGGCTTGTTTTTTTTTTCGCACAGAATTTCTGTTACATATCCAAGGCAAGATCTAGAGGAAGCAGTCAGGCCATAGCTGTTAGACAGTTCTCGCATGTAGACAAGTACAGTTGTGAGCTTGAATGGGGAAGGTTTATTCAAAGGGGGCATGGTGTAGGCAGTGGATGTCACCCAAGAACATGTCAAAGATGATAAATGGCAGTGCAAGAAAGATAATTTTGTCTTCTCCTCACTATCTTGCAAGCATATATCATTGTGTCACAGGCAGTCAATGCTGAACAAAACTTCAGACCACCTTAAAGTTAGGGCAGATAGTTCAGTATGGGCAATCTTGCATCTTGGAAGTAAGAACATTTTGTCATTTTGATGCATGCCAATGTAGTTCAGCTATGTGGTCATTGTATTTTGCTGAAAGTGTATCAGAAAATGCAATGGGTTTTGTGTAATTCATTGAAACTGTACAGCAGGGCTACTCAGCTCTGGTCCTGGAGGGCCACAGTCCAATCCTGCTTTCGGAAACCTGCCAATAATTTTGGATGTTATCCTAAAGATTTTCATGAGCTTGATCGTGTATGTTTGATTAGAGTTGGAGCTAAACTGTGCAGGACAGTGGCCCTTCAGGAGCGGAGTTGAATAAAATTGCCAACCAGGGTAATGGATTTAATTGTAGTCCCGTATAGAGCTGGTGCTATATTTGTTGGTTAAAAAGAATAATGTTTTAATCACTGAGCCATCCTTGAGAAGCTCAGTTGAAGTTTAAAAACATGCTCATATGATCAAGTCACCTTGCAGTGTAGTTGTCCTCATGACTTGTGTTCTTGTATAGGATCACTACTGAAAAAAGTAATTAATTTCAAAATGTGTTTCTTCCTAGACGCCGTGTTCTCAGCATATCTTCTGGAATTGAAGAAATCGGCAGTCTTCGCTGGGAACTTGCTATCTGTCTTGCTATAGCCTGGGTCATATGCTATTTCTGCATTTGGAAAGGTCCCAAATCAACTGGAAAGGTAAAAACAAAAGGTCTAGTGACCAGAAAATGGTTGTTTGAGAATGTGTGCAGAAGTTAACCAAAGAGTTAGAGATGTCTCAGTGAGCGACATTGATGAATAGGGAAACATAGCACCCTAATGTTTTGCAGTCAGTTCAGCATGGAATCTATTGGGTGATTGAGACGTGAATTCAATCCTTGCAAATGATATCATCAGTGCCAGTCTGAAATGTGGAATGCTAAAAATGTGCTAACCTGCACCACTGTGAAGATACAACTGGTATTAGCAATTACTTGATTAGCAATTGAAATGGACTCACACGCGAACATTATCTGCATAAATCGTTAACTCCTTAAGAAGACATTTGTACTTTGTGGCTGTCATCTTTTGGCTTTAGACTTAGAGAATGTCAGCTATCAAAACTACTTGCATATCAGACTGTCAGGAATTCAAAAAGTCCATTGAACAGAAAGTGGCAGTGGTTCAAAAGCAAACGGAAACATAGTTGAACAAAGGTGCATCCTAACAATAACCAAGCGGTTTATTGGTAAACTCAAACCAACTTACTCCTCCAAAAAAACAAACAGCTTGCATTCTTCCTGTGTCTGGACCATGAAATGGCCTTCCATTTCCAACTCTGGCCTTCCTCTACCTTCGCCTTGTACCCACAATCCACTGCATTATGAAGCCCTGTGTCCCTTTGCCAATCTCTAAAACTCAGTCACTAGCCTTCCTCTGGATTCTATTCTTCCAGCAGCCTTTAAGAAAGTCTAACGGACTCAATGAGGCAGAAAGAAAGTGCAAAGAAAGGAAGCGGGATGTGTGGGGAAAAATAAATGGGTTCACATTGTAGAGGTCCAGGAGAAAAGAGCTCGGCAGCAAGGCCTATATCTCCTGAAGTAGCTTTTGTTTGGCCATGAAGTAAGGGGAAAGAATGCTCCTTCATGCCGAGGCTTTAGCAGCCTGTCCAAGATTGATTTCTGTATTCACAGGGGGAAAGTAGAGCGTTCATGAGGAGCATGCAGAGTTGCTTCATTCGCCTCTTCCATTCTGTGAGGAATTATGTCTGGCAGACAGCAAACTGCTTTCTTCCTCTCCTTTGACCGCTATACAGATCGCACCATTCAGAAAATTTGCTAATCTTTTCGCCCACAGGTCTTTTGTTGCGGTTTGTGATTCTCCCATAAGCCAGCGGTAGATTTGTGGCATGGGGTTGACCTGTGAATGCAGGGCTTAAATGTTTGACCAGGGAGAGTTGGAAGAGAGTCAGCAATTCAAAATCTCATGGCGAGTTTAAACATTGGTCTGTTCATTCAGAAAAAAAGACATGCAGGTATCTGAAAGCCAAGTGGGGGGATTGGCTTATTGCAGTGGCTATGGTTTTGGATATGGATATGTAATCATTTTACGAGACTAATTGAAAAGGGTGTGAATTAGTGCGCTGGGCGAGATTTGCCGATTTCAAACTTTGAGGTGCATTTGGATTAAAGGATATCCTTTCTGAAAATGGACACACACACAGAATTTGTTGTGCAGGCTTAATACTGCGCTTAATACTTTTTCATTAAGACCTGGTTAAGTAATTCATTGTATTTTGGCATAAGATAAATAAACGATTTAATATGCAAAATTGTACTGTATTTTTCCCCCCAAAATGAAAATTATGTCATGATTTACTTCCCACAAAAAGGAGTCGTAAGGCAAATGTTAGTTTCAATCACCATTCACTTATATTGTATCTTCTTTTTTCTCTCCTTATGATGAAAGTGAATGGTGACTGAGGCATCAGTCTGATTTTTGTGCTCCATAGAAGAACGTCATATGAGTTTGAAAGAACACGAGGGGGAGTAAATGATGACAGAATTTTTGGGGTAAACTATTAATTTAAGGAAACATTTTTCATCTTAGGAGAAAAGAGCTTCCTGTCTTATGTTTGAAGTTTTATTAACTTTGAGTGAGTGGCTCAATGGGTGATATATATATATAACCAATGTAAAGACATGTTTGTTGTCATTTCGTACAGTAAATTAACCAGGTCAGTTTTATTGGTAATTGTACCAATTATATTTCTGCGCCACACATTTTCCCACGCTGCCAACACAACCCAGTTGGGCTCCTTCTAGAGAGAAGCAGGGTAGAAGCTTTTGTGTCCAAGCCATGTCTTGTCCTCATATGGTCTTGACTGGATGCCAGAGAAATAAGAACCTAGTGCCGCCCCCAAGAGTGGTTTTGTTCACACAGCTGAAAGAGCTTCAAAATGTTGATCTCATTTCTGTGGACCATGAATGGCTTTTTGCGAAAAACATTTTACGTTCTAGAACTTGAATGTGCAGTAAAGAAGAATCAAGCCGTGATGTTCTAATGCAGATGGTCTGAATGCACTAAGGAATCAAACCTCCATGTGTCTTAGGAAACAAAACTCTTACGCTGTTTGGTAGAGACTTGGTAATAATTCAAGACTGTGAACATCATGTTGACATGTCACAACTTGATGGTGGTCTGGCTTTTCTATTTTTGTCTTTTTTCTGTGCTATGTTGCACTACACAGTGTTTTCTCCATTAAAACCTCTGATTCAAAGCTGAATCTCTTCCACCATTGAGAATCTCTCTTTCAATCTGCATCCAATTAAGCATTTGGAAAGAGAACCTGCACCCTCTGGTAGACCCTCAGAGCATTCCTTAACCCCTTCACATTAAGTGTACTCCTTCATTCACTCAAACCTTTTCTCTACAAGGTATACTAGTAATATAGCTGATTTGCACATCATTGGCATTCACAAAAGAGGGTACAATCATATCATATAGACATACACAGACCATGGTGGTCATGGCTGTTCTATTTTTGTATTTTTTCTGTGCTATGTTGCACTATAGATTGTTTTCTCCATTAAAACCTCTGATTCAAAGCTGAATCTCTTCCACCATTGAGAATCTCTCTTTCAATCTGCATCCAATTAAGCATTTGGGAAGAGAACCTGCACCCTCTGGTAGACCCTCAGAGCATTCCTTAACCCCTTCACATTAAGTGTACTCCTTCATTCACTCAAACCTTTTCTCTACAAGGTATACTAGTAATAAAGCTTATTTGCACATCTTGGGCATTCGCAAAGGAGGGTACCCTCATATCATGCATTAAGTTACATTGTCAGTGAAAGACAAATCACAGACCATGAGGTTTGACCCAGTAACTTCATTTTAAAGGAGCTTGATTTTAACCACAAAATGGAAATTCTCTCATTATTTACTCACCCTAATGTCATTTGAAACCTGTAACCTGTTATTTTTAATCTTCTGTGAAACAAAAAGAGACAATTTTAAGAATCGAAATGCAATGATTTTCCATACAAAGTCACTGACAATGCCAAATTCACTACAAGAGAATCATAAAAGTAGTCCATCTGACTTGTGCGCTATATTTTCTTTTGAAGCCATATGATAGCTTTGTGTAGGGAACAGACCGAAATTGAAATAATTCCCTTCTCCAAACTGTGAAATCTCATCCACATTTAGATTTAAAAATATGTTGACATGGCTTGCCAGGTTTGACATAATTGACAGCAAGCAGCATGGGTTCTTGAGTGTATCATAGCTGAACATGACAGAATAGAGAATGAGATTTGAGAGCTGCAGTGGAGGATTTTCAGTGAATAACATTGTAGCACTCGACTCGACAGGGGAAGAAGGGCACGATGACAGGAGGGAGAACTCAAAGGTATGGGTTTTAATTTCTTCAAAGTAAAGGTACAGAACTGAACATAAACTACTTATAATAAACACAGGGTTTCTCATAAACATAAACTTGTAGGCTTCAGCTGCCAACACTAGACTGGCCTCCTCACTGGCGTTGTTGTGGCTCTTATATGCCGCTCTCCCCATGCTCACTGAAATCAGAGACAGGTGTTAGACATATTTTCGCTCAGGTGCAAGCGCCCTTACCGCTCCCCCTCTCCGGACGGGCGCTTGACCACGCCCCCGCTGCCACAAACATCCTAAATTTTGGTCTGTTCCTCAAGCATACAGACAGGGTAAGTAAATAATGACAGAATTTTCATTTTTGGTAAACTGTTAAAAGATCTGAAGATAAGATCTGAATATTTTCTGTATACTGTGGTTGGTTACAGTATGGGCACCACTACCTGTCATATACCTTGTTTTTCTTCAAACAGGTGGTGTATGTCACTGCAACCTTTCCTTATTTCATGCTGTTGATACTTCTTTTGCGAGGAATCACGCTGCCTGGTGCTACTAATGGAATTAAGTTCTACCTGTATCCCGACATCTCTCGTCTGTCTGACCCTCAGGTACTAGTAATGCCTTCATTCTATGGCATGCTGCTTCTTATGGATTATGAAATCTCCTATTCCTCATTCTATTTATTTATTTTTTTTTTACAAAATGTTTCATGTTTTGAAAGATTGGTGCATTTGCTTTAGGCATTTTCCATGAATAGGGTAAAAAAAAAAAACGGTCTAGAAATTATACAAGACAAAAAAATGAAATTAGTCAAACTGAAAAACTTATTTTCAACAAAGTGTCAGTGAAATGAGATGCTTAACCTTCAGAAAATGTTGTTCATTCACCTCAAGAGGTGAACATTTACTGTATATTATTATTTTTATTTTTATTTGCAACATGCCGGAATACATTTTAAAACCCTGATGTCTGTGATTTTTATATTTCCTATCAATACACATTAACTTAACATAAAAAATAAGTAAACAGTAACCTGCCATACTGTAGAAAGGGTCCAAATGATGTGACAGTACTATGTATTTCTTTTGAGAAAAAAATCATGCAGTAACAGGGTTCCACACAAAACTATTATTTGATTGATAATTAAGTCAATAATATTTTTTAAATTATTTGTCTTTTAATTTCACTAAATTGAATAAGATTGCAGGTGTTTAAACCAAGTGAAAAGTGTTAACTAGCTATTTTCACATGGGTTTTGTGGCTTATTTGCTTTTTTTAAGTCATGATACACCAATTTATACCCTATTCTTGGAAAGTGCCTTAAAGAACCTAACAACCAAACAACAATCATATATTTCTTATTAGAACAATAGTCTTGATTAGTTTTTTAGAGTCTAGAATAAGCCAAACTTTAGTAAATCTCCATTTCACCAGTTTCCAAATCAAATCCATGTTTTTGTCAGTTTCCATATAGTGTATATATAGTGTTGCTCTGGCTAGTTCACATACACACACATATAAATCAGGAAATGAATGAAGCACATCAACAGTGTTATATTTCATACTTGCTGAGGTTTTATGATAATTATATTCAGGTAGACAAAGTAGAAATTGTTCTACTTTTATTAGTTAACTTAATGCCATTAATATAAATAGAGTATGCCATTATTAAGTTATTTCTCTGAAAATAAACAAAGTAATAAAAGTTCCTCTTAGTGTTCCTGCAGTGTTGTTCACCTACAGTGGTATCCTTGTTAAGGCTCCAGGAACTAACTTTCTTCCTGTGAAAACATAAGTAGATGTACACCATCAGCAATCAGTCAAAACGATGTTTCTTTTTTTTTTAATTGCCAGCATTTTCTGGGCAGCACAGGGATGATAAAATGCACAGATAAAGATATTACACACCTAATGCACATTCTTTGCTCTTCATTTTGTTGCACTATCATGAAAAATTAAGCATGTGAAGACGTTTTTTTTTTATTATTATTTACAGAAATAGGAAACCACCCAATGCATTAATTTAATAAAAAAAACCTATATCACATAAAAATTATGATTTCCAAACTCTTAAGAAGGAATTCCCAGGTTGATTTGAAAGGCAAAAGATCCATCACTCCAACTAAATTAAGACTTGATCTCTTTAGAGCAGATAGTTGAAGTTGATCGGCTGAGAGAAAACCCACCACTTTATATGATCAACTTTAAATGATACAAAATTCACTAACCATCTCACTAAGATAGCTAAATCCTATTGCCAGCAATTCTCCCCGTAAATACTTTCTGATTGCTTTCTTTGGGCTGTTGTCTCAACTTTGGCCTTATTTGCTGTTCCTCCAAAATGGCTGAGAACTTCTGTGTTGTACTTGAGCTGCAATGTTTGTGCTGTTCCAGGTCAATTGAGCTAATGTTGTCCCAGCTGGTGGTTAGCTTTGGCCATGACTAAGAATGGATTCTTTAGGTTACAGCACTTACAAAGGCAACACAGCAGTACATTCAGATAAAAATTCTTATTACACTCTCTGGATTACTTGACTGTGATTTGGTCAATTGTGGCTTTTGAAAATATGTAAGGGATAATATACAGTCCCCGATAGCGTAGTCAAGATTTCACCATGAAGCAGTTCATGTTGAAATAAGGACCGGTTTGGTGTTGATTATCCTGCTTATTACAAGGCTATTTCACAAAGGAATAATTAAATGAATATGAAGTATTGATTGAGTATGTTAGTATTTGAGAAGAAAGAGACTGTAGAGTCTCCAGAAACGGCTGATTTCCAAATCCGTTTTGTGTCGGATTGGTGTTCATATTGAGAAAATTACCATCAGACTACTCATTATCCTGCTTATTACACGATTAGTCAATTAAATTAATACATTAAAACATTATATTGTATTATATATAAATATTATATTGATTAGATTTGAATATGCTGGTGACTGGTAAAATATTACTCTTTCATCAGCTGTGCGGTAAGTTTTCAGAAATATCAGAACACTGGATGGCACAATTGACCAATCACAATCGAGTATTTCAGAGAGCCATGTTATAATTTTGTATGAAGACTGCTAAACTGTATACTATAACGTTCTACTGTGCCAATTTCATATCTCTTGTATAACTTTCTGCTTTCTTTCTTATAACTCATAAACATTTATTTGTTTATTTGTTAAATGTTAGGTGAAGAAATTTACTGTCAGTTGGTCATTACCACAAAATGAACCCTTTCAGGGTAATACAAGAACCCTCCACTTTGATTCAAGGTCCTGATCATCCTGTTGGGGTTTACGTTTTAATAAGAACCAGCTGACTCTGTACATTACCTCTTAGTTCTGTAGAAGGATAGTTGACATATAACATGTCCATGAACTTAATTTTTATTACATCAAGATTTTATCTCAGATGTATAAGGGATATGTGTGCATATTTTAGGTAAATGTTAGGTATATTTTAGGATTTAAACACCTTTTGGCTTCACTAGATAATTTTAAGTGGTCCTGTGGTATGACAAATTAATTTGCAACATAAAGAACATAAATACCATGTAATGTCTTAATTAGTTAAACTTCATAAAAGCTTTACTGCATTTAATTGGCTCTGTACTTGTATTTTGCACAATGACAATACAGTTGAATCTAATTTAATCTAATCTAATTTAATAAAAGCTGTTAAAACACCTGGGTACATGTTTGCTTTCCAAAACTATTTTTTATCAATTACCCAGAATGAGTTTTGAGAAACAGGCAGGGCAGGGAATTTTCAAGTAATTTAGTCTGATTACAGGATGTCTGCTCATGGCTGAAGATATCTGTGTGTCCATAATCACAGTGACCAGAAAGCAGGAGAGAAGGAAAGTATGTGGAGTGGCATAGATAGCCTGAGAGTGAGAGTGAGAGAGTGAGAGAGAGAGAGAGGGTGATAAATAGTTGCTGTTTGATGAAGGGGTGCCTCTGACACCAATGTTTAATTAGCTTTAATCCCACACAATACAGGGTCTGTTCACACTTTCTGTGCTCTGTTGTTTTTCTTTACGATCTCACCACACCATTCAGGGTTGTGTGCCAGAGAATGTCCATCACTTTTTAAAAGTACCATTCAATGAGATTTGGAAACTATAACTATACACCCTATCCTGCTGTAAAATAAAAATCACTTAAACCAGCCTATGGTGGTTAGCTGGTTTCTCATCTTGGCCAAGCGGGTTAGGGTGGTCTTATCAGGTTTGGAGGCCAGCTAGATAACTAAACACCAGCTTGCCCTATGGGCAACAGCGACAGTAGATCAGCTTAAACCAGCTATGTCCACCAAACCACTTTAGGCTGGTTTAAGAGTTATTTGTTTGTTTTCTAGAATGGTATTCTGGACTCAAACACTGCAAAAAATGATTTTCAAGTCAAGAATTTTTGTATTGTTTTCCAGTAAAAATATCTAAACATTCTTAAAATGTGATTTATTTACTTTAACAAGCAAACTGGCATAAGATTTTAAGTCTTGAGAGAAATCTAATTAAATTAAGTGAACTTTATACTTAAAAAGAGAAAAAAAATCTGCCAATGGGGTAAAAAAAATAAACTTAATTCAAAGCGAAAACAAGTGTATTTTGCTTACCCCAGATTAGATTTTTTTTCTTGATTTAAGTATAAAGTTCACTTAATTTAATTAGATTTCTCTCTAAACAAGACTTAAAATCTTATGCCAGTTTGCTTGTCAAGTAAATAAATCACATTTTAGAAATGTTTAGATATTTTTACTGGAAAACAAGACAAAAATTATTGTCTTGAAAATGTTGTTTTGCAGTAAACCGATTCTTAGCCATAGTTTAATAGCGTTAGTGCGAAGCATCTTACGTGCAAAGTATGTGGCATAGCCACAAAGTTTTGCTATTTTCCTGCAACCATGCGTTAAGTCTAGGTGTAAGTGGGTTTGGCGAAATTACACTTGCAAAGCACAAATGGGCTGGGTCAAGTGCAATTTAAGATTACGATTTTTCTCTGATTATTGCACCATCTTCGTCTTATAATTTAGTCCATTCCCTGTCAAGCACAAGCTATGTAAACAAAGACAGCACGTTTATAAGAAGCTGATTGTGTAATGGACTGTATTACCAGGGCTGCTGCTGGCCAAATTGATGCCCTACGCAGAGTTCCAGGTGGATGGGGGGGTCTTCCTAGGGTAAGATGGTGCCCCCCTTAGGGAGTTGGTGCCCTTCGCAGACTGTGTAGTCTGCTTATAGGGAGCGGCAGGACTGTGTATTACAGTACAATGAATTACAAGTATGGACTTACTATCTTTTGTGCATTAATTGCGTCCTTGTTGAATGTTCTATTTCTAGGACAGTAACACGCTCAAGTTCTTATCAGGATTTTAATCTAGACTCTAGGCGCCGTTAATTGATAGAGAATGTGTTATTATTCATTTTCATCCACTGACACACAAATCATGGGTAGTAGTAGTAACAAGTAAAGTGATTGTATCAGACTTCCAGGTTAGGCTGTGGATCGAGGGATTTTTGCACGCACTTCACTTCTTCCAGTCAGTTTTAAAAGATTAAATTATTTTATTTATACATTAAATAATTTAACCAAAAATATTTCTAAATTAAAATTAGACTTTAAACTAAACTATAAAATCTTCAAAATAATGAAGTGGTAAAATAAAATCATACAAAACTTAAAAATGTTACCCTCTCCAAATTAATTTACCAGCTCCTTTTACAGTGTCTTAAAAATCACTCTAAAACAACAGGTAGAAAAATACCAGTATACATTTTATCATAAATAAACTATAAATAAATTGTAAATATAGTCTAAACAAAATAATAATAACAAGAAGAATAAGAATAAGAATTGAAAAAATAAACTATAATATCTAAAAAGTTTAACACAAATCGAATTATTTATTTATTTTCATAAAATGGCTACAACAGTTATTGTCAGGGACATTATTTGATGTTCTGTACTTTCAGAGTTTTGGAAATGAACTTTATTACTCCCTGCTGGTAGAATCTCCAAACTGCATATGCATTAACTCAGTTTAGACTTTGCGCTGGGAATAGACGTGCTTCTCAAACGTCTTAGTGTCATGACCTATTTATCTGGAAAATAGCAAATTGCACTTGAGTCACGACCCGGCCCCGCCCTCCACTGTGCCACAGCACTTTACACCCACAGTTTGTGCGCATACACTCATAGATAGAGCAAACAAACCCATACACACTCACATCCACTTTGCTCTGTCATGAACATTGTGCTTAGATCTGTCATGAAAACAGAGCCGCTAGTGTTTTATGGTAGTGTTGGTGTCTTCATAACATTTTGTGTTAAGAAACATGCTATAAATACAATCAAACACATTATATATATATATATATATATATATATATATATATATATATATATATATATATATATATATATATATATATATATATATATACAGGTATGTTTAGATTTTCACTATTTTTCGCCATTCTGTGATGCAGGATACATTTCATGAAATTATTTAATTATGGATCTATCCACATGTAAACTTTAACATTGGTAATGTCAGAATGATTTGTTCATGCAATATAAACTAACAGTAAGTCATTGTTGACAGAGGAGCATTAGTTAGAATTGGGATGAACAACATCAAGTTGTGTTTCTCAGTGGGTTTAGAGATCATAATTGAGTTCTTTTCAACATAGACACAAAATCCCTCCAAATTAGCCACAACATCAATAAGCAACTTTTAAAGAATGTAGCGTAGTCTCCGAAAACCAGAGCATTCATCCAGGCCAAGTGTGAAACAGAAAAGATATAAATGACCGTCGCCATAGAATGGATGATCTTAGAGGGAGACTGCTCTGTGTTTGTAATGTCAGAGGGGTTACCCTGGTTACCCGCAAGAGGAAGCAAATACTGTGAGTTGTCAATTGTTTTCCCAGTAAAGGAGATTAGTGTCTCAATGGTTATGTGAGAGCATTTTAAAGAGATGCTGGCTTATTTTGCAATGACACAAATAGATCCCCTATGGCCACATTTTTACACAGAATGACTTTATTCAGAGTGCTCGAACCCTAAAAGAGCATTGCAGCAAATTGCAGGTGAGAGAATCTTGCACCAGACTCAGAAGCCAGTTTTCAAAGAAAGTGCTGGCTCTTAAAAGTCAGTGACCACTGTGTGCATTAGTGCAGGCAGGAGCTTGAAACTTTCTGTTGCCAATGTTACCCTATATCAAACATCCAAAATCTACTGTAGCTTTGGGTTCACATGAGGCTCATATATCAACTGTAAATACTGTTTTACTGTCAATTTATTATTTGTAATTTTACTATTGTAGCTGTTTTAATTATGTAACTTTGTGTTACATATCTGCTTGGATGTATGTTAATGCTCTTCTTTAAAAAAAAAAAAAAACACAACACAAGTATCCTAAGAGTAGTCCATATGCAACACGGGAAGTCGCCATGTTGCTTCCAAATTTGCATTTATGCATTTGGCAGATGCTTTTATCCAAAGTGACTTACAGTGCACTTATTACAGGGACAATCCCCCCCGGAGCAACCTGGAGTTAAGTGCCTTGCTCAAGAACAATGCTGGTGGCTGTAGGGATCAAACCAGCGACCTTCTGATTAACAGTTATATGCTTTAGTCCACTACTCCACCACCACTCCAGTGGAACAAATGTTCCAGTAAACTGGCATTGGTCCCATCATGTCAAATTACTGACAAGCACCATCTACATTGCTCTAGATGTGTTTATCTTATCCTGTGGTGTGATCTGAAGCGCAACACATCAGCAACTTGGGAGACACCTGTTTGTGTCCATGTAGAACTAATACGAATTAATCATGTTCACATAATTAGTGACAACTTTGATTCGGAGTTAACATTTTCCTTTCTCAAACATTAAATTTAAAACAAATATATTTTTAGTCCACTGACGGTTAGGTTTAGGGTTGGGGCTTGGTGATGGGGTTAATATGTTTTACGTCCTCTTCACTGTATTACATATTTTACAGCAAAAAATATTTCACTTTAGAAGTAACTTTGGGCACCACTCTGTAAGCATTTCACCTGGAAAATTTAACTCAAATGTGCCCCCACAGTCAAAACCACTTCTCACTTTGGCCACTGGGGTACTGATTCGAATTTCTTTAAGCACAGACTGAATTGGCTCAAGAAGAAGAAAAGTCAATCTATCCATCCATCCATCCATCTTCAACCGCTTATCCGAAGACAGGTCCCGGGGGCAGCAGCTCCAGCAGGGGGCACCAAACTTCCCTATCTCAAGCCACATTAACTAGCTCTGACTTGGGGAACCTGAGGCGTTCCCAGGCCAGTGTGGAGATGTAATCGCTCCACCTAGTCCTGGGTCTTCCCCGAGGCCTCCTCCCTAGGCAGGCGCCCAGGGGGCATCCTTACCAGATGCCCAAACCACCTCAACTGGCTCATTTCGATGCAAAGGAGCAGCGGCTCTACTCCTCATGGATGACTGAGCTCCTCACCCTATCTCTAAGGGAGAAGCCCCCTTTCTGAGGAAACCCATTTTGGCCGCTTGTACTTGTGACCTAGTTCTTTCGGTCATGACCCAGCCTTCATGACCATAGGTGAGGGTAGGAATGAAAATTGACCGGTAGATTGAGAGCTTTGCCTTCCGGCTCAGCTCTCTTTTCATGACACCGGTGCGATAGAGCGAGTGCAATAATGCCCCCGCTGCCCCGATTCTCCGGCCAACCTCCCGCTCCATTGTCCCCTCATTTGTGAACAAGACCCCAAGGTACTTAAACTCCTTCACTTGGGGCAATACCTCCTTCCCTACACAGAGTACGCACTCCATTGTTTTCCTGCTGAGAACCATGGCCCCAGATTTAGAGTTGCTAATCCTCATCCCAGCCACTTCACACTCGTCTGCCAAGCGATCCAGTGAGAGCTGAAGGTCACGGCCAGATGATGACATGAAGACTACGTCATCTGCAAAAAGCAGCAATGAGATCCCCAGCCCACCGAACCGCACACCGTCCCCACACCGACTACACCTTGATATCCTGTCCATGAATATCACAAACAGGATTGGTGACAAAGCGCATCCCTGGCGGAGACCAACCCCCACATGGAACGAACTCGACTTCGTGCCGAAGATCCGAACACAGCTCTCGCTTTGGACGTAAAGGTATTGGATTGGCCTATGAAGGGACCCCCCCCACCCCGTACTCCAGCAGCACCTCCCACAGTCTCTCCCAGGGGACCCGGACATACTCCAGATCCACAAAACACATGTAGACCGGATGGGCATACTCCCAGGCCCCCTCCAGGATCCTTGCGAGAGTAAAGATCTGGTCCGTTGTTCCATGGCCAGGACGGAACCCGCATCATTCCTCTTCAATCTGAGGTTCGACAATCGGCTGAACACTCCTCTCCAGCACATTGGAGAAAACTTTACCAGGGAGGCTGAGAAGTGTGATACCCCTGTAATTGGCACACACTCTCTGAGCCCCCTTTTTGAAGAGGGGAACCACCACCCCATTCTGCCACTCCTTAGGCACTGTCCTAGACATCCACACAGTGTTGAAGAGGCGTGTCATCCATAACACCCCCTCCACATCCAAAGCTTTCAGCATTTCTGGTTAGATCTCATCAATCCCTGGGGCTTTGCCACTGCAGAGTTGTTTGACTACCTCAGTGACCTCCCCCAGGGAAATTTAATCTGATCCCCCATCAGCCTCTGGCTCTGCCTCTAGCATAGAGGGCATGTTGGGATTTAGTAGTTCTTCAAAGTGTTCCTTCCACCACCCAATAACCTCCTCGGTTGAGGTCAACAGCGTCCCATCTTTGCTGAATACAGCTTGGATGGTTCCCCGTTTCCCCCTCCTAAGGTGACAGACGGTTTTCCAGAAGCACTTTGGTGCAGACCGAAAGTCCTTCTCCATTATTTCTCCAAACTCTTCCCACACCCACTTTGCCTCCCTCACAGCAGAGGCCGCAGCTCTTCGGGCCTGTCAGTACCTTGCAACTGCCTCTGCAACTGTAGAGCATTCCAAATTGCTCTCTTATGAGGCATAATTTCAGTAAGGATGATGCCATAGAAGACAGCTGCCTATGTAGGAAGGAGACAACAAGGAAGCTCACTAAGTTTTGGAACAGATCCTTAAACTTGCTATGTCACGATCAGTTATGCCAGAATTTTCATTTTTGAATAAAACTATCCCTTCAATAGTGCTTAAAAATAGTAGTATATTTACCATTTTAGTTTACATTTACATCATTGTTTTTTGTGCTCAGGGCTCAAGTCATTTTATAGAGCATGCTGATTATTTGGAGCTGCTCTGTAGTCTAAAATAATTTGTGCAGAGCTACGTTCCCACCAGAAGCCTGCAGTTGACTAACGAACAGTGTCTTGTTGTACCAACACAAAGAGGCACCAAAAAACTTTCCCAGACTTTTAGTTTCATCGTACCACATTGGTGTAATGATCTTCCCAACTCCATCCATGAGGCTGACTCACTTTCAGTCTTCAAAAAAAAGCTAAAAACACATCTTTCCATGAGCACTTTCCAGTCACTAAAAAAACGAATTATTGTTGCACTATAATCTGTCTTGAATACTACTATTCGGATGCTAGTGATACTTTGTAATACAGCACCACTGTCTCCTTAAGATGATTTGCTAATAATCTATTCCTTTTTTGTAAGTCACTTTGGATAACAGCATCTGCCAAATTAATAAATGTAAATGTAGTTTGCTGTAACCTTAATTAAACTAAGAGTATGCTTTTGTTGATCTTTGATACATTTACACTAGGCCGAGTAATTTCTTGTAGACATCTTAAGCCACATCTTGAGTTGGTTTAAGTGATCGGGTTGCTATCTGTCTCAAATGCATCTAGCAGGGCATTTGCACTTGGAATTTTTCTGATCGGATAGCTGGCCAACACAGTGTTGGGGAGTAACTAATGAAAACTAGTGACACTACTAACTTGACTAAATTTTCAGTAGTTTGACAGTAGTTCAGCTATTTTTTAAATAGTATACACTCACTGAGAACTTTATTTGGAAAACTATGGTCTTAATAATGTGCCCAACATGGGATTCTGCTGTTGTGGGTCCATCTGCCTCAAGGTTTGACTTGTTGTGCATTCTGAGATGCTATTCTGCTAACTACAATTGTACAGAGTAGTTATCTGAGTTACCTTAGCCTTTCTATCAGCTCAAACCATTCTCCATTGACCTCTCTCATCAACAAGGAAATTCCATCTGCAGAACAGCCTCTCACTGGATGTTTTTTTTTTTTTTTTTTTTTGGCACAATTCAGAGTAAACTCTAGAGACTGTTGTGTGTGAAAATCCCAGAAGATCAGCAGTTACAGAAATACTCAAGCCAACCCACCTGGCACGAAAAATCATGCCACGGTCAAAATCACTGAGATCACATTTTTCCCCCATTCTGATGGTTAATGTGAACATTAACTGAAGCTCCTGACCCGTATCTGCTTAACTGTTCACTGCTGCCACACAATTGGCTGATTAGATAATCACTTAGATATTATCAATTAGATAATAATTAATAAGTAGTTGTGCCTAATAATGTGGTCAGTGAGTGTATAAGGTGATATTATTTAATTCTGCAATCATAACTTCTGATTGCAAAATTAAATAGTATCATCTAATTTTTCTATATTTAAAAAAATATATTTTCTTGTTTAAGTTAGCTTTTTTTGTAGTTAGCTACTTCTTGTTAGTAAATTGTAGTGTTGCTAACACCTGAACAACTTGAATGTATTTAAACTACTTTATGAGTAAATTATAACTTTGGATGCTACAGTTTCAAAGAAGCTCTCCTACAACTGCCAATCGTAGGTCTCCTTAAAACTGCCTAAATATCATATTTCATTGTTATTAAATCTCAGCACCTGAGCTGCAATGGTAGTCCAAAAGCAAAATAAAAGAATATTTTAGGGTTTTTACACAGCTATAATTAAGTAATAGGATACAAGAGGTTGCACTATATTGTAAAAATAAGCACGGATAAGGAGTGTTGTTATAAACAATTAGCGTGTTTTTATTAATGTGCAGTGGAGTGACTGTATTCAAAATATAGTAGAGCTTTGAGTCCCTTATTGTTTTTATAAAATGTTACTACATGATTAAAAGATAAAGGAGGAAAGTTTATACTAAAACATTATTTTATGAAGCTGTTATTCATTAAGTGGCATCCTTCCGATTGAAGATATAGTTTCTGACATGTAAACTATGTTTAATATACAGCCTCTATGGGTGATGTGCAGTGATATACACAGTAGCTAGGTAAACAAGTGTATCACATCATAGATGTTGCTGTATTGTGTGTTTTAGCATGGTTGGAACAGTGGATTTACCATTTAGTATTCAGAATTGGAATGATCTGTTTTAAATGAATACAAATCTACTCTTAATAGTTCTATGACAATGTTATTAATTGGTGATTTTTGCAGGTGTGGGTGGATGCTGGCACTCAAATCTTCTTTTCATATGCCATCTGTCTGGGCTGTCTGACTGCGCTTGGCAGCTACAACAGCTATAATAACAACTGCTACAAGTGAGTGTATAGTCAAATCTTTTACTTTTACACAATATTACTGTATCACATAACATCTATTGGGCACGTTATTTGAATTCAGTTTTAAACACAAAGAGCTATCCCCTTTGACTAATGTTACTGTAATGTATACAACATTTAATGTTAAAATGTGTTACATGCAGTAAAGTTAAAATATACAACCTTAATTTAATGTGTTACCAAAATAACAGTCATGTAGCCTTTGTGGTCCCATTTTAAATGCATATATTCACAGTGGGGCGGCACGGTGGTGCAGCGGTTAGCACTGTCGCCTCACAGCAAGAAGGTCGTGGGTTCAAACCCCGGTTGCCCCGGCCTTTCTGTGTGGAGTTTGCATGTTCTCCCTGTGTCTGCGTGGGTTCTCTCCGGGTGCTCCGGCTTCCTCCCACCATCCAAAGACATGCAGGCTAAGTTAATTGGTGTCTCCAAAAATTGCCCTAGGTGTGGATGTGTGTGTGTGTGTGTGTGTGTGTGTCTGTCTATGTGTGGCCCTGCGATGAACTGGCGACCTGTTCAGGGTGTACCCCGCCTTTCGCCCAATGTTAGCTGGGATAGGCTCCAGCCCCCCGCGACCCTGTACACAGGATAAGCGGTTGACGATGGATGGATGGATGGATGGATATTCACAGTGTATGTGACATGATGCATCTTTGTTTGCAGGGACTGCATCATGCTGTGCTGTTTAAATAGTGGCACAAGTTTTGTGGCAGGATTTGCAATCTTCTCAGTGCTGGGCTTCATGGCATATGAACAGAATGTACCAATAGAGGCAGTGGCAGAGTCAGGTGAGTGTGTGTGTGTGACAGAGAGAGGATGTGTGATGTCTGTGTAGTGGGTTTGGACTCATGTAATTTAAATTCACTTCTCAGAAAGGCTTTTTATTGTATGACTTATTCAACAATACTGCATTACTTATTTACTGCAATAGAGCAAGACTGACTTAGAAACTGACTGAATGTTGACTGACATATATTCTTTGAAGCAGAACTGAATAATGATTAGAATTTGTGTTTGCTAAAGCAAGCATTATTATTACAATTCTGCAATGTTAGGGCTAGAAATTTGAACAAACCACTAGCCTTAAGTATTAAATTTGCTGCATGTCAGAGTTGATTTTGGGGGTGACCCAATTTTGAGGTATTTTCCCAATCCTGCTTTTGTTCTATACTCTGTAGTGTCATGCTTCTCTCTCCACTTATCTAACTAATATAGGCGAGAGAAAAAAAAAAAAAAAAAAGGCTTTAGTGCATAACTCCCAAAGTATACTTCGGTTTGACGTGAATGCTTAGTGTCAACGTACAGTTAAATGCTTGTCTTTCAAAGTGTATTTAATTTGACTATGCGCACATACACAGGAGGTTGGTACGCTACGACTGCTAACAGAGACTTGACAATTTCTCTAAGTTTAGACCCAAAAAGATGTCTTTATATTCCTTCATATAAAGTAAAGACTCAAGTCTCCTCACCTCCTCACACACACTTATTGACATGCTTGACAGTTATTGTTTCCACATTCGTCTCCTGTAGTCTACCAGTAATTTCATCTTATTCAAGCACTTCTTTGTGACAGCAATGGCTCAAAAGTGTTTGTTGCCACCTTAAAACCAACTAATTAGTGTAAATAATTCCAGACGCATGCGCATACTTCACGTTCACAGTACACACTGTTAGAAAAACCGGGACACGCGCGTTCTGTGCTTGAGCACTCTGCTGATGACAAAATTTGCATCGCAAGTCCTTTACGCAGATGCCTGACTGAAGTTTACTGTGGGCTTAAGCCTGAGTGATGAATTCTGATCACTGTTTGGGCTATGGACATAAATTATTTCTCAAATCCTGTTTATTGTTGAAGGGAGGTATTCTACTACGTTGTGTGATCAGAAAGTGATCAGAAATATCCACCTGATGGATGGTAAGTCTACAAAATGGTTAAAAAATAGTCATACATTAAAGGAGGGACCTGAAACATATCTAGGGACCAGAATATCATAGAGACTTGTGGGAGGACTCTTTCGCTTGTTCCAGCAAGCAAACACTGTGAACACCCAGGCAAGCACATCGCAAAACCCTAGCAACCAGCAAAAACATCATAGCAACTGCATAGCAACATGCTTAAAACACTCAGAAAGCACAAGTGACCACCCACATCATCATAGCAAGTTTTGCACAAGAAAGCACATTTTCTTCAGAAAAGACTCAAATCATTTTCTTCAGAAAATGTAAGGAAAAGCTTGCACGCAATGTCCATAGAAAATATCTTAAACATTATTTATTAAAAAAAAAGTTTTCAATACACATCTTCATTAGTGTCCAAGTCAAAGCAACATACCATCTCAGTTACTGACGTAACCTCCATTCCCTGATGTAGGGAACGAGACGTTGTGTCGATGAGTTGACACTATGGGTCGCTCCTGCAGAGCCCAGACATCTCTGATCTTGAGAAAAGGCCAATGGAAATTGGCGTGTGGAATTTGCATGTCACTCCCCCGGACATACGGGTATAAAAGGAGTGATGCTGCAAACAAAAGATCTTACCCAAAGGGGGAGGAGTTACTACAAACACTAGGAGTTACTACAAACACGACCAAGGACAGAGGGCCCTCTGCCAAAGGAAGACGCAGTTTACCGGCAGGGAAACAATTTTGCGGAATATACATCACACGGGGTTGCCTAGGGGGACAACCAGCACATGTGGAGCACTTACCTCAGTACGAGGGCCTGGGTGACGCCTCTCCAAAGACTCAAAGGCCGCTAGGCTAGGGAGGAAGAATGTCCAGGGTTCACACTTCTTGCGAACGTAACTGGGGAAAGATAGCACATCTTCGCCTCAAGGGAGGGGAAAGGCGCTATGCACAAACGATACACCCCGCCAGCTGAACCGATCTACCTTTTTTGTGTCACCTGATAACACACGGGATGAAACTGGCTCAACCCTGAGGTTATAGAACCTTGCAAAGGTGTTAGGTGTTGCCCAGCCCGCGGCTCTACATATGTCTGCTAGAGAGGCGCCGTGGGACAATGCCCAAGAAGCCGCAACACCCCTGGTAGAATGGGTTCGTAGGCCAGTAGGGGGCGGCACGTGCTGGGTGTGGTATGCCATAGTTATGGCATCAACGACCCAGTGGGCGATCCTCTGTTTGGAGGCTTCCAAAAATGCCAAGGCTGGGTCTGTCTCCTCCTGTGGCAGCACTTGCTGGTTCACCACCTGATCCCTGAAATGTGTTGTGGGAATCTTGGGCACGTAGCCCGGTCAGGGTCTCAGGATGATGTGAGAGTAAGCCGGACAGAACTCTAGGCACAGTTTGCTGACAGAGAACGCCTGCAATTCCCCTACCCTCTTGATGGAGGTGAGCGCCATCAGGAGGGCGGTCTTCAAAGAGAGTGGACACTGTTGAACCTGGGCGGGAGCCTGGCGAACCAGGCCGAGTCGGACGGTCCTGATCAACCAACGTGATGGGTTGGGAAGTGCAAGCCAAGGGAGAGGGACCAATGGAACTACAGCATCAGACGTACCAGTGGGCAGGGCCACATGACGGGGCGGAGTCCGAGGTGCTGAGTCTAGAGACATCAAAGCACTTACCTGGCTCCTTGTGACCACTCCAGGAACAGCCTAGGACGGGAGAGGAAGATTTTCGGCCTTGTAGCCCATGGAGACCATCGAATCAGTGGCAGATTTTTGCCACAGCTTGGCACGCAGGGGTGGGAGGCCCACCTCTGAGGTGCCATGCCTGCCAGAGAGAGAAACGGTACCCAGTTGTCGTGATAACGTTGGACAGGGACACCGACTGTGAGGCCCAGGAAATGAGAAGACTGTTTTTTTTCTTAGAATGTGGATAAAATAAAGAACCTCCACCCGGCCCTCCACCGAGGGAAGAAGTGGTGCTCTTACCAGCTCCTGTGCAGCGGGTCTCCTACTTCCTGGACTGCTCATCTCGGGGAACGCTTTGAAGCCTTTCTTGGGTTCTTGGTGACCGGCCATGAGACAGGTGGTGTCTGCTTTCTACGGGTGGCTTGACGCCGGGGCCAGCCTACTGGGGTGGGCTGTGGCGGAGCCAGTGTTGCTGCCACATGGGGACGCCCTTGGCGACAAACAGACAGGATGTGTTGAATGGTCCCCCCATCTGCCTTTTAACCCCTGAGGATTGCTGGGCGAAATCCTCTACGGTGCCGCCAAATAGGCCAAACTGGTTCGACCAAGCTGGGCCAAAGGTGGCACTCCTTGAACACTAAGGTGAACATCGCCTGCCCGAGAGACCACGCCGTGACCATCATCACTCGGAGGACAAGACCAGTCACTGAGCGCAGCTTCTGCATAAATCTTGGGTCAGAACTACCCTTGTGTGGTTCTTTGAGCACCACGGCTCGGTGCACTTGCAGGTGTGGCGTGCAGGGTGGAGGTGGCCTGTCCAGTGGCACTGTGGCTCAGTCGTGAGTGATGACATAAACCAACAGGCGCTGGATGGGAGAGTCGGACGGCTCCGCCAGGTGGTGGCGCTCTGTGGGCTCAAGTGCACCGCGATCGCCTTACCAACCTGGGGAGTCGCCGAGCACCCCCTGGCAGCCCCACCGTCGAGGGTAGGACGAGCCGCCGGAACGGGTCCGGGCAGTAAAAGGTCACCGCAATCGCGTGAGCTCATCATGCACTTCCAGGAAGAAAGGTACAGGGGCGGGGCATGACCATAAGTGTTCAGGGTGGATTCCAATCCATCCCGACGCTCACAGCCACCCAGACAAGCATGGCCATCAGCTGCACATGGCGACAGACTGAACCAACCCACTCTCCGATGCTGTAATCGATAGCTCTTCCACACCACGAATGCGACCGCAAACTCGCAGTGAGAGCATGATCCATCCACAAGCGCTGTCCCTGCTTGGGCAGTGCCCAACACGAGAGGCAGCAATAGTGGCCGTGGGAATCGTAGAGGTAACGATAACAATAAATATATGTATGTATGTATGTATATGTGTGTATATATATATATATATATGTATATATATGTATATGTGTGTATATATATATGTATATGTGTGTATATGTATATGTGTGTATGTACTGTATACGTAGGTATATAATCCAGTGGCGGCTGCTGGTCTTTCAAAGAGGGGAAGCTCATTTTCGGGCCTACATTATAAACTTGTCCATTTATTTAAAAGTAAATTCTGCCCTACGATCCTTTTCGAGAAAATTATTGCAATGATATCAAGAAATAGGTTTCAGCAGTTTGTCTTTCGACTACACTTGAGAAATCCGCGATGGGACTGAGCGCGAATAGCTTCAGCGACTTCTTATAGTACAGATTCGCTGTCAGTCAAAAGGAGATGCAGTCTTTCGACAGATCCTCCAATCATTATGCGGAAGCCCGGAGTCCGGGCCAGCCCACTCCTCATTCACCCCCAGAGATGCTGAGCGTCCGTGGGTGGGACATAATCGCAGCATTTATCCAATGACCATCTAGTTTCGGAGCACTGAAAAAAAACTGTTCAAAGCAGCCCCAATGAAGTCAATGGACGCTCGGCTTCAACAGGGAAATGCACTGTGACGCTTCAGGAATGTATGTAGAATGAAATCGAGTCAGCCGACCTGCTATATACAGCTGATTCTGAACGAACTCGTTTTCGAGATGAACATGTTCTAACGAATTTTTAGTCAATAAATTGTTTACACAATAGTACATATTTGACCATTATTTTTTTGACATTATAGGGGAAGCTGAGCTTCCCTTGCAGTCTTAAAGAAATCCCCATTGATATAATCAACGTTGTTCACTCCGTAGTTTTCTGCTACTGAAGCACCATGGAGTATTTGCTCAGAGAGATGAATGGAGGCGGCAGAGGAATTCAGCTCTGAGTGAACGCTGTGCGCATTGTCTGCCGCTGCTCTCTGGTTTTATTTTATTGTTTTATTTTAATTATTGTATTTGGTCGGAAGTTTTTACTGTCATGTGGTGTTTTCAAGTTGGGGATAACTGAGAATTCTTTCCTGGCCGAAATAATCTCATCTTGATCTGTACTATATAAACAAACAAGCAGATTACAATCTGTGTAATAGCCAACCTGGGATTTTGTTCGTTGCTGCTGCTGTGCCACTACAATTTGGGCTGTTTTGTGGATTACTACTGCAAGTCTTTCATTGGGATACCTTGGCATCGCATCCACTTCATCAGATTTTCCACCACAAAAAGGGAGAAGGGGAAAAACAATTCCTCTGGACCTGATTCTCTGGTGAGTGAATATCTCGGTGCACTGATCTGAGCATTCTCCGTCACTCACGATATGTTCACCGAGGTGCTCGCTCTTCACGGTCAACTACCACTGCTTTATCAGATCATATTCCTGTTATATGGTCCACTGAGTGATCGACACGGCGTCGTTGTATGTCTCAGTGCGTCGCAAACTTGAATTTACTACGGTCGCTTCCAAAGACGACCCTGCTCAGCTCTGCACCAAGAGAAAACAATCTGGTTGAAATTAAAACGGCTTTGATAAATGCAAGATCAGTATCAAACAAAACTCTTTTATTACACAATTTCTTCACATTAAACAATCTGGACTTTTTATTTATTACTGAAAATTGGCTCGCAACAAATGAGCTAAGTCCTCTATCTGAACTCTCCCCTGCAAACTGTAATATCTTCAGCTGCCCTAGAACTTCCAGCCGGGGTGGGGGCGTTGCGTTTATTTTTAAGGAATTGTTTACATGACCGCCAAAATCAAACAATGGCTTTTTAAAGAAGTTTTCAGACTTTTTTATCCTATGTTATTTCAAGCTCTGATAACTTACTGATTCTTGGCGATTTTAATATACATTTATGCTGTCCTTCAAAGCCTCTTGTAAAATATTTTGTACAACTTTTAGACTCTTTTAATCTCACTCAATCTATATCGGGTCCTACACACAAGTTGTGTCATACACAAGATCTTGTCCTATCATCAGGGGTTTCCATTACAAACATCATGGTAAATGATATTGGTTTGTCTGACCACTGGCCAGTTATGTTTGACTGTTTGATTTCCTGTTCATATCCTGTCAATCAACCTTCTACTTACCTCTCCCGGTCTATTAACCCCAATGCTGCCATTCACTTTATTGATGCCTTTTCAACTTCTCTAGCTGGTAGTAATGCGCTGACAGCACAGTTTTTAGATTTTGAGGAGTTGGTAAAGAGTTCTAATACCTCCTGTACAGTGATTTTAAATGTAGTTGCCCCTCTCAAAACCAAGAAAACTAAACTGAAAAAACAGCCTTGGTTTAACAATGATGTTCGAGCTTTACGGAAGGAATTCAAAAGGGCAGAAAGAAAATGGAAAAGGGATAAATTACATATTTCATATAAACTTTTGCAAAATACTCTCTCAATTCCAGGAAGCTGTTTCTTTGCAAAGGGCAAATTATCTCTCCAATATCATCTCAAAAAATTCACACTGCCCTTAGATTCTGTTTTCTACTTTAAATTCAGTGTTAAATCCTACTAGAGCAGCTGGTCCAGATCCAAGTTTAGAGTCATGTGAGAAGTTTTGTAGCTTCTTTATAAATAAAATCACTGGCTTTAAATCCAAGATTTCTTCAAAATTACCTCAGAATTTACAATATTCAAATACTAGTCCTTCCTACTTTTCTAATTTTCACTATATAACGCACTCTGAGTTGTTGGACATTATTTCCAGCATGAGATCAACTACCTGTTCTCTTGAAGTTATTCCTACAAAGTTTCTCAAAGTGGTACTGGATTCTGTTGCACCTTCTGTGCTCTCTGTTATTAACAGCTCCTTACAGAAAAGTATTCCATCCTGCTTTAAACATGTTATGGTCCAGCCTTTACTCAAAAATCCTAATCTTGATCCGTCTGACTCCAACAACCATAGACCCATCTCAAAATTGCCATTTTTGTCTAAAGTATTGGAGAGGACTGTCTTAAACCAGCTATCTCCTTATTTACTATCAAATGATATTCTGGATCTTTTTCAGTCAGGCTACAGAGCTAAACACAGTACTGAGTCTGCTCTTCTAAGAGTAATAAATTACCTTTTATTATCTGTAGACTCTGGTAACTGTGCCATCCTGGTATTGCTGGATTTAAGTGCAGCCTTTGATACTGTGGATCATCGTATCCTTCTAAATAGTTTAAATCTCGAGGTCGGTATCCATAATGCTGCCTTAGGTTTCTGTCTTATTTCACTAATAGAAGTTTTTAGGTGGAAATTGGTGACTTTTCAATGAGTACAGCTCCCATTAACTGTGGGGTGCCTCAAGGCTCTATTCTGGGTCCAACTTTATTTTCTTTATACATTCTCCCTCTCCGTTATATTTTTGAGTATCATAAGGTCTCCTATCATATCTATGCTGACGATACACAGCTTTATTTTCCTCTAAAATCGGGTCTGGATTCAGTCTCCACCTTGTTAGCATGTTTTAAGGACATTAAAGGTTGGATGGATGATAATTTTCTCCAGTTGAACCACAAAAAGACTGAAGTCATTTTGTTTCACCCCCCACAGCAGTTAGAAAAATGTAACCCTTCTTTGGTCCCTTTCAGGAATATATTCGTGACTATGTTAGAAACCTGTGGTTTATTTTTTATCCTGAATTAAAATGTGATAAACAGATATATTCTGTAGTCAGAGCCAGTTTTTTTAAGCTAAAGGGGCTAAACAAGCTTAAAAGTTTTCTTACTTTTACTGATTTGGAGACCGTCATTCACACATTTATCTCAACCAGGCTGGACTACTGTAATGCTCTGTGTCACGGAATAAAGCTGGTATAGAATGCCGCAGCCTGTTTTTTGACTGGGACAAAAAAGAGGGAGCATATTACGTCTGTATTAGCATCACTTCATTGGTTACCTGTTCAATTCAGAGTTGATTTAAAATTTTAGTATTTGTATTTAAAGCACTGCATGGACTTGCTCCTGCTTATATTTCAGATCTTCTTCATCCCTACTCTTCTCAGATCCTCCTCTCAGCTGCTATTGACTGTTCTAAAGTCATGCTTAAAAACCAAAGGTGATAGGGCCTTTTCAGTTCAGGCTCCAAAGCTTTGGGACACCCTACCTCTTTTTATTAGATCATCCACTACTCTATCTATAGTTAAATCTTCTCTTAAAACATACCTTTTTTCTCAGGCTTATTCGTAACTTGTTTTCACCATTAGTACAATTATTATTTTTTAATTTCTTTCCCTGTCTGGTGACGCTTTGTATTATGTTGACATTTTCTTTTTTCTTATATTTGTATTTAATTTATTTTAAATGTTATTTCATTAATGGTTTTTAGTGTAGGGGGATGTGTTATTTTATGACTGTTGTACAGCACCTGGGATAGCACTCATGATGTTTTTAAGGTTCTATATAAATAAACTTGACATTGACCTTGATTACAAATGTGGCAACAATCTAGAATAAGGTTTGTTTTTGAAATGGGCCAGATGTCTAAAATTAAACATTTGAAGATTTCCCTTCAAATGAGATCTGTACAATCTGTGCGAAAAAGAATTAAGGAAAACAAGTGTTCAGCCACAGTTTTATCCACAAAGCAATCCATAAACCAAATATTAGGACCTTTTAGCTGGACTCACAGCATGTTTCTACAACCAGTATCTACACTGAGTATATCATTAACAGGAGATTTGACCAGATATTCTAGTACATTACTCATCTGATATACTGTAGTGATCTCTACTGTTGGCATGCTGGTCTGAGACAGGTGCCGCTGCAATGAAAACCAGAGCAAAGCCAAATGGCATGAGTATAGTATTTCACCAGGACTGCCCAAAGACTGTTGGTTTGGACAATCAAGGTTTTAATAGAGCATAAAGGTAAAGTTTACCAAGAATTTAAATTCAGTCATTGTTTACTTATAACCCTATTGTTTGTTGTTATAACCCTATATGACTTTTCTTTGATTTTCTTAACATAAAGGGAGAAATTGTGAAAAGATTTTGAGCTCAGTGATGTCATACAATGACAGTTTATGGTGACTATACCTCTGTCTCTCTGTTTGTTTGACAATACTGGTTCAAACATATAAGTCTGAGTATATAAATGTATATTCTTTGACAACAAACTCTTCAGACATGTTTTGTTCTCTGGTTTTTGCACAGCTGTGTTGTGTTCTGTTGTTACTATCACTTTGTACCTGTTTTTGGATAAAACAAAAATGTATTCGCCTGAACACCCCATCTCATGAGCAGGGGCAATGGAACTGCTGTTCTCGTGCACTCTCATGAATGCAAACAGGACAGCAATGGTCGGTCAAGAGTTTCATTTAATAATACATTTTATTTTGGTTTGTTTCTCACCAAACCTTATCATATGCCTTCAGATCAAGTCATGAGTCAAGAATTTATTAGATTCTGAATTACTCTTTTGTGTCCTTTTTGAAGCTTGAAGAGGTAGTCACCATAAACTGCCATCGAATGACATCACTGAGCACAACATTTTTACAGTTTTATTCCTTTGTGTTAAGAAAAAGTAAGTCATATGGTTATAACAACACATGGATGACTAAACAGTGACTGAATTTTCATTTTTGTGTAAACTATTAATTTAAGTAATATTTAACTTGGACATTCGATCAACAGCTTCCACGGCTTGCTTTTAAAAGTAATTTGACTTGACAGTTTGTAAAAACAAGATCTCTGGGATCCATGAGGGCTGTAGCGGGTCGTTGGAGAAGATATCTAAAACAAATATAATTTTCATAAATATTTCTCATGACATTTCTAATTATTTTAATAAATATAACTTAATGATATATTAAGCATTATGTATCAGTAATGTAATAATGGTAGATTATGTTTGATTGAAATTTAGGTAACACTTTACCATCTTTACCATTTTGCATCTTTAATGCATTAGGTATCAAAAGCTAACAATCAACACATTTTTTTTATTAATATTGGTTAATAGTAATTTATAAATGTGCAATTGTTCATTGATAGTTCATAATGCATTAACTAATGTTAAAAATGCACTAATATATATATATACACTACCGTTCAAAAGTTTGGGGTCACCCAAACAATTTTGTGTTTTCCTGAAAAGTCACACTTATTCACCACCATACGTTGTGAAATGAATAGAAAATAGAGTCAAGACATTGACAAGGTTAGAAATAATGATTTGTATTTGAAATAAGATTTTTTTTACGTCAAACTTTGCTTTCGTCAAAGAATCCTCCATTTGCAGCAATTACAGCATTGCAGACCTTTGGCATTCTAGCTGTTAATTTGTTGAGGTAATCTGGAGAAATTGCACCCCACGCTTCCAGAAGCAGCTCCCACAAGTTGGATTGGTTGGATGGGCACTTCTTGCGTACCATACGGTCAAGCTGCTCCCACAACAGCTCAATGGGGTTCAGATCTGGTGACTGCGCTGGCCACTCCATTACCGATAGAATACCAGCTGCCTGCTTCTGCTCTAAATAGTTCTTGCACAATTTGGAGGTGTGTTTAGGGTCATTGTCCTGTTGTAGGATGAAATTGGCTCCAATCAAGCGCTGTCCACTGGGTATGGCATGGCGTTGCAAAATGGAGTGATAGCCTTCCTTATTCAGAATCCCTTTTACCCTGTACAAATCTCCCACCTTACCAGCACCAAAGCAACCCCAGACCATTATATTACCTCCACCATGCTTAACAGATGGCGTCAGGCATTCTTCCAGCATCTTTTCATTTGTTCTGCGTCTCACAAACGTTCTTCTTTGTGATCCAAACACCTCAAACTTGGATTCATCTGTCCACAACACTTTTTTCCAGTCTTCCTCTGTCCAATGTCTGTGTTCTTTTGCCCATCTTAATCTTTTTCTTTTATTGGCCAGTCTCAGATATGGCTTTTTCTTTGCCACTCTGCCCTGAAGCCCAGAATCCCGCAGCCGCCTCTTCACTGTACATGTTGACACTGGTGTTTTGCGGGTACTATTTAATGAAGATGCCAGTTGGGGACCTGTGAGGCGTCTGTTTCTCAAACTAGAGACTCTAATGTACTTATCTTCTTGCTCAGTTGTGCAACGCGGCCTCCCACTTCTTTTTCTACTCTGGTTAGAGCCTGTTTGTGCTGTCCTCTGAAGGGAGTAGTACACACCGTTGTAGGAAATCTTCAATTTCTTAGCAATGTCTCGCATGGAATAGCCTTCATTTCTAAGGACAAGAATAGACTGTCGAGTTTCAGATGAAAGTTCTCTTTTTCTGGCCATTTTGAGCGTTTAATTGACCCCACAAATGTGATGCTCCAGAAACTCAATCTGCTCAAAGGAAGGTCAGTTTTGTAGCTTCTGTAACGACCTAAACTGTTTTCAGATGTGTGAACATGATTGCACAAGGGTTTTCTAATCATCAATTAGCCTTCTGAGCCAATGAGCAAAGACATTGTACCATTAGAACACTGGAGTGATAGTTGCTGGAAATGGGCCTCTATACACCTATGTACATATTGCACCAAAAACCAGACATTTGCAGCTAGAATAGTCATTTACCACATTAGCAATGTATAGAGTGTATTTCTTCAAAGTTAAGACTAGTTTAAAGTTGTCTTCATTGAAAAGTACAGTGCTTTTCCTTCAAAAATAAGGACATTTCAATGTGACCCCAAACTTTTGAACGGTAGTGTATATGTATATGCAATAATATATATATGTCGGAATTAACAATAACCAAGATTAATAAGTGCTTAAAAATTGTTGTTCATTGTTCATTCAACTACTATAGTTAGTTCATCAATACAACCTTATTTTAAAGTGTTATCGAAAGTTATTAATTGTTACAGTTAATAAAGATAGGTTGGCTGAGAGTCTGGTTGAGGGGTTCCTGCCCTAGATGATTAATAACCAATGAATGCAGATTGGTGTGCTTGCTTTGCATCTGTTCAATACAATTAATTAGAAAATGTTGGAAATGGATGGTGGTGATGTGATATTGCTGTAATATATTAAACACATATTTATTATTTTAATATGACATATATTTCAGGTCCTGGTCTAGCATTCATAGCATATCCTAAGGCTGTTACCATGATGCCATGGTCTCCTTTGTGGGCCTGTCTCTTCTTCATGATGCTCATCTTCCTTGGACTCGACAGTCAGGTGATAGATGCACACAGCCTGTTCACAATTTCTTTAAAGGAATAGTCCATTAAAAAAACAAACTTTCTGTCATTATTTACTCACGTTCATTACGTTACAAACTCATATGCTGTTTTTTTTTTTTATTTGTTTTTTTGTCTTGTTTTTTCTGAGGAAAACAAAATGCAACACTTTCTTGACCAAATGAAGAATTGCTCTGTCCACTTAAGCGTTACTTTCCTGTCTTTTTAGTTTGTGTGTGTGGAGAGTCTTGTGACTGCAATTGTGGACATGTATCCTAAAACATTTCGCGTGGGTTACCGGAGAGAGCTTCTCATCCTTGGCATGTCTGTGGCCTCGTTCTTCCTGGGTCTAATAATGTTGACAGAGGTAAAGTAATTTTTCCATGTACTGATAATTTTTCTATAGAATGAAAAATGGTCTTTACTTTAGCATTAGTATTGTCCCAAAAATTTGAGAATGATACATGTTTCTTAATGATAATGCATTTAAGCAATACGGAACAATAGGCTGTTTTATGTTGTGAATATGCTACAGTTTCTTTTTATAAAAAAGAATATAACTACACAATAAAACACATTTTTAATTACATTTTGTGTCCTCAATAATTTTGAAAGCAAATTAATTAGGAATACTTCTCAATGAGAACTCTATTTATTTATTTATTTATTTATTTATTTATTTTTACTCACAATAATGTAATTCGTTCCAATTGAAAAAAAAAACAATTGATTGTCTTTCTTATGTGGAACACAAATGTAGTGGTTTTAATGTATATTGTGTTCCTTTTTTTTCTCAATAAAATAACAGTGTAGAGTAACTTTGAAGCTTAAAAAAAGGATCCAAAAGTATTGTAAAAGTTGTAAATCCGGCCCATGCATCAGATTCTTCAACACTGTATTGACCATTCAGGTTTCAGGATCGAAATATTTTATAAAATAGAACACAACCTTCCATCACTAACATATGCCACCTTCTCCAGATCTGGACATACTTAGGGGTGTCTAAACCATGTGCTGGCAAAATAATTATTCTGATAAAATAAGCATGAAACACTTCAATGAACAAACCAGATGTCTTATTTATAAGATCAAAACTGTCAAGGACAAGTATAATTTCTACATTTCCATTTGTGTTTGTCCTAATGGAAACACTTGTATAATATTTGTAATTCCTTTACCTGGAACCATTTAATGCTGGTAAACATTATTCATTTATTATTATTATTTTATGTTATTTCATGAAAAATTGTAAAAAAAATATGTGCACTGGATTTTACCTTTAATGTCTGAGGCACCAGCATAAGTGACTGCAGTATCTGGGAATACTGCTGTCGCTACCTAGCAAGTTACTGTGACTTCCTGTTCTGCTTTAATGGCTGGACTGTGGATAAAAATAGAACAAATGGAGGAAGAGCTTTCTGCCTGTAAAGTGCAGTCAGGTGAACATTTCCACTCTGGGTTTCATGAATAAAACCATCCGACTGTGGAATGGAGCCTCTCTAGTGTGGAATGTCAGAAATGATCTGTTACTAAGAGGAGAGGGCAGGGAAAGATGCTTTTAAAGATGTGCAGCCACTTGGTTTGGTATTCCACTTCTGTCACTCACTTGACCATGTGTCGATGTAGTGACACTTGGGGTCACTCTTAGGAGCCCCAATACATCTCAGGACATATGGGTATAAAAGGAGCTGGAATGCCCACTCTCATTCAGATTTTTTCTTCAGAGACGAGCGGTTTTGTATCAGCAAACTGAATCCTACTACTGTTCCAATTCACCTCTACAGAAGCGTTTTGTATTTGGATATACGCCGCATTCCAGCAGCTTTCTATCCATCTACACGCCTAGTGCAGAGTACGTGCCTGGGCGCTAAAAGAGTGTATTTTGATCTAAAGAGTATATATCCTCCATTAGAGCAAACACATTGACGTTGATGTCTTTCCATATCTGTGTAGTTTCTGGGTGCGGTCGTTACTTCTCCGCTTCTGACGGCCATGATTGCTGCCTTACGTGTCTGGGCTGTAATCACCTTGAGGAAGCGTTCATGGATGATTCATGTTCTCACTGCAACGTCTCAGAGCCTAATGTCTCTTTCGGGGTTTGCGGGTTGGATGAGATGTCAATCACTGCATTGGAGAGCGCCTTGGTGATGTAGGACGCCAATGACTCAACTGGGCTAGCGCCTTCGGTGCCTTCAGTGCATGCTTTGCGCATCTACTTGGATCGCACACAGAGCTTTAGATGCTCTGAGCAGTTCTTTGTCTGCTTTGGTGGAGAGCGGAAAAGGATTGCTGTCTCCAAACAGAGGCTTGCCCACTGGATCGTGGACGGCATCACATTGGCTTACCATGCCCAGTCCGTGCCCACCCCTTTGGGGGTTCGAGTACCCTCTACAAGGAGTGTGGCATCCTCGTGGGCACTGGCAAGTGGCACCTCTCTAGCAGACATCTGCAGAGCAGAATACCTTCAAGATTTTACAATCTCCAGGTTGAGCCAGTTTCATCCCATGTTCTATCAGGTACGAACAGGTACGTTTTGTAATGCAGTGCAGCTGGCCGGGTGTACCGCTTGTGTATAGTGCCTTTCCCTTCCAGGAGGAGAAGTTGTCCACTCTTTTCTCCCATGCAAGTTCGCAAACCATGAACCCTGGATGTCCTTCCTCCCTAGTTCTCTGGCTCGCGAATTCAGCAGAGGAATTAGTAGTCGGACCCAGTACGTGTGCTAACATGCCCTGTATTGGGGTAAGTGCTCCACAGGTGTCGGTTAACCTCCTGTGATGTATTTTCCATGGCATGGTCTAATACTCTGTGGAGAGAACCCCCAAAGTCGAGTGAGCTAAAGAAGGGGAATGTCTCGGTTACTGTTGTAACCTCTGTTCCTTATGGAGGGAATGAGACGTTGTATCCCCCTGGCCACAATACAGTACTACCTGCTGAAATGTCTGGGACCTCGTCTCCGCTCCTCAGCACAAAACTCTGAATGAGAGTGGGCAATCCAGCTCCTTTTATACCTGTATGTCTGGGGGAGTGGCATGCAAATTCCACTCACCAATTTTCATTGGCCTTTTCTCAAAGATCTGAAGTGTTTTGGGCCTCCCAAGAGCAGCCCCTAGTGTCACTACATCGACACATCCTCCTGAAGATTTAACATCAATGTCAGCATAAATTAGGAATTTTCAGGAGTTACATTATAGGAGAGGTACAGTAAGCTATTACTTCAAGTTGCTGGACTTAGATTAAATAGAATAGACTTATATTGAAAGAGAAATACAAGCTAGAGACAAAATATCATCAAACCTTTTTTTATTTTAATTTTTTTTATACATCAGCTAGTAAGCAACAAAAAGTACCAAAGTACAATGCTACTACCATGTTTTTTGGACAAGGTACAATGACAAAACTATGTTTTTTTAGACATGTACCATAGTAGTCCTGTGTTATTCTGATACTATTACTGTTCCATGGTTGTTTTTGGAAAGAAATAGTTACTCTTTGCTTTTTAACTCAGTAATCTACAACTAAAAGTCTTATTTGACATCTCTGTTCTCTGTCAGGGTGGCATGTATGTGTTCCAACTCTTCGACTCGTATGCTGCCAGTGGCATGTGTCTTTTATTTGTGGCCATCTTTGAGTCCATCTGCATTGGCTGGATATATGGTGAGTATTTTTTCAATAACCTTAATACATATTCTGTACCTTTAGTCTAGTAAAAAAAAAATGCTAATTTTTACTCGCTTATGTCTAGTTAATTTGGCTGTTAAACAAAATCATCTCTAAAACTATTAAGTTCTGCATTAAGTTCTTCTGCAGAGTTCTTAGAAACTTTGCTACTTGTTCCATTGTGATGAATATGTTGTAGGCATCATCATTTATTATGTCAAATGCTTTTATTCTTTGAATATTTTTAATAAAAAAATAACAAATCTTGGTTCAAATATTCCAATATTAGAAATGATTTGGATTCTCAAGTCAGGTCAAATCAATTTTAATCATAAAGCACTTTTCAAAGCAGAAAGTTATGCTGTAACAAAAAATTATGCTGTAATGTATTAAAGTCCAGATTGAGCTTAATGTGTGCATTATTGAAAATCATGCTTTAAAAATTATTTATCTTTAGGTCCCCTAAAGATACAAAAGAGACAATCTAATTTAATGTTTAATCTAATATAATGTAATAATCTGTAATTAACAGACCTATATTTTTGAGTAGATGCTTTTTCTATATAAATTATTAATATAAATGTTGAGGCTGGTCACAGCATTGTCATATTTCTGTTGCTGGTTTGCCACCTGCTGGCAATAGTCAGAGAGTGCATGTAATACAGAATTTCTGTTGACATGCAGGTGTACAGTCATTTTAGTGTCCTTTAAGGATAAAATTTGTATTGATAATACATGCATATTTATTTTATTATAAATAAATATGACAGTCATATAAAGACCACTTTTTGCCATCCAATCAATTCCCTCTATTGATAAATCAAGTCTCTATATACAAAGGCGGCCAAAAGTTTGGAATAGTGTACAGATTTTGCTCTATTGGAACGAAATTGGTACTTTTTATTCACCAAAGTGGCATACAACTGATCACAATGTATAGTCATGACAGTAATAACGTGAAAAATTAGTATTACAATTTGGAAAAAAAAAAATGTTCAGATCTTCTTAAACCACTTCTCAAAAAGTTCTCATAAAAAGTCCTCCATTTGCAGCAATGACTGCTTTTCAGATCCTTGGCATTCTTGCTGTCAGTTTGTCCAGATACTTACCCCACACTTCCTGTAGCACTTGACATAGATGTGGGTGTCTTGTCGGGCACTTCTCACGCACCTTACAGTCTAGCTGATCCCACAAATGCTCAGTGGGTTTAAAATCCATAACACTCTTTTCCAATTACTGTTGTCCAATGTCTATTTCTTTGCCTACTCTAACCTTTTCTTTTTCTGTTTCAAAAGTGGCTTTTTCTTTGCAATTCTTCTCATAAGGCCTGTACCCCTGAGTCTTCTCTTTACTATTGTACATGAAACTGGTGTTGAGAGGGTAGAATTCAATGAAGCTGTCACCTGAGGACATGTGAGGCATCTATGTCTCAGACTCTGATGTACTTATCCTCATGTTTAGTTGTACATCTGGCCTTCCACATCTCTTTCTGTACTTGTTAGAGCCAGTTGTCCTTTGTCTTTGAAGACTGTAGTGTGCACCTTTGTATGAAGTCTTCGGTTATTTGGCAATTTTAAGCATTGTATAGACTTCATTCCTCAAAACAATGATTGAATAACGAGTTTCTAGAGAAAGCTGTATTTTTTTGTTTGTTTCCATTTATAACCTAATATTGACCTTAAAACATGCCAGAATATTGCATACTGTGGTTACTCAAAAAACAAACACAAAGACAATGTTAAGCTTCATTTAATGAACCAAATGGCTTTCAACTGTGTTTGATATAATGGCAAGTGTTGTTCTAGTACCAAATTAGCAATTTAGCATAATTACTCAAGGATAAGGTGTTGGAGTGATGGCTGCTGGAAATGGGGCCTGTCTAGAATTTATTAAAAATTGCTTTTTTAAATAGTTATGGTGCTGTTTTTTACATCAGTATTGTCCTGACCAATTTCCAATTTCCTTCCAAAACAGCAAAATCTCTACATTATTCCAAACTTTTGGCTGCCTGTGTGTGTGTGTGTGTGTGTGTATGTGTGTGTGTGTGTGTGTGTGTGTGTGTGTATATATATGTATATATATATATATATATATATATATATATATATATATATATATATATATATATATATATATATATATATATATATATATATATATATATATTAGGGCTGCCAATCAATTACAATTTTAAATAAAATTAATTACATGGTGTCCCAATTAATTAATCGTGATTAAGCGCATATACAAATATTTGCTGAGAAAGCCCCTCATATAACAATAATTCAATATATACTGATGAAATAATTATATATAGTTATATATATATATATATATATATATATATATATATATATATATATATATATATATATATATATATATATATATACACACACACACTCACCTAAAGGATTATTAGGAACACCTGTTCAATTTCTCATTAATGCAATTATCTAATCAACCAATCACATGGCAGTTGCTTCAATGCATTTAGGGGTGTGGTCCTGGTCAAGACAATCTCCTGAACTCCAAACTGAATGTCAGAATGGGAAAGAAAGGTGATTTAAGCAATTTTGAGCGTGGCATGGTTGTTGGTGCCAGATGGGCGGTCTGAGTATTTCACAATCTGCTCAGTTACTGGGATTTTCACGCACAACCATTTCTAGGGTTTACAAAGAAAAGTGAAAAACATCCAGTATGCGGCAGTCCTGTGGGCGAAAATGCCTTGTTGATGCTAGAGGTCAGAGGAGAATGGGTCGACTGATTCAAGCTGATAGAAGAGCAACTTTGACTGAAATAACCACTCGTTACAACCGAGGTATGCAGCAAAGCATTTGTGAAGCCACAACACGCACAACCTTGAGGCGGATGGGCTACAACAGCAGAAGACCCCACCGGGTACCACTCATCTCCACTACAAATAGGAAAAAGAGGCTACAATTTGCAAGAGCTCACCAAAATTGGACAGTTGAAGACTGGAAAAATGTTGCCTGGTCTGATGAGTCTCGATTTCTGTTGAGACATTCAGATGGTAGAGTCAGAATTTGGCGTAAACAGAATGAGAACATGGATCCATCATGCCTTGTTACCACTGTGCAGGCTGGTGGTGGTGGTGGTGTAATGGTGTGGGGGATGTTTTCTTGGCACACTTTAGGCCCCTTAGTGCCAATTGGGCATCGTTTAAATGCAACGGCCTACCTGAGCATTGTTTTTGACCATGTCCATCCCTTTATGGCCACCATGTACCCATCCTCTGATGGCTACTTCCAGCAGGATAATGCACCATGTCACAAAGCTCGAATCATTTCAAATTGGTTTTTTGAACATGACAATGAGTTCACTGTACTAAAATGGCCCCCACAGTCACCAGATCTCAACCCAATAGAGCATCTTTGGGATGTGGTGGAATGGGAGCTTCGTGCCCTGGATGTGCATCCCACAAATCTCCATCAACTGCAAGATGCTATCCTATCAATATGGGCCAACATTTCTAAAGAATGCTTTCAGCACCTTGTTGAATCAATGCCACGTAGAATTAAGGCAGTTCTGAAGGCGAAAGGGGGTCAAACACAGTATTAGTATGGTGTTCCTAATAATCCTTTAGGTGAGAGTGTGTGTGTGTGTGTGTGTGTGTGTGTGTGTGTATATATATATATATATATATATATATATATATATATATATATATATATATATATATATATATATATATATACTGTATTTATGACATATAGACTGATTTACAGTATACTGATATGATAACACATATTCAATGAATGCATTAGTGTTGGATGCACTTGTCACTTTGGATAAAATTTCCTGCTAAATGCATAAAAGTATTTGATTTAATTCACTTAATCTTCAGGTAGCGACAGATTTTATTTGAACATTGAGGATATGATTGGATACAAACCCATCTTCTTTATTAAATGGTGCTGGAAGTTCTTCACTCCAGGCATCTGTGCAGTAAGTTTAATGTCTTGTCTCATCTATAACTTTTTTCCTCTTTAAAGTCAAGATATATTTTAGTGTCTTGGTTGTATGATTTTTTAAATCTTGCTTTCTTTTCAGGCCATCTTTCTGTTCTTCTTAATCAAGTACAAACCTTTGAAGTATAATAATGTGTACACATATCCAGACTGGGGTTATGGCATTGGTTGGATGATGGCCATGTCTTCTATGGTCTGCATCCCTCTGGGAATCTTGTTTCAGATCTGGAAAACAGAAGGCACTTTCCGTGAGGTAAAAGCCTTATTTGAATTAGAGGTTTTTGCTAAGATAAGTATTACCATTATCACAAGCATCACAATTACACTATTAAATGATATGCCCTGGCAACCACACATAGTAACATGTATTTTGTAGGTGTGTTTTTTTACAGGCAAACACCAATCACATTTATCTTTGTATCATCAGTGAAGAAATGTCTGTCCATTTGCTCTCCCATTCGCTGTCCTTGAGTCTCCCAATAGCACCCTTACTGTACATTGTTGTTAATATTTTTTGAAGGGATGTAGAAATTACCAAATTTTTACAAAGATTACTTGAGAAAAACACAATATCTCTTAAGATGCCATGACATGCCAAAGATGAAATTTGTTCTGGTACAGCGGGAGTGCAGATATATTGTGATTGTAGTGCAGGATTGATGCCACACTGTGGGCATGATGAGGACGCTGCTCTGACGTGACCCCATTATGCCATGTCTTATTGATTGTGTCTGCTTCAGAAAGAACCATACAGAACTGTTTGATGGGGTTGGTGTACAACACCAGCTTCCTGCTATAAACATTCAGTACATATAAGTTATATTTAAAATATATAAATATGAATAACTATATATAAAACAGTGCTTCTGAGATATATATATATATATATATATATATATATATATATATATATATATATATATATATATATTTATATATACAAATATAAATAATATACAGTATACATACACCATTCAGCAACAACATTAAAACCACCTTCCTAATATTGTGTAGGTCCCCCTCGCCAAAACAGCGCAAACCTAATGTCAGAATAACATTCTCCTGAAAGAATAGAATCGGAAAAGAACACCTTCCCCGATGCGTGTTATAGCGTTAAATGGCCTCAGCCGCATCTAACACTCTACGGAGAGAAAACATAAAGAGAGAAAAGGCCGCGGCTGATGCGGCCTGCTCCCATGCTAGTCACGTTGCTTCCCTCCCTCAGGGATGTGGGGAACTACATGATATCTTTTGGGGCATTGGGGAAGGTTATGTGCAGTCTGATGCACCTGCTATTTTCGCATGCAGCAGCTTGCTTGCACCTGCATCAGAACACGGTTCAGTGTTGTGGCGTTTTTAGATAGGGACCCCTAGTGTACCTACATCGACACAACGTTGAGTGAGTGACAGAATGGGAACGTCTCGGTTACTGTCGTAACCTCCGTTCCCTGATGGAGGGACCCCTAGTGTCACTACATCGACACAACGTCGAGTGAGTGACAGAAGGGGAACATCTCGGTTACTGTCATAACCTCCATTCCCTGATGGAGGGAACGAGACGTTGTTTCCCTCTTCCCACAACACTGCTGCTGAAATGGCCAGCAATTTACTCTCGGATCCTCAGCTCAAAACCTGTTTGAACAGATGCATGCTTCCTCCTTTTATACCCGTATTTCCGGGGGAGGGGCATGCAAATTCTGTTTGCCAATTTTCATTGGCCTTTTTTCAAAGATAAGAGGTAACCTTACATCGACACAACATCTTGTTCCATCCATCAGGGAATGGAGGTTATGACAGTAACCGAGACATTTGTTCTGTGTTTGTGTTATGAGACTTTTATGTTTATTTCTCTCAGTTTTAATTAAAGAAGCCTACACTTAGATCCTCCTTCTCTTGCCTCATTCCTGCAATGTTACTTATATATTCAGATTTTACATAAATATTTCCTGTTTGCCCCCACATATATATATATATATATATATATATATATATATATATATATATATATATATATATATATATATATATATATATATATATATATATATATTATTGATGTATAAATACAAGGTACATGACTTTGTAAATCAATAATGATTTACGAAATATATCTCTCCAGATTTTAGCCTCATAGCAAAGTATGTAAATACATATATTGTACAGATGTTATTTTTTACAATATGTAACAAGGGGTCCCTGCTCCATCTCTCCAATGAGGGGTCCTTACATACATTTTTTGAAGACCCTTGTTGTACCTTACATTGTCCTTTGAATTTATATATTAGTTATTATGCAGAAAGATAAATCTGTGCATGTTAAAATGATTCACAAATTGAATCATGCCATATATTATGTGCATGTGACTGCAGAGAATCAAAAAGCTGACCACCCCCAGCTCTGGCCTGAGAATGAGGGGTCGACTCGGGTCCAGTAGTCCCTGTGCTATCAATGACGCTGATGCCAAAATGAGGGCGGATGGCAAAATCTCGACCATCACAGAGAAAGAGACACATTTCTAAACCCAGGATATGGACATCACTGACACGAAAGAGAAACAAGAAGAAATAAATATATGTTTGCCTTTATTTTTAAAGAAAGAATACTATGATCACATTTGTAGTCTTGCTTTTTTCACAAACTGGTAACACATCACAATTTAACATCATGATTGAAACTGTTTTATATCAGAGTGTATCTAAATCTAGATAAAATTTTGTACTGTGTCACTCTGTCACGTTAGTCATTTCTGTTCTTTTAGAAAGATGCCAAGGTATAATGTGCTGTGAAATGTAGTAACACATTGACTCTTGGCTCTGTGCAGATTACTGTAGATTTATATTCTAATGGGTAGGAGATCTGTTGAAGACCATTCCAAATGTTGGCTGTGTGTTTGAAGGTGACTCTCTGTGTTGTTGGTTGTGCTGTGGTTCTCCGTCCTTCAGCTTGCTTGACTCGCTGGGCGAGTATGACATAGCAAGCCCTTTCTCCACGGTTTATTTAGCGGCTCAAATACTTGGCCATTTCACACCAATTAAACTGAGTTTAATTGAAGGTGACAGACCAAGCACAGTTTATCACTTTTATAATTTCGGGCTAAGGGTCCAGAGAGTCATTCATACACACTCTTTAAGTGTATGAAGTTCAATCTTTATACTGTGATGCTTTTGTAGCCTTTAAAGGAATAGGTCACCCAAAAGACACATTTCTGTCACCATTTACTCACCCTCATGTTGTTTTAAATCCTCTATGTAAAACATAACAACAATCTCCAAGCTGCTCTTTTTTCATATAATGTTTTTCATTGTGACCATGGGCTGAATACAAAAACATAAGTGTATATGTGTGTGTATGTGTGTGTGTGTGTGTGTGTGTGTGTGTCAACATATCGTGGTGCCGTTTTGCTGCCCTCTCCAGCCAGTCGCGGCCCGTTTGGCACTGTTTCACGGCCAGCCCACCAGGAAAACTCCTGTTTCTCCCTATGGCCAGTCCACCCCTGCCACTATATACCAAGTACTCTGAAGCTGTACAATGGCTTTGTGTCAGAAACAGACAGAAATTTCACAGGCAGAAAGTCGATATTTGCTAAAACATCTTTCCCTCCATTGCAGCTATCAGACTAAAAATAATGTCATTTGGTTTTATAGGTCAAACCAGATGCAAGGTGTCTTTACATACCAAGTTTGAAAATGTGCACACACATATGAGTTTGAATAGCTATGGCGTCATCACACAATGCAGTTATATTATTTCAGAAGATTTAGAATATTTAGCAGAAAGTCACACAGGTTATGAATGCCATGAGACTAAATTTCAGAATTTTCATTTTTGGTTGAACTATCCTTTGAGGGGAGTTTGTTGGCCCAAGGGTGTTTATTTATTTATTTATTTTATTCTTGTTGGCAGAGGTTCAGATAAAGGTTAGGTGTGCATGTGGGGAAAACATTAATGGTATAGATACAGTAAAGAATGGATTTGGTGTGGAAAGATATAAATAGCAAAGTGCAAAGTATAAATGGGCCCAAGAATTTAAATAAATGTAAGGAAGCTGATCCCCTAGGATAGAGTGCATGCGATAAGGCAGTATGATCCATTTACAGTCATTTTTACTTGTTTAATTTCTGTTTTATTGGACTGTAGCCAAGTTATTGACATCCATTCAATAGAAATCAGTGAAAATGTGTTTGAATAACCCTAATAATCCAACAGCCTTATGAACCTACATCAATTTGTGCTGGATCTGTATTTTCACAGTTAAGAGCACTATTGTGTTTAGTGTAGTAACCCAGGATGCACAGCAAGTCCTTTGCACATGCATGCAACATTTGGACTGGCCTGTTTCATTGTGACATCATCAGTTTGTGAAAGTAAACTTGTTTGTTTTAATGGGCAGTTAACTTTTCAGATACATGTATATTTTTTACATTGTGTTAGCTTTTTCTGTACTATTTCTTGTTGAAAAAAAAAACATTGTTTCTCTAAAGTCTTTTGATATGTCATTCAACAATGTTCTAGACTTATGATGGAATTGATATATGTGCTGTTTATACAGATTTTGGTATTCACAGGACATGAATTTTCTGCTTACTCATTTTTAAAAATAAAAGTTGAAAAGTGATGTCCATCTTTATCTGAATGATTCTTAACTACAGTTAAAAGGGAATCCAACAACAATACCTTAGCAACGGAAGGTGAAGTACATTAATTTCTCCACCACTTGTTCACCAAATGGTACAGATTTCCTGAACACTACGTCTTTCTTCCATTGGTCTAAAAACAGATTGTCCAACCCCAAACTTACGCCATTGACTGAGGTTAAATTCCTATGTCATCTGGTCAAATCAGATCATACTCTCATCATACATTTAAAACATACAAATAAAGACCCTTTTCACTCTCTTTCTGAACATTATACATAAAATATGTTTTTTTTTTTTTTTTTTTTTTTAGTCTACTGTGCCTTTAAGAAATTTTTATAAATGTCCTTTGACATGTTAAATGGAAAGCAGCCCCCACACACAAGCTGCATATTTGCTGTTGGGTCTAATATTGTTTGCACTGCCTTCACCCTACTCTTCTGGCATTTAAGAATAATAGTATCCAATCTACCCTACCTTCTCCTTATTAGAGATGGGCGGTACCTCTTATTTTCTTTTCGATCTGATACCAACTACTTTTAGGCCAATATCGCCAATATCCTGGGTTGGGGAATAACAGAATACATGTAACAGGAATATGTATTTAAAATTCAAAATATAAATAACTGTATTCCACAACAGTTACAATTTAAATAATTGATATTTAGAAGTTACATTCAAAAAGTCTTTTGATTACTGAAGAGATTACTTTGCATTTTATTGTCATTTGTTTCATTTAATATTTCGTCCTTTCAGATGGAAAACATTTATACATAGAAATGATTTGATCCAAAGTGCATTTGATTAGCAGTGAAACACTTTCTTATGATGTGTTGCTTTCATACGAACAGACAGAGAAGTAAGTTTGGAGCAGAAGAAACAGAAATAAACTTTGCCATTTTACATGCACATGTTACCAGACACGATCATATTTTTTTATCAAGAAAATGAACTTTTTTTCTATTAAGACCTTTGATATTAGGGCAAAAATCTTATTTTTGATAATAATATTTGTATTGTTTTCCTGTAAAAATATCTAAAATCCTTAAAACCAATTTGATTAATATTGTTTTAGAAACAACACTGCATAAATATTTAGGTTTTTCAAAAAAAATATTTTTAACATATGTATTTTGTCCTACAGTGCTGAAGAGGTAATCCAAAGTATTTAGAATACGTTACTGACCTTGAGTAATCTAATGAAATACATTGCAAATTACATTTTACAGAATGAATGCTGGAACTAATTTATGTATACATTTATATATTTATGTTTATATAACACCAGCTCTATTACCAAGAAAGCCCAGCAGCATCTCTACTCTCTTCGAAGGCTGAGGAAAGCACATCTCCTATCCCCCATCCTCACTACATTCTATAGAGGGACTACTGAGAGCATCCTGAGCAGCTGCATCACTGCCTAGTTTGGGACTTGCACTGTTTCGGACCAAAAAGCCCTGCAGAGGATAGTGAAGACAGCTGAGAAGATCATTGGCCCGCGGCTGCATGCCCGTTGCACATGGCGCCCCAACCCAATTTGGAGGTGTCAGTAGTGACCATGACACATCGGGACACCTGCTGTAAGGGTACTCCTGTCCGCAGAAAAGTTGTTGCTTGCAGTTGTTGGTTGCGGCTGGAGAGGCGTTCCTTCTGTTGAAGGAAAGCCGTGACCACAACGTTGCCATGGTCACGTTCTCGCAGTGAGAACATGAGCCATCCACAAACGCTGCCTCGGTGTGATCACAGCCCAGACTTACAAGACAGCGCCTGTGACCATCAGAAGCGGAGAGCACTCTACCGCATCCAGGAACTGCACAGGGGCAGAAGGGCATCTTTATAAAGACGCATCCTGAAAAGAACATTCAACGCCAGCTGTGTATTACTCTTTCAGAGAAAATAAACTCTTTTAATTGTGCTGTCGAAGCACCCAGGGGCAAGCTGCACTACCGTGCAGAGAAGGGAAAAAGCCGCTGATATGCACCGTAAATCCAAAATCAATTGCACTCAGAGATTGGAGGAACAGTGCGTGACTCGCAGCTCGCTGCATACACAACCATCGACTCCGAAGAAAATTTCTGAATGAAACAGATGCAATTTGCTGCCTTTACACCCGCATGTCTGAGGGCGGGACATGCAAATTCTGTCTGCCAATTTCTCACTGGCCTTTTCTCATAGATCAGAGATGCAAAAGGCGCTCAAAAGAGACCCTTAGTGTCGCTTCTTCAACACAACATCGAAGTGAGTGACAGAAGGAGAACAGGACAATAGGCACATTAAGAGACAGTGCAGCATCGACCAGTACACATTTGTAATCGAGTAGTGCAAAAATATGACACTTTCTAAAATGATAAATGTAAACATAACATACTATGAAATAGTGTTCTATGGACATAGCAGTTATTGAGGTATCAGCCAGGTATAAAGTGACAATTAATTAAAGTGCAACTCTGTACATGTGCAAAAGTTGGATGGTTTACAGGTGTGTATGTGTGTCAGTCCAGTCTCTGAGTATTGAGGAGTCTGATGGCTTGGGGGAAGAAGCTGTTACACAGTCTGGCCGTGAGGGCCAAAATGCTTCAGTACCTCTTGCTAGAGTGCAGGAGGGTGAAGGGTTTGTGTGAGGGGTGTGTGAGGTCATCCACAATGCTAGTTGCTTTGCGGATGCAGCGTTTTGTGTAAATGTCTTTGATGGAGGAAAGAGAGACCCTAATTATCTTCTCAGCTGTCCACACTATCCTCTGCAGGGCTTTGCGGTCCGAAATGGTGCAAGATCCAAAGCAGGCAGTGATGCAGTTGCTCAGGATGCTCTCAATAGTCCCTCTATAGAATGTAGTGAGGATGGGGGGTGGGAGATGTGCTTTTCTCCAACTTCGAAGAAAGTAGAGATGCTGCTGGGCTTTCTTGGTAATAGAGCTGATGTTGAGGGACCAGGTGAGGTTCTCCGCCAGGTGAACACCAAGGAATTTGGTGCTCTTTAAGATCTCCACAGAGGAGCCGTCAATGTTCAGCAGAGAGTGGTCACTCTGTGCTCTCCTAAAGTCAACAACCATCTCTTTTGTTTTGTCTACATTCAGAGACAGGTTGTTGGCACTACATCAGTCTTTTAGCCACTGCACCTCCTCTCTGTATGCTGACTCGTCATTCTTGCCGATGAGACCCACCACGGTCGTGTCATCGGTGAACTTGATGATGTGGTTCGAGTCGTGAGTCAGCAGAGTGAACAGCAGTGGACTGAGTACACAATCGGCTGGGGTAAGACAGAGCACCTGGTCGTTGGGAGGAGGGGTGGTCATCCTCGCCACCATGTAGTTCTGCGCATCAAACCGAGAGCATTCAGCACATCTAGAAGGGAGGCATCTTTGTCACAGGCAACTGATGTTGTCCTGTAGTTGGTGATGGCCTGGATGCCCTGCCACATGCACCACGTGTCGCCTCTGTCCTGGAAGTGACTATGGATTCTCTGTGCATGTGCACGCTTTGCCTCTCTGATGGCCCAGGACTGTTTGGCCCATGATGTTCTTAGGGCTGCCTTTTCACCTGCTCTGAAGGCGGATTCTCAGGTCCTCAGCAGCACACGCACCTCCACAGTCATCCACGGCTTCTGGTTGGAGCGTGTGGTGAGTCATTAGAAAAAAAATATTGATATCAAAACTTGAAAATAACAAAACAATTGAAGATAAATGTCATATAAAGGTAGGGCTACTAAACATTAGATCTTTTTCATCCAATGCACTAATTGTAAATTAAATTATTACGGATCATAGTTTAGATTCACTCTGAATTAAACCTGGCTTAAACCAGATGAATATGTTAGTTTAAATGTCTAAAAATAAGGTTACTGTTATAAACATGAGCCTCGCCTTAAAGGTGGAGGAGGGGGTGTTACAATTTACAGTGATGTTTTTGGTGTTACTCAGAGGTCAGGATATAAGTTAAATTCTTTTGAACTGATAATGCTTAATGTGACATCATCAGATACAAATAAAACATCTCTGTCATATTTTGGTCTTGCTACATTATTATGATTTCCTTAGAGAATGTGATGATTTTCTGTCAGATCTAGTAGTTACTGTGGATAGAGCTTTAATCTTTGGCAACCAACATTCACATATATAAAGAAAATGATTAATTGGGATTAGCATTCATCGATAGTCTTAACTCTGTTGGGGTCAGACAAAATGTGATAGTATCAACTCATCGCCATAATCATATGCTATATTTAATTATGTCATATGGAATTGATGTTGATAATATAACAATTCTGCCACAGAGCAATGACATCTCAGATCATTACCTCGTCTCCTGTATGCTACACTTAGCAAAGATCACTCAATATATGCAGCATTATCGATCGGGTAAAACTATTCTTTTGACCACTAAAGATAGATTTACTAATAACCTTCCAGATTTGTCTCAAATACTCAGTAATTTAGAGGAAATTTTAGAAGAACTTTGATGTAATCACAGAAAATATAGATACAGTCTTCTCTAGCACTCTTGATAATGTCACCCCCTTTGATAAAATAAAATTAAAGAGAAAAGCCCTGCACCGTGGTACAATAAACACATTCGTGTTCTCAAGAGAGCAGCTCAAAAAATGGAGCACAAGTGGAAGAGTACAAAATTTGACCTCTGCCAAGTCTGCATATTTAAGCAAACTCATAAAAAATAACCACAATAATCCTAGGTGTTTAATCAGTACTGTGGAAATATTAGTAAGGAATAAAGCTTAGACTGAACCAGACATTCCATCGCAGCACAGTAGTAAAAACTTTATACATTTCTTTAATGATAAATTTGAACTCATCAGAAAAAAAACAGGAATTATGCAACCAGCTGCAATAGCAACTCTGAAGACAGTGTTTCATATAATTCCCCATGAGTAACTTTCATTGTACTAATCATTTGCTGTCATAGTGTCCTAAGAGCAAAACAAACTTATCAAAACATCAATATCACCAACATTATGTTAGATTCAATACCAACCAAGCCATTAAAAGAGGTGTTTCCTGTAATATCAGAACCTCTTAATATTATTAACTCATTATCCTTAGGGCATGTCCCTACAAAAGCATAAGATAGCAGTTATTAAACCACTTATCAAGAAACCATAGCTTGATCCTGGAGAGATGGCTAATTATTGACTAATCTGAAATGTCCCATTTACATACAGAAGTTTACATACACCTTAGCCAATATATATTTAAACTCAGTATTTCACAATTCCTGACAATTAATCGTAGAAAACGTTTGCTGTCTTTGGTCATTTATGATCACTATTTTTTTTTATGAAAGTGAAATGTCAGAATAATAGTAGAGAGAATGATTTATTTAATCTTTTATTTTGTTCATCACATTCCCAGTGGGTCAGAAGTTTACATACACTGTTAGTATTTGGTATTTTAAATTGTTTAACTTGGATCAAACATTTTGGGTAGCCTTCCTCAAGCTTCTCACAATAAGTTGAGGGAATTTTGGCCCATTCCTCCAGACAGAACTGCACTTGCTTTTTCAATTCTGCCAACAAATGTTCTATCGGATTGAGGTCAGGGCTTTGTGATGGCCACTCCAATGCCTTGACTTTGTTGTCTTTAACCCTCTGGGGTCGACGGACGCATCAGCGCATCCTGCTGGATTTGTTCGTCATTACAGCGGAAACAAAATAAATCCGTCATTTTGGGCATACAGACAAACATCATATAACATCGTATACCATCAAATAACATCATATCAGATAGACATCATTAGAGACTATAAAGGGTCTACTTTTATTTGTGTACACTCACAATAACAACAAAACCTTGTACTTTTGTAAAATAAAGAAAATAAAAAGGGTGAGCTGTCAGCAGTCTCTGGTTTTGGGAGCATATATCTGAAACATGTCACAAAAATTTACTGAAACTCTGCAAATACTTATCACACAAACATGAAACATATGTCTAAAGAAAGCTTAAAATGTCTAAATTTAAAACAAATATTCTCCTGCAATGTAATATGTATAAAACTAAGCGATGTACAGTTTCTCCTGGCTCAGCTAATTATCTCTAATGTGATCACACCCATGGACAGAGGGCGCTATTCATAAGATAATATGCTGAGACGATCAATGCAAATGGTAAACGCCCCGACTGTGCCTTAAAAACAAAGTTCATTCACTTTTCTGCACATTTGAAAGACAGCACGTTACACAAGTATCATAGTGATGAAGAGTTCAAATTTCCCTCAGAAGAAGAGCAGGACTCCGATGAACGCTTGTATTTTGAAGAGAGACTTGATCCAGCCGAGGATACAGTTTTGGACGAGTAAGTCATATAGTTTTCATTAGCTGACATGCTATTTTATATAAACATGTACATATATTACTAGTGGGACTGTTTCCAGACTTGCCAGCCAAGATTCAGAGTATTGAAATTTGAAATATGTCTAATAATCAAGTTTTAGTTACATTTAAATGCTGTTTCGGCTAAAGCAGGTATTTAAATTGTATGCTGTATGACATAAATATGATATATGTAATATGATATAAAATAATATGAATGATTACATTATATTTTAACTAGTGTTTCTGCTGCCTCATTATCATCAACAAAGCTTGTGCTTGTAAATATGTGTTCAGGTTAAATGAGTAAAATGCACTTTAAATATGCCCATATTAGAAAATCAGCTTTGATCACAAATTGCATTTTACAATACATTCAAATAGAAAACGTCTAGGTTACGTATGTAACCTCCATTCCCTGATGGAGGGAACGAGACGTCGTGTCGAAGAAGCGACACTAGGGGTCTCTCTTGAGCGCCGAAAGATGCCTCTGATCTATGAAAAAAGGCCAATGAGAGTTGGCGAACAGTATTTGCATACCCCGCCTCCGGATACGGATATAAAGGTGAGGGAAATACGCTCGTTCATTCAGGATTTTTATGAGTGTTCCGGGCACCTCAGCAGCTCGGCTCAGCGACGTGGCCAGGAAGACACAACGTCTCGTTCCCTCCATCAGGGAACGGAGGTTACATACGTAACCTAGACGTTCCCCGTCTGTCGCTCACTTCGACATCGTGTCGAAGAAGCGACACTAGGGGTCCACTTCAAAACCGTGTACGTGTACTGCTTACACAGAAGCGGGCAGGTATTTCTACGTGCACAAGCGACCAACTGTGTTCAGGCTGCACGTACTCTTCCCCAATGCCCCAAAAAAGTCATCAGAATCCTTTTGGTTACCCTAGGGGGGAACAAGGTGACGCTCCCAACTAGGGAATGGGCCAAGCCTGGCTGGGCCTCTTTTCTCTCTATGTTTTCTCGGCATAGAGCAAGAGCAGCCGGGGCCCTTACCGCATCGAGGGAAGGGGGTCTTATCCCGAATTCCTATTCTTTTAGGGGGAAAAGACCCTGCGGAGGCCACACCCACCCGAAAGGGGAGGTAGAGGTGGCAAAATACATCACATGGCCTCTTGGGTCACATGTGGGAAGAATGGCGCGGTGGTAGATCCAACCTCGAGTAGGGGGGAGTTGCTACAACACGGCGACTGGAGGGCAGCAAAGGACTGCCTAAGGGAGACGCGGGTCAGCTCGTAAGGTGACCGTACCGCAGAAGTACACACAGGAGGAGTCCCGTAGGAGGCCTGATCTGTGGAGCACCTATTCCAGTAGGGGTAGCCTGGGGTACCCATAGTGGACTGGGCCAGCAAGTTCCTCCGCTGAACTGCTGTGCTGGCCCAAAGGGCTAAGGAGGAATCAACCAGGGACCTAGGTCTTCTGGGAAAGAAGCGCACTGTTTTGCCTCGGCAGAGGGAAACGGCGCTGGAACAAGCGATTCACCCGGTCAGACCGTCGACGTGTACCGAGTTCTACGGGCTCTGACCTGAGAAAACACGGGACGAGACTGACTCAACCCTGAGATTGTAATATCTCGTAAAGGTGTTAGGTGCTGCCCAGCCCGCAGCTCTGCAAATGTCTGCTAGGGAGGTGCCCCTAGCCAGTGCTCATGAGGATGCCACGCTTCTAGTAGAGTGGGCTCGAACCCGCAGAGGGGGTGGCACGGCCTGGGTGTGATAGGCCAGCAGAGTGGCGTCCACCACCCAGTGGGACAACCTTTGTTTGGAGACAGAGTTCCCTTTCTGCTGTCCTCCAAAGCAGACAAAGAGCTGTTCAGAGCGCCTGAAGCTCTGGGTGCGTTCCAGGTAGGCACGCAAGGCACGTACCGGACACAGCAGTGAGGGGGCTGGGTCTGCCTCCTCCCGGGGCAGCGCTTGTAGGTTCACTACCTGATCCTGAAGGGCGTGGTAGGAACCTTGGGCACATGGCCCGGTCGAGGTCTTAGGATCACATGAGTATCTGCCGGACCGAGCTCCAGGAAAGTGTCGTTAGTAGAGAACGCTTGCAGGTCCCCGACCCTCTTGATGGAAGCGAGCGCGATCAGCAGGGCCATCTTTTTAAGGAGAGGGCCCTGAGCCAACTGATTCTAGCGGCTCGGGGGGGATCTCTGAAGACCGGCGAGGACCACCGAGAGATCCCAGGAGGGGAACAGGTTTGGCCGGGAGGGGTTTAACCTCCGGGCACCTCTTAGGAACCTGACGATTAAGTCGTGCTTACCCAGAGACTTGCCGTCTACTGGGTCGTGGTGAGCTGCGACAGTGGCAACATACACCTTCAAGGTGGACGGGCCTCCCCTCCAACCTCTCCTGGAGGAACAGGAGCACCGACCTAACTGTGCACCTCTGTGGGTCTTCTGCCCAGGAAGAACACCAATTCGCGAACAGATGCCATTTCAGGGCGTAGAGTTGCCTGGTAGAAGGGTCTCTGGCTTGGTTGATCGTGGCTACGACCGTGGTGGTAGACCAGCTAGATCTTCCGCATCCCGTTCAGGGGCCAGACGTGGAGGTTCCAAAGGTCTGGGTGCGGATGCCAGAGCGTGCCCCGTCCCTGAGAAAGGTCCTTCCTCAGGGGAATTCACCAGGGAGGGGCTGTCGCGAGGAGTACAAGGTCCGAGAACCAGGCCCGGGTGGGCCAGTAAGGAGCCACGAGAGTGACTTGCTCCTCGTCCTCCCTGACCTTGCACAGCACCTGTGCAAGAATGCTCACTGGGGGAATGCGTACTTGCGCAGCCCCACCAGCCAGCTGTGTGCCAGTGCATCTGCCCCGAGGGGAGCCTCTGAGCGGGCGTACCAGAGCGGGCAGTGGGAGGTCTCTCGGGAGGCAGAGGGGTCTACCTGGGCCTTGCCGAACCGTTCCCAAATCAGCTGAACCGAGTGGGGGTGAAGCCTCCACTCTCCGCCAGGCAAGCGTTGTCGTGACAGCGCGTCCGTTATCACATTGAGGTTGCCGGGGATGTGAGTGGCACGCAGCGACTTGAGTCGGTGCTGGCTCCAAAGGAGGAGACGACGGGCGAGTTGTGACATGTGGCGGGAGCGTACGACGCCTTGGCGATTTATGTACGCGACCGCAGTGGTGCTGTCCGACCTGACAAGGATATGTTCATCCCGACTTAACGGGAGAAACTTCCGCAGGGCCAAAAGGACGGTCAACAACTCGAGGCAGTTGATGTGCCAACGCAGCTGGGCCCCTTTCCAATGGTCTGAGGCTGCATGCCCGTTGCAAAAGACGCCCCAACCCAATCTGGAGTCATCGGTCATGACCAGGACGCGTCTGGACACCTGCTGTAGGGGCACTCCAGCCCGTAAGAAACAGAGGTCTGTCCAGGTGTTGAATGTCTGACGGCAGGTGGGGGTGATTGTTACCCGGTGCGTGCCGTGGCGCCATGCTCGTCTCGGGACTCGGGTCTGGAGCCAGTGTTGGAGCGGTCTCATATGCATCAACCCCAGAGGCGCGACCGCCGCGGAGGATGCCATATGCCCCAGGAGCCTCTGGAAAAGTTTTAAGGGGACCGCTATGCCTGGCCTGAAGGCAGCGAGGCAGTTCAACACTGACTGGGCACGCTCGTTGGTGAGACGTGCCGACATTGAGACCGAGTCTAACTCCATCCCGAGAAAAGAGATGCTCTGAACTGGAGTGAGCTTGCTCTTTTCCCAGTTGACCTGAAGCCCCAGACGGCTGAGGTGCCTGAGCACCTGGTCTCTGGGTGCATAGTAACTCTCGCGAGTGGGCCAGAATGAGCCGGTCGTCGAGGTAGTTGAGTATGCGGATGCCGGCTTCTCGGAGCGGGGCAAGAGCTGCCTCTGTGACTTTCGTGAAGACGCGAGGGGACAGAGACAGGCCGAAGGGAAGGACTTTGTACTGATACGCCTGGCCCTCGAACGCAAACCGCAGGTAGGGGCGGTGTCGGGGCAGGATGGAGATGTGGAAGTACACGTCCTTCAGGTCTACCGCTGCAGTTTGTGCAACGCTTGGTTGAAAACTCGCAAGTCCAAGATTGGTCGTAAGCCGCAGCCTTCCTTGGGTACGATGAGGTAATGGCTGTAGAAACCCTCCTTCATCTCGGTTGGAGGGACAGGCCCTATCGCGTCTTTGGCCAGAAGAGTCGCGGTTTCCGCGCACAGGGACTGGGCATGTTTGCCGTATATTGCGGAAAAGCGGACGCCCATGAAGGGGGGAGGGGGCCTGGCAAACTGAATTGTGTAACCGAGTCGGATGGTCCGGGCCAGCCAGCGAGACGGGTTGGGAAGTGAAAGCCACGCGTCCAACCTCTGCGCTAGGGGCACCAAGGGGACGATTAATTTGATGTACCCGGCAGGGCTTTGCAGCGGGGCGGAGCAGGTAGGGCAGCGTTGGGCGGCGACAGGGCGACCCGCAGCTGGGGTGCTGAGAAAGACTCAAAGCACTTACCTTGCTCCGCACACCCGGCAGGGGGCGGGTTAGTGACTGAGGAGGAGGTCCCGGGTAGGCGTCCTCTAGACTCGTCAGAACCGGCCGGCCGGGGGGGGGCAGTCGTGGGGTGGAGACGGGTGGTCCGTGTCCAGGAAGCCGGGACTGCTGAGATCTGGTGGCAGAGTGCCGTGAGAACGGCATTTGCGGGCCAGGTAACCCAGAGACAAAAGGAAATAGCTTGTTACAGAGAATATGAGAATGTGAAAACTGATTCGACAAAAAAATTCTCCTCCCGGCCCTCCACCGGGGACGGAGCGGTCTTACCACCTCCGGAGCTAACATCTTGGTCCCTGGGTTGAGCGTCTACGGACAGCCTGGGAGCCTTCCGGGTCCTCGAGGGGGTCCGTGAGATGGGGGCGTCTGCTTCCTGAGGAGTGCTCGACGCTGGGGCCGAGAGCTGGGCCTGGATTGAGGCGGAGCAGGGTGTTTCATAGCCGCAGGAGGATGCCCTCGGCGAGCAGACGGGGCATGGCCCATGGCAGCAGGCTTGCGGCGGGACAGGATGTGCGGTGGCCTCTGTCTGCTTCACCGCTGAGGACTGCTGGGCAGAGTCGTCAACGGTGGCGCCGAATGGATGGAGCTGGGAGACGGGGGTGTGGGAGAAGGTGTGCCTTGTCTACCTCCCGCATTTCGACCAGGTCCAGTCCACAGATGCATTTCTGGACCACAAGGGGTGGCCATTGCCTGTTCGAGTGCCAGCGCTTCTGACTTCCGTGGCCCGGGGGCACGGTTGGTCATCCAGTGCAGTTCCTGCAGCACATCAAGAACAGGACTACCCAAGGTGCAAGTTTGAAGTGCCTTGGCCTGGCGTTGGTTGCAGGAAGGGCCGTGGCGTACAGAGTGGAAGTTCCACCGCGAGGGTAGTGAGAGCGGAGGAGCAAAGAAGCCTTGGCTTTGCTCAACTCGTCATGCACGTCCGAGAAGAAAGGAACCGGGGGGGGGGGGCGTGGCTGTGAGCGGCGCACCTGCCCGTGGGACCGATCAAGTAGCCCGGGAAAGCATAGCGGATCTCCGTGCGTCATGCTCAGGCTGGGTGGCAGACACGAAATGTGGCGGCCCAGGCGAGTGATCAGCATCCGATGCCGCTGTAACGCTCTCCGATGCAGCGGTGATGTCATCCAATTCTGAAGCAAGCAAGCGTGCTGGGGAGGCGGGCGGTTCGAGGGGGTTTACCCGTCATAGTCCCCAAATCGCCTTCATCGCCCGCGGCACCTGCGCCGATCCCATAGGAAGAAGGTGGAGCGCGGGGGGCGGCTGAAGTGGTGCGACCGCAATGTTATAACGGCCATGTTCTCACACTGAGAATATGAACCATTGGAGAGAATGCTCATTCCGGGCTCAAACGGAAGCAAATAAGAGTGCCGGGGAGGCGGGTGGTTTGAGGGGGTTTACCCGGTGAACAGAGCCCGTCATTGTCCCCAAATCGTGTTCATCGCCCACGGCGCCTGCATCAATCCCGTAGGAAGGAGGCGAGGCACGGGGGGCGGCTGAAGTGGCTTTCTCTCATTGCAAAGAAAGCCACACGACCGCAATGTTGGCATGGCTATGTTCTCGCACTGAGAACATGAACCATTCATAAAACGCTGCCTGCGTGTGATCGCAGCCCAGGCATGCAAGACAGCTTTTTATGACCGAAAGAGGTGGGGAGAAATCACCGCATCCAGAAACTACACAGGGGTGGAAATGACATCTTTATAAAGACGCGTCCTGAAAAGGACGTTCAATGCCGTTGTGTAATGCTCTTTCAGAGAAATAAACTCTTAAATAAACTCTTAAATAAAATCACTCTCAACTCTTTTAACTCTGCGCTGTCGAAGCGCCCAGGGGCAAACTGCACGCCGGCAGTGAAGAGAAAAGCCGCTGAAGTGCACTGTAAATCCAACAGCAAAGCAGAGCGCCAGAGGATCAGAAGTAGGATCAGTTTGTGTCATTCGCAGCTGACTGCATACACACGACCATCGGCTCCGAAGAAAATTACTGAATGAACGAGCGTATTTCTCTTGCCTTTATATCCATATCCGGAGGCGGGTTATGCAAATACTGTTCGCCAACTCTCATTGGCCTTTTTTCATAGATCAGAGGCATCTTTCGGCGCTCAAGAGAGACCCCTAGTGTCGCTTCTTCGACACGACGTCGAAGTGAGCGACAGACGGGGAACTGTTCTTTTAAATTGTAATAATAGTTCACAATATCATTGTTTTTTACTGTATTTTGGATCAAATAAATGGAGTCTTGGTGAGAAGAAGAGACTTCTTTTAAACGGTTGTGTAGGTCTAATATTAAGTTAAGTCTTTATATAAAGAAAATGAATAGTCTGATTGCTTCTTTTAACTTAAAACTTGATTTTGATCATTAAGTCTCCTCACATTCATTCTCTTTCTGTCACATTCCTCATTGATAGGCCCAGGAGAGGGGTCTTTTGTCTCCTTAGGTGTGAATTACAATCAATATTCATGATAGTTCACACCTCCTCGCATATGACCTTTCTAACACTAACAGTGTCTTACAAAAGTTAAATTTACTATATTGTTTTGTATGAATGAGTGATCAGGATGGTTTTCACATCATTTTGTAGCAAAATCTCTAGGCTACAAGATCCAGTTCCCAAAAGGCTTGTGAACAAATGTTGAGTATGTTATATGGCTTTATTTCAATGACATAAAAATTTTGTTTTTTCAAAAACCATGCATAAACGTTATTTTCTCAAAAATACAAACATGTAGACACATGTTGCTCACATATTATTGTAGCCCAGTTTGTGCAGAATACAGTGTTATCCATTAATGTGTTTTTAAGCAACTGAAAAAAGCACAAAGGTCAAGGCATGTCTAAACTTCTCCAGGGCCCAAAACACCCTCAGGCAAAGCCATTTTGCCACAACTTTGGAGGAATGCTTGGGGTCATTGTCCATTTGGAAGACCCATTTGTGACCGATCTTTAACTTCCTGGCTGATGTCTTGAGATGTTGCTTAAATATATACACATAATTTTCCTTCCTCATGATGCCATCTATTTTGTGAAGCGCACCGGTCCATCCTGTAGCAAACCACGCCCAAAACATGATGGTGCCACCCTCATGCTTCACGGTTGGGACAGTGTTCTTCGGCATGCAACCCTTACTCTTTTTCAGGTGAACCTGATTTTGTTTCTGAGGTCTTGGCTGATTTCTTTTGATTTTCCCATGATGTCAAGCAAAGAGGTACAGAGTTTGAAGGTAGGCCTTAAATACATCCACAGGTACACCTCCTATCAGAAGCTAATTGACTAATTGTCTAAAGACTTGATTTTATTTTCTGGAATTTTCCAAGCTGCTTAAAGGCACAGTTAACTTAGTGTAAGTAATATTCTTAGCCACTGGAATTGTGATAGAGTCAATTAAAAGTAAAATAATCTGTCTGTCACTGTTTTACAGTGAATGGCATCTAAGTTAATATTATTCAATTTGTTTTTCCTGTCTCAACCTCAGGATACATCTCCTGAGGTTACCAGAGCCTGCCAAGATCCAGCTATGGTCCTGCCTGGTGTCAGACTGAGGTCTTGCCTGAGTCCCACTACTAAATGTTTCTGAGTGATTATGACTAACTGCAGTCTGTGCCAGCCAGATATCAATTTAGTCTACTACAATGGACTTTGCAGACTATGTACTGATGTCAGCACCAACCGTCAGACATGGGATACTTCACTGGACACTGCCGGAAACTTGGACTTAAGATGGACTCCACCGGAAATTAATCTGCTGCAAACTGCTGTGCTCCTTACTGACCTGCCTGCATCACCTTGATCAAAGGATGGACTAGACCCTTGAAATGGAATACATAGATAAAAAATCAATTGCAGCCTTCATCAGCCAACTAAAAATTGACAATTCATCTCTTTGCCTATCCATGGTTAATTAAAATTCTAAGACTTTAGTCATTAATCTTACGGTTTACACAAAAGCTTTTTGTTTAAGCATTGGACCCTAACACTTACTTAGTTTATTAATTTAAAATCTTTACTTGAACTATTGTACTGCACATAAATATCGCAGTGTCTTGGTTTCTGTCATAACCTCCATTCCCTGATGGAGGGAACGAGATGTTGTGTTGATGTAGTGACACTAAAGGTCACTCTTGAAAGCCTCGGTTACCTCTTGTCTTTGAGAAATGGCCAATGAGAATTGGTGAACAGAATTTGCAGGTAATAATGTGTCGGGAGGCAGAAGCGCATCCCAAGGCTTGGGTGCTGAGAACGACTCAAAGCACTTAACTACCTCCGCTCACCCAACAGGAGGCGGGTTAGAAACTGAGGAGGAGGTCCTGTAGGGACATCTTCAGAACTCGTCAGCGCTGGCCTGCCATGGCTGGACAGTCGCTGGTCCAGAGGCAAGATGACTGCGTCCAGGGATTCGGGACTTTAAGACTTTGGTGCCAGGGTGCTGTGAGAATGGCGCACACTGGCTAGATGACCCAGGAGCGGACGAGCGAGGAGGTCAGTTCCGGGCAGTAAAAGGTGTTGTCCACGAACTCGGCGGCTCGTCATGCACTTCCAGGAAGGAAGTTACGTGGGGCGGGGGGAGTATGGGGCATGGCTATGTGCGGTGTCCTATCCCGAGGACCCGATCAAGTAGCCATGGGGGGGGGGGGTGGGGGGGGGTGTGCGGAGGTTTCCAGTCCACTTCAAGTCCCGGCGGCCCGGGAAAGCATAGCAGACATCCGTGTGTCAGGCTAAGACAGCAGACTGAAGACGACAGCCCAGGCGACTCATCAGCATCAGACGCCGCTGTGGCACTCCAATTCCGGGGGCTCGAAGGAGAATGCCGGCTGGCCACGAGACGAGCTGCACTGATCTCGTGGACTGCACAGTATGCAGAGAGGAGAAAGCCACTGGAATTCGCCATAGATCCTGACAGACGCTAGGGGTCTCTCTTGAGCGCCGAAAGATGCCTCTGATCTATGAAAAAAGGCCAATGAGAGTTGGCGAACAGTATTTGCATACCCCGCCTCCGGATACGGAAATAAAGGCAAGGGAAATACGCTCGTTCATTCAGTAATTTTCTTCGGAGCCGATGGTCGTGTGTATGCAGTCAGACGCTCGCCTGCTCCCTTTATACCCGTATGTCCGGGGGCAGGGCATGCAAATTCTGTTTGCCAACTTGACATTGGCCTTTTCTCAGAGGTTCAGAGGTACGCGAGTCCCTTAGAAGAGACCCCATTTGTCACTACAGTCGACACAATGTCGAGTGAGTAACAGAAGGGGAACTAATGTTGTTAACTACCAGTGTCTGACTTTTTTCTTGTCTGCTGCTTTTGACATCACAGCTCATGCACAGAATAGTCAAGGGCTTGGGACTGTGCATGGTCTTATGATGTCATTCAGCCAATAAGCATTGTCAGGACGAACAGGGCTATCAATAAAAAAATGGAAAATGTAATTAATCATGCTCCTTAACCCATATGCAAATTCCATAATAAGGAATTTTCCAACTATCAGAGAATTCAAGCCTTAAGTACCACCTTCATGTTTTTACGAGTGGCAGTGATCATGGGGCAGTCAGCACAGTCATTACCAAAAGCTGGCAGCACAAAATGAGCATGACTCTGTCACACAGCACAAATTCTTGTGTTCATAGATAGATTATTGTGTTCCACAAACACAATGCAAGCAAACACAATGCAGATGTATTTTTAAGTACTTTTACCTCGACACAGAGTCAATAAAATTGGAATAAAACCAAATATAACATATATATATAAATATATTGACTTCAAAGTCCATTTTTGTACTGTGTATTCAATGCTTTACTCATCTACCACAGTAATGGAATAGCAGTTTGTGTTCAGATGTTCAGGAAGTGCTCTCTGTCTAGATTTTAATGGAAAGCATCCAAATCCACATCCAGCCTCTAATCAAACATAATCGCTAATCAGCATTTCCTCCCCTTTTTCCTCCGGAAGCATGTACTTGATTTGGTAGCACTGGGTACTCTGTGCGGCTGGCGTATGCAGAGGCGTATGAAATGATTCTGCCGCATAATGGAAATTATGAGGCTTTGGCTACAGAGAAAGGCAGAGAAGGGTGAATTAGGAGAATGAGTGAGCTCTAATGGAATGCAAATGACATCCAGCAGAGATGATAAGCTGGGCGAGATAGTGGAAGGTAAGTGCAACAAGCCCATCTCAGTGCTGTGTAAATCACTTAGAGTGTGACTTCCCTTGAGCCACGCAAATTTCACGAGGAACAGGAATAACAGAGGGACAAAAAGAAAAAGTGAATGGATAAAAGATTGCAGAAAGGAAAAGTGTTCTCAAAAATAAATGATAAAGAAGTTTTTACTGTGATTTTTTCATCAATAAAAACCTAGTTGATAGGTTTTCTTATGCCCCTATGCTACTCTTTTCTTATATCTTCTCTTTGCACTATCATTCTTATTCCAAGAACAATAGTAGGTCAAATTATTATTATTTGTTTACTTGTTTTTATTTAATTTTTGTAATTTTTTTGGGCCATCTACTGATGGGTAAAAACAGTGGCTGTTTTTTTTTTTTTTATTATTATTATGTATTATTATTATTTCACCAGATGTTTTATTTCAAATACATACAATAACTCACTATATGAAAATGAAAAAACATGCAAAGCATCAAAACTTGCAATCTCAGAATCATATTCAATCAATAAACCATGTTTCCAGTACATAATGCATTGCTGAATTTAAACAGCAGGGCATCGTTTAAAAATCCAAATGAACAGTCAAACTGTTCTGTTCATCTGTTTTTCTTTTCAAATGTGTTTCTGAATATTGCCAAAAGCCAATCCGAGATGTGTTAGTTTCCCACCCTGTGAGCAAGGGATCCGATTCCCAATTTAACGTTCATTGATAACTATTTCACATCAGAACCAAAAATGAGAATCATTCTTGAGAGGGTGTATAAATGTCTTTCTTTCATTCCCATGGAGCCCAGCCCTGACCTAAATTCTCAGGAGACTGAAGTGATTTGTATTTTGTAAGGCTGGTGAAGCAATGATTAATTTAACAAGCAACCTGTGTTAACAGTTTTTTTATTCATTCATACGCAAATGTCTGCTGGCAAGTCCGGGACTGTGCTGGTTTGACAGTTATGTCTCTGCTCACCTAAGAAATGGGGCCAACTCTTCTAGAGAAATCAAATCAAATCACTTTATTGTCACACTACTGTGTACACAAGTGCAACAGTAGGTGAATGTCTTGTGTGCAGTTCCGAGCAACATTGCAGTAATGACAGTGACGAGACATAAACCACTTTACAATAACAACATATTTACACAACACAATTTACATAACAAATGTACACATACTTACACAACAATTTACATATCAAATGTACACAATACGTACAATGTAGAATACACATACACTAGATAAGGGTATAAATATATATATACACTAACTGAATTGGGATACACTAACTGAATTGGGAAAATAAATAAAGAGAGAGAGACAGAGAGAGAGAATAAAAAAAATTACTTTTCAACTACTTATGTCAGCCAGCTGAGAGAATATGATTAAGTCTCTTTTGTTAAGCAATGTCTCAGAGAAATATATGTCTGACTTTCTATTATTATTTTTCAAAAAATATGATGAGAAATATGTTGACTGTTATATTTGCTGACAATGATGGTAATAAATACAGTGATTGAAGATAAACAATCCAAGAATTGGATTGTACATCCATGAATTCCAAATGTCATTTTCCACTTGGAAACACATTATTTTGTGAGTTTAATGTTTTAGATAATTCACAGAAAATATTAGTCATTCAGTTAATTTTTAGCTACTTTTGAATAAAACAATAAAACCTTATTTGGAAATAGTTTTGCACTCATTTGTGCAAAATGTAACCAAATGTTCAAGATTCAAGAATGTTCAACCCACTACTGAATGACCACTATTCTCAATATTGTCTCCCTGAGTGTTTATAATGGTTACAGCCCTGAATTTGGGGTCTAAAGGTAATGATTAACTTAAACTCTATTTTGCATTGTATAATAAAGAGCATTGACAGGATAAAGACCAATGCTATGCTAACAGCAGATGGCAGCAAACACAATAAATATTTTTGTAATTTTTGTTTGGTCGATGATTTCTTAATGCCTGCAGTGGCAACATCAAAGGAATAAAAGCAATTCTACTTAATCTAGTGACACCCAAAGTATTTTATTTCACGTTAAAAGCCTCTTGCAATGCCTCTACGTATCTGAAATTCTGAAATTATTACTGGATTTCAAAGACATGCATTTCAAGGACATCTGTGCAATGTTGCTATAGAAACTCCGGTGCATGTAGTGCCAGGTAATGAATTGCTGATTAATAGCAAACAAATAAACAATAAATAAAAAAATAACTAGAATCTGGAGAGGGACTTGCCAAATTTAGGCTCTTGAGTTATATATACTGTATACTCTTACCCACCCGTGCCCAGTATCGTGAACACAAAAAAACAAAATCTGGTTCTAATTGTAAAATTATGATAAAAATACTCCAAATGCCCAGTGTATGCCAAATGTAGTCGATATAAAGAACACTTTTTTGAAAAACATTTGTTAAGATAATTGTCCTCATGCGGATTTCTGTCAGCCCTCTTTTTATGGTGAATTCCCTGGCTCTGGTTTCTATAGAAACCAAACAATGTAGGGGAGAAATTGGGGGGGGGGGGGGGGCAATTTACTACATAATGGGAAAGGCACACAAAAAAGACCTTGTGCATGTTTATGAGATATGAAATCTTTTGGTCCTCAAGGCATGCATTCGTATATATTAACATTCGCAGAATAATAAATGGTTTTACTCACTGAGTATAAAGAAAGTCTATTTCAGATTGACAACAATGCATACATGTATTTACACATTTTCCCCATGTGATATTTGTTACATATTGGATTGTGCATTTCAATCCATATGTTGAATACTGTTGGCATTTAATCAGAAGAAGGTATTATACAATCTGTTGAACTATGGATCTAGGGTCATAAGTATCAGGATGGAGACAAAAAGGTCACTTGGTTGTCTTGATGCTTGCAGTGCTTCTGAAAAGGGGGGGGGGGGGTGAAATGTCTGCAGGTCTCTAACCTCCCTTCTGTGTCCTGTGAGAAGTCCCTGTTCATGGGTCAAAGGCAGATCACCCTGGGGGACATTACCTTTTTTCATAGAAATCTCCAGTTTGACACTGTCAGACATTCTTGTTGGAGGTTTATTTTTAGGTGAATGAAAACAGAAGACTTCAAAGACATTACACAAAGAACTCGCATTTGACTGACGTTAAGTTAAAATAGGCAGATGAAAATGGAAGTACAAGAGGCAGAATTAAAATGACATTCCAGGTCATTTGCATAAATTCATTGTGTACATGCTTAACAATGAAAGGTTAGTAATTTATTTTCAGTAGTATATCGGTAACACTTTACAATAAGGTTGGATCCAATAACATTAGATAATGCATGAAGCAGCGTGAAACAACATAAGACATTTTTTTTAACAGCATTTATTAATCTTGATTAATTTATAAATATAGAACTGTTAATTGTTAGTTCAAAATGCATTAACTATGTTAATTTATCAATGTATATATAAATTCATAATTTAGACAAGACCCCCCCAAAAAAAAAAAAAAAAATTAATAAAAATTGTGGTGAAAGTATTGTTCAGTAAGAGTTCATGTTTACTGTGTTTACAAATGATTACGTGTACAGCCTTAAGGCAAAGTGTAACCAGTATTAGTTAAGTAAAACATATATATAGATAAGATCGTGTCATTGCTGTCAATGAGAATAATCATCAATAGCTGACATAAAATCATAGTACATAATATGTGAAAATATGAGAGATTGGCCTGTTTAATAACTACTTAACATTAATGAAGATAATTTTACACTTTATGCATATTTGTAGTCAAAGTTTGCAACAATATATATATATATATATATATATATATATATATATATATATATATTTATTCAATATCACACGATTACCTACGGCACTCGGCATTGTGCCTGTGGCCAAATCACAGCAGTGATGATGTAGAGCCATATTGCACTCTTGCTCGTGTGATCACTGGCGGATTTAGGTATAGGCACAATGGTGGCATCTTGCCGTGGCATGGGGCACCCGCAAAATATTTTTTCCGAATGGTGACATTTGTGCAATCAGTTCACCTTCTGTCACTCACTCGACGTTGTGTCAAATGAAGTGACACAAGGGGTCTTCCTTGGATGCTGAATCGTTCCTCTGAACTTGAGAAAAGGCCAATTTCATATTGGCAGACAGAATTCGCATGCCCTGCCCCAGACATATGGGTATAAATGGAAGCGGGGCAGCAAATGCCAGTCAGAATTTTTTTTCGGAGCCGAATGGTTGTGCAACAAGCAAGCAGAGCTTCACGACTGTTCCACTCACCTCTATCAGCGAGAAGCATTGCTGTTGGATCTCAGGGCGCATTTCCAGCTGGTGTCTCTCTCTCTGTTAAAAGAGTGTTTTCCTCCTAAAAGAATTTTATTTTCTGTAAAAGAGTCTGAGTTTTCCCACTCACAAAAAGAGCAATACACAGTGGCGTTGAACGTCCTTTTCAGGACTCATCTTTTTCAAGATGCCCTTTCGCCCCTGTGTTGTTCCTGGATGCGGTCGATTTCTCTCCAAGAACGACGGCCAAAGACGCTGCCTCGTGTGCCTGGGTAGCGATCACACTGAGGCAGCGTTTGTGGATGGTTCATGTACTCAATGTGTGAACATGACCATGGCAGCGTTGCGGTCGCGGCTCTCCTTCCTGAAGGTGAATGCCACTTCAGCCGCCCCCCGCGTCACTCCTTCTTACCATGTGATTGAGAATGACCCGGCTAGCGATGAAGGCGATATGGGGATGATGATGGGCTCGTTTCGCCACCTGCCCCCCGACATGCTCGCTCACTTCCATCCGAGCTCGGGATGAGTGCGACTCGCCTCACGTCTAACCGGCATTCTCCCTTGAGCTCCTGGGCTTGGATGATGACATCACCGCTGCATCGGAGAGCGTCCAGGCGTCTGACGCAGAAGACTCGACTGGGCTGCCACCTTCGGGCCTGCCTGCCCAGTCTGAGGTGGACGCACAGATGGGCGACATGCCTGCCTGGGCTGGCGTGAGCGAGGGCTTGGACTGGAACCCTCCTTCCTCCCCACAGCCTTCACGGCTCGACGATTGGTACCTTGGCGCCGGGTGCCGCTCACAGCCACTCCCCCCCCCGGTACCATTCTTCACAGAAGTGCATGACGAGCTGACGCGGTCGCATAGGGCACCTTTCACTGCCCATAACCGAACTCTCCGCTCGTCTGCTCTCACTACCCTGTATGGCAGGGCGGCCCACGGTTACACGGATGTCCCCCAGGTGGATTGGTCGGTTGCGATCCATCTGTGGCCAGAGAACCCTGCCACCTGGCGGGACCGCCCGGTACTCCCCTCCAAAACCTCCATGCCATGGCTCTCTTGCAGGTCCATCAAGCTAAGGCACTTAAAGATCTGCACCTGTAACCGTACTGCAGGAACTGCACTCTGCTACCGACCTCGCTCTCAGAGCCACGAAGATCACAGCGCAGGCACTCAGGCGGGCGATGGCCACTCTTGTGGTCCAGGAGCGCCACCTTTGGCTGAGCATGGTCGAGATGCGCGACGTTGACAAGGCAAGGTTTCTCAATGCCCCCCGTCTCCCAGCTCGGCCTCTTCAGCGACACTGTTGACGACTTCGCCCAGCAGTTCTCGGTGATGAAGTAGTAGACGGAGGCGATATCATATATGATGCCACGGCACCACCCAACCAGCCCACCCTGCGCCCCACCTGCTCGCCGAGGGCATCCCCCTGCAGCCAAACGACAGGCAGCTCTGCAACCTGGGCCCAGCTCTCAGCCCCAGCGTAGAGCATCTCACAGGTGGCATACACCCCCCCCTCCAGGACCCCTTCCCGGACCAGAAAAGCTCCGAAGTGCTGAGATGGGCAACCCAGGCAGTCGGATGTTCGCTCCGGAGCTGGTACCAAAACCACTCCGCCACCCTGGTGGATGGCCAGGAGGAGAATCCTTGTTTCATTTGCCACATGTTCAATAAAAGAGCGATTTCCCCATTCCCTGGGTCATCCAGCTGGTGTGTGCCATTCTCACGGCACCCCGGCCCTAAAACTCTACAGTCCCAGTTCCCCGGACGCAGCTCCCTCGCCTCGGGCCCCGCGACTGCTCAACCCTGGCAGGCCAGCGCTGACGAGTTCCGAAGACGCCTCCTTAGGACCTCTTCCTCAGTCTCTAACCCGCCCCCTGCCGGGTGCGCGGAGCAAGGTAAGTGCTTTGAGTCTTTTCTCAGCACCCAAACCTCTGGACGCTCTTTTGCCTACCGACGCACTATTACATGAACCAGCCCGCCCCCCCCGCCGCAAAGCCCGTACGTCAAAAGCGATCGTCCCATTAGTTCCCCTCGCAGGGAGCTTCGATGCATGGCTCTTACTTCCAAATATGTCGCGCTGGCTGGCCAGGACCATCCGACCAGGCTACGCAATTCAGTTCGCCCATCTCTCGCCTCGTTTCAGCTGTATTTGCTCCACTTCAGTGCGACCAATATTGGACCTGCGAGTTCTCAACCGGGCCTTGCACAAACTCCTGTTCAAAATGCTCACGCAGAAACAGATTCTCACCTGCGTTCGACAGCTAGATTGGTTTGCGGCGTTTGAGCTGAAGTACGCATACTTCCATGTCTCCATTCTGCCACGACACCGACCCTTCTTACGGTTCACGTTCGATGGTCAGGTATATCAGTACAAGGTCCTCCCCTTCGGCCTATCCCTGTCCCCTCGTGTCTTCACAAAGGTCACAGAGGCCGCTCTTTCCTCCCTAAGGGAAGGGGGCATCCGTATGCTCAAATACCTTGATGACTGGCTCATCCTGGCCCACTCTCGAGAGACACTATGCACTCACAGGGACCAGGTGCTCAGGCACCTCAGCCGGCTAGGGCTTCAGGTCAACTGGGAAAACAGCATGCTTGACCCGGTTCAGAGCATCTCTTTTCTTGGCATGGAGTTAGACTCAGTCTCAATGTCAGCACAGCTCACCAACGAGCATGCACAGTCAGTGCTCAGGTACCTCGCTCATTCGAGCCTGGTACAGCGGTTCCTCTAAAACAATTCCAGAGGCTCCTGGGGCATATGGCATCCTCAGCCGCGGTCGCCCACTCGGGTTGATGCATAAGAGACCGCTACAGCACTGGCTACAGACTCGAGTCCCGAGATGGGCATGGCGCCATGGCACATACCATGTGACAATCACCCCTTCCTGCCGTCAGAATCTCAACCCTTGGACAGACCTCTGCTTTCTGTGGACCGGAGTCCCCCTGCACCAGGTGTCCAGAAGTGTTGTGATAACCACAGACACCTCTCGACAGGGTTGAGGCACCGTGTGTCAGTGTTGGCACATAAATTGCCTAGAGTTGATGACTGTATTTCTTGCCCTATGGAAGTTTCTCCCACTAATCCGAGGCAAGCACGTCTTGATCCGTTCAGACAGCACTGTGACGGTAGCATACATAAATCGCCAGGGTAGCATGCGCTCTTGTCATATGTCACAACTCGCCCGCCTTCTCCTCCTCTGGAGTCAGCCGCGAAACAAGTCGCTGCACGCAACTCATATCCCGGCAAACGCAACACGACGGTGGACGTGCGTTTCGCCCAGCGGAGAGTGGAGGCTCCACCTCCAGGTGATCCAGCTCATGTGGGACCAGTTAGGCTAGGCACAGATAGATCTCTTTGCCTCCCAAGACAACTCCCACTGCCCACTCTGTTACTCCCTGACAGGAGCCCCTCTCGGGACAGACGCACACACAGCTGGCCCCGGGGGCTGCGCAAGTACACATTTCCACCATTGAGCCTCCTTGCATCGGTGCTGTGCAGCCGACAGGTCATCCTGGTGGCCCCCTACTGGCCCACCTGGTTCTCGAATCTCACGCTCCTCGCGATAACCCCTCCCTGGAAAATTCCACTGAGAAAGGACCTTCTTTCTAAGGGATGGGGCACCCTCTGGCATCCGCACCCAGACCTCTGGAACCTCCACGTCTGGCGTCTGGATGGGATGCGGAAGATCTAGTGAATCTACCACCACGACGCAGTAGATGGCAAGTCCCTTGGAAAGCACGACCTGATTATCAGGTTCCTAAAAGGCGCCCGGACACTGAATCCCCGCAGGTCTAGCCTGTTCCCCTCCTGGGATCTCTCAGTAGTCCTCTCGGGCCTTCAGAGACCCCCCTTCGAGCCGCTTGATTCTGTTGAGCTCAAGGCCCTCTCCCTGAAAACGGCCCTCCTGATTGCCTTAGCCTCCATTAAGAGGGTTGGAGACCTGCAAGCATTCTCTGTTAGCGACACCTGCCTGGAGTTTGGTCTGGCACTTTCTTACATTATCCTGAGACCCCGACCGGGCTACGTGCCCAAGGTTCCTATGACCCCTTTCAGGGACCAGGTCATGAATCTCCAAGTGCTGCCTGGGAGGAGGCAAACCCAGCCCTCTTGTTGCTGTGTCCCTTGTGGGTCCGAGCACACTCTACGAGAAGTGTGGCATCCTCGTGAGCACTGGCCCATGGCACCTCCCTAGCAGACATCTGCAGAGCAGCGGGCTGGGCAACACACAATACCTTTGCCAGATTTTACAATCGAAGGGTTGAGTCAGTCTCGTCACGTGTTTTGTCAGGTCCAAGCCGGTAGATCCCACTAATGCGGCACAATCGACCGGGTGTTTTCCGCTTGCACCTTGTGCCCTTCACCAAGTTGATCCAGTGCGTCTTCTGTCCCAGGTCAGCCACTGAGCGTCGCTGCCTGGACGGTTTACCTCCCTAGCCCTCTGGCCTGCGAATTCAGCGGAGCATTTTGCGTCCAGACCCACTACGAGTCACAGGTGCTCTGTACTGGGGTCGGGCCCCACGGGCATAGTTCCCTCTTCAGGCTAACTCCCCGTGATGTATTTTCCGTGGTACGGTCCCCCTGTCAGTGGACCCGCGTTTCCCTTGGGCAGCCCTGCTGCTCCGGTCGCCATGCCTGTAGAGTCCCCCCTCATTATGCTGGACCTACCACCGCACCGTGTCCCACGTCCGGCTTCACAACCCTCGTGGTATATTTTCCACGCATTACCTCCCCCTAAACTGGGCAGAATGTGGCCTTCGCAGGGTCTTCCCCTCCTGAAAGAATAGGAAATTAGCGGACCTCCGGACGCAGTTCCCTCGCCTCCGGCCCCACCTCAGCCCCAGCATGCCAGCGCTGATGAGTTCTGAAGATGCCTCTCTAGGCATCTTCATCAGTCTCTAATTCGCCCCCTGCCAGGTGCGCGGAGCAAGGTAAGTGCTTCAAGTCTTCTCTCAGCACCCAATCCTCGGGACGCCCCACTGCCTCCTGACGGGCGATTTCCTGCTCCCCCGGGGAAAGACTGCCTTCCCCGACTTAAGATAGGCCCCAGCTGCTTCACGTCCTATGTGAGAGACATAGTGAGAGAGAAGGCCGCGGCTGCTGAGCTTGCCACCATGCTAGGCATGTAACACCTGTTTCCCCCTTTCAAGGGTGCGGGAAACCTAAGGTCTGTATGCAAAACCTCTTTGTTGGGGAGGGCTACGTGCAGCTGGTACAGGTGCCTCTGGCACGCAATAGCCTGCTTTGCACCTGTTTCGACAGTCACGTAACACGGTCAGTGCGTGACGCTTTTATATGGGACCCCTTGTGTCACTTCATTCGACTCAACATTGAGTGAGTGACAGAAGGGGAACGTCATGGTTACTGTTGTAACCTCCATTCCCTGAGGGAGGGAACGAGATGTTGTGTCCCTTCTGCTACAGCACTTGACCTGGCACTGTTAATGGCCGTGTCTCATTTTCGGCTCCTCAGTGCAAAATCCTGACTGGCATTCACTGCCCCACTTCCCTTTATACCTGTATGTCCAGGGCGGAAATAGGTATAAAGGTTCAGAGGTACGATTCGGCATCCAAGGAAGACCCCTTGTGTCACTTCATTCGACACAATGTCTCATTCCCTCCATCAGGGAACGGAGGTTACAACAGTAACCATGACGTTTTCTATCACTCATTTGCACATCACGTCAATGATATCATGTCACCGTGTGGGACTGTGGGTCAATTAATCTTGTCGGAGTGAGCTTCCTGATTCTAGTTTTTTTTTTGTGAGTTAGGCAGGCTACTACCTGGGAAGTTCTCCCACTCAGAAGAACGAGATGGGGAGGGGGGTGGGGGTAGTTCAGGTCTAACCACTGGAAGCCTGAGGTAGGGGAGCAGGGCAATCTATCAAATAGCGCACCTAAAACTTTGTACAGTACTAATGAAAATAAGTCACACTACAAAACGTTACAAAATAAAACACAATTAATTCATAATACTGTGAATATATAGTTTCACAGACATATTGTTGCATTTTTTTCTGGTTTGTGTGAAATCGTTAAGAATAATATAAAACCAAAGAGTCTGGAGAGACACCCCCAAGGTCAATTGGTTTAGTCTTGATTGGTTGACAGTAGTTATTATTGATGATGGAGAGCCAAATCAACACAAATGGATAAGAAAAGTTCTAAGACATCAGGTGCCCAGTTTAGGAAAAATTGGGCTCTCTTTTTTATAAGTGTGTTATTCTATTTGCGTCTTTGTGTGATATAGGATTAGTGCAATTTAGTTTTATTTGTGTGTTTTTTGTTAGCAATAGGGTACTAGTGTAATAATTCGATTCTCTTATTTATTTTTATCTATATACAGTACTACAATTTGTTTCTATTTGTCTTTGTTACTTCTTCTTTTTGATATTTATGAGTCTTATTTTTGTATGTATTTTAATATGTATATAGTGGTAAATGTTTTGATAATTTGTGTTGTTCCAAATGTCTGAATAAAAATTAGTTAGTGCAGAATGGTACTTTTTTTATGGGGGCGGGGTTCGCCCAGGGCGCCATACAAGCTAGAACTGCCACTGTGTGTGATATTGCATAAATATAGATCTTCTAGCTGTAGTTGTGTAGTATTAGTAATACGAGCAATCACAAAGTGCTGTTGTATGTAAACAATGACTGACAGATTCACTTCACCATATGGAGTGGTGGTGGCATAGTGGTCTAAAGCACATAACTGGTAAGCAGAATGTTGTCGGTTCGATCCCCACAGCCACCACCATAGTGTCCTTGAGCAAGACACTTAACTCCAGGTTGCTCCGGGGGGATTGTCCCTGTAATACGGGCTCTAAGTTGCTTTGGATAAAAGCGTCTGCCAAATGCATAAATGTAAATGTAAATGTCACATTCCAGTCAGATTCAAGGACCTGAACTAACTGTTGTATATACAGTGTATATATATATATATATATATATACACACCGTATATAACAACATTTAGTTCCGGTCCTCAAATCTGATTGGACGAGAGACACTCCATGAGTGATAAATAAATATTTTTATTTTATTTAATTGTTCATTGAACTGTTGTATATAAGCAATATCACACTCACAATCGTGCTATATGGCCCTACATCAGCACTGCTGTAATTACCTACGGCCAAATCACAGCAGTGCTGATGTAGGGCCATATCGCACACTTGCTCGTGTGACATTACTTAAATATATATATATACACACACACACACACACACACACACACACACACTTCTGTTCAAAAGTTTACTTTTTTTCATCAAATCTAAGGAATAACATACATTGTACTATGGGAATTATGTTGTTACTAAACAAAACTGTTTTATATTTTAGCATCTTCAAAGTAATCACCCTTTGCCTACAATTTGCAGACATGTACTCTTGACATTTTCTCAACTAACTTCTTGAGGTATCACCTTGGGATGTTTTTTAAACAGTAATGAAGGAGTTCCCATCTATGTTGGGCACTTATTGGCTGCTTTTCTTTATTATTTGGTCCAGATCATCAATTTTTATTTTTATATTAAATTTTTGTTTTATAATTAAATAAATTAATATGGTGGCACAATTATATTTTTGTCAAAAAAAATAACTTCAAATTTAAACATATGCCTTCAGATAAACAAACAATTTAAGATTATGAGAAACATTTCAGTCAAGTGTTTCAAAACTTTTGACCATTAGTGTACATATAGCAATGATCTTTAACATGATCTTTATCCCAATCATCCACATCAGAAATTGTCACCATTATCATCATCATCATCATTTTCACTTTTGCTTATGCTTGTAAATAATCCATAAACTGATGGCAAGATGTATTTCTGTTCGCAGATGTGGACTGGGTTCAGTGCACCAAACCATTCATTAAGGAGTGATATAATAATAACCCTTTAAATTATTGATCTTAGACTGTATGAGGCAGCATATTGATTAATCTTAAGTTAAAAATGTATTCACCTTGAGGTAATAATATGTTCTTCAGTGGTTGAGGATGGACATATACATGAATACGAAGAACAAAAATAATCCAATTTAGAGTTGTTTGCTGTAGGTAATGAAGGGTTATTATGCTGATTCAAACCAAACCCTTTCTGTTGATGCTTTCATAATCTTATTACACAAATAATACAGGTCAGTTTGTGTGATAGCAGCACCTTTAATCATAAATAAGAGACATTCTGATTAATTTAATATTTGATAAGCATTGATAAAGGAAAATATAAAGCAGCAGGCCAAAATGACCCCAGAGCAGGTTGAAACAAAAAACGTAAAATTATTTTTTCATAGATGAACTGTGTGTACTCTGAAACAGAATTTCAAAAATAGCAACTGCTTTCTCATAAAAGGTTTCCCTCATAGAATTGTTTGAACCAGTGTTGCTGTGTTTGGCTGGTTGGGATACTCAATCAAAAAGAGCAATATTGTGATAGTGCAACAGTCAACCTACTAATGGATTACTTAGAGTTGTCTGTCCATATTTAGCTGGGAGAAGAAGAAAAAAAATAAAAATATACATATACACTGGTGGCCAAAAGTTTGGAATAATGTACAGATTTTGCTGTTTCGGAAGGAAATTGGTACTTTAATTCACAAAAGTGGCATTCAGCTGTTCACAAAGTATAGTTAGGACATTACTGCAACACCAAAACAGCACATCACTATTTGTAAATAGCCATTTTTTTTATCAAATCTGGGCAGTCCCAGTTTCCAGCAGCCATAACTCCAACACCTTATCCTTGAGAAATCATAATAAATTGCTAATTTGGTACTATAAAATCCCTTGCCATTATATCAAACACAGCTGAAAGCTATTTGTTTTGTTAAATGAAGCTAGAAACTTGTCAGTCAATCATTGTTTTGAGGAATGAAGGCTACACAATGCTTGAAATTGCCAAAAAACTGAAGATTTCATACAAAGGTGTACACTACTTCAAAGACAAAGGACAGCTGGCTCTAACAAGGACAGAAAGAGATGTGCAAGGCCAGATGTACAACTGAACAAGAGGATAAGTAAAACAGTGTCTCTAGTTTGAGAAATAGTTGCTGACAGCTTCATTTAATTCTAGCTGCTCAACACCAGTTTCATGTACAACAACAATAAAGAGAATACTCAGGGTGCAGACCTTATGGGAAGTACTGCAAAACAAAAAGCCACTTTTGAAAAAGAAAAACAAAAAGAAAAGGTTAGAGTGGGCAAAGAAACCTATGGAAGCCGGTTTCCGCCACAGTTAAAAAAAAAAAAATGTGATTTTGTAAGTCAATATAATGAGATATTAAGGCTTTATTATGAGATAATATCTCAAATTAATGAGAAACTTTCTCATAATTTTGACTTAATATCTCATAGTAATGACTTATTATCTCATAATAATGACTTACTATCTCATAATAATTAATGAGATAGTAAGTCATTACTATTGTCATAACAGCACAACTCTTTTGAAAGTAAGTATAGTTTTATAGCAACCGCTGAAGAGAAATAACAACAATTGTATTTTAAACCGCAGCACATTAAGTTTTTCAGCAAACATACTTCATCTTAAAGATGCCGGATGCGTGAAAGCAAGTTAACTGAGTGCCAAACTGCGATGCAATGGTCGCATTTTGTTCGATAAATGCTCGCCAAAAATAGCAAAGTTGGTTTACTCTCCTATTATGTGCGGTCTTTTTCTGTGGCTTATGAGAAAGATTAAACGCCAAACCGTTTAGTGCGATGTAAGTGCTGGGCGTGTGTTGACTCGAGAATCGGTTTCAACCACGCAGAGCTAACGCGCCGCAAGCGAGGTGTGCATTATTTAAAAAAAACACACACATTTATACCACAGTTGTTACACCTCAAGACATTTTCAGGTTTTAATTCCTAAAACGCTCTTGTGAGTATAACTACGTTTTTACGCCAGGGATTCAGGGTGTGAATCTCATTGTGCGCCGTTTTTAGCTCTTCACCCAGGCTCTTACTTCGATACATACAAAGTCTCCATTACAGATTCGTAAGCGTCACTTTAGACCTACTAACGGAGGTTTATTGGAGTAACGTGTGTGTGCGTGCGTATGAGCGCTGGAAAGAAAGCGTTCAGACCTGCGTGTGTACAGTGTGTTCGCGCTGTTATGAATCAACTGGGGATCGTGTTAACTCTGTGCGCTTGCTTGCACACTGTGGTAAGGCTAGTTTTACGTTTGATATTTGTTAGATATTTGGGTTCATGCACATTAAATTTCAAGACCGCTTGACCTAAAGATGTCAAACTAACTGCAGTTTAATCAGAATATTATTATTAATACAGAATATAGGTATTTATGTGTGTGACGAGGAGGAGGGCGTGGCCGGGCCATGAGGGTGTATGGCAGGGGTAGAGCAAGATAAAGGGTGGCTGGAGATGCCAGTTAGAGAGAGAGAGAGAGAGAGAGAGAGAGAGAGAAAGAGACGCACGTAGCCATGCTGCATGTGTGTCTGTTCGTTTAAGTTTTATGTTGTTTTAAATGTATTAATATAATTAGATTTAATGTTGAATGTTTAGCCGGTTCCCGCCTCCTCCTTGCTCGTCCTTTTACCATTAAAGTGGTGCCGAAACGCGGGAGGGAGGACGGATACGCCGTCGTGGAGTCTTCGCCGCTGCCATCTGCCAAGGAAGCAGCTGCGATGTCTGCCTGGCAGCAGCCGAGAGCTGGAGGATCTTCCCCGAGAAGGGGGAGGAGCGGTTGAGGACCGGGCAACAGTGTGTCCGGGACCTGGCGAGCAAGATTCACTCTCTCTCCCACTGCTCGCCCTTTCCCTCTCCTCACGTCCAGTGGCACCTCTGCCTGAATCGGGCAGAGTAATGTGACATGGAGGAGGGCATAGCTGGGCTGTGAGGGTGCATACCAGGCGCTGAATCAGATGATCAGTGGGAGAACAAAATACTGGGGGGGCCAGTTCGAGTGAGAGAGATGCACATAGTCGTGTTGCATGTGTTTCTGTTCGTTTATGTTGTTTTAAGTTAATTTATTCAAATTTTATCGTCAAATTTTACGTTGACTGTTCAGCCGGTTCCCGCCTCCTCCTTACCCATCCTTATACTGTTACAATGTGATATATAAATAAATAATAAAACAATGTGACAAGCAATACATCTTGGAAAAATTAACCTAACATTTATACATGCACTGTTTTAAAAAGATGCCCATCCACAAACTTAGGTTTGCATTACATGTTTAAAATAAAGTTACTCTGGGGTGCTTTTGGATGTTATTTAAATAAAATACTTGATTTTAAATTTGTTATTCAGGTGATGGCTTAAATTTAAAAACTGACATATGTTTGTCTACAGGATGGAAGATCTAAAGGGATTCTTGAGACAGAGGAATGTCCCTGAGGAAACAATAGAGACACTGGAACATGAAACGGTGAAACAGATAATGTTCATAAAAGTTTAAAAGTATTTTGTTAAAGATGAACATTTTAGCTCCAAACTCAAATATAAGCTGCCAAATCCATTCTTGCACTGGCAGTGGTAGTATTACAACATGTTGCACAAGTAATTGATTAATCGATTACTCATTCAGCTTTAAATATTCAACTAGATAAACTTGATTTTCATTTGTGCCTTTGCCAGCTATGGGCAACAATGAAACTGCTTTTCTCACTAAAATCTTGCAGTTACAACTAAATGTATAGGCTGGCACTGTACGCTCCTGAGCACAAAAAAATGGGCCATGCCCAAAATGTCAAAACATTAAGTGAGGAATGTTAGCAAGAATTTAACAAATGCTCTCCTAAGACCTTCTGTGCTACCGTTTGCTCATTAACTGTTTGGGGAAAAAGCTGGAAACCAGAAAATTCACTTATGTAGTCTTACTGTATGCAAATGTAAAACCTTGATAACATTTTCCAAAAATGTCTTCTGGGATGTTTTTTTTTTGGTTGTTTTCTTAAAAGATTTATCATTACTTGGTAATCTGCCAGATGCTTAATAACAAGCTCATAAATGGAAGCAGGAGTGATAGAGCTGGGAGTGATCTACAATATGCAGTGTTGAGTCCCAAGGTAAAGGATTGAGAAAATCTGATACAACGCAATATTACAAAAAATAAAAATAATTAAAATATGAACAAAACACGTACAAAATTAACTGAACAAAACTCAATCGACAACTCGAATCTTCCTCCGCATCGACTTGGTGCTCGCCTGTGTGTAATCAAATGCATCAAGGGAGACTGATGCTGAGGCAATTGTCATTACATTTTGCTTCTTTCCCTCAGACAGACGACTTCTCGAAGCAGTTTTAATTTGGTTCTGGGGGCTGAAACCAGAATCAAGCGCAACATTTCCCTCCACATGTCAAGAGTTGCAGAAAGCATCACAGAGGGGCAATTTTACGAGTTTACCACGTAAAAAAGCAGTAGGTATGCACAGTAAACACTGAAAACATGTATTTTGCCGAGAGAAAAAAGCTTGCAGTTGCTTTGATAGCAGAAAGTAATAAAAGGACTCGTTTATGTTTAAGCGTTTTCTTGGTGAATTTAAAGTAGTTCAATAACTGGGGTCTCTGATATTCATAAACGATAAGGTAATATTTAATTAAAAGAAATTATGAGACATTCACCATGATTGAAATTATGAAACATACACATTGTCTCTTCACAAATTTGGAAAAAAAAAAAATTTCTTGTTGCTTAGTATCTCAAAGATATTATCGGTGAAGCAAAAACATATGTGTGAAATACACTTTGTTGTAAAGTCACTTCATAGACCAATGTATTCTGCAGCGCCAACACAAGTCATGTAAAAGATAAACGTGTATAAATATCACTCACTTTTCCACATTAATCATTGCTCTTCACAATCACAAAAGTGACTGATTGTGGTTTCATAACTGTACATTTCTCCAAAAGGTGAGGAGTTTAGATCCCTGAAATTATTATTATTATTATTTTCAAGCATTTATTTATTTTGTGGAATTTTATCATTTTCCATGGCACACCTGACGATCTTTCACGCTGGTTGGGAAACACTTGACTTAAGCCAATTCAACTTTGAAAATATCAACACCAGACATCAAACAACATCAGCAAGATGGACAGCACTGTTTTATCACAGCCGATTTTGCCTCTTAATTTTCCTCGGCCCTACATCAGTGCGTAAATCGTCCTCCACCTGCAGTCTTGATCAGTATTTGCTTTTAAGCAGGGTCAAAGCGGAAAACCCGCACTCACATAAGTAAGTGGAGGGGAAGGGGATGAGGACTTTCATAGCCTTTAGAGAGAGGAGGGGAAACGTCACTACAAAGAGATCCATTTTGCTACATGTATATGCATAACACACACTTTAATACGCAAGCTAGCAGGGCAGATATGTACAGGTGTGAACCAATGTTTTTTTTTCACCTGCGCTGCGCCTCACCAATTGAAAACCTTTGCCTTAGACCTTTGAAAAGATGTATAATTTGTTAACATTAATTACATTTATAGACGGTAAATTATATATTACAAGTAAGCAGTTTGACATCACTACCAAGTACGGGGGAATTGCGTATCAACAGGTTAAATGTTGTTAAAAAAAAATTTTTTTTAAATCTATGTGCAGGCCTGTATTGCATTGTCAGGATGTAGGGAACAAGGCTTTGATATCAGCCTGCTGGAGATACGTCACAATATTTATTTCACAAAAATTTAACCTGAAAAATTTTAAGAAATACAGACATAAAGAAAAGAAAAAGTTTAAAGAAAGCCCAAATAATACCAATTTCGCATCATCAGAATACAGGAAGTACAGTTAATAAACGTGTCTGGGCAATAACAGGTTGGACTTTGCCTCAGTTGGGGATTTATTTGAAGCATTTACCTCACTGCAACAAGAAAAATTAAAAAAATATTTTGAATGTCTCAATTTACATGTATTTTTATCCATTAATAGTTACATAAATGTTTTTGAGTAAAAGACTTCAGTTCTTTAATTTAAACTCATCTCAAGATATTCCAGGACATTCACTTTAATACTTTCTGCAAATGAATTCCCAGGGCTTTGTTCTACTCTAAACTCAAAAACATGTTTTCAGCCCAACACTTTTCATGTGTTGGTCAAAGCTCCGCATGAGGCTTGCATTGGTGTGTTGAAGCTTGTGAAATGAGTAATTATTTCAATGCTTATTAAGAAACACTTTATTATTAACTAGTATACTGGATAATGTAGCAGCAAAATTAACATGAATTCCAGTCTTCAGTAGAAAAGAAAAGTTGGTCGGTTGTTCCGTATTTCCAAGTTCTAATGGCTAGGACCTGTCAAAACATGGGACGATACCGACTCAACCCTGAGGTTGTAGAACCTAGCAAAGGTGTTTGGTGTTGCCCAGCCCACTGCTCTGCAAATGTCTGCTAGGGAGGTGCCTTGGGCCAGTGCCCATGAGGATGCTACACATCTCGTAGAGTGTGCTCGAATCCGCAAACGGGGGGTGGACATGACCTGGGTGTGAAGGGAAATAGCGTCAACAATCCAATGAGCTCTGTTTGGAGACGGTGTTCCCTTTCCGCCATCCGCCAAAGCAAACAAAGAGCTGCTCAGAGCATCTAAAGCCCTGCACGTGGTGCATGTAAATACGCAAAGCACGTACTGGACACATCAACAAAGAGGCTGGGTCTGCCTCCTCCCGGGGCAGCGCTTTCAGGTTCATTACCTGGTCCCTGAAGGGGGTCGTAGGAACCTTGGGCACGTAGCCCGCTCGCGGTCTTTGGATGACGTGAGCATCTGCCGGACAGAACTCCAGGCAAGTGTTGCTGACAGAGAACACTTGCAGGTCCCCGACCCTCTTGATGGAAGCAAGTGCGATCAGGAGGGCTGTCTTCAAGGAGAGGGCTTTGAGCTTGACTGAATCAAGTGGCTCGAAGGGGGGTCTCTGAAGGCCTGAGAGGACCACTGAGAGATCTCAGGAGGGGAACAGGCTTGGCCAGGAAGGGTTCAACCTCCGGGCTCACCTAAAGAACCTGATAATCAAGTCATGCTTACCAAGGGACTTTCCGTCTACTTTGGCGTGGTGGGCTGCGATAGCACCGACATACACCTTCAAGGTGGAGGGGGACAGCCTCCCCTCCAGCCTCTCCTGCAGGAATGAAAGCACTGACCGAACTGCGCAACTCTGTGTGTCTTCAGATCTGTAAAAATACCAATTTGCAAACAGAGGCCACTTGAGGGCGTAAAGCTGCCTGGTAGAAGGAGCTCTGGCTTGGTTGATCGTGTCTATGACTGCAGGTGGAAGATTGCTTAAGTCTTCCACGTCCCGTCCAGGAGCCAGACGTGGAGATTCCAGAGGTCTGTGCGCGGGTGCCAGAGGGTGGCCCATCCCTGAGAAAGAAGGTCCTCCTCAGGGGAATTTGCCTGGGAGGTGCTGTTGCGAGGAGTGTGAGATCCGAGAACCAGGTCTGGGTGGGCCAATAAGGAACCACCAAAGTGACCTGTTCCTTGTACTCCCTGACCTTGCACAGCACCATTGCAAGAAGGCTCACTGGGGGAAATGCGTACTTGCACAGCCCCTGGGGCCAGCTGTGTCTGTGCCGAGAGGGTCTTCCCTTAGGGAGTACCAGAGCAGGCAGTGGGAGTTTTCTTGAGAGGCAAAGAGATTTATCTGTGCCCTGCAGAAGCAGCCCCAATTCAGCTGGACCACCTGGGGGTGGAGCCTCCACTCTCCGCTGAGTGAGACCTGTCATGACAGCGCATCCACCGTCGTGTTGCGGTCACCAGGGATATGGGTGGCGAGCATCGACCTGACTCCAGAAGAGGAGAAGGCGGGCGAGTTGTGACATGTGACAGGAGCGTACGCTGCCTTGACGATTTATGTACACTACCATGGCAGTGCTGTCCATGGCGGTGCTGTCTGAATGGCTCAAGACGTGCTTTCCCCGAATCAGCGGGAGAAACCTCTGCAGGGCAAGGAGTACAGCCAACAACTTGAGGCAGTTGATGTGCCAACGCAGGCGGCCCAGTTGAGAGGCGTCTGTGGTGACCACGACACGTCTGGACACCTGCTGTAGGGGGACTCCTGTCCGCAGAAAACAGATGTCTGTCTAAGGGTTGAACGTCCGATGGCAGGAAGGGGTGATTAACACACGGTATGTGCCACGGTGCTATGCCCATCTCGGGACTCGAGTCTGAAGCCAGTGCAAGGTCGGTTTTGGGCAGTAAAATGTGCCCTCCACAAACTTGTCAGCTCGTCATACACTTCCGGGAAGAAAGGGGGGGTTGCGTGGCTGGGAGCGGTGCCCGGAGCCGAGGTACTAATCGTCAAGTTTGGGGAGGACAGAGGGTTCAGTCCAAACCAACGCTCACAGCAGCCAGGGAAGCTTGTCAGCCATCTGCACGTCAGACTCTGACTGGGCGGGCTGGCCCGAGGACGGGAGTTCAGTCAGGTCTTCAGCGTCAGACGCCTGAATGCTCTCCGATGCAGCGGCGATGTCATCATCCAGACCTAGCTCCAGGGATGAGGCAAACTGGCCGTGAAGCGAGACGCCGTCATCCCAAGTGTAGAAGGAAGTAAACGAGTGTGCCGTGGGCAGGTGGTTCATGGGGCTGTGCACGGCGAAACCGAGTCCGCTGCCATCCCCAAATCGCCTTCATCGCCAGCCGGGTCGTCCTCAATCCCGTAGGAAGGAGCGACACGGGGGCGGCTGGAGTGGCATTCGCTTTGAGAAACGAACGCCACGACCGTAACGTTGCCATGTTCAAGTCCTCGTAGTAAGAACATGAACCATTAACAAACGCTACCTTGGTGTGATCCCTACCCAGGCACACGAGGCAGAATCAATGACCGTCGGATCTGGAGAGATACCGGCCACATCCAGGAACTACACAGTGGCAGAAGGGCATCTTTATGAAGACACGTCCCGAAAAGGACGTTCAACGCCCACTTGTGTATTGCTCTTTTACCGGAAAACAAACTGTTTTAGAGGAAAATAAACTCTTTCAGAGAAGTCAACTCTTTTATTAGAGAAGCGCTGTCAAACCGCCCAGGGGCAGAGTTCGCACAGCGTGCAGAGAGGAGAAAGCCGCTGGAATACGGCATCAGATCCAACAGAAGCTCTCTTGCAGAGGTGAGTGAAGCAGTCGTGACACACAGCTCGCTGATCACACAACCACTCGGCTCCGAAGAAAAAATCTGTCTGACATTCGCTCGTCCGCTCCCTTTATACCCATATGTCCGGGGGCGGGGCATGCAAATTCTGTCTGCCAACTTGACATTGGCCTTTTCTCAAGTTCAAGTAGTTCGAGGTATACGAGGCTTTCAGAAGAGACCCCTTGTGTCACTATAATCGACACAATGTTGAGTGTGTGACAGAAGGGGAACCAGTGTTTTATTTGTGCCTCTTTTTTTATTTTTTCCCCCAAAAATGTTTCATCTTGCATCTGGACTTTAAAGGATTCAGATGTATTTTTTTGATCAGTTTAGTTGTAAAAGACATCAATCCACTTTTCATTTACACCAATTCAACTTAAATATTGTTATAAATTGTAAACAAATACTAATGATGACAATAATAATAATACATTTGTATTAATATTATTATTATTGACTTTTAATTTTAAATACAACAGTAATTGTATTTAAAATTTCAAATGTGCACTTTTTAAACCCTCACGCTTTTATTTTGACATTCTGAACTGTCCAGGAAGTCCTGTATGTGACTGTTTGTAGGCAAGTTCACAGTAGTTTAATTATTAAAATTAGTTTAATTTAAAATTCTGTTAAAATGCACCTCCGGTGCCATTCAAAATGCATGAATGTGAACCAAACTATTGAGCATCTACATCTGAGGTGCTGTTCTTGAGTAGCGCTCAAATATTGCGCACCACTGTGAAGGCTAAAAATAGCCGCGAGTGCATCACCTGCCTATGCGTGAATTTGTGTCAACAGACCAGCACCATTCACTAACGCGCTGGTGCTGCGCATACTATATATTTACTTAATAATCACAGCCTTTTGTGATTCACAGAGCTATCGCACGTCTTTTAGTGGCTTTGAATAAAATGCACGAGTCATATGAACTGTTTAATGGTGTTTTTATGATATTTTATGTCATTTTTTGAGCTTGACAGTAATGAACATGACTAAAACACAGCATCAGATTTGGATCAGGCCCGTCGGACCGATACCCAATCTGTCTAAAAGCTTCAGTATTGGAGCTGATACCGATCCAGGTATCGGATCAGTGCATCCCTAGTCTTAACCATAAATCATTGGTCAGGAAATTAGCAAGAATTTAACTAATAGATGTAGTAACTTGGTATGGGATAGTTTTTCCCTATTATTTATTTAAACGTTTAAGCCTTGAAGAGTAAATGTAGTTGCACTCAATGTTGATGGTTTCAAAAATTTAATGAGTAGTTGAAAAATGTTTCCTGGTTAGTTTGAGTTTAATGTGAGACCAAATATTCTCTATAGGGTTCAAATCTGGGGTTACAGGGTTATATAGGGTTCAAGTATTTAATGACAGCAATGGCATTTTAACACATCTTCTAGAAAGAATCTTGTTTCCTAAGGCTGATAGTGTTTGTAGGCGAAAAAGGGATCTTCTCTGCCTTTACGGTCTTGTAAACTTCAGAATAACTACAGTTTCCCTGATGCAGACCAGTAATTATTTTTCTGACAGCAACCCCTGCATATTTAGCTTTTTTTTGTAGCAGATTTTCTCACTCCTTTACCTTGGGACTCAACACTACATATTGTAGATCATTCCCAGCTCTATCACTCCTGCTTCCATTTATGAGCTTGTTATTAAGCATCTGACAGATCACCAGCTAATGATAAATCTTTCTGGGAAAAACATCCCAGAAGACATTTTTGGAAAATGTTATCAAGGTTTTACATTTGCATACAGTAAGACTACATAAGTGAATTTTCTGGTTTCCAGCTTTTTCCCCAAACAGTTAATAAGCAAACGGTGGCACAGAAGGTCTCAGGAGAGCATTTGTTAAATTCTTGCTAATATTCCTCACTTAATGTTTTGACATTTTGGGCTTGGCCCATTTTTTTGTGCTCAGGAGCGTACAGTGCCAGCCAATACATTTAGTTGTAACTGCAAGATTTTAGTAAGAAAAGCAGTTTCATTGTTGCCCACAGCTGGCAAAGGCACAAATGAAAATCAAGTTTTTCTAGTTGAATATTTAAAACTGAACAAGTAATCGATTAATCAATTACTTGTGCAACATGTTGTAATACTACCACTGCCGGTGCAAGAATGGATTTGGTAGCTAAAATGTTCATCCCTCAGGGACATTCCTCTGTCTCAAGAATCCCTTTAGATCTTCCATCCTGTAGACAAACATATGTCAGTTTTGAAATTTAAGCCATCACCTAAATACATTTAAAATCATGTATTTTATTTAAATAACATCCAAAAGCACCCCAGAGTAACTTTATTTTAAAAATGTAATGCAAGTTTGTGGATGGTCATCTTGTTAAAACAGTGCATGTATAAATGTTAGGTACATTTTTCCAAGATGTATTGCTTGTCACATTGTTTTATTATTTATTTATATATCACATTGTAACAGTATAAGGACGGGCAAGGAGGAGGCGGGAACCGGCTGAACAGTCAATGTAAAATTTTATGATATAAATTAACTAAACAATATAAACGAACAGACACACATGCAACACGACTGTGTGCATCTCTCTCTCTCTTGAACTGGCCCCCCCAGTATCTTGTTCTCCCTCGGATTATCTGATTCAGCGCCTGGTATGCACCCTCACAGCCCAGCGGGGAGGATCCTCCGGCTCTCGGCTGCTGCCAGGCAGACATCGCGGCTGCTTCCTTGGCAGATGGCAGCGGCGAGGACTCCACGACAGCATATCCCTCCTCCCTCCCGCGTTTCGGCACCACTTTAATGGTAAAAGAATGGGCAAGGAGGAGGCGGGAACCGGCTAAACATTCAACATTAAATGTAATTATATTAATTAATTTAAAACAACATAAAACATAAACTAACAGACACACATGCAGCGTGGCCACGTGCGTGTATCTCTCTCTCTCTCTCTCTTATCTTTATCTTGCTCTACCCCTGCCATGCACCCTCATGGCCCGGCCAGGCCCTCCTCCTCGTCACACACATAAATACCTAAGAATAACGCTCAAAAATAAGCTTTGTGCAACAGAGGAAATAATATTCTGAGTAAACTGCAGTTAGCTTGACATCTTTAGGTCAAGCGGTCTTGGAATTTAATGTGTATGAACCCGAATACCCAACGAATGTCAAACGTAAAACTAACTTTACCACAGTTTGCAAGCAAGTGCACATCCACAGTTAACACGATTCCCAGTTGATTCATAACAGCGCGAACACACAGGTAGGCCTACACAGGCAGGTCTGAACGCTTTCTTTCCAGTGCTCATATGCACGCACACACACATTACTCCAATAAACCTCCGTTAGTAGGTCTTAAGTGACGCTTTCGAATACGTAACGGAGACTTTGTATATATCGAAGCAAGACCCTGGGTAAAGAGCTAAAAACAGCGCACAATGAGATTCACCCCCTGAATCCCTGGCGTAAGAACGTAGTTATTCTCACGAGCGTTTTAGGAATTAAAACCTGAATATGCCTTGAGGTGTAACAACTGTTGTATAAATGCCCAGCACTTACATCGCGCTAAACGGTTTGACGGTTTAATCTTTCTCATATGCCACAGAAAAAGACTGCACATAATCGGAGAGTAACCCAGCAAACAATTTTAGGTTCTGGGAACGTTCTGGGAACGTTAGTTTTTGGTTCCCAGAACGTTCCCAGAACGTTCCCAGAAAGTTCCCTATTGGTGATCCAGGAAAGTTTTCTTAACGTAAATAGAACGTTCCCTTAAGGTTAGGGGAACGTTCTGGAAACTTTATGGGAATGTAAAAAAAGACTTTGCCAATCAATGAGTGCTCTCTACTGCCTGATAATGGTCATGTAATTAAGCATTTGATCACTGCTGTTAAAGCAAACATTTGCAACCTTTTAATTTGTTTAAGAAAACTAGAACCTAAAATAACCTACAGGGAACATTCCCAGAACGTTCCTGTTTGGTTCCCAAAAAAATAACCAAATGGGAAGCATACAGGAACGTTCTGGGAACGTTCTGTGTTTGCTGGGAAACCAATGTTGCTATTTTTAGCGACCATTTATCGAACAAAATGTGACCATTGCATCGCATTTTGGCACTCTGTTAACTTGCTTTCACGCATCCGGTATCTTTAAGATGAAGTAAATGTTTGCTGAAAAACTTAACTTTATGAAAAACTGCCGCTTAACATACAATTGTTGTTATTTTCAAACCTCTTCAGCGGTTGCTATAAAACTATACTTACTTTCAAAAGAGTTTTGCTGTTGTCATTTGTGTGATCCGTCTCAATTTACAACGCACAAGTTCGTCTGACTGAGCACATTGCGCATGCATTATTGTGAGATAGTAAGTCATTACTTTGAGAATAATATTATGAGAAAGTTTCTCATTTATTTGAGATAGCCTACTATCTCATAATTAATATCTCATTATATTGACTTACAAAATCAAATGTTTTTATTTAACTGTGGCAGAAACCGGCTTCCATAGGGCATGTTTATATGGTTAACGAGGACAATTTTTCAGGTTACAAACTGGAAATTACAAGGGTATTATGCATTTATAATGTCCCCATAATTTAAATATCTTAAAAAATACACTTTAAACAATGTTTTATTGAAAATGTACAAATGCAGAAAGTGTTTTGTGAGGGTTAGGTTTAGGGGTTGTGTTAGGTTTAGGGTATAGAATCTATAGTTTGTACAGTATAAAAATAACAACCCGATATCACGCCGAGGCGTGAAATAGACACGCCGGTCCACTCGCGGATGCGTGTCGGTGTCACGCTTTGCCTCCTCTAGGCGTGTACTTGACACGCGCGCGTCTATGTAGAATACCGGCAGGGGGCGATCGTTTCCTCAACGCCAACAACTCTCCGCGCACCAAAGAGGAAGCGATACCGTTGTCGTCGCGTTGCACGTTCGTGCGGGCAGGATGCCGGCCAATTTCGCCGGTTACTTTCACTTGTGACCATATGTGACAAATAAAGGTTCATTATAGTGCTGCTTTCATGAAGAAATCCTAACGTTGCTGTAGCCTAACGTTGTTATATGTGTGTGTGTGTGTGTGTGTGTGTGGGCTGTCGAGTATCTTGTGCTGATGTAAATAAATAAATAAATAAATAAATATATATATATATATATATATATATATATATATATATATATATATATATATTTATTTAAAAAGTGTATTTATATACAAAAATATATATCCTGCTAACCGGAACTGGAGAACGCGATATATATCGCTTCCTCTTTGGTGCGCGGACAGTTGTTGGCGTTGAGGAAACGATCGCCCCCTGCCGGTATTCTACGTAGACGCGCGCGTGTCATGTACACGCCTAGAGGAGGCAAAGCGTGAAATAGACACGCATCCGCGAGTGGACCGGCGTGTCTATTTCACGCCTCGGCGTGATACCGGGTTGAAAATAATTATTTCTATGGACATTTTGTCAGTCCCCATGAGGAAAACAGCTTATAAATCATACTAAATTATGTTTTTTGAAAATCTACAAATGCAGAATGTTTTCTGTGATGGTTAGGTTTATGGGTAGGGTTAGGGGATAGAATCTATAGTTTGTACAGTATAAAAAACATTATGTCTATGGAAAGTCCCCATAAAACATGGAAACCCAACGTGTGTGTGTGTGCTTTTCAATATAAATTGAAATAAATGTAGGATATTATAGACATTGTTTGTCATTCTTACCCAATGTTCTTAACCAATGTCTGTGTTTTAATTGTCTATTTTTTTGTGGAAGCCGGTAGGGCTCTTTGAAATAACTGAAATAATTTGGCAAAGTGATATGGAACCGTTATGCGGTCAAGACCAAAAACTACTTCATAGATGTGCGTAGGGATGTCGCGATTACCTGAGTTCACAATTAACCATGATTAAAATCTATACGGAAATATGGGAAAAAGGGAGTGTTGACAGGTATGAGTGGTGAACACATCTAATATGTTCCAGCACCTGAGGTATTACCATCCAGAGATTCATGCCCAGATGAAGGTAATCATTTTACAAACACAGCAAATATTATATGTAGTGTACTACTTACCTTTTGGTAAAGTCAAACACTGAATTGAAACTGGAAATCCAAAGAGTTGTATATTTTAATTTAAAAGAGGAGGGGTTCAGCTTTATATTGTGAATGCAATGCCTCCAAATAGTTTTTGCTACTTGATTTGAGATTTCAGTGAGCGTAAAAGTGCTGTGATTATCCGGCTGATCGTTAGATTACTGAATAAAGAAAGAAGGTTCTCCTAGCCTGACACCATTTTATTTTAAACATATGGTTTAAGTTATAGTTGTTTTTGGTTATTTATTTTTCATTTATATTTATTTATTTTTTATTTATTGAAAGGGTATACATACATTTTATTGAAAAGCTTCAGTACACTTTGTTGTCAGAGGGCAGATACAGAAAATTGCACATAATTAAATACAAGTAGAAGTAGGAATATATGTTAACTACATGTCCTAATGAATGCTGCAATAAAACATAAGTTGTGATATGTTTGTGGAGGGATTTATTGTTGCATAATAGGTAAATCGGCAGATAATCGTATCGTAAATTCATTATTTTTTTACCCGACAATTATCGTACCATCAAAAATTCACATCGTGACATTATCTTAAATAATCTATTAAAAAAATAATGACATAAAAATGTTTTACATTTTCTGATCAAAATATGAACGGTGCTTGCCCATGCAAATTGGCTGTCATGGTGGGTTATTGGCAGTGAATTGCTATGGTTGCTTATAGCCCAAATCAAAAGAGCCCACCTCCATGTATTTATAGTTTTCTGATACCTCTACACAAGTTTCAGTTTAAGTCTATAGGATTTTGTTTACCTGATTTATCATCCATCAAGCAAGAATACTAGCCCTAGTATGAGCAACCATAGGCTAATAGTGAGGTTTTCCTTAGTAAACATCAATTATAACCATTGATTTCAAGAGGAAGGTCATCTATTTATTAAAATAATTATTTCAAAATGTATTAAAATATCTAGTTGGTATTCATGGGAAAGGATCTGGCATTGAAATAATGGTTATTCCTGTATATTATATACATTAGATATTCTGTATGATATACACTCACTTTATTTTGAACTTTAACACTTTATTAGGAACACATGTACACTTACTTATTCATGTAATTATCAAATCAACCAATCGTGTGGCAGCAGTGCAATGCATAAAATCAATATAAGGGTCAGGAGCTTCAGTTAATGTTCAGATCAACCATCAGAATGGGCAACAAGTGTGATCTCAGTGATGCCGACTGTGGTATGATTTTTGGTGCCAGATGGGCTGGTTTGAGTATTTGTGTAACTGCTGATCTCCTGAGATTTTCATGCACAACATTCTCTAGTGTATACTCAGAATTTTGCAACATAAATAAAAACATCCAGTGAGCAGCAGCTCTGCAGATAGAGTTTCAACCATCAAGCAAATGCTGAAGATCCAACATTAAACTAGCCAGTATTTGTTTATCCAAATCCTTGGGCTTTATGTTGTGTGTATAGTCTAACTTTCAAGTGCCTCTCTTTTGCACTGACACCCTCTCCTACCTAAATTGTATTAATCTCTTGCAGATTTCATCCCACTGCACTAAGAGGATAATGTAACATTTGTGGACCCAACTATAGTTAAAAGCTTTTTGAAAGCTATTCAGAAAAGCCGGTGGCATGTTATTAAATTTGGCAAGAGTTTGATTAACTTTTGATTATTTGAAGGTGTGAGTTGTGTCTTGTATTAACAAACTTCCACCTGAGTGCCACACCGGTCTCGCGTTCCAGCGAGGGAAGGCTGGAATGTTTAAGGAGCAGAGACAGTGGCAGATGAGAGAGAGATGTACAAAGCCTGTCTGCTTCTTTGAATGTCTTTGATTTGACACAGCTGGCTGAAAAGCAGTGCATATTTTTGTTTCTTTATGCACTGAAAAGTGTCATTAAATGTCTATGTTTTTGTCAAGCAGGTCCCAGCTTCCTCCTTACCTTGTTAAGAGTTACAGACATTAATTGTGCTGTTAGTGTCTATATTTACAGACGTGTATTTGGTTTAAATAAATTTACATTTATTTAAGTTTATATATACACTATATAGCCACAACTATATGGACACCCAAACACCAAACCCATATGGGCTTCATAAACATGTCCTGAGGTCCATAATTAAATTATTTACTGAGTCTGGTGTGGAAGAACTTGACTGGCCTGCACAAAGCCTATCACTTCACTTTTGGGATGATTTGGAATGCTGACTGTGAGCCAGGCCCCATCATCCAACATTGTGCCTGATCTCCCTGATGCTCTTGTATCTGAAAGAAAGTAATTTCCCAGCTGCAGCCATGTTCCAACATCTAGTGCAATGGCTTCTCAGAAGAGTGGAAGCTAGGGAGGGAAAAACAACTCCCAATTAATGTCAATTGTTTTGAAATTAGATTATGTACAGAGGCATTGTCATGCACAAACAGAAAAACGTTGAAAGTACACAATCCTCTGGAATTTTTTTAACATAAGTTGTTAAGCAGGAAAGTTATCAGGAACAACAAATAATGTGAGTGAGGATTTGCTTATTTCTGTTTTGCGTCACTCGCTGTTTTTTGGAAGTGAAACCACTGCAAATTTAAAGTTTACGGTTTATCATATAAGTCTTGTTTGGGAGCACACTTTTATCAAGAGTTTGACCAATTTTTAAGACATGATTGGTAGCAGATTTATAACACTTTTGGTTGATACATTTTGGCATAATTGTTTATGTTGGGGAAATTACATTTTCTCAGCTCATCCACGTCACAAAAATCCAAGACGAATATACAGTAAACTGTATGGTGGACTTTCCCCAATCTATTATTTTTTAAACATTAACATTGCTAATTGCACAAAATCAATGTTTTTAATTGAAACATTGTCTTATACGCATTCAGTAATGATACATTATTTTACTCAGAGCTTCTTAAGCTTTAGAATTAGAAATGTAAACCTACATAGTCCAAATAAAACCTGCATCCAGTAATTTTTGGCAAAGATATTTAATAATCTTGAAGGGAATTCATGGACGTATATCCCAGAGCTCACAACCATGACATCTTCTTTTCTCTCCCTGCAGGGCACGAGACTGATGGACCAACTTTAGTGCTTATAACCTCTAAATAATGATTACAGAACGAATGAAACTATACCTGTTATCAGGCTACAGAAAATGTTGTCACTGCTTGATAAAGGCAGCACAGCACATGGGTAAGACTTTGCAAATGTTGAGCAAGCCCCTATTAAGTGCATTACTGTAACGAAACGGGCAGACGAGGGGTGAGGATCCAAAAGCGGTTTTATTGTGGGTTGCAGGAAGTCAAGCAAACAGTGAAACACAGGAACAAATTAAATATCCACGGTGGGAAAACAAAGGTATAAACACAAGATATAAACACGGGGAATCTTCCAGAAGGGCACAGGCAGGAACACGGACGAAGGCAGGGTTGACGTGGAGCATTCACCAAACACCTAACAATCACCAACAAAGGACAAGGTAAACATGAGGGCTTAAATACAAAACCAAGGGGAAACAAAAGCCAATGGACAAACAGAACTCAAAACAAGATAATAATAAAGCAATCAAACAATGAACCAATGAAAACCAGACACATGAACATGGAGGGAAGACAGGACATGACAAGACTGGGAAACAGGAACATGAGAATGATTTCAAAATAAGAGTGCATAAAACAAAAGGCAATATGGATCGTAACAATTACATTGTAACATTTACAAAGTTAAACTTTTTGTAACTGGTGATATTCCTACCCATAAGTTTTTATTTTTTTTATTATAGATCTCCACCAAAACATGCAAGTGTGACTAACTCAAGAACTGTGCTGTCATTTTCTTTAAAATACTGACATTATGTTCTGAGGAGGTAATATTTTGGATTTTTATTGTGATTTCAGGTATCCATGCCACCATAGGATCCACCAGTCATTAAAATTGTGGTGAGAACTCAAATGTGCGGAAACTTGGTTTCATGACAATTTAAAGCTATCAAGCTATCAAACTATCATACTTTATATCACTTTTTTTCTTTTTCACAGTATGAGGGGCACACATATGTTGTCCACATATTGTATACTGAAACAATTACTCTGAGCCTAATTGTGTATTTATATTCAGACAGATTCTGTCAGACCCATAACCTGCAGAGAGGGACTGCCACACAAATGCACCAAAATACACAGTGATGGATGGTGAAGACATCATAGAGGATTATTCAGATATTTTAGTGAAACTTAGCCTTAATTACATAAACTTTGCTCTTTCTTGACGGATTTGTTGTCAGAATGGAAGAAAAAATTATTTCACAAGAAAAGATAAAAGAATGTAGTTCCCCGTCTGTCGCTCACTTCAACGTTGTGTCGAAGAAGCGACACTAGGGGTCTCTCTTGAGCGCCGAATATGCCTCTGATCAATGAAAAAAGGCCAATGAGAAGTTGGCAGACAGAATTTGCATACCCCGCCCCCAGACATACGGGAAATACGTCGAGATCATTCAGAAATTTTCTTCGGAGCCGATGGTGGTGCATGCAGTCTGCTGCGAGTCACACACCTGTTCCTAATTTCTTCCTCTGATGGTCTGCTTGCTGTTGGATCTACGGCACACTACAGCGGCATGTCTCCTTCTCTGCACAGTAGTGCAGTTTGCCCCTGGGCGCTTCAACAGGGCAGAGAAAGAGTGTTTTAAAAGAGTGATTTTCTCTGATTAAAAGTGTATTTTCTTATAAAAGAGCATAATACACAGCGGCGTTGAATGTCCTTTTCAGGACGTGTCTTTTTAAAGATGCCCTTCCGCCCCTGTGTAGTTCCTGGATGCGGTAGAGTGCTCTCCACTTCAGACGGCCACAGGCATTGTCTCGTGTGTCTAGGCAGCGATAACACCAAGGTAGCATTAGTGGATGGCTCATGATCTCATTGCGAGGGCATGACCATGGCAACATGTCTCCTTCTTCCCACAGGATTGAGGACGATGCGGCTGGCGATGGAGGCGATCTGGGGATGGCAGCGGGTGCAGCTCCTCTGGGTACGCCCCCTCGGACCACCCGCCCCCAGCATGCTCGTTGACTCACGTCCGTGCTCGAGGCAACAGCGGCTCGTCTCACAGCCAGCCTGCTTATCCTCTGGAGCGCGAGGTGGATGAGCTCGCCGCTGCATTGGAGAGCGCAGCATCTGACGTGGATGACTCCCCTGGGCTGCCTCCTTTCAGCCAGCACGCCCAGACTGAGGCTGGCACCCAGATGGCCTACATGCTTTCCCAGGCTTGGACTGGAACCCTCCATCCTCCCCACAGCCTTTGCGGTTGGATGACTGGTTCCTGGGGTCTGGGCACTGCTCACAGCCTCATTTTTCCCGGCCGGCCATTTCCATCGAGTCTAGAGGACGCCTACATTGGACATCCTCCTCAGTCACTAACCCGCCCCCTGCTGGGTGTGCAGAGCAAGGTAAGTGCTTTGAGTCTTTTCTCAGCACTAGAGAAAATAAACGTCCCCTTGGTGCCCCTAGCACGGAGCTTGGATGCGTGACTTTCACTTCCCAACCCGTTACGCTGGCTGGCCCGGACCATCTGACTCGGTTACGCAATTCAGTTTGCCAGGCCCCCGCCCCCCTTCGCAGGCGTCCACTTTACCAAGGCACACGGCAAGCATGCCAAATTCCTGCATGCAGAAAACACTACTCTTTACTAAACAAAACGCGATAGAGCCTGTCCCTCCAACGGAAATGAAGAAGGGTCTCTACCTAATGAGCTTATGACCGAACTTGGACTTGCGAGTTCTCAACCGGCTCTGTTCAAACTCCTGTTCAAAATGCTCACGCAAAAACATGTCTTAATTTGCGTACGACATCTAGATTGGTTCACAGCGGCAGACCTGAAGGAAGCGTGCTTTCACGTCCCAATTCTGCCTCGACACCGACCCTTCCTATGGCTCGTGTTTGACGGCCAGGCGTATCAGTACAAAGTCCCCCCTTTGGCACGTCTCTGTCCCTTTGCGTCTTCACAAAAGTCGTAGAGGCTGCCCTTGTCCCACGCCGAGAAGCCGGCATTCGCATACTCAATTACCTCAATGACTGGCCCACTCCCGAGAGTTGTTATGTGCTCACAGAGACTAGGTGCTCAGGCACCTCAGCCGTTTAGGGCTTCAGGTCTACCGAGAAAAGAGCTAGCTCGCCCCGGTTCAGAGCATCTCTTCTCTCGGCATGGAGTTAGACACGTCCTGGCCACGACCGACACCTCCAAATTCAGGCGCCACATGCAACGGGCACGCAGCTGCGGGCCATTGGAAAGGGGTCCCGTTGCGCAAGCATATCAGTTGCCTAGAGTTGCTGACTGTTTTCTTTGCCCTGCGGAAATTCCTCCCGTTAGTTTGGGACAAACATGTCCTAGTCAGGCCAGACAGCACCACCGTGGTAGCATATATAAATCACCAAGTCAGCGTATGCTCTCGCCACATGTCATGACTCACCCGTTGTCTCCTCCCTTGGAGCCAGCAGCTTGCCCAGCGGAGAGTGGAGCCTTCACCCCGAGTCGGTCCAGCTGATGTGGGAATGGTTCGGCAAGGCCCAGGTAGACCTGTTTGCCTCCCGAGAGACCACCCACTGCTCTAGTATGCCCGAACAGAGGCTCCCCTCAGGGCAGACACACTGGCACACAGCTGGCTTGCGGGGCTGCACAAGTATGCATTTTCCCCAGTGAGCCTTCTTGCACAGGTGCTGTGAAAGGTCAGGGAGGATGAGGAACAAGTCACCCTGGTGGCTCCTTATTGGCCTACTCGGGCCTGATTCTCGGACCTCGTAATCCTCGTGACTGCCCCTCCCTGGCGAATTCCCCTGAGGAAGGACCTTCTTTCTCATCCGCACCCAGACCTTTGGAACCTCCACGTCTGGCCCCTGGACGGGACGCAGAAGATCTAGCTGGTCTACCACCTGCCGTGACCCCCCCCCCCCCCTTTGCGGGTCCGAGCTCACTCATCAAGGAGTGTTGCATCCTCTTGGGCCCTGGCCAGGGGCACCTACCTAGCAGACATATGTAGAGCAGCGGGTTGGGCAACACCTAATACCTTTGCGAGATTTTAGAATCTCCGGGTTGAGTCAGTTTCGTCCCGTGTTTTCTCAGGTCCGAGCCGGTAGAACTCGGTAACACGCTGACGGACTGACCAGGTGGATCGCTTGCACCTAGCACCCTTTCCCTCACCCAAGGTAAAATTGTGCGCTTTTCCTCCCAAGAGATCCCACTTCTCGGATCCCTGGATGATTCCTCCCTAGCCCTTGTGGGTCCGCAGTTCAGTGGAGGAACTCGCCGACCCAATTCACTGCGGGTACTTAATCTACCCAGTAATGGAATAGGTGCTACACAGGGCAGGACTCCTACGTGGACTCCCCCTGTATGTATTATCAGTAGTACGGTCCCCTTACTAGTGGACCCGTGTCTCCCTTAGGCAGTTCCAGCTGCCCTCCGGTCGCTGTGTTGTAGCAACTCCCCCCTCCTAAAGAGGTTGGATCTACCACTGTGCCATTTCCACATGCCACCTATAAACCCATGTGATGTATTCACCACTCTTACCTCCCCTTCAGAGCAGGGGTGGTCTCCGCAGGGTCTTTTCCCCCCTGAAAGAATAGGAAACTGGGTAAGACCCCCTTCCCTCGATGCGTGTAAGGGCCCCTTGCATCAAAAAGGTTCTTCATGGCACTATTACTGGGGTTCTATTTAGCACCAAAAAGGGTTTCAAGTCAAAATGTCAAAGAACCCTTATTTTGTACAATTTATAACCATTTTTCTGTACATAAAGGTATAATAAAAGTAATTCAAATTATTTGAGTGGTATATTCCACATCTTCTGTTGTGATACTGTCACGATTCACTGTTGTCTGCCCTGTGTTCTCCCCTGGCATCTGTTCCCCATGGACTACACTTCCCATAATTCCCTGCCCTCATCACTGCCAGCTGTCTCCTATTGTTCTCACCTGTGTTTAATTGTCCTTGAGTATTTAAAGTCCTGTTTGTTTGCTCACCGGTTGTCAGTTGTTCTTTAACGAAGCAGACAACAGTGAATCGTGACAGATACAATAGCTTTGAGTGTTAAACAGACCAAAATATTGGTTTCAAGAGAGAAGGTTATTCACACACTTCCTTGTGCTTGAACCATTCATACAGTGCTGTATATAAAAATAAAAATAAATTATAATAAAAAAACAGATACAGTGTTGCCTGATTTATGGATTGCACGCCCAAATGGGCTGTATGAGTTTTTTTTAGATACTTTAAAAAAATGTATGGTAGACTACACACTATACAATTAAAATGTATATTATCTTATTGATATATAATTAAACCAGGATGAGTATCGGGCAATCATGTGCAGCATCATAGTCTCACCTTCTTGATGTCTGTACTGTGTTCCAATTGGGCCGGTTGTCAAGGTTTGTAGTTATAAGGCTAAATGTTGGTCTGTTTCTCTCCCAAATCTATCATATCACTTCAGAACACATGGAAGATGCTTTGATCCACACTGAGTTGCATTGTATGGAAAAAAAGATGCCTCACATTCTTAAAAAATATCTTTGTGTTCTGTAGAAGAAAGAATGTCATACAGGTTTGGAACAGGATGAGAGCACGTTAATGATGAAAGAATAATAATTTTGGGGTGAACTATTTCTTTAAGATTTGTCCTAACTGGAATTTAGGGGCCTAGCCAAAAATCTGTTAATTAGAAGAAAATGTCTTTATACATTTAGCCATGTAGTAATAATACATAATGATAATCATTGATCATTTCTCAACCAATAAGCTTTTTGAATGTTGGCCATTATGTTTTTTGTTCCATCAAAAGCCCTTTGGCATTGGTTATACATTATTATTATTATTATTATTTAATTCTTTGATCATAGAGACTTTAAATGCCAAAGATTATATTTCTTCATAAACAAATACCTGATCTTCGTCTATAAATTGCAACTTTCAAGAAAAGTAACCGAAAAAATTTGAACAATTCAGGCCAGCTGAGTGCACTTGAATCAAAGACAACAGTTTTGTTTAAATGTATTTTGGCAGATGGTCTAAAAAGCCTGCTTCTCGTGAATCATCTCGGCCAGCCAGGCTTGTGTAACAAAACAGGGCTCCTGGGGGAGGGTAGATAATATAGGAGACTTACTTTGGCTGGAAGCACAGGGTGTGTGATGAAGTGTGGTCTCGATCTGCACTGAAAAGTCCTTAAGGTATTGTGGAATAATGAAGGCCACTTTTAAACTTATTTTGTCGGTGTTGCTGCAGCTGTTCCATGTTCGAGGGATGTTCTATAGAAATGTGTCTCTTATCTCTACTCTCACGTTTCACACATAGCTCAAATGTATGTTAACCCAAGATAAGGTAATGAGCCATTTCATTGGTGGGGGTCCAGTGGAATGTGGTTTTCTGGACCATATAACAAAGTGCTGAACAATAAACGTTGAAGAAGGATCTGATAGCATTGGGTGTCTGTGTCATGTCTTTCTTCCCTCAGCTGAGCCGTATCGAGACGGGGATTGCAGATCAAGAAAATAAATTAAATACATTGGATGACAAAATTATCTAACAATTTGGGGGCTCGTCGGGATTTCTCCAGACAAGGTAAGACTGATTTAAGTATCAAGTTTTCCTGTCTGATGAGAGATTGAACAAAACGTAGTTTAACGTAGTTTAATTTGGCTCGATATTAACTCCGTTAATAACTCTGCTCGGGGGCCTCTGTCGAAGAGATGAATTTGCCCTATTATGAATAGGAAGGAGGGTTTTGCTCTATTATAATATAGAAAAAACCCCACAACCGCAGCAGTAGTTTTAAGGATATCCTTATTCTGGTATGAATAGGAAGAGGACGGGAATTGTCCTATAAAAGACGGAGAGAATTTGATCTGCATTATTGTTCTGCATGAACCGTGTCGATCGGGAAATTGTTTGTATTATTATTATTAAAAGGGTGACATTATGGGACAGGAAATAAGTCGCCCGTTATCGAATGAAACTCCAAAACAGTGGATGTTTCGTAATAATCAGGGTTTCAATACTGAACCTTATATTAGTAATCTGGCCGGATGGTCAGAAGGGAAAACACAATTAGATCCATATCCTAAAGATGGCTCATTTATTGATCGATTCATGAGCGAATCAAAATCTATGGTTAAAAAAGGGTGGGGGGGTCCTCAATGGGATTATAAATACATGAAGGAATCATACGAGGTATGGAAGAAAATGAAACCATTCTGGGACAAAGGTCCTGAATGGAAAGAAGCTAATCAAATGCACGCAGCTGTCGCTGTGTCGGAACAACCGCCTAAATATGATATTGTAGTGAACAAAGCTTTAACCCCTAACATCCCAAAGACACCATGCGCACTGTTGTATCCCGATTTGACCACAGTAAATGGTAACTCATTCGCTGCAGCCGCGGATGCATATGATTCCGATTCAAAGAAATGTACAAGTGAAGATACAACAGCTGCATTTCCTTTTATCCAGTGCCCAGATGGATATAAAATCATTCCACTAACAATGTCAGAGGCGCTGACAATATGTAAGGAATTACCCGACCCAGTTAGATCTCCACTGCAATATGTGGATATTTTAAAGAAACTTACAACGTACAGTCAACTAACCGGACGCGATTATAGATTCATATTGTCCAAAACATTACCTCCGGACGTAACTGAAACAGTATTAGTTGAAAAAGTGCCTTTGCTGGATTTTAAATTCGATCAACCACGAGTGGAGGACGGAAGAACCAGGTCAGGAAGATACTTTAAAGGAACAACCATAGACTGGGCATGGGGAGACAATGACGCCTTGCCAATATTTTTTAGAGACCTCCTCAAATTCCTGCAGGGCATGGCAGCATCCAGACAAGATATTACACATGCGGCTAATACGAAACAAAAAAGGGACGAAGGTCCAGTGGCATTCTTTGCCCGGTTTAAAGCTTCGTGGACAGACGAATCGTCCCTTTCGACTGATGATGATCAAGCGATTCTATTTATAAACACGTTCTTGAATAACATGGACCCTGAAACTGCTCGATTAATTCGTATCACGACTGCTGGTTTGACCGCAATGACAATTCCCGAATTCGGACGACGTCTTCGTGAGCTGTCCACCGCAGGGGCTTTTGAGGGCTGTCAGCGTTCTTCCTCGAAAACAGCATCCGCAATGGTGCAGTATACGGCCCGGATGAATGAATCTCGCATATGCCATTATTGCGGAAAACAGGGACATCTCAAGCGAGATTGTCGTAAAATGATGAAAGATATGGGACAACCATATTGGTGTAACCGAAATGAGAGTCAACATTTAGCGCGATCTGAACTGCCGCGATCTGAACCGCAACGAGAATTTGGCCCACAAAACCGCTCCACACCGCGATACCCCACAGAATGGACACCCCGCTAGGGAAGCCCACAGAGCACTGAGTCCTCCATATACGCATTAGCATCAACGCTGCGTTTCGATAACTCAGCACTGCCTTTTATATCGTTAAATATTGACCACAAACCGTATACATTTCTGGTCGATACTGGCGCATCTAAAAGTTCATTAACAGCACATTGCTATGAGGGCTCTATTACGGGACGCACTATAAACTCTGTGGGAATTAATGGCGTTCCCGTTAAGTGTCAGATGACACCAAAATTACCCGTAACATCTCCTGATAACCCAAACTTGTTTAAAATGCACGATTTTGTGATTTTGCCTGACTCACCATTCTGCCTACTGGGTCGTGATCTGATGCATAAAATTGGGGCAAAATTAACTTTTGATTCTAACTCACTACAATTACTGTTTCCCTCAGTATACTGTCAGTCTGTGTATACAGGTCATTGCGGAGAAGTTTGCAGCTCAACGTCTGTCAGCACTTCTGCTGCAAAACAGGAAATGCTCAATGTAGACCCAGCGCTATGGGCCGCCCACAAAGATGAGGCGGGCCTTATTGACGTAAGACCATACGTTGCCAAACTCTGCTCTAACCTACCAGTATACTGCAAACAGTATCCACTTTCCAAAGAAAAAGAACAAGGCATTGGCCCAATAATACAGCAATGCCTGTCACAAGGTATTTTAAAACCTACACACTCACCATACAACACGCCAATTAATCCGGTAAAGAAAGCTAATGGCACATGGCGTTTAACACAAGATTTGAGGAAAATTAATGATTTAATTATTCCATTGTCACCTGTGGTACCCGATGTCCACACTATCATTAACTCAATTCCGGCAGATCACACCCATTTTACTGTTATTGATTTATGTTCTGCCTTCTTCAGTGTGCCAGTTGCCACAATTACGCAGCCACTGTTCGCATTCACCTATGGAGGCCAACAGTACACTTGGACCCGAATGCCTCAAGGATTTCGAGACTCGCCTGCTGTGTTCTCTGCTGTAGTGCACGCTACTCTCAAAGGTACCAAGCTGCCACCACAGACTTGTCTGCTGCAATATGCTGATGACATCCTGGTTTCTGGACCGGACATTGAGTCATGCACAGCCGCTTCAACTATTGTGTGCAATGTATTAGCGAAGGCTGGCTTCAAGGCATCAAAAGAGAAGCTACAATGGGTGAAACCGAATGTCAACTATCTGGGTCATGAGTTACAAGAAGGAACAGTACGTCTCTCCAAGGACAGAGTGAAAACAATTACTACCTTCAAATGCCCTAAAACAAAAACTCAAATGCAAAGCTTCTTGGGTTTAGTGAACTATTGTCGAGCATGGGTGCCAAACTGCTCGTTATATGATAAAATACTGAGAGAAGCAACACTCTCAAACGCTGAAGAACCTATAGAGTGGACTGCTGAAATGGACATGGCTTTCAAACATCTACGAAACAGCCTCAGCTCTCCACCTGCGCTAGGCTAACCAAATTATGATGAACCCTTTCATCTGTACGTGCATGAGGCATCTGGCACAGCAGCAGCGATCCTTGCACAGTCCCATGGCGGAACATATAGACCAGTGGCGTACTTGTCAAAAACTTTAGACGCAGTCGCCAGAGGCCTCCCTGCATGTTTACGAGCAGTGGCTGCTGCAGCATTGATGGTACAACATGCAGAACGTATTGTACTCTCACATCCATTAGTTGTCCACACCTCCCACCAGGTAGGAACTATCATGCACAACATTACAACACAACACATGACAGCCCAACGTCGATCGGGGTATGAAGCTATTTTATTGGCTACTGCTAATTTGACCATTAAACCAACTTCCACTGTACACGGCCCGACATTATCATTACACAAATTGCTGACTCAAGGTGAATTTTCCAACGATACACATGATTGCTTTGATCGCCTGAAAACATGTACTTCCTGCAGGCCGGATGTTTCATCATCTGCCCTGGAGGAGGGGGACCATTGGTATGTTGATGGGTCCTGTTCCAAGCCAAATGATTCTGTATACTGGTGTGGTTACGCTGTAACAGAACTTCCGAATCGAATTATTGAAGCTTACTCGCTCCCATATAAATCTGCACAAGCTGCTGAGTTGTTTGCGTTGATCAGAGCATGCCAATTGGCTAAAAGTAAATCAGTCAATATATACACAGACTCGAAGTATGCTTATTGGGTGATACATGATTTTGCTCGAATGTGGGAGGAAAGAGATTTTAAGACAGCTGAAGGCAAACCTATAGCACATCATAACCTGGTTTCAGAATTATTGAGAGCAGCACAGTTGCCTGCCAAATTGGCTGTAATAAAAGTTGCGGGGCACATGACAGGGGAACTGGAAGAGGCGAAAGGAAATAAATTAGCTGATGATGTAGCAAAGTGGGCTGCGAAGGAAGTTGTAGTAAGCCCAGATCTGAATCGAGCTGAAGAGAGAGTTTCCATGATGCAATCAACTCTGATAAGAGACATGGACATAAAACTGTTGCAGGCAAATCCATCTGAATCTGATATTCAACATTGGGCCTCAAATGAATTGAAACCAGACCGGAATAATTTGTTAAGGGATGAACAAGGACGTCTGGCTCTGCCCAAAACCGCAATAGTAATACTATGTCGACATTATCACGGTATCTCTCACATTTCAAAAGAAAAGGTTATACAGTCAATAAATCAAACATATTGCATCAGTGGGGTACGAAGTGCAGTAAAACTAATCCTAGACTCATGTCTAACGTGCGCACAGAATAACAGACACAAACCTACAAAGCACGACTCATTACCACACCCGGAATTGCCGTTCCAACACCTGCAAATAGATTTTACACATATGCCGCCATGCAAGAACAACAAATTATTACTCGTAATAGTGGATCGTTTTTCTAAGTGGACAGAAGCTTTTCCGTGCGTGAGGGAAAATGCTAAAACAGTAGTAAAAATTCTGGCAAAAGAAATAATACCAAGATTCGGCATTCCAACCGTTATTGAGAGTGATAATGGCACTCCATTCACGTCCAAAGTTACGCAACTACTCGCAAAGGAATTGAACGTAAATTGGCATTTTAACATACCTTACCACCCACAGTCGGCAGGTGTTGTGGAAAGGACAAATCGAACATTAAAGGAACGATTGAACAAAGCCTGCACCGAAACCGGAAGAACATGGGTTGATGTTCTACCGGCTGTGTTGACCGAACTCAGAATGTCACCATCCTCTGTTGTTAAATTCACTCCATTTGAAATACTAATGGGTAGGCCTTTCCCGACCCCTTGGGTCAAAGGCCGCGCTGGCTTTCTCTCCACAGGTGACACGGAGGTGGTGATTGCAGAATATGTGGATTCCCTCATTAAGACATTAAATGGCATAAATGGTGATGTCTCTCTCTCTCTCCCTCTGCCTGCAGAAAGTCCTACTCATCCATTTGTTCCAAATCAGCAGGTTCTGGTGAAGTGTCTGAAACCAACGCAGTTAGGAGAACCGAAGTATTTGGGCCCAAGTACTGTACTGGCTGTGACTAGAACGGGGGTGCTAACTGACCTTCAACCACAGTGGATCCATGCAAGCCACGTGAAGCTTGCTCCAGAGGAGGGCCTTACTGATTCAAGGTGAACGGTGAAAGCACTGGAGGAGCTGTACACGCAGCGCCAGTTACCAACCGGGAATCTGCGAATTAGGAGGACCTGAGGAGGGACCCGGAACAGTCAACATGAAGACATTCCTACTGACACTCTGCATATGGCAGGTGGTCGTGCTTGCCTTTGCCCGTTCAGTATCAATACAACAGCAAGGAGCCACACGTGTAATTCCAATTCCTAGAAATAATGTATGGTGGTTGTGGATGAACTACACCGCTGGTGGTAAACAATGTATAGTGTGTTCCAGATCACCAGCATCAACTTCTTATGTCATCCCTATACCAATGAATACATCAACATGTTTAACTCATCAGGAGAAGCTGATTAGGAGGAGGCCTCCATGTTTAAACTATACAATCAATCTTCCACTAACCGGAACTAACAAAACGACTCGAACTTGCACTGACCGTGATGCCATAACAGCGCTTCAGAATGAGTCAATGTGCCCTTTTAACTGTTTACTTTACAGGGCCAGTGGACATGTCAACGAAACTACGCTGGACAGTTCTCAATGTACAAATTGGCTAGTGCCAGGTGCCAGTCCTCCCAAGCTAGTTTCTTGGGTTAAGTTTAAGAAGACTGAATGTTATAAATTCTCAGATACGGGTAACAAAACTTCGTTACATAAAAAATTGTTTCGGATCAAATACTGTTCTCAGGTGAAGTGGATCAAGGCTGTAGAAACTTATTCATATCAAAGCATCGGTGTACCCACACGAATATTCCACAACATGAGGGGGGTTGCAGATATGTGGTGGGTATGTTCTGGTAATGATTTGAAACTTCTTGTCGCACCCCCCACCCCATTTGATGGTTTATGTTTTATGGTAATGTTACAGGAAGATGTTTCTGTTATGAAGGTACGGGTAAACACCCGGACACGAAGGTACTTAGAAGGTGATGCCTCAAGTGACCCTGAAGTATATCTAGACAGTGTTGGACAGCCTAGAGGTATTCCAAACCAGTTTAAAGCCCGAAACGAAATTGCCAGTGGTTTTGAATCCATCTTTGTATGGATAACCCCAAATAAAAACACTGAATGGATCAATTACTTATATTATAATCAGCAACGTTTCTTTAATAAAACTAAACAGGCCTTCGATTTGGTGAAAGAACAATTACATGCCACAAGTGAAATGACTAAACAAAATCGTATAGCTTTGGATTACCTCTTGGCTAAGGACGGAGGAGTATGTAAAATGTTTGGTGACAAATGCTGTACATACATCCCGGGTCACACTGATGATGATGGAGAATTCACGAAAGTATTGAAGGAAATGGATAGGTTGAATAAAGAATTAGCTGATAACGCTGGTCATCAGGGAATATGGGAGAATTTTTTCAATATGTTTGGGTGGTTCGCACCTTGGATGTCCTCCATTATATCGATTGCTGTATACATTGTACTTATGTTATTATTTGGCCCATGTTTGTTACAATTACTAATGCAGAAGTTGAACATGATGATAAACAGACATAATATCGCTATGCTTCATTATGTACGTATACCTAATACTGAGGTTGGTTGAGAAGGCTGCATGATCCTTTCAGGATCAAAGTGGGCAATGTGGAATAATGAAGGCCACTTTTAAACTTATTTTGTCGGTGTTGCTGCAGCTGTTCCATGTTCGAAGGATGTTCTATAGAAATGTGTCTCTTATCTCTACTCTCACGTTTCACACATAGCTCAAATGTATGTTAACCCAAGATAAGGTAATGAGCCATTTCATTGGTGGGGGTCCAGTGGAATGTGGTTTTCTGGACCATATAACAAAGTGCTGAACAATAAACTTTGAAGAAGGATCTGATAGCATTGGGTGTCTGTGTCATGTCTTTCTTCCCTCAGCTGAGCCGTATCGAGACGGGGATTGCAGATCAAGAAAATAAATTAAATACATTGGATGACAAAATTATCTAACAGGTATATTAAGACAGTTCAAATACAGAACCTTTTGGTATAAGGCTTTTTAAAATGCATATTGAAACAAAGCAGCTTTAAAATGAACTATAACAAAAAGCTATATCTATAACCAGCTCTGTTCCAATACCTAGTGATCTGTCTTGTTGTATATTGCATACATAGACAGTTGTCTCAAGCATGCAGCTGCCTTCAGTATCATAACTCAAATGAAATCTCATAAGTCAATCATTTGAAATGCTTCATAGACATAGGCGTCTAAGTGGGCCATACAAATAGTGCACCTAACACAAAGCGAGTGGGGGTTGGTGATGTATGAATTAAATTTGATTACCGCAATTAATTAATGCGCACAATTTAAAACAAAATTGCTATCAATTGGTGTTACAAACCACACTGTTAGTGGGGTAGGTTGTAACAGCACTCTTTGCACTTAGCTCTAATGTACACATTATATATAAATATATAGGTATAAGATGCTTTGATTTGTAGCAGACAAATATGAGAATCTTATATCAAAGATCATTTTGTCATCTATCTATCTATCTATCTATCTATCTATCTATCTATCTATCTATCTATCTATCTATCTATCTATCTATCTATCTATCTATCTATCTATCTATCTATCTAATCACATTTACCCTTAGGCTTGAAAAACTCATTTCCTGATTCATGTGTAGCATAATGTTATTATTATTGTTCTGTTCATACCAAACTCACATTTAATGGTATTTTATAATAGTTTATATGATAGGTTTTTGATTGTTTCTATGCTGAAGGTGCTATAAAAGACATATTTGTAAAGGCTATTGTAAAAAGAACTGCTATATAGCAGCCTTTGTATTCTGAAATATATGTCTGAAATGCCACATTGGAATGTATTAAAAAATAGTGAGAAGGAACCCAATTTCTTTTTTTTCTCCATTGCTCTCTAATATGAAAAACTAGGCTTTTACATTTCTGAAGAAAATTTAATTTGTGCTTGCATGTGCTAAACTCACCACCACAATTGTAGGGTGCTCTCTGTGGTGTACATAGCATTGTTAGGCAGTTCAAAGTGTGTTTTTAAGTAGTCCTTTGTTGGTTGCTTGGTGGTTACTGTTATTACTGTCTCCGTTAAAAAAGTATCTATGATATTCTGGTCCCTAGATATGGCTAGGTATATCCTACATAGTATATAGGATTTGTTTTACCCTAGGTGAAAGATCAGTCAAGATTGTTTAGAAAGATGTAACGATAGCAAACAAATAAATAAAAATAATAATAAAATAAATGATCTCTCCTCAAATGCATAATTTGACATTAATTTATGTAGCACAAATGGTGTGGGATAAATTGTATACTTAAGTTTAATAAATAAGGTATTATTTAACCATCTAAGCATAATAATAGTCATGTTTGCTTTGAAAAACAACACAGATGACACTTATACAATTTTCACTTTATCTTTTAGCAGGAATAATGAATATTCTATGGAGATCATGCCCACCCAGTATTGAAGATGCTAATATATATATATTTTTTTTACCTATTCAGAACAACATTAAGTTCATTATCTTTGTTATTAAAAGGCCCAGTTGGTGACAGTGATCTAGCACATGGTGTCATCTGTTAAAATCCCAACACTCTGAATCTAGCTTTTTGTCCTATTTAGTTTCGTGTTTGTAAGGGAGCTATTTGAATGCCTGCCAGGAGAGATTGTCACAACCCATCACGTTAACCTTTCTCTGATGTAGACATGTGATGACTGTGGCCGCTAGCACTCCCACTCCTCCATCCTCTATTCTTCTCCATCTTTCCCTTTTGGCAGTGAGGCATCACTTATATAGCTTTATCGAGTAATCATTCTGATATTTAGATGTTAATAAAGAGAAATAGCAAAGTGAGTGAATTATGGGAGAATTACTGAAAGAGGTAAATTAATGCATCATGCTGTTGTGCAGTGCACTTCTGCAAATGAGCCTGCAATTGTGTCTCTATGGTTAATTACTGTCATAAATCAACCGGCTGATAACTAGAGTGTAAAAATGACTCTGTTTAGGAGTTTGGTGGAAAAATAATAGAAATGACACATTTAGGGAAAAATGTTTCTCTTTATAAATGAACCTGCACGTACCTCAGTTAATTGTGCAAATCAAAAAATTAGGTCATGCCTCAAAAGCAAATCATGTCCTCAAATGCATTTTTTTATACTATATATATATATATATATATATATATATATATATATATATATATATATATATATATATATATATGAGAAAACATATGCAAAAGATCGATTCAAAGTTTTTTGTTATTTTTCATAACACATCAAATATTAGTGACATCCAAAAGGCTTATTGACATAATAATATAAGTGTACATATGTGTCAGGTCTGCTAATTAAGAAATCTGTAACATGCACTTAACAACTTGTCATGACTTAGCAACAGGCCTGCTATATCACCAGCTCTTATTATTGATTAAATGTGCAATATTGTCAGGAATAAGGAAACCTTAATCGTAACAGATTCTGTATTTAAAAATAACAATTATTCCAATGGAATTGTATTGTATTGAATTTAAATGTGACTTTGTATTGCATTAAAGGAATATTCCAGGTTCAATACAAGGTAAGTTCCATCGACAGCTTTTGTGGCATAATACTGATATATATATATAAGCAAACAATCATAGTAACTATTAGGCACTTTAAATATACGTATATCCATAAATATTCAAATGAACTCTGTTTCAAAAGCACAGCCACAAAATGTAAACATTATACTGTATGTGTTAACAGGTTTTTTGTGAAAAATAAAAAAAAAGCTTTCTTACCTTATCTGTGTAAAATAATAGCTTATCTAATATTACAACTTTATTGTCATGATGACCCAACACCAGTAAACCATAGGCCTATAAACTATTTTATCACACTCTGTGTAGAACAGAGATTTTATCACATTAGAGTCATGTTAAGATGCATCACTGTACTCATGATTGTTAAATAAACTAGGGAAATTGTATTGAATCTGAAATATTCCTTTAAGAAAAATATTATATTCTCAAAAAACAAAACTATTCTGCAGCCTTGGTGTGTTAGAATGATATCAGGAAGTGATTCAAAACAATTTACCTAGCCACCAAAACGTCTTGGTTACGTATGTAACCTCCGTTCCCTGTTCCCCAGTATTTGCATACCCCGCCTCCGGATACGGATATAAAGGCGAAGGAAATACGCTCGTTCATTCAGGATTTTTCTGAGGAGCCGGGAGTGTTCCGGGCACCTCAGCGGCTCGGCTCAGCAACGTGGCCGGGAAGACACGACGTCTCGTTCCCTCCATCAGGGAACGGAGGTTACATACGTAACCGAGAGTGTCGAAGAAGCGACACTAGGGGTCCACTTCAAAACTCGCCATGCGCTGAGCCGTGTATGTGTACTGTTTACACAGAAGTGGGCAGGTATTTCTACGTGCACAAGCGACCAACTGTGTTCAGGCTGCACGTACTCTTCCCCAATGCCCCAAAAAATGTCAGAATCCTTTTGGTTACCCTAGGGGGGGAACAAGGTGACGCTCCCAACTAGGGAACGGGCCAAGCCTGGCTGGGCCTCTTTTCTCTCTATGTTTTCTTGGCATAGAGCGAGAGCAGCCGGCGCCCTTACCGCATCGAGGGAAGGGGGTCTTATCCCGAATTCCTATTCTTTTAGGGGAAAAAAGACCCTGCGGAGGCCACACCCACCCGAAAGGGGAGGTAGAGGTGGCAAAATACATCACATGGCCTCTTGGGTCACATGTGGGAAGAATGGTGCGGTGGTAGATCCAACCTCAAGAAGGGGGAGTTGCTACAACACGGCGACCGGAGGGCAGCAAAGGACTGCCTAAGGGAGACGCGGGTCAGCTCGTAAGGTGACCGTACCGCGGAAGTACACACAGGAGGAGTCCCGTAGGAGGCCTGATCTGTGGAGCACCTATTCCAGTAGGGGTAGCCTGGGGTACCCGTAGTGGACTGGGCCAGCAAGTTCCTCCGCTGAACTGCTGCGGGCCCAAAGGGCTAGGGAGGAATCAACCAGGGACCTAGGTCTTCTGGGAAAGAAGCGCACTGTTTTTCCTCGGCAGAGGGAAACGGCGCTGAAACAAGCAATTCAGACCGTCGACGTGTACCGAGTTCTACAGGCTCGGACCTGAGAAAACATGGGACGAGACTGACTCAACCCTGAGATTGTAATATCTCGTAAATGTATTAGGTGCTGCCCAGCCCGCAGCTCTGCAAATGTCTGCTAGGGAGGTGCCCCTAGCCAGTGCCCATGAGGATGCCATGCTTCTAGTAGAGTGGGCTCGAACCCGCAGAGGGACAACCTTTGTTTGGAGACAGCGTTCCCTTTCTGCTGTCCTCCAAAGCAGACAAAGAGCTGTTCAGAGCGCCTGAAGCTCTGGGTGCGTTCCAGGTAGGCACACAAGGCACGTACCGGACACAGCAGTGAGGGGGCTGGGTCTGCCTCCTCCCGGGGCAGCGCTTGTAGGTTCACTACCTGATCCTGAAGGGCGTGGTAGGAACCTTGGGCACATAGCCCGGTCGAGGTCTTAGGATCACATGAGTATCTGCCGGACCGAGCTCCAAGCAAATGTCGTTAGTAGAGAACGCTTGCAGGTCCCCGACCCTCTTGATGGAAGCGAGCGCGATCAGCAGGGCCGACTTTTTAAGGAGAGGGCCCTGAGCCAACTGATTCTAGCGGCTCGGGGGGGGGGGGGGGGGGGGATCTCTGAAGACCGGCGAGGACCACCGAGAGATCCAGGAGGGGAACAGGTTTGGCTGGGAGGAGTTTAACCTCCGGGCACCTCTTAGGAACCTGACGATTAAGTCGTGCTTACCCAGAGACTTGCCGTCTACTGGGTCGTGGTGAGCTGCGACAGCGGCAACATATTTACATTTACATTTACATTTATTCATTTGGCAGACGCTTTTATCCAAAGCGACTTACAAAAGAGGAGAAACATAAGCGAATCATCTTAAGGAGACAGTGGTACGAAAAGTGCCATACTACAAAGTTTCACTATCATGACAATAGTATACAAAACCGATTTAAGTGCAACAAGAATTGTTAATACATTTAGAAAGATTATTATTTTTTTTTTTTATTTTTATTTTTTTTTTAGCTACTGGTTAAATACTCTTGGAAAAGATGTGTTTTCAGCCGTTTTTTGAAGATAGAGAGTGAGTCAGCTTCACGGATTGAGTTGGGGAGGTCATTCCACCAACGTGGTATGATAAAACTGAAAGTCCGGAAAAGTGATTGGTGCCTCTTTGTTTTGGTACAACAAGGTGCCGCTCATTTGCCGACCGCAGGCTTCTGGTGGGAGTGTAGCTCTGCATAAATGTTTTTAGGTATGCTGGAGCAGACTCAGTGATTGTTCTGTATGCCTGCATCAGGGCCTTGAATTTAATACGTGCATGAACAGGCAGCCAGTGGAGAGAGACAAAGAGGGGTGTAACATGTGCTCTCTTTGGTTCATTAAAGACCAGATGAGCTGCTGCATTCTGGATCATTTGCAGAGGTCTAATAGCACATGCAGGAAGGCCTGCAAAGAGAGCATTACAGTAGTCCAGTCTAGTTATGACAAGTGACTGAACAAGCAGTTGTGTGGCATGTTCAGAGAGGAAAGGTCTTTTCTTCCTGATATTGTAGAGTGTAAATCTACATGATCTTGCGATCTTTGAGATGTGGTCTGTGAAATTTAGCTTGTCATCAATGGTTACCCCTAGATTTCTGAACGTTTTGGAAGGTGACACTGTAGTTGGACCCAGCTGCACAGTGATGTTGTGTTCAACATCAGGGTTGGCTGGAAAGACAAGGAGTTCAGTCTTGGCTGGGTTGAGTTGCAGGTGGTGTTCCTTCATCCAGGCTGAGATGTCAGCCAGACAGGCAGCGATTCGAGCGGTCAATGTGGTGTCGTTGGGCTGGAAAGACAAGTAAAGCTGCGTGTCATCAGCGTAGCAGTGGTAAGAGAAACCAAGTGACTGGATGATGGGTCCTAATGATGTTGTGTATATGGAGAAGAGAAGTGGCCCAAGCACTGATCCCTGAGGTACCCCAGTAAGTAACTGATGTGGCTTGGATACCTCCCCTCTCCAGGCTACCTTAAAAGACCTACCTGAGAGATAGGAGTTGAACCAGTCAAGCACAGTTCCGGTGATGCCCAGTTTAGAGAGGGTGGAGAGTAGTATCTGATGGTTGACTGTGTCAAATGCTGCAGAAAGGTCCAGCAGAATCAGAACTGATGATCTGGATTCAGCTTTCGCCAGTCTCAGCGACTCTGTGACAGACAGCAGGGCAGTCTCCGTGGAGTGACCACTTTTGAAGCCTGACTGATTGTCATCCAGCAGCTTGTTCTGTGAGAGATAGGCAGAGATCTGATTGAAAACTGCCCTTTCAAGTGTTTTTGCCATGAATGGGATGAGAGAGACTGGTCTGTAGTGTTCTATCTGTGTGGGGTTAAGTGCAGGTTTTTTCAGCAGTGGGGTTACTCTAGCCTGCTTAAATGTAGTGGGAAAAGTGCCTTCAAGAAGAGATGCGTTAATTATGTGTGTAAGTGCAGGTAGGATGGACGGAGAGATGGCCTGGAGAAGGTGTGATGGAATGGGGTCAAGAGAACAGGTGGTGGGGTGGTTGGAGAGGAGGAGTTTAGAGACCTCAGTGTCAGTTAAAGGAGAGAACATAGAGAGAGAAGAGTTGCATACAGGAGTTGGGTGTTTGACAGGGTGTGGTGCTGTGAATGTATTGCTGATGGCTGTAACCTTATTAGTAAAAAATGTGGCGAAGATATCTGCTGTAAGTGATGTGTCAGGTGGTGGAGGGGGAGAGCACAGAAGTGAGTTAAATGTTCTAAACAAGCTACGAGTGTCTGTGGTGCTGTTAATCTTGGTCTGGTAATATGAAGTTTTTGCAGCTTTAACATTATCCGAAAAAGTTGCAAGCAGAAGTTGATATTTACCTAGATCGGCTGGATCTTTAGATTTCCGCCATCTCCTCTCGGCCGCCCTGAGATCAGTCCGATGTTCACGAATGACGTCAGACAGCCAGGGGCTGGGTGGTGTAGTATGTGCTGGTCTAGAGGAGAGAGGACAGATGTTGTCTAGACAGGTTGTTAAGGTAGAGCTAAGTGTGTCTGTGGCAGTGTTTACATTGAGCGTGGAAAATACATTTATTGTGGGAAGAGAGACAGAGACATCATTGGATAGGCGAAAGGGTGAGAGGGAACGGAGGTTACGGGCGAAAGGAAACCAAAGGTGGAGTTGGTTTTACAATGGATGGGAGAATCATGTTAAATTGAACAAAGTAATGATCAGAGACATGTAGTGGAGTAACAAGTATGTTTGAGGTAATACAGTTACGTGTAAAAATGAGGCGGATCTGGCGTCGGTCGTGACCAGGACTCGTCTGGACACCTGCTGTAGGGGTACTCCTGCCCATAAGAAACAGAGGTCTGTCCAGGGGTTGGATGCTTGGCGGCAGTGATTGTTACCCGGTGCATGCCGTGGCGCCATGCTCGTCTCGGGACTCGGTCTGAAGCCAGTGTTGGAGCGTTCTCATATGCATCAACCCCAGCGGCGCGACCGCCGTGGAGGACGCCATATGCCCCAGGAGCCTCTGGAAAGGTTTTAAAGGGACCGCTGTGCCCGGCCTGAAGGCGGTGAGGCACTTCAACACTGACTGGGCACGCCCGTAGGTGAAGCGTGCCGACATTGAGACCGAGTCTAACTCCATAACGAGAAAAGAGATGCTCTGGACTGAAGTAAGCTTGCTCTTTTCCCGGTTGACCTGAAGCCCCAACGGCTGAGGTGCCTGAGCACCTGGTCTCTGTGGGTGCATAGTCACTCGCGAGTGGACCAGCACAAGCCAGTCATCGAGGTAATTGAGTATGCGGATGCCGGCTTCTTGGAGCGGAGCAAGAGCTGCCTCTGCGACTTTCGTGAAGACGCGAGGGGACAGAGACATGCCGAAGGGGAGGACTTTGTACTGACACGGCTTGCCATCGAACGCAAACCGCAGGAAGGGGCGGTGTCGAGGCAGGATGGAGATGTGGAAGTACGCATCCTTCAGGTCTACCGCTGCGAAACAATCTAGATGCCAGACGCAGGTTAAGCGTGAGCATTTTGAACGGGAGTTTGTGCAACACTTGGTTGAAAACTCGCAAGTCCAAGATTGGTCGTAAGCCGCCACCTTTCTTGGGTACGATGAGGTAAGGGCTGTAGAAACCCTCCTTCATCTCGGTTGGAGGGACAGGCTCTATCGCGTCTTTGGCCAGAAGAGTCATGATTTCCGCGCGCAGGGACTGGGCATGTTCGCCGTATACTGCGGAAAAGCGGACGCCCATGAAGGGGGGCGGGGGCCTGGCAAACTGAATTGCGTAACCGAGTCGTATGGTCCGGGCCAGCCAGCGAGACGGGTTGGGAAGTGAAAGCCACGCGTCCAACCTCTTCGCTAGGGGCACCAAGGGGACGATTAATTTTGACGTACCCGGCGGGGCTTCGCAGCGGGGTGGAGCAGGTAGGGCAGCATTGGGCGGCGACAGGGCGACCCGCAGCTGGGGTGCTGAGAAAAGACTCAAAGCACTTACCTTGCTCCGCACACCCGGCAGGGGGCGGGTTAGCGACTGAGGAGGAGGTCCCGGGTAGGTGTCCTCTAGACTCGTCGGAACCGGCCGGCCGGGGGGCAGTCGTGGGGCTGGAGACGGGTGGTCCGTGTCCAGGAAGCCGGGACTGCTGAGATCTGGTGGCAGAGTGCCGTGAGAACGGCATTTGCAGGCCAGGTGACCCAGAAACAAAAGGAAATAGGTCGTTACAGAGAATATGAGAATGTGAAAACCAATTCGACAAAAAAATTCTCCTCCCGGCCCTCCACAGGGGATGGAGCGGTCTTACCACATCCGGAGCTAACATCTTGGTCCCTGGGTTGAGCGTCTACGGACAGCCTGGGAGCCTTCCGGGTCCTCGAGGGGGTCCGTGAGACAGGGGCGTCTGCTTCCTGCGGAGTGCTCGACGCTGGGGCTGAGAGCTGGGCCCGGGTTGAGGCAGAGCAGGGTGTTTCATAGCCGCAGGAGGACGCCCACGGCGAGCAGAGGGGGGCATGGCCCATGGCGGCAGGCTTGCGGCAGGGTAGGATGTGCGGTGGCCTCTGTCTGCTTTACCGCTGAGGACCGCTGGGCAGAGTCGTCACCGGTTGCGCCGAATTGACGGAGCTGGGATACGGGGGTGTGGGAGAAGGTGTGCCTTGTCTACCTCCCGCATTTCGACCAGGTCCAGTCCACAGATGCGTTTCTGGACCACAAAGGGTGGCCATCGCCTGTTCGAGTGCCGGCGCTTCTGACCTCCGTGGCCCGGGGGAGCCAGGACTACCCAAGGTGCAAGTTTTGAAGTGCCTTGGCCTGGCGTTGGTTGCAGGAAGGACAGAGTGGAAGCGGTCTGGGACCGTTCCACCGCGAGGGTAGTGAGAGCGGAGGAGCGAAGAAGCCTTGGCTTTGCTCAACTCTTCATGCACGTCTGAGAAGAAAGGAACCGGGGGGGGGGGGGGGCGTGGCTGTGAGCGGCGCACCTGCCCGCGGGACCGATCAAGTAGCCTGGGAAAGCATAGCGGATCTCCGTGCATCAGGCTCAGGCTGGGCGGCAGACCCGAAGGTGGTGGCCCAGGCGAGTGATCAGCATCCGACGCCGCTGTAACGCTCTCCGATGCAGCGGTGATGTCATCCAATTCTGAAGCAAGCAAGCGTGCCGGGGAGGCGGGCGGTTCGAGGGGTTTACCCGGCGAACAGAGCCCGTCATAGTCCCCAAATCGCCTTCATCACCCGCGGCGCCTGCGCCGATCCCGTAGGAAGAAGGCGGAGCGCGGGGGGCGGCTGAAGTGGCTTTCTCTCATTACAAAAGAAAGCCGCACGACCGCAATGTCGCCATGGCTATGTTCTCGCACTGAGAACATGAACCATTCATAAAATGCTGCCTGCGTGTGATCGCAGCCCAGGCATGCAAGACAGCTTTTTATGACCGAGAGAGGTGGGGAGAGATCACCGCATCCAGAAACTACACAGGGGCGGAAATTACATCTTTATAAAGACGCGTCCTGAAAAGGACGTTCAACGCCGCTGTGTAATGCTCTTTCAGAGAAATAAACTCTTTTACAGAGAAAATCACTCTTTCAACTCTTTTAACTCTGCGCTGTCGAAGCGCCCAGGGGCAAACTGCACGCCGGCAGTGAAGAGAAAAGCCGCTGAAGTGCGCCGTAGATCCAACAGCAAAGCAGAGCGTCAGAGGATACAAGCAGGATCAGTTGTGTCATTCGCAGCTGGCTGCATACACACGACCATCGGCTCCGAAGAAAATTACTGAATGAACGAGCGTATTTCCCTCGCCTTTATATCCGTATCCGGCGGGGTATGCAAATACTGTTCGCCAACTCTCATTGGCCTTTTTTCATAGATCAGAGGCATCTTTCGGCACTCAAGAGAGACCCCTAGTGTCGCTTCTTCGACATGACGTCGAAGTGAGCGACAGACAGGGAACAGATTTTAATTTAGCCATACAGCACCACAAAATGTCCACCCCATTGTTTTTAGATCCATACAAAAAATATTGATATCAAAATTAGGGTTAAATTAGAGCAAGTTTGGACAAACTATTCAGCAACAGTAAGTCGAAAGCTCTTCTGCCAAAATCGGTCTGTGCTAACTGAAATTAAAACCACTGCCCCCATGGTCCAAAGCGGGAAGTGTTTTTGAATGAACGGGCATGTGTGAGCTCATGTTTCTGGGTGAAATGTCCAACGAGTGGTGCAAAATCAAGTTGTAAAGCGAGGTAATTTTAGTTGGAATTTATGTGCTAAGAGGAATGGATATTGTATTAAATATATTCCCTCAAACCCCAACTCTAAACCTAACTGTCAGTGGAGTAAAAATGTAATCTTGAAGGGAAAATATAACCTCTGAAATACGCTCGTCAATGATTATATAAACATGAATACTTTAAGGTTATAATGCTGTATAAGAATAATTTGAACTGATGTAAAAATGTCTACATATGTTTACAATGTCATACAAATGTTTATCGTGGTATTTCAAACATTGATTATTACTGTAATATCTAATGGAATATCTAATGTTTCTGGAAATAGTCCATATGTTGTATGACAACGTGTTTATAGGTAATTCATACTGAAAAAGAAAATGAAATGTATTGTTAAAAACTACACTTTAGAACAGTAATATCATTTATTTTAATTTAATTCACTTTTATTCAATTCAAATTCAGACATTTTGAATTGTTCACATTGTTGCACAGATCTTTTTAAAAAATTATTGCCATAGTGCAAATGTATAATGAACTACTGTATATAATATACATTTTGAAACAAAATTCTAGTAATTAAACAAAATTATCAGCAGCTTTTTTATTACAGCATTCATATGGTGCAAACCGGGCATATCGTTAGGCATGCCTCTTTCAGTAGAGGAACTCAGAGACAAAATAAATGCCCTTCGAAAGTACAATATTTTCTGGTACCTCATTGGCTGGACGTCCTTAGGCATGGTGGAAAGGATCTGCGACATCCGTGGCAGCTGCTGTGCCTCTGTTATGTCTCGGCTCACTCTCTCATTTGTCTGCACATGACATTATGAATTACAGTGAGATCAGAAACCTGTCAGCGATGTCAAATCACATCTGTCTCAATAATCAATGTAGTGCCCCCCACCTTAACTACCACACAACATAATAACAGAGCTCTCTCAGTTCAGCACAGTGTACTAAACTGCCCAAGTATGCATCCTGAAACACAAATTAAATTGCTGTAATTATTTACTCACCCTCATGTCATCCCAAACCTGAATAACTTCTTCCGTGAAACACACAATATAATTTTTTTAAGGAATAGCCTACCCATCTAACACACAATATATTTATTTTAAGGAATAGCCTACCCATCTTTTGTATATGATTAAGAGAGAAGTTTGATTCTGTTGAGCTCCAAAATAAAAAAAATAAAAAAAACACAATGAAAAAGACAGAACAACACTCAATGAGCACTTTATTAGGAACGCTATGGTCCTAATAAAGTGCCAGATGTGGTCTTCTGCTGTTGTAGTCCATCCACCTCAAGGTTCGACGTGTTGTGTATTCTGAGATGCTATTCTGCTCGCTACAATTGTACAGCGTGGTTATCTGAGTCACCGAAGCCTTTCTGTCTGCTCGAACCAGTCTGGCCATTCTCCGTTGACTTCTCTCATTAACAAGGCATTGGTGGATGAAAATGCTAAAACAATTTTGACACCATTGTGAGTAAACGCTAGAGACTGTTGGCGTGAAAATCCCAGGAGATCAGCAGTTTTAGAAATACTCCAACCAGCCCGTATGGCACCAACAATCATGCCATGGTCAAACTCACTGAGGTCACATTTTTCCCCATTCTGATGGTTGATGTGAAAATAAACTGAAGATCCTGCACTGCTTTTGTTATGCACTGCACTGCTGCCACACAACTGGCTGACAAGATGAATCACATGAATAAGTAGATGTACAGGTGTTCCTAATAAAGTGTTCACCTTCCCCTTTGCTGTAGTTCTCAAATAAAATGTTATGCTATCAAGTCAATGACATTTGGTCACGAAACACTTAAGAGTCAATTGTGTTTGATGCCCCATTTTTGCAGTCCACACAACATTTGTAGTCAATTTCAGAGGAAGATTATCAGTGTGAAAATACTTACATTTTGGTCTGTTTCTCACACAAAGCTATCGTATGGCATAAGAAGACTTACGGGGTTTACTTAACCCACACAAAGGCCCTGATTTACTAAGATCCCAAACAACGGGTATTCATTTTCTAGTGCAATCTATCAAATTGTGTGTGTGCACCATATTGCATTTGATTTACTATGAAAAATTGTGTAAAATAACTACACAAGCAAATATGTTGGACACACTCTCCAAAAGGAGCGTGTGGTAATTGCACCAAATGCACGCTCACTTACAATACGGCTCTTGCTAAATACAGCTTATAATATGGCATTAATATGACATTTTATATTCTTCTGTTAAAAAGATGGAACCGCTCACAATTAAGATAGCCTTAGTGGATGCAAGGTCCATATCGAACAAATCCTTTATTTTAAATGAATTTATGTCGCACTCATTAGACATTTTGTTTGTAACTGAGACCTGGCTTAAATCTGGTGACTTCACCTCTACAAGGCTTTCTGGTCATTGTGGTGGCATCGCCACTATAGGGAAATATTTTTTTCTTAATTTTATGTAAATTCTGCCTATGGACATGTTTTCAAGTTTTAAGGTACAGTTAATAAAGATCGATATCATGGGTCCTGTTTAATGTTCATTTGTTTACAGGCCTCCAAAATTCAATAAAAACTTATTCTTCAATTTTCAGAGTTTCTCTCTAAAATTGTGTCTGGCTGTGATAGACAGTTGATTATCGGAGATTGCAATATCCATCTTTTCTATCCATCTAAACCTTTGGTGAAATATTTTTTTATCCCTTGTGGATTCCCTGAAGCTCATAAAAATCAGTATCAGGCCCTACTCATAATTTGGGTCATACACTAGATCTGGTGATGTCTTTTGTTTTTTCTGTAACCAATCTAGAGGCATTTGATGCTGCTATTTCAGACCTTTATCCAGTTGTGTTTGAACCTGTTCTTTAAGGATAAGGGTGTCACTCAGCCTTGGTAAAATGACTCCGCCACTGCATGTCAAATGATTGCCCACTTAGATCGTGCACTGTATAGAATTGTCACTTCAATATTTCTGACAGACGCAGTCCTCAGAAGACTACATCAGTAGATCAGCTCTGACATTTTTTTGTGCTATCAAATTTGTTTATGTTTTTATACACGCAAATTTTTTTATAAATCAGGGAAAAATTGTATAGACTACTTTAATAATACTCTTATGGTGCTTTTTTTTTGGCATTTCGGAGTGTCCATTTACTTTTATTTATTTAGCTGCCTGTTCTTAATTTTTTATTTTTTTACAAAAATAATAATAATTATTCCATGGGAGAAAGTCATAAATGTTTGGAGTAAACAAGGGTGAGTAAATTAGTTTTGGGTGAACTGTCCCTTTAAAGCCTCTCTCATCCAGAGAGTTTTGTGAAATAGTGCTTGAGACATCTCTGGCTGATGGTGGCTATTTGTATTTCGACCTCACTGAGTCCCATGAAAAGCCCTTCGAGGCTGACCTCTTTAACTGCCCTGCATGCACTGAAGATACTCACTGCAGTGGGGTACCGGGGTTATTTCATTCCAGAAGCTGTCAACACCCTGGTTTTCAGAAGCAGAGGAATGTGTGCTGTAGCATGCTTGTTTTAGGGCATCTGACTCATGTTCTTCTTGTTTTGCTGTCACATCTGTTTGATTGAACATGGCTTACATCTGACTTTACTTTTAAATGACTTATCATTGGCTACATCAGTGCATTCAGTGCTTCATTTAGTTTGTTTTTATGGAATACATTATCCTGTTTGCTATAATGTAGCATGTTATGGTCATACAATATGAAACATTCAATAAATGTACTTAACATGTAATACACTCATTTTTTGCAATTTAGAAGTGACCATATTTTAAATAAGTTACGCAATGCTTCAACAGTCATTCCCTACTGGTAGATGTTGTATCAGTAATGGCTATTGAAAAGTAGCTGTGTATTCTGATTATTTATTTTTTTCAAAATAAGCAAATATAAGAAATCTAACAAAATTTTTCATAATATTAGAACAGATTTTTTTTATTATGTTTAAAAAAAAAGTGAAAGTGAAGAGACTTACTTGTTTTGCCTGTCTGCTGCCTTTGACTTCACAGCTCAGGATAGACGCAATAGTAGTGAAGGACTTTTTCATTGTGGGCATTCTTGTGGTGACATTATCCAATCAACATTAACATTATATAATTTTCCTGTGGTTTTATACCAAGGGTTCCCAAACATTATAATTTATAATTTTATTATATTATAATTATACATTTTATGGGATTTAATTTACTAGTGGCATTTTTATCCCCATCAGAGCTAAAAATAATCAGCGGTTGGTTCAGTGTTGTGGCAGGAGGGACACAACATCTCGTTCCCTCCATCAGGGAATGGAGGTTATGTCAGTAACCGAGACATTCCCCGTCTGTCACTCACTCGACATTGTGTCGATGAGTTGACACTAGGGGTCCCAATGGAAAACGCCACAAGAGCTGAACCGAGTTATGCAGACTGGCGGTGCGAGATGGGCAGACCTCTGTGTGCCTCGTTGCCAGCGCAGAAAGCCGTCGCATAACTACCTCCAACACACTGGCAGGCATTAAGCAGTCCCCTGGCTAACTCCTCAGAAGTATAAGGACTGGCTGGCCCACTCTATTATTTTCCCCCGTTAAAGGAACAAAACCGTTCGGCTGGGGGCCAAATATATGGTGGGTCTCTCTTGGGGGGTTAGGTGGAATACACACACGGTCTTACCGGTTAGGAGCGGAAGCACATTGTGTGGAGTGGCGTCGAGGTAGATCCTACCCAAGGGGGGAGGAGTTACTACAAACATGGCAAACCAGGGCAGATGGCCTTCTGTCCAAGGAAGATGCGGTTTACCGGCAGGGAAACCATTTTACGGGATTTACATCACACGGGGTAACCAGCACATGTGGAGCACTTACCTCAGTACGGGGGCCTAGTGACGCCCGAACCGGAGCGGCAGCGAGCCTCACCAAAGACTCGATGGCCGCTAGGTCCATTGATGAACATAAGGTGTCCATCAACTCTGTCACAAGTGCGTTGGTTACATTTGCTTCTCTCTGGCGGCTGGCTGTGATTCGCAGCAGACCTTTACACAGGAGTATCATTTTTGAGGCTGTCACATAGCTGAAAAGAGAGAACAGTAACTTATTAGTTCAGGTTCATGTTTTGTCTACTGATAGTAGGGGTAGATGCCAGGGTAGATATGATGGCATCCATTGACTCAAGAAACTGTTTCAACATATAAAATGTTGAATTCCACCTTGTAGTGCAGTCTTGTTTAGGCCTCAGCTCAGGCAACCCCATCTGTCATTGTGTAGACTTTCTTTTTTCAGCACCTACTGTGCTCCTGTGGAAGTATTCCACAGCTGATTTCACTTTGTCCACAGTGGGCTTAATAACCTTCAGAGCATCTCTTATAATCAGGTTTATTGTGTGGGTAAGACATGGATAAATATGTGTAGGGCCTCATGTATTCAGATACAAGACAAAGGCAGGCCTAACACAAAAAGCCTGACTGAGGCCCACAAAAATGTCTTAAATCTTGCTGATAAAAACTGCACCAAAATCAAATAAAGGGAGTACAAAACCAACTGCAAATCCCAAGAAGCCTTGCTCACTTTACAACTGTGTGAAATTCCAAAGGATCGAACTCTCAACTCCTATTGGATGAGGCACTCAACAGAACACACCTCAACTATGATGTCATCAGGAGTAGAAATATATCGGAAATCGATTTCTACAGTGCTTCCAGTGACTTTGCCCGCCATGCATAGACGTGGTGTTGCCTCATTGCACAAGGAAGTAACGTGCAAATTGAAACTGCAGCACTACAATCTCTATCTCGCTGGACGATTTGAGATTACATTGTGTTCCACCAAACACTTTAACGGATCCAAAGGAAAGCGCCGAGCAATCCGCCGAGCAATCTTCATCCGCTTGCTTGCAGAAGTGAAGAAAGAAGAATTCCCTTCCCTCTTCAATCAAGTTGACATCGCTGATTTCTCCGCCAGCCCGCCGAGAATCAGCAGCTGTACCGCCCACCGACAGAGTGAGGAAACGGCCTCCCGTTATCCCCGAGCCTCGACGAGTCGAACGACGGATGAACACACGTTCTACATGCGTCCCCACGCGATCCAAGTAAGAGGTTAACGTCTGGGCAGAGATAGAATATTTAGGTGTGTTTTTCTTGTGGATCAAGTTTATTGTTTTGTACAGTTTACAGATCACAGAGTCCGCTCATTGTTGCTAATAATACTCAAGGTATTAATGCAACATACTGTTATCATAAATTAGAGTTTGCTGTGTTGTAATCCAACCACGTTGGACTGTTGTGTGTTTACGCCATCGCGGCAGAGACCGGCATACTGTGTTTATCCATTAAAGGACCAGAGGTCGCGGGACGGGTTACGAGCCGTTCACCGCGTCTCTGAGTGATAAACTAACAGTTGCCTTCTCTCCCATGATTGCGAAACCGGCTTCAACGCCGCCACTTCATTCTCTCTCTCTCGTACTAACCCCACGCACGCACCCTCACAACCATTTGCTAGCTCAGCTTTGTCCCCAGGTTATCAGGCAAGCGGAGACACGCTGGAAACAGGCAGAACCATTAACCGGCTTCTCTCCGCCCACATTCACGGTCATACTCTTTGGCCGGAAATCTCGCGTGACGTACTCTCCACGAGAGTCACGTCTGCCATTTTGTGCGCGTCACTCCTCTCTCTCTCAGACACACCCACACACACCCACACATACCGTCCTCTCATGTGTTATAGGCTTATTTTGGTTAACATATCTAATCATGTCACTGTTTAGTTTGTAGTTGAATGTCGGAAGTTTATTGACTGCATTGTATTGATTATTAATTGATATTGTATTTTCAATAAACTTCGTTATAATTAAAAGAGAAGTGTTTTGGTTTGTTTTGCATACACATGTGTCAAAGGCTGGCAGGGGATGTCAGTGCTTGAATTCAACCCTTCGTTGTTCCCTTTTTAATCTTGATGATCTACGGACATCAATTTTCCTAAGAGAACAATCTAATATTGGGACTGTCTGGTTATTAGTCCCTGATTCCAGGGTGGTGCCCCGTCGACATTAATCCTAATTAATATTCTATTGATTTTGATAATTGACAATTATCTTTGATGATTGTTTAATTTGAAGGATCAATAAGCTAGTGTTAAGTCTAATCAATGTTTAATTAATTTTAATAATTAATTATTATCTTGGATAATAATTAATATTCTATTAGATTTGATGATTGTTGATTTAAAGGATTAAAAAGCTAAGATTGATTCTAATCAATGTTCTATTGATTTTAATAATTGATAGTTATCTATGATAATTATTAATTATTGCTATTAACCAAACCCGCTCCTAAACTGTGAGCCCTACATATGTTTTATGGCTTTGGTTATGTCAGCTGCATTGTCGCTAACACAACAGACCACTTTTCCATCTACTTGCCATTCTCTGGCCACTCTCAACAGTTCCTCTGCCAAGTTCTCTGAGGTGTGTCTCTGAGGTGTGCCTTCTCTCTTCGGCTGCAAATTGACTGACTGACTGTGTCTGTGAGTGAGTTGGCTCCGCCCTCCCTCACGCATTATTGTTTCATTGGTTGACACTGCGTGTCTGATTGACAGGAAAAACAGGTGAGGCTGTTAGTCTGAGCAGACTGAACGAACGTGTGTACGCTTGAGCTTAGGCCTATATTATTTAATTTCTTTTTTTTGTTCTTTCAATTAGTTAATTCTATTCATTTAAATCTTTTTATTATTCATTTCTTAATTTTTTTAATCATTTTATAAATAAATTTGGCTCTTCTGATATGCAAGCCGGCTCCCAATGTTCACCTACAAGAGCCGGCTCTTAAACCGACTCGTTGCGAACGACCCATCTCTAGAGACAGGTAATAAAACTCAGAAAAATAAAGACACTCGGTATGTGTGAACAAACTAGGTCAAAAATATTATAATATGCATAATGTTCATTTTAATATGGAAGTGCTCAGGTTGTAAAAGAGACTTAAGATGCTTTACGTGTGCAAACGTAATTGCTGTACTGGAAAGAGCAATACTAATGCTAATGCTACAATGCAAGAAAAGGCAAAAGTCTTTTGTAAGAGTGCAGATAGTTAATGGAAATAACATGATATGTATACATTTTCCAAATGGTATTTGTTAATTATGTTTTAGATAAAAATTGATCTGATTGAAACGTGTTCTGAACTTTATTTATACTTACATTTACATTTATGCATTTGGCAGACACTTTTATCCAAAGTGACTTACAGTGCCTGGAGTTAAGTGCCTTGCTCAAAGACACAATGGTGGTGGCTGTGGGGTTCGAACCAGTGACCTTCTGATTACCAGATTACCAGTTATGTGCTTTAGACCACTATACCACCAATTTTGTTATTGTGTGCTTATAATAGTCAATTTATAGAACATATATATATATATATATATATATATATATATATATATATATATATATATATATATATATATATATATATATATATATATATATACTAGGCTAATGTAATAATAAAGCCTTGAAATATATACATATGCATGTGTTTATTTTATTCTAATGAAAGTTTATGTCTATTTTTCTATGTTGAGTGTTAATGAATGTATGTTATACTGTTTATTTGCTTCATTTAAAGTTCAGAATGGCTTAATGTTCATCAGACTATATAGCATGATGTATGTTCATTTATGAATGGAATAATATAGTATGTGTGATAAATTATGTAATCTTGAAGCATTAAAAGTCACTCAATAAATGTGCATGAGCATACATTTTCTTTATTGTAAACTTAACAATAAGTTTCACTCTCAGAGGTTACTAATGTTGGAAAGTCATTAATAAATTGTATACAGGAGTTCACTTCACATTAAGGTACACATTTTAATTTACTGACGTTTGTAACTCATTAATAAATTGTTCACAGGTGATTATTTTACATTAAAGTACACATTTTCATTTATTAATGTTTGTAACTCATTAATAAATGGTTAACAGTTGTTCACCTTACATTAAGGTACACTTTCAGCTTACTAATTTTGTTAACTTATTAATATATAAGGTACATTTTCATAGGTTAATAATGTTGGTAATAAATGGTTCATGGTGAACTCATGAATAAACAATACTTGTTAATTTTGCATTAGGGTACCCTTTCTGAGCTTGCAAGGTTGATATATTCATCTTAAAGCTGTATAGGGTACGATTAAAGTTCATAAATAGCCAATAAAATTAAATATTCATGAACAATATTTTTATAAACCATAAATACAAACTAGAATTGTCAAACTATTATGCGTGTGAGCATGAAGACCTGCAGAGGACTGTGTAAGACACCACTCGGAGTAACACCATTCTTTAGCATTAACATTACTAGGACAATAATGAATATAAACACAACACATTTTAATCTCTATCTAGTCTATTTTTGCTATAATATTACATAATAGATGCATTATGACATTTCATGAATAAAATAAGTATGAACAAGTACATTTATTAAGCAATTATAACATTTGAGTTAAATTTGGCTCACTATTTTTCAGGTATTGCATGAAAGTGGCCCTTTTTGTTCATGTTGTTACCGTGACTCTAGCTCCACCCCTGATTGCAATCATTACATCACAAACATCTAAAATATTTTACAATAATAATTTACTATTAAAGATAATTAACCATGTGTATCATTGTGTAATTAGAAGAGCATTTTTAAACTTTAAAATGTACACTTTCATAATAAAAATAAGGCATGTTATCATTGTAATATTGGCCATATATCATTACATACATCATACTTATTAAATTCAATTAATGACTAAATTTTCTAAAACATGCATTAAGCACTTTATGTAAGTCTATGTATTTTCCATAAAGGCAGTTAATGGAATATGTTTATCTTATTTGTACTTTTGTATTTATTATAATTAAGCAAATCATTTTAAACAATTGTGTGTGACACTAATCCATTTTCATTTGAAAGCACATTAATTTAGCTAGGTTTACACCTCTTATCCACACTATGGCATTTTTTCTAAGAGCATTTCAGAAATCTCGATACTTTGGAAAACTATTACGTTTGCAAACAAAAATGGCTTAGTGTGAACATGACTTTAATTGACATGTAATCATATTAGATTACTTGAAACATTACCAATTCTGGGCAGATTACTACTTATATGTAATCGGTACTGATTACAAATACACAATATAAATTGTAAACTATAACATATTTTTTATTACACTTTTTAGATAATCTAATATAATCACTTTTGGATTACCCATTTCATATTTGTAAGAAAATCTAATCATTAATTTTAAATGGGTTGTGTGCCAATTAACAATCCTTTAATTAAACATTAGTAAATATCAAACTAAATTTGCTTTTTTGTCAGTTGCTGAGTCAAAAAAATTGCTTAAACAGTCTTAAAAATGTATGTTACTCAAGATAAAAGACAATGAGTACATGCTTTTATTTTGAAAATGATTGTTGTTATTTAAAAAAATTTGAGATAGGGATTAGACTTTTTAATTATCCAACTTTGAAATCAATAATGAGAAAATGTCTCTAGATATGATATGATGTAAGACAAGTGCTTTTTCCATCCTGAAGCATATGCCAAAGTGCATTTGCATGGTACAAAGTTGCATGTTACCGACACCTCTGAAAGGTTTGTATGCAACAGAACAGTGTCAAGACTTTTGGACAGTTGGATGATGGCTCGTTTGAAATATATTATTTTTGATGCAGTGTGCAAATACAAAAGTTTGGCATTTAATTGTACATTAATTTACAAAATAAATTAATTAAAAAAAGAAACCAAATGACCTGTGTGTATTTGTAGATTGTATTAAGCACTTTCAATGCAGTGTATCAATCTTGGTAGCTGCATGCACACATGGCTAGATGGTACATGAAATATTTAAAACACTGACTACTCAGAACGCTATTTAAAATTTTGTGGAATAAATTGTACATTAAGCACTAGTTAATCAAGAATGTAATCATGTAATCCATATAATTTTAACAGTAATCTGATTACACACATTATTAATTAAAATATATACCAATTACATGTACTTGTTTTTTGTTATCCGTAATCAAAATTATATATCCATTAATACCAGTACTACAGATTACATTTAAGAAGTAATCTACCCAAACACTAGGCCCAATAATATGTAAAATGACATTTATTTGAAGTAATAAACAACAGCAGAAGAGAGATTTCCTAGCCTGACACATGTAACAAACACTGGGCCAAATACTGTATTTAGCTACTGAATATTAAAAATGTGCAAACAGATGTTGGCATCTGCCTCATTTTGGATAGCTTCAACCAAAACAGAATGTGCACCAAATTATTGTAGTTTAATTGGACACACCAGCTTTGACATTGACAACAGAAGTTGATAAGTCTTTTATTTTGCTAAATAATTTCATAAACTATTTGGTTGCATTTTATTATTTGCATATAGCATTTCCCCTGCTGTCTGTGGCCTTATCAGAACAGACTTGTAATGCCATGACCCATTTTTGGATCATATCCCACCAGCTGAGAACCACTGTTTAACACCTTAAATTACCTTTTAAGCATACTCTTTAGAGAGCTTCTTTTCTGACTATAAATTTGTCTTACACTGGTGCTCAGCTGCTAGAAAAGTGGAAAACGGCAATAAAAATCTACCGATCTTGACTTGTTACGATGGCAGTAACCACAAGATGTACTTTGCTTATACTGTGCATTGTGACAGCTGACAGATGGTGATGATAGTGTTCTACAACCATACTAATTAGTGCAGCTGGTTGTGTTAGTTCCTGCAAGGTTAGATTGTTACACTGTAATCTTCAATTGCCTCTGCCACGGCTTATCAATCAATGACAGAGACCTGCAATTGACCCAGCAGAAACCATTGTGGTCGATTGTTAACATTTTAAATTGTTTTAAAATTTTAAAGTGTTGTGTTTTAAAGTAAAATTTTACTGTCTGAATTCTGTTGTTGATTTCTATAAATGTGTAATTTACTGTGATAATATTATGAGGAAATTGATGAAAATATTTTGTATATGAAATCTTTGAGGTAAAAATTTTTATAAAAAATACACATGACCACACCGTACCAAGCTTTTCATGCATTGTAGCTTTTTGGTTAACTTTTGGTCCTATTTGAAATTGTTGAATGAATGTACCAAACAATGATTAATGCACTGTCATTTGTGTCATAACACCAATAAAGCAATTGAGCAATCTATCCATTCTGTTTCCATAGCGATGAATAGATTGAAGAGAGCATGAGTACAGGAGAAAAAAAAAAAAAACAGATTGGCGACACCTGTGCTTTAAAATTACACTTAATTGCAGAATAACTTATTTTCACTAATCTGTTACATTAATAATTAAGTCATTGCAACATTAAACTGATAAATATTAATCTTACAAATATTTCCATGAAAAAATTGCCATCTTGTCAAATGCAGCAATCACTTTAATATCTCAACTGTTTCTCTTAGACCCCAAAGAGATTAAAGCTGAAGTGTGTAATTTCTGCACCACTAAACAGAATGGCAAAAATAATGTTCAAACAGATTCCAGAAAACTTCCTCATTGCTTTGTTTATGTTAGTAACACAAATCAATAATAATTAAGAATTTAGGAGGAAATGTCTCAATGCCATTATTAAGACAAACTTTTTTTTCCCATTTATTACTGTTCACGACAACTATATATTTCTACTGAGCTCTTTAAACAGGGTTGTTACCCGACACCCACTGATTTGCACTGTGGTTGACAGTTTGAGTGAGACTGAGAGTATGCACAAACTGTTTCTATCAATGCGTGTGCCAAAGACCCTTTATAGGCTTGGGAACTCTCCAGGGCAGCTATTTTCTATAGATGCCGTAGGTTGAAATAAAGACTGACATCTGAGATACTATGGTACGTTGTATTTATTAAGCACAGTGAACAAACAGCACACCAAAACAATGCCTTTTATAGATTGCATAAAACCCTAACCCAAGCACAGTTTTTTTTTTCTTAAAGCTCCTATAGCAGTTTTGACTTTGAGACTCGAAGCCAAGCACACCTTTTTTCCAGAAGCCCCGATTCAGGGAAGTTTCACAGGTGACCTTCTGAAGACAAGCGAACAAGCGAAACAGATGACTCTTCTGTAGTGTCTTCGTCTGGCTCACCAACAAATACAAGCAAAAGTACAGTTCCTATCTACTTGAATGGGAAAATACCAAAATATCCAAAAAAGCTGGTCAAAGATTACTGTAGCGTGGAGGAGGGCAGGGCCGGGCCGGAATGACGCACGTCCTGACCCCAATCAATCTGATGAGGCGAGCGAGGGATAAAGGTGACCGGAGATGGCAGTTCGAGAGAGAGAGAGAGAGAGAGAGAGAGAGAGAGAGAACTATGGGCAGCGGCCCTGTATGTGTTTATATGTGTGTGTTTTTGTTCAGGTTTATCATTGAACTATTATTTATTTTGTCAAGCTGTCTGGCGATGTCTGTATTTAAACGGTGATTGGCTCTTTTTCCTGTAAGGCAGGACTTCCTTTTTTTCAACTCGCCATATTGGGTGTTACAGTTTCTCCCATTAATTTTAATACAAGTGTGCCATCTCAGGCTAAATAGTCTCTGAACTCGCACAGCACTCATGTTATAAGGTTGCCAATAATCAGATATATATTCATGTCTTTGTTGTTTAATTCATTTCTTACATACATTTGCCATTTCTTTCCCCTCAATAATGTTAAAACAATTTATCAATACTGAGAATTACCATAAATGTATATATATGACATTACACGGGCCACAAAAAAGTGGTTCACAGGCTGCTTTTAGAGCTAGTTTTGGATATATCTGTCATGTTTTTGAAGGTATCTGTTGTGTGTATGTGTGTGGGTGTCTGTGTGTAGTATTTAAACTAGGTAGCATGTGTATCATAATCTTTGACAGTGACAACAGAACCGATCATATCTGCTTTCTATCCACCTTTTTTACAGGCAGCGAAATTATCCATTATGTTTAGCGTGTTCTTCCAAGGTGGATGCTACAGACTTCCGCTTCGCAGCTTATTCCCATTTAAAGCACTGAAATATCACTAATACAGTCAAAAATAAGTGAACAGTCTGTGTTTAACGTAAATCCCTTTTTCAATAAAGGCCAATTGTGGACATTCGGTTTCAACGGCAATCCCAGAATAGATAAGAACACAATCACACAAGTTACTCGGCTCTAGCGCTCTCTGCAAACAAACTGTGTTTGTGTGTGAAAGAGAGAGATATATACGTACATGATGCGCTAGATTTAATTATGTTTTTTGTTAAGCAGTTCAATATGAAAACAGCCAAATTGCTAACATTTTTTAAGGTTCGAAAAAATGAGGAATCATCCGTGAACAGAGGACGTATGGTCATAATAGGTTCCATTTATAAATCTTCAGATTTCAGGCTTTGACCTTTGCATTATTTCTGCATTAACAAGTGCTTCTCACGCACTCTGCTGAGAACAACTTGGTCTCTCCCTCATTAACATACACTCACAGCACGACATGAGAAACCTTGAAAAGATTATTAATAAAACAAAGGCTTGGTTTAAGTGTTTTTCATCTTTTTTTTATCTTCCAAAATGACGGACAGTATTTGGAATAATCTGTCAATGTTTTTTTTTTTTTTTTTAAAAGACAAGAGATGAAGAATTAGTTTAATGCAACCTCTGATTATTACATCTGGTTTGACACGGAATGTTTCAGCATTGGCAGCTTTTGGGGGGCTTATCGTTGTGACATTCATTTTCAAGTAGTTTTTAAGCCACCTGTAATTGTTATAACAGCCTATAACAGTACATAATTATCCAGAACCATAGCTGCTCATCATCAACTGTAACGTTAGTCTAGCTGATAACAACAACTAAGCGGAAATGTGGAGCATCCGAGAGGAAGTCTCTCGCCGCAATTGCCGCTGCACACGGAGAAGTCAGGAAAAAGGTGGATAAATGGCAATACATATTTTACATTTTTTAATACCCAGTACTGCAGATTACATTTAAGAAATAATATACCCAAACACTGTCCTCAATAATACATTTTAATTCATAAACAACAGCAGAATAGAGCTAAAAAAATCATAAAGAAATTTTTTTTTTTTTTTTTTGCTGCAGTATGAGATTTAATTCAGAATCAGAATGAGCTTTATTAATTTTTGTACAAGTGTGACTATTTGAAAAATATCATAGGTTTATATATGATCATTATAGCATTTTTAGCTTAGTCTACTTTCCGAATTGACAAAAAAAAAAAAAAAATGATAAAAAAGTAACAATATATATATATATTTTTTTATTATTATAAATAAATACAAACACATGATGACCCTTGTGGATGAAGGGATCCTTAAGGATAATAGGATCCTGCTATTGCAGCATCCTGTCTTTCCAAAGTTATCTAACTCTGCTATAAAGAGATCTCAAAAATGTAATTTACAGTACTGTTTAGATTTAGCAAAAAAATACAAATGTCTTCTATCACAAATCACAGATTTCAATATAAACTCAAATATTTATCAATATAAATTCTCTTTACCTATAAAAGAGCAACCTCAGAGGAATTACATTTCCCTTTGAGTATACATATTTAAAACATGTACCAGGATGTCAGCACTCTGATGCATTAGCTGCATTACATTATCTTTTGGTCAGCATGACTTCAGCCATAGCATTTACCTCAAATCCAAGGTGTTTTTGGTTCATTTGGTACATGGAGTTAATCTGTGATGCAGAGTTTGGTTGAATCATTACATGGGCAATTAACCAGACCAAGTGCTTATAACACAAAACATCAAACACCTGCCCATGCTGCACCACGTAATAGAATGCCGAGGAAATGGACAGAATATCAGAGAATTTAGATAAATACTTCTATGACAATGACAGATGGGTGTAGAGCAGATGCAAGGTGAAAAACATATTTTTTTACATACATAATTTTACAGCTTTCAAATGGTTCTGAACGTATGGATCATACAACACATTATCCTCTTTAAAAGGCTCTAAAATGGAAATTAAGGTCCCATGAAGGCAGACCCTTAGACAAGTGGCACATAAAGCAGATGACACTCTTTTGTGTCTGAATTTATGACATTAAAAATTCTAAGGATATTCAGTCTTAATGCATGCGAAATAAGGAGTTACTCATGACCTGGGTAAGGAATGTAGCATGTTGTCACAGGATGAAAAAACCCTACAGTGTAAAATCAAAGGCATGACTTTGTACTACCATCACTGGTCTAAAGACACTGAGAGAATGTTATAAACACTCTAGATCTTTGGTTAAACACTTTTCTGTTTGACAAGCTTAGATTAAGCATAATATTATGATTTTAGAGCATTATTATGATATACAGCAATCTTTAATTTACCTCACAAATCTTCTTCTCCCCTGCATTTCTAGTTTCACACACCGAATTAACAATTTTTCATGCAAACTGTGCTCTGTTTCGATTTAAATTGCCAGTGTGAAGACACTCTAAGTGTAAAAAGCAACAAAAGCATCTTCTTTGCACTAAGTGCAAATAGAGTTAGATGCTACAACAGACACCTTACAACAACCCTGTGACAGGACGGAGGGCGAGACAGGGTTGTGATTATACACACCTGGTACCTTATCAGGATAATTAAGCCTCTGAGATGGATAAAGGCCAACTGCGGACGGTGGTGCTACAGAGAGAGAGATCGTTTACGGGTGGCTGACTGTCATATGTGTGTTTGTGTTTTTTGTTTAAATTTACCATTAAAATATTATTTATATTGTCAAGCCGGTTCTCGCCTCATCTTTTCCCATTGTTCCCTTTACAAACCCCTACCTTACAAGAATTAACCATGGTTTTACCACATTAACCATAGTATCACCATGGTAGTTTTCTAGAAAATCATAGTAACAAATCTTTTAAAATTAAACTATTAACAACATGTTACTGTAGTAACACCATGGTTAGTACATCAGAACTATATAGTTTCCAGCAAAACACATGGTTACCACAATATTACTACCCGACCATCACTGTGACCAATTCACTGCGAGGAATCTTTTATTTATTACTATAAGTAGTATTATAGGAAGTATTATGAGTAGAGACATGGGAAAAAGTATGTCAAGGAGTGGTATTTGAACCCAGATCTCCAGCATGACAACACATACAGATACTGTCATTACACTCAGAGCTACTACAGCTGCACATGGGGGCACAGTTTGTCATAAAATACTGTTTTATGAATATTGGAGCGCATATAGTCACTTAGTTATCCAATCTCTTATCCCACTAAATGTCTAACCCGTTAACCAGTTTAATTTATCTGCCCCATCGCAAAATTCAAATATGCCAACCTTCATTTGATCAACAGTGGATCCCAAATAAATCTGTCGAGGCTGTCTTGAGTTTGGTCTGAGCAGTGGTGGGCACAGTTAGTATAAGCCCCTGCCAACAATTTGGGCTATTTGAACTTAGTGTAAATAGACACTCTGTGAAAATATTTATAACTCAGATTAAAATGTGTTCTGGCATTATTTGAACAAGTGAAATGGCATAGGTTCAAACAGAGAAATGTTTAAGTGTATGTTATGATATGAATGAAAACAATCGGTCTGGGCACCCGATTAACATATCTATTTGACACTCCACATTTAAAAACAAAAACAACAAAAATAACATGTTAACATGAAAACATTGACATCATTTGGAAGCTGAGACTTTGTTTTATCAACAACAATAGAAAAGCCTGCAACCCTGAGTCTTCTCTTTACTGTTGTACATGAAACTGGTGTTGAGCGGGTACAATTCATTGAAACTGTCAGCTGAGGAAATGCGAAGTGTCTATTTCTCAAACTATAGTATTATAGTATGTCAGTATTTTGTCTATTTCAAGCATCGTATAGCCTTCATTCCTCAAAACAATGATAGACTGATGAGTTTATAGAGAAAGCTGTTTCTTTTTTTTTGGGACATTTTTGACCTAATATTGACCATAAGACATGCCAGTCTATTGCATAGTGGCAACTCAAAAACAAACACAAAGACAATGTTAACCTTCATTTAACCTGGAGATACGCAATTTCACCGCACTCGAGAGTGACGTCACTCTGCTTACATTTACAATATAATTTACCGTCTATAAAAGTAATTAATGTTAATACATTTGACATCTTTTCAAAGGTCTAAGGGTTCAACACTGATATCCGATCTCTGTTCTATTATAGCAATGCTCCAGAAAAAGCCATTTAGTTTTTTGTGCCAGGAGTACAAATGAAAATATGCAATATCAAAACGGGACTTCATACCTTTGTTATGAAAACACGATCACCAGATGAATCCAGTTCGCCACACTTGGGTCAATTGTCCATGTCAAGCGTTCATTGAAAAACATCCAATAGCACTTTTGTCCATAAACTGATCAATCTGGGAAATATTAATATATTCTCCATTGTTTACATGATCTCACCTGAAAGATTTACCCTTCATCATTATTCTTCAACAAACTATGCAATCTGAGCAGCATTCATGTTGTAAAACTGTACATTATCTTATATATTAGAGTCTCTTAAACAAAATGCGGCGTAGTTTTGTTCAGAATAGCCAAGCAGTGCAGTCAGATTTTGTCTCGCCTTGAAAGGCGGAGCCTTAATTTTACTCTGTACACTGGCAGCGATTTTCAGAGAAAAAAAGTTTGCAGGAACCTCATTTTTTGTTAGATCATCTTCAAATTTGAAATGTAACTTCTTTAGACGTGTTGCTTTCAGAACATTGTATTTCTGGGTTGTCTTGGTGTAACCGGCCCTGCTCACCCGCTCTGAACGGGACTCGAACCAGCATCTCCAGCGTGGGAGGCAGGTGCACTAACAAGGAGGATAAAGGCTACAGCCTCTAGCATCAGTCGCTAGTGCACCTCTTGAGGTGCGTATCAACAGGTTAACAAACCAAATAGCTTTAAGCAGTGTTTGATATAAAGGTGTGGCACGGTGGAGGGCGGGACCGGGGTGTGATTACGCACGCCCGGTCCCGTATTAGGCTGATCAAGCCGTCAAGAGGGATAAAGGCCACTCGCGGACGGCGGTGTAAGAGAGAGAGATTGTTCACGGACATGTCCGTTGTCTTATGTGTTTGTCTTTTGAGATTTACACTAAACCTATTATTTTATATGTCAAGCCGGTTTCTCGCCTCTTCCTTGCCCATGAACTTGATCTGTGTTACAAAAGGCAAGTGATTTTCTAGTACAAAATTAGCAATTTAGCATGATTACTCAAGGATAAGGTGTTGTAGTGATGGCTGCTGGAAATGGGCCTGTATAGATTTTATCAACAATTACTTTTTTAAAATAGTGTTGGTGCTGTTTTTTTAAATCAGTAATGTCCTGGCTATACTTTGTGATCTGTTAAATGCCACATTGGTGAATCTCTATAAAAAAATTAAAGTCTATGTTTCTCGCATAGAGTTAAAACACCAATTAACGCTATAAAACGCATCAGGGAAGGCATTCTTTTCCGACTCCTATTCTTTAAGGGGGAAAAGATCCCACAGAGACCACATCCTGCCCAGGCAGGGGAAAGGTTAAATGTGGCGAATACGTCACATGGTTTTTCAGGCCACATTCGGAAGTGGCGCGATGGTAGATCCTACCTAGCGAGGGAGGAGTTGCTACAAACACAGTGACCGGAGGGGCAGAGGGGACTGCCCATGGGAGACGCGGGTCCGTCGGCAGGGGAGACCGTACTGCGGAAAATACACATGGGGTATTAATCCGTGATGGCCAAACCCTGTGGAGCACCTATTCCAGTACAAAGTAGATAGTACCTGTAGTGGGTTTGGTCGGAAATTCCTCCACTGAATTTAGTGAACTCTCCTGGGAGATAGAGCGCACAAGATCGCCTCAGTGGAGGGGAAGGGTGCTATGTGCAAGTGGAACAGCCGATCAGCAGTTCCGCATTACCAAGTTCTACGCAATCGGACCTGAGAAAATACAGGATGAGACCGACTCAACCATGAGATTATAGAATCTCATAAAGGTATTGGGTGTTGCCCAGCCCACCGCTCTGCAGATGTCTGCAAGGGAGGTGCTGTTGGCCAGTGCCCATGAAAACACCACACTGCTTGTAGAGTGTGCTCGAACCCGCAAGGGGGCGGACATGGCCTGGGTCTGATAGGCCAGCCATGGCGTTGATGATCCAGTGGGCAAAAGCGCCCCTTTCCGCTGTCTGCCACACCAAACAAAGAGCTGCTCAGAACATCTAAAGCTCTGCGTGTGGTCCACATAGGTTCGCAAAGCACGCACTTGACAAAGTAACGATAAGGCTGGGTCTGCCCGGTAGTGAGCGCAATCAGGAGGGCCCTCTTCAAGGGCTCTAAGCTCTACTGACTATAACGGCTCGAAGGGGGGTCTCTGAAGGCCTGAAAGGACCATGGAGATATCCCATGAGGGGAACAGGCATGGCCTGGGAGGGTTCAGCCTCTGGGCACCTCTAAGGAACCTGATGATCAGGTTTTGCTTCCCTAAGGACTTGCCATACATTGCATTGTTGTGAGCCAACATGGTGGCTACTTAGACCTTCGAGGTGGAGGGGGACAGCCTCCCCTCCAGCCTCTCCTGCAGGCAGGAGAACACTGACCTGACTTCACAACATCTCTGCAGGTCTTCAGGTAGGGAAGAATACCAATTAACGAACAAGTGACCCTTCAGGGCGTAAAGCTGCCTGGTAGAGGGAGCTCTGGCTTGGTTGATTGTGTCTACGATAGCAGGTGGTAGGCCACATGAATCTTCCACAGCCCTTCTGCGGAAAATACAATAAAATACAATGCGGAATCTGACAGGGTGGTGCTGTCGCGAGGAGCATAAGATCAGAGAACCATGACCGAGTGGGCCAATAGGGGGCCACTAGGGTGATTTGTTCCTCATCCTTCCTGGCCTTGCACAGCACCTGTGCAAGTAGGCTCACTGGGGGCCTAGGGGGCAGCACATTTGCGCAGCCCCCTAGGCCCGCTGTGTGCCAGCGCATCTGTCCCGAGGGAAGCCTCCGTTAGGGAGTACCAGAGCGGGCAGTGGAAGGTCTCCTGGGAAGCAAACAGGTGCACCTCTATTTGCCGAACTGCTCCCAAATCATCTGGATCACCTGGGGGTGGAGCCTGCATTCTCCGCTGCGCATGCCCTGTCGCAACAGCACGTCCACTGTCGTGTTGAGGCTGCCCGGGATATGAGTGGCATGCAGCGACCTGACTCCAAAGAAGGAGACAGCAGGCGAGTTGTGACGTGACGAGAGCATACGCCGCCTTGTCGATTTATGTACGCCACCGTCATGGTGCTGTCTGAACAGATCAAGACGTGCTTGCCCTGGATCAGTGGGAGAGACCTCTGCTGGACAAGAAGTACACCCAACAACTCTAGGCAGTTGACGTGCCAACGTAGGTCCTGTTCAGGAGCCAGCGGCTGCGTGCCCGTTGCACATGGCGCCCCATCCCAGTTTGGAGGCATCTGTGGTGACCACGAAGCATCTAGACATCTGCTGTAGGGGGACTCCTGTCCGCAGAAAACAGAGGTCTGTCTAAGGATTGAATGTCTGGTGGCAGAAAGAGGTGATGAACACATGATATGTGCCGCCTTCGTGAAGACGCGTGGGGACAGGGATGAGCCAAAGGGGAGGACCTGGTACTAGTACGTCGGGCTGTCGGACACGAGCCATAGGAAGGGTCTGTGGTGAAACAAAACTGAGATGTGAAAGTACACATCCTTCAGGTCTACCGCTGCAAACCAATCTAGATGCTAGACACACGTTAGAATAAGTTTCGACGTGAGCACCTTTGAACGGGAGTCTGTGTGAGGCCCGGTTCAGAACTCGCAGGTACAAGATTGGCTGCCACGCACTGCCTGTCTTGGGTACAATGAAGTGAGAGCCATAGAACCCTGGCTTCATCTTGGCTGGAGGGATGGCTCTCCAGCACAGTAGGTTGGAAGCATAGGCAATGCATCTGTGCTCCGAGCGGGGGGGCACTAAGGCGACAGTCATGTATGACATGTATGCAGCGGGGGGAGCAAGTAATATTAAGTCGTAGAGCAAAGTTTGACCTGAAACCATTGTGCTGAGCAAATATCTCGAAGCACTTACCTCCCTCCGCATACCCGGCTGGGGGCAGAAAAGTGACTGGGGAGGATGTCCTATGGAGGCGTCCTCTAGACTCGTAAGAACCGGCCCACCGGGAGTCTACAGTCAAAGGCATGGAAGCGAGGGGACCGTGTCCATGGTGCCGTGAGAACAGCGTGATGGCCGAAGTAGTAAGGAAACAGCTCTCTTTTTCCTGGCAATGTGGGTACCACGACCTGGGCGGGGTGTGGCAATAAATTTCCTCCCGGCCCTCCACCGGGGGGATGCAGTGGTCCAGATACCAACTCTGTAGCGGCCATCTCGCTCCTTGGTTTAATTGTCTCAGGAATGCTTGGGAGCCTTCTGTGTACCAGTAGTGGTTTGTGAGATGGGGGCGTCAGCTTCCAGTGGGAAGCTCTACGCTGGGGCTGAGAGCTGGGCCCAGGTTGAAGTGGAGCTGCCTGTTGTTTAGAAGCCGCAGGGGGAGCAGATGGAGCACGGCTCGTGCTGGAATGGTGGTGAGGCATGATGTAGGAGATGGCCTCCATCTGCTTCCTTACTGCCGAAGACTGCTGGGCAAAGTCTTCAATGGTGTCGCAGAATAAGCCGAACTGGGAGACGGGGGCATTGAGAAAGTGGGCTTTGTCGGGTTCCCGCATCTCGGCCAGGTTCAGCCACAGATGTCGTTCCTGGTGGACTTGGAAAGGGCCATGACATGTAGGGCGGAGACAGCATGAGGGGAGCTCCGCCGTCAAGGGTAGTAAGAGCGGAAGAGCGAGGAAGCCGGTTTCGGACAGAAAAAGGTGCCTTCTACGGCTTCGTCAACTCGTCATGCTCCTCCGGGAAAAAAAGAACCATGGGGGGGTGTGGCTGTGAGCAGCGCCCTGACCCGAGGAACCAATCGTCTAGCCGTGAGAGGTGAGGGGGGGGGGACGGAGGGTTGCAGTCCAGCCCCATGCTCATGGTGGCCCAGGCAAGCATAGCGGACATCTGTGCATCAGGCTCAGACTAGACGAGCAGACCCGAAGTGGCAGTCCAGTCGAGTCATGACAAGCAAGGCAGCTCTTATGACCATTAGAAGGGAGAGATATCTGCCGCATCCAGGAACTACACAAATGCGTAAAGACATCTTCAAAAAGACGTTCAACACCAAAGTGTATACTCTTTTAGAGGAAATATAATCTTTTACAGGTCTATTTGCTCTTTAAGGAAATTCTGTCGAAGCACTCAGCAGCGTGTACTGCACTGGCTTGTAGAGAAAGGAGAAAGCCGCTGGTAATGCACCGTAGGATAAAACAGCATTGCTCTTAGAGGTGAGTGGAACAGTAGTGGAACACCAGCTTGCTGAACACACCGCTCAGCTCCGAAGAAAAAATCTAAATGGACAGATGCACGATTCCCTCCTTTTATACCCGTATGTCCAGGGGAGGGACATGCAAATTCTGTCTGCCAATATCTCATTGGCCTTTTCTCAATTTCAGAGGTAACCGAGGCCTTCAAGAAAGACAAGTAGTGTTGCGTGCATTTTATATATTTACTTATAAAACACAGCCTTTTGTGATTCACGGAGCTATCGCACGTCTTCGAGTGGCTTTGAAAAAAATAAAATAAATTAATTAATAAAATGAGTCATATGAACTACTTTAATTGTGTTTTAATGGTTCTTTTGAGCTTGACAGTAACGAACATGACTAACACAGAGTATCGGATTTGGATCGGGCTCGTCGGACTGATACCCGATCCATATAAAAACATCAGTATTGGAGCCGATACCATCCAGGTATTGAATTGGTGCATCCCTACACCAAAGTACCATAAAAAAAGTTTTCAGCTCTTATATGCACAGTTAATACATCATATGTGATCCTCCAATGCATGCTGCCATTTGTTTACATTAGTAGCGGTTGTCATTCGTCAAACAAACAGCTACTCATAGAGTCTTTTCAAGAACATAATAGGTTTGTGTTATGTAACAAACAGACAAATTGTCACCAAAGTACCACAATAACAGTTCACAGCTTATATATGCACAGCCATCATATCTAAACGTGTTCTTCTCATGCACACGGCCACATCTGCTTAGGTGCAGATGTGGTTTTCATTCACACAAACAGCAACTCAAACAATCTGTTTGGCATATTTGTTTTCTGCCAAACTATTGCAAAAGCGGCACAATAATAGTTTAAAACCAGTATACTCACAGAGAAAACATGCTGATCGAGCATGATTATCTAAGCATGCAGCCAAGTCTGTTTACATTAGCGATTGACACACACACACACACACACACACACACACAAACACAAACACACACAGTGTCTGAGATGTCAAAGTGCATAGGCAAATCGAACTGCTGATAATTTTTGTTCATTTGTTTTTTTACAGCTATAAAAACTAAATAAATAAAACAAAAACAGTACAGCAGATATAACCCATTTGTTCACATGTTTAATATACAGTATTGTTTTTATGACAAGAAATACAAAATTTTAATTATAAATAAAAAAATATATATAATAAATCCTCTACACTCTGCCCCCCTCTACTGGCTGTGCACCGTCACATACAAAAATAACTCAGAGGATTGCAGAGGAATTTAGACACTACTGATGAAAAGGTTAATTATCAGATAAGTAGGCCTATAGATCAGTGTTTGCCAAACTTTTGTTAAATCTGTAACTTTTCAGATTTCCTCATTCCCTCTTCCCCAGGGAGCCATTTTGTCTTATTGTTGTAGGATATTTACATGTATAACTTAGAGATCTACAACCGCAGTGTAGACGGGTACATTTAGTTTCTGCATTCTCACCATAATATGTAAGGGAATTAGAGGTCTCGAAATATGTGAGCTATGAACTAAATAAACTGTTCTTATTCTACATTATTATGTAATGAAATATATAATAGAATTAGTTGCCTTCGACAACCATTGTAAACTAGATAAATGGAGGTGTTACTAAAGGCTGGCGTCCTTTATGTTGCTCGGTTCTTGGTCGAAAGTTTGTTCCGTCGATGTTGTGACTTCTGTATGGTCGAAGTTTATTGTCTGGTATGAATGATGTTAGCTGTGAAGCGAGGCCTTCTCACTCCTTCTCGGGACGTCGAGTCCTAAGTTTCCGTGGGCCTCACATGGCATGGAGTTTAACTAAAATTGGCTGCATCCCTCAAGGGTGTCCTACGCCAATCAGAAGTGACTTTTCAGAGTCAAATGGTCGACTGGGCTGTCCTTGCTGACAGCTGATTTGTGACCCTTTGTTTCGGAGTCTTACAAATCTCCTGCTCAAAAATAGTCCATACTTAATCATGAACTCTCATATCTTGAGAATGGTACAAGATACATAATATTCATTGTCATAATTTTTCTTCATACCCAAACAAATGTTTACATACTAAACATGACATGTTTTTATGAATATTGTACATGTAGGTAACAAAACATAAAAAATCCCTTGTTACAAAATCATACTGGTTAGTTCCTTGGTTATACAACATGGAATACATTTTACACATATTTTAAAGAGGTACAATAAGAGGCTATAATCCTTCATTTGTCAGGTATGCAATTTAACACAGTTCAAAGCAACTGTCAGAATTACCAAGCAAGACTAGGTATTGTATAAATCATGGATTTCAATGCATGCTGTACATTTAGAAGTTTAAACCAGTAAAGTACTGTGACTTGTGTAAAATATTCCTGGATTAAGCTGAAATGTCTTAGTATTCGAGTCATGGAAATTTGATGGACTTTTGGAAGCCTTACAAAGGAAATTCTGCTTTAACCTCTGTGTGGGGGTTCCTGCCGAGGTCAGGCTGCGGGGTCTTTCTGACCAATGAGGATGCTTGAGCAGCTTAAGTTATGACAATGAAACATTCCAAACTGAATGGCTGGGTTTTTCCATTTCAAATCATGTTGGTGGAATTCTTCTGCATATTTAATCTTACATATCCCCCTTTCATTTGATGGCGTTTGAAGTGGAAGCAAACATCTGCAATCTCTGAAAAACAAGCAGAAGAAGACAAACACAAACAACAACAAGACAACAACTCCATCAAAGCTAAAGCACTAGTATTAATTGTGAGAGACATACTGGGAAAAGTCACCAACAACCTGGCACACAACCTCATTAGCCAGATGAATCAGATCGACGCCACCCATCTGAAACAGGACATTCACGACCTAAAGCTGCAGTCCATAAAGACCCAACATGCCATGAGCCGCATATACCAGCTAGTATTAAATAACTAGTTATTGAGTAAGCGTTCCAGCATTGAGGATTCTTATGACGTTTCGGTTTTATTGGGGGTTAATCATTGTGAAAATGACCGATCGTTTGTAAAATGAAACCGATAAGAGTCAGTTCCGTTCCACCTTGTTTCTGTCGCGATTCAGATCCAAAGGTGAAGGAGTACCCATTTAAAACCAAGAGGATTGAGTTTTCTTTGACACTCTTCACTCAGGAAGTAGCAAAGGCTAAATCATAACATGAAGGCTTGTGTTCTTTTTTAAATTGATCCGCATTGTTCAATTGTTCAATGGCTCGTGAACGAACAGCATAAAGAGTCAATCCTGATATAATGCCCTTGACTTTCTTGCTAGTTAAATGGAATTAGCTTTAGCATTTTTCATATTTGAGTGTGTTGCTTATCCAAATGTGTGGGTAACACAACCAGTTTGAAGGGTTAGGAGTTTCTGTCATGTCGGATTAAGATGTGCTTGAGGCTAATGGCTGAGTTTTCAGTCCATAAGCTGGTGCCGTGTCAGTCACTGCTGTGCCTGGCGCCTGTATCCCTGTCGTTGAGTGTGACAACAGTATGAAATGTCTTTATGGTTGACCTTGTGTGGATTCTGCTTGAAGTATGCTGTGAATAGCTTCAGCAGTTCTGGTGAGTTTGCTGCAGGTGGATCATCTGGTTCGTGAGCAGACTTAGTTCTGTTTTCATGTGCAGGCTCAGTTCTGTGTCTGTCTACACGGTGTTGCAATGGTTTTCATCTTCAGTTACCTTTAAGTGGCCATCTGGGTTCCCATGTCGTCCTTTCCTTTGGACTGTTTGAGGGACATGGTCTGTTCCATGGTTTCTCCCAGTGGTTGGATGTGCATATGGGTCTGGCACAGATGTGGGGGTCATGCTCTTGAATGCAACATGTTTTACTTCGCTCTATGCTGAAGAAACTGGCTTTGCGATGATGCCACATATTTCCTGATGCCAGCCCTTGGTCTTGAGAGATAAGGCTTGAGACTGACGATGCCTTGTGGGACTATCTTGAGACCATTCTTTGCTTAACATAAGTCTTGTGTGCTAAGTCATGCAGTTGTTGAGCTGTTATCGTGAGGACAGGCCATGACTCCGAGATGATATCTCACCGTGGGATGCAGGTTTCGGAGGAAGATGGTTTTGAATTCAAGTTCTTCTTCCATCTCAGGTTTGTTTCGAGACTGGAAGTAGTCTTGACATAGTCTATGGTAGTAGGCTTGTATGGTTTCTTTTCGTCCCTGTTTGGTGTTTGGTATTGTGCAGTGGGCCTTCGTGTTGCTCATCTTGTGGAAGCTTTTGGTTGTAGAATGCTGCTTTGTCGACCAGGTGTGCTGCTGTGGGATTCCCGTCCATCTTAAACTGTCACTTTAACTCGTAAGATTGTTTCAGTTCATCTCTGACCGTGTCGAGCTCATCTTTGGTGAGGTCAAGTTGCTGGGTCAGGGTTTTAATTTCAGTTCTGGAAATGTCCAAATGGTCCTCCAAGGTCTTGTTTCAAGAGTTCATCTGTTTCAAATCAAACATGGCCTTTTCCAGTTGCGCCTCGGTGTGCTGGAGTTTCTTGGGCAGCTTTAGCCTGCTGCTTTCTGTGCTTGGCAGCTGTCAGGGCTTCCTGGGGCCAGACGATTTCTCTCTTTGACACTGGTTCAAGTTGTTTGGACACCATACGTTGTTCTCGGGCATCAGCTTTCTAGCTGGTATATGCGGATCATGGCATGTTGGGTCTTTATGGACTGCAGCTTTAGGTCGTGAACGTCCTGTTTCAGATGGTTGGCGTCGATCTGATTCATCTGGTGAATGAGGTTGTGTGCCAGGTTGTTGGTGACTTTTCCCAGCATGTCACTCACTATCGCCTTCAAGTCTTTCCAGTGAGCTGTGGGGTCGGTTTTCAGCCACTGTGTTGGAAGACTTAAGGAGAGAGAGACTGACACAGATCTACACAGGGTTAAGGGCCTAAGTGTGGTGTTACAGCTAGATGTTGGCTTCAATATGTGGGGACACAAATGAATGGTAGTAACCACTAAATGTTGTTTTCAGTGAGTGTGAACAAATAGTGAAGTGTAATATAATGTTTCTTTCTTTTCAATCTGGCAGGATTGACACCATACACCTGTTTATGCGGTACAGTTCAACTGCTTACCACAGATGCCTCGAAGGCACGCTCGGGGGTTGGTGATGGTTACCTGGTGCTTCTCTCTGCAATTAATTTCCGGACGCAGCTGCGTTTGGATACCAGAATTTGGATTGCGTTGATAAACACAATGAAAGTAGTTGTGTGAGGTTCAGACTAGGGAAAATACACAAAATATGGTTAATGATTTGACACTTCAAGATGACTCTTATTGATGACAAATATTTTAACCAGAATTATCGGTGGTTCTATAGGCTTTGTCTCAAGACTGTAAACAGTAGGGATAGAAAAGTTAGAGGGAGACAGGGATTTGAAAATGTAATAGAAAATAAGCAAAGACTAAATTAACAAAATCCACCAATGAATATTCTGTCGTTATGCTTAATAGCAATAACAGGGATCCTGATTGTGGCTTGGTGCTCGTTGATCGTGTAACAGAATTTTATTGGAGGGATTTGATCCATTTAAAATTCCACAATGGGGAAGTTTTGTTAGAATTATTTATGTACTGATGTGGGGGGCCCGTCCACATAGAACAGAATCACTCCGTGCCCAACACACGTGTAATAAAATGAAAACAGCCAATAAGTAATTTAAATAAACTGGAAGTTACTAGGTGGTAGATAATAACAAAAATGAGAGCCAGCTGTAAGATTTCTGTAAACGTACACTGTTTCAGACTTATTATTATTAGGTAGTTCAGCTTAGATTAGAAATTGATAAGTGGAAGTAAAGGAAATGAGAAGGAAAGATCAATTTTAATCAGTCAAGTCAATTTTATTTGTATAGCACCTTTCACAACACACATCGTTTCAAAGCAGCTGTACAGAAGATCAGACATTAACAGACAAAAAAACTGTAATGTCTATAATGTCGATGAATCATCATTGTGTAATTAGATAAAATATGATTGTTAATCGTGTTTAAAAATAAGTAATTAAATAAAAATTGTATTAATAACCCCATTTATAAATTACATAATTACAAATTAATAAATCAGCTTTTCAAATTCAGCATAAATTAACTTCACTCAACTGCTATTGAGAGACAGTAATTTGTGTTATGAGATAATGGAGTGGGAGAAAAATTTAATAAAATGCATGAGGGAGAGAAGTTTAAAGTTTGAGAAAAGGGGTTGAATTGCTTAAAGTTTGTTCACAAACAATCTGTATTTAACTGTTACAGGCTGCAGGATGCTAATCGCTAGCTTTTGGTGCTAGAGTTGTAGTTTAGCTGTGCTGTGTTAAGCTATTAGCTTTAGCGGTGGTTTACTAATAGCTTAGCCGCACTTTGTTTACAATGAGCGTCGGCAGGTTGTGCATGTGTAGTAAGTTGCCCCGGAAGAGTTCTTTAGGACTTCCCATGAATTTTCGTCATCATAGCAACCAACACCAGTAATTTACGGACACAGTTTCATCAATGCATATGAACGTCAGCGCGTTTCACAAGGCACAAATAAACAGTAAACTTAGCAACTTAGTAACTGCAGCGTGGTGTTATCAGCCTAGTTCTTGTCAAGAGCAACCAAGTAATTGTTTTACAGAGTGGCACTTACACATGCAACTCGTTCCGAGCAAGATTAATATATTTTTAAGCGGCATGTTAACTGTGGATGTTTAAACAACGAAATTTGATCAGAGCGGATTTTGTGTCAGTTTATGGATACGCAACAGGGTATTTCACTGAGGTTAAACTAGATTTACTGCAAATCTCTAGCGTGCTCAAGCATTTACACTCCCATTCAAAATTACATTCGGAAAATGCTGCACATTTACACAATGCATTTGCCTTGCAAGGCATTTGCCTTACATTTGCTCAGCGAGCAGTCACAGAAATGCAAACATCTACTTCAATGATTAAACCACAGACAGTTCAGATAGTCTAGTTGAATGCACTGGAACATCACAATGTCATCAAACTAGCTATTAAATAAGGCCATTCAAAAAGAGATTCTGCACTGCTAGGAGATTTTGTTGTCCTTAGCAGGGGAGATTTAAAATGGAACTTTATTCCATAGGGTGTTTGGGTTTCATTGGATAGTTCAGGTCTATTTCTGTTTATTTATTTTGCCGCACCCCCTTTGGGCTGCAGTACCCACATTTTCAATTAAAGAGCAATTTCCTCTGTCTCTGGGTCACCTGGCCCGCAAATGCCATTCTCATGTCACGCAGGTGCCACAACTCAACAGTCCCGGCACATTGACGCAGACCCTTCGCCTCCAGCCCCACGACTGTTGCCCCCTGGCCAGTCCTGATGAGTCTAGAGGATGCCTCCACGGGACTTCCTCCTCAGTCACTGACCCACCCCCTGCCTGGTGTGCAGAGCAAGGTAAGTGCTTCGAGACTTCTCTTAGCACCAGAGCCTCGGGACATGCTTTTGCCGCCCGACACCGTATTACCTGCTCCGCCTTGCTGTGAAGCACCGCCGTGTATGACAAAAGTAATCGTCCCCTTAGTGCCCCTAGCACGGAGCTTGGACGCGTGGCTTTCACTTCCCAAACCTTCATACTGGCTGGACAGGACCATCCGACTCGGTTACGGAATTCAATTTGCCTCCCCCTTCAGGGGCATCCGCTTTACCGCAGTTCACAGCGAAGATGCAAAATTCCTGCGCGCGAAAATCGCGACTCTCTTATTCAAAGACGCGATAGAGCCTGTCCCTCCAACCGAGATGAAGAAGGGTTTCCACAGCCCTTACTTCATCTTACCCAAAAAAAAGTCGGCAGCTTACGACCGATCTTGGAGTTTTCAACCGGGCCTTGCACAAACTCCCGATCAAAATGCTCATGCAGAGACACATTCTAAATCTAGATTGGTTCGCAGCGGTAGACCTGAAGGACGCGTACTTCCATGTCTCAATCTTGCCTCGACATCGACCCTACTGTTCGCATTGACGGCCAGGCATATCAGTACAAGGGCCTCACCTACGGCATGTCCCTGTCCACTCGAGTCTTTAAGAAGGTCACAGAGGCAGCCTTTGCCCCGCTTCAGGAAGCAGGCATTTGCATACTCAACTACCTTGATGATTGGCTCGTCCTTGCCCACTCCCGAGAGTTATTATGCGCTCACAGGGACCAGGTGCTCAGGCACCTCAGCTGCTTAGGTCTTCAGGTCAACTGGGAAAAGAGCAAGCTCATCCCGGTTCCGAGCATCTCTTTTCTCAGCATGGAGTTCACGCCTCACCAATGAGCGTGCACAGTCTGTGCTGAAGTGCCTCACCTCGTTCAGGCCAGGCACGTGGGTCCCCCTAAAACATTAACAAAAGCTCCTGGGGCATATGGCATCCTCTGCGGCGGTCATGCCACTGGGGTTGATGCACATGAGACCGCTCCAGCACTGGCTCCAAACCCGAGTCCCGAGACGAGCATGGTGCCGCGGCACGCACCATGTGTTTATCACCCTGCCTGCCACCAAACTTTCAAACCCTTTACAGACCTCTGTTTTTTACAGGCAGGAGTCCTTTTGCAGCAGGTGTCCCAACGCATCCTGATCACCACAGATGCTTCCAAACAGGGTTGGGGAAATGGCCACACAGCCACGGGCTGTTGTATAGGGCCCCCGCTGCGCTGGCACATCAATTGCCTAGAGTTGTTAGCTGTACTTCTTGCCCTGCAGAGGTTTCTCCTGCTAGTTTGGGGAAAGCACGTTTTGATCTGATCAGACAGCACCACCATGGTAGCATACATAAATAACCAAGGTGGTGTACCCTCCCGTCACATGTCACAACTCGCCCGTTGTCTCCTCCTTTGGAGCCAGCAGCGACTCAAATTGCTGCATGCCACTCACATCCCGGGCAACCTCAATGTGGTAGCAGATCGCGACAGTGTTCACCCAGCGGAGAGTGGAGGTTTCACCCCCAGTTGGTCTAGCTGATTTGGGAACGGTTTGGCAAGGCACAGGTAGACCTATTCGCCTCCTGAGAGACCTCCCACTGCCCGCTTTGGTACGCCCGATCAGAGGCTTCCCTCTGGACAGACGCGCTTGCACACAGCTTGCCCACGGGGCTGCTTAAGTACGCATTTCCCCCAGTGAGCCTTCTTGCACAGGTGCTATGCTAGGTCAGGGAGTTCGAGGAACAAAGTCACTCTGGTGGCCCCTTATTGGCCCTCTCGGACTTGGTTCTCAGATCTCGTGCTCCTCGCAACAGCCCTTCAGGAAGGACCTTCTTTCTCAGGGACGGGGCACTCTCTGGCATCCACGCCCAGACCTCTGGAGCCGCTACGTCTGGCCCCTGGATGGGATGTGGAAGATCTAGCTGGCCTACCATCTACTGTCATAGACACGATCAACCAAGCCAGAGCTCCCTGTACCAGGCAATTTTACGCCCTGAAGTGTCACTTGTTCGCAAGTTGGTGTTCTTCCTGCACTGAAGACCCACAGAGGTGTGCAGTCGGGTCAGTGCTCTCATTCCTGCAGGAGAGGTTGGAGGGGAGGCTGTCCCCCTCCACCATGAAGGTGTATGTAGCCACTACCGCGGCCCACCACTACGCAGTAGACGGCCAGTCTTTGGGTAAGCACAACTAAGTTATCAGGTTTGAATCAGATTGAATCCCTCCTGGCCAAGCCTGTTCCCCTCCTGGGATCTCTCAGTGGTCCTCTCGGGCCTTCAGAGATCCCCCTTCGAGTTGCTAGAATCAGTCGAACTCAAGGCCCTCTCCCTGAAGATGGCCCTCCTGATCGCGCTCGCCTCCATTAAGAGGGTCGGGGACCTACAAGCATTCTCTGACAGCGACAGAGAGTTCCTGCCTGGAGTTCGGTCCGGCAAACACTCATGTGATCCTAAGACCGCGACCGGCTACGTGCCCAATATTCCTACGACTCCCTTCAGAGACCAGGTAATGAACCTGCAAGCACTGCCCCGGGAGGAGGCAGATCCAGCCCCTTTGTTGTTGTGTCCGGTGCGTGCTTTGCATTCCTATGTGGATCGAACGCAGAGCTTTAGACGTTCTGAGCAGCTCTTTGTCTGCTTTGGTGGACAGGTGAAAGGGAAAGCTGTCTTCTAACAGAGGCTTTCCCACTGGGTCGTTGATGCCATAGCATTGGCCTATCACACCCAGGCCATGCCCGCCCCTTTGCGAGTGCAAGCACACTTTATGAGAAGTATGGCATCCTTGTGGGCTCTGGCCAAAGGCACCTCCCTAGCAGACATATGCAGAGCAGCGGGTTGGGCAACACCTAATACCTTTCCAAGATTTTATAATCTCAGGGTTAAGTCAGTTTTATCCTGCGTTTTCTCAGGTCTGAGCCAGTAGAAACTCGGTAACGCTGTGACAACTGACCGGGTGGACCTCTTGCACCTATTGCCCTTTCCCTCTGCTGAGGTAATACCGTGCGCTTTTACCTCAGGAGATCCCACTAACTCGGCTCCCTGGATGACTCCTCCCTCCCAATGAGGTAGGATCTACCATCGCGCCATTCTGCACATGTGACCTAAAAGCCCATGTGATGTATTTTACCACTCTTTACCTCCCCCAGTCTGGGCAGGTGTGGTCTCTGCATGGACTTCCCCCCTGAAAGAATAGGAAACTGGGAGAGATCGCCTTCCCCGATGCGTATGATAGCATTAAGATGGCCCCATAAGTTTTAACTCTATGCAAGAAACATAGAGAGAGAAAAGGACCGGCTGGCGCGGCCTGCTCCCATGCTTGGAGCGTCGCCATGTTCCCCACTGTCGGGGGTAAAGAACCAGAAGGCTTTGACGATTTTATGGGGCATTGGGGAAGGGTACGTGCAGCCTGGCACAGCCGGTCACTTTGGCACGTAAAATACCCGCTTCTGTGTCAGCAGTACACGTACATGGCTCAGCGCATGGCATGATTTAAATTGGACCCCTAGTGTCGCTTCTTCGACACAACGTCGAAGTGAGCGACAGACGGGGAATATCTAGGTTACAGATGTAACCTCCTCAGAAACACAGAAGGAAAAGGGGAAAAAGAGCCGGCGTTCTCATCAGAGTAAGACGTTGCGCAAATCAACCCCCGCTACCCAGTATACTACTTGCAAATGTTCAGTCTCTGGACAACAAGCTCTGCAAGCTGAGAGCGTGGATCTCTTTCCAACGAGAGACGAGAGATTGCTGCGTTATCTGTCTTACAGAAACCTGGATGTCTGCGGAGATTCCAGACTCGGTCATCGAACCCACGGGTTCTATGTGCACCGAGCGGATAGAGCGAAAGACCTCTCAGGTAAAAGCGAGGTGGTGGTGTATTTTTTATGATCAACAAATCATTGTGTGATCAGAGGAACGTACATTTTATCAAGTCTTTCTGCTCTCCTGATCTGGAATATCTCATGCTTCTGTGTCGACCATTCTGGCTACCGAGGGCCATTCTGGCTATCATTCTGGCTATCGCTATCACAGCTGTGTACATCCCCCCACAAGCCGACACAGACCGGGCACTCAGGGAACTGTATGGGAGCATAAGTGAGCAGGAAACCACGCACCCTGAGGCCGCGTTCATTGTTGCCAGGGACTTCAACAAAGCCAATTTTAAAACAATAGCACCAAAATACCACCAACACATCAACTTCAACACACGAGGGGACCGGGTTTTGGATCATTGCTATTCTCCTTTCCGGGATGGCTACAAATCCCTCCCCCGCCCACCATTTGGCAAATCAGACCACTCTTCCATACTGCTTCTGCCCGCTTACAGGCAGAAACTGAAACGGGAAGCACCCACCCTCAGAATGATCCAGTGCTGGTTGGACCAATCAGACTCGATGCTACAGGACTGTTTTGATCACGCGGACTGGGAGATGTTCCGGTCCGCCTCAGATGACGAAATCGAGGTTTATGCTGATAGCGTAATGTGTTTCATCAGGAAGTGCAGAGAGGACGTTGTTCCAGCAAAAACAATACGGATCTACCCCAACCAGAAACCATGGGTTAACGGCAATGTTCGCGCAGCACTTACTGCGCGGACCTCCACTTTTAATTCCGGGAACGCGGAGGAGCGTAAACAAGCCAGTTATGCCCTCCGTAACTCCATCAGTGCAGCCAAATGCCAGTACAGGCACAAAATTTAATTAAATTTCAACACCACTGACTCTAGATGTATGTGGCAGGGAATTAACACCATCACGGACTACAAACGGAATAAAAACTCTGCCATGAAGACCGCTGCATCTCTTCCGGACGAGCTTAATAAATTTTATGCTTGTTTCGAGGACAAAAACACCGCCCTCGCGGAGAGAGTACTCGTGACCTATACTACAGAGGTTGGTTCACTCTCCGTCTCTGTTGCGGATGTAACCCGATCCTTTCGACGGGTGAACATCCGCAAAGCCACGGGTCCAGACGGCATTCCAGGCCGCGTCATCAGAGCGTGCGCGAACCAACTGGCTGCTGTTTTTATGGACATTTTCAACCTGTCCCTCTCCCTGTCTGTAGTCCCCACATGCTTCAAAACATCAACCATTGTGCCTGTACCGAAGCAAGTCAAAATCACTTGCTTAAATGACTGGCGTCCTGTTGCTCTGACACCCATCATTAGCAAATGCTTTGAGAGGTTAATCAGAGATTACATCTGCTCTGTTCTTCCCACCTCTTTGGACCCATTACAGTTCGCCTACCACAACAACCGCACCACTGATGATGCCATTGCATCTACAATACACACTGCTCTCTCCCATCTGGAAAAAAGGAACACATATGTGAGAATGCTGTTTGTAGACTACAGCTCAGCATTCAACACCATAGTGCCCTCCAAGCTTGATGAGAAACTCCGGGCTCTGGGCTTGAACAGCTCGCTGTGCAGTTGGATCCTGGATTTCCTGTCAGGCAGACGTCAGGTGGTTAGAATGGGCAGCAACATCTCCTCATCACTAACCCTCAACACTGGAGCCCCGCAGGGCTGTGTTCTCAGCCCACTCTTGTATTCCCTGTACACACATGACTGTGTGGCGACACATAGCTCCAATGCCATCATTAAGTTTGCTGACGATACGACGGTGGTAGGTCAATAAAACCAAGGAGCTTGTGGTGGACTTCAGGAAGAAAGACAGGGAACACAGCCCCATGACCATTAATGGAGCACCAGTGGAGAGAGTCAGCAGCTTCAAGTTCCTCGGTATCCACATTACTGAGGAACTCACATGGTCCGTCCACACTGAGGCCGTTGTGAAGAAGGCTCACCAGTGCCTCTTCTTCCTGAGACGGCTGAGGAAGTTCGGAATGAACCACCACATCCTCATACGGTTCTACACCAGCACTGTAGAGAGCATCCTGACTGGCTGCATCACCGCCTGGTACGGCAATAGCACCGCCCACAACTGCTAAGAACTGCAAAGGGTGGTGCAAACTGCCAGAAACATCATCGGAGGTGAGCTTCCCTCCCTCCAAGATGTAAAAGGCAGGCAGAACTACTAAAAATAGATACATTTGCCCATTGAAGGTCTCTGCGTTGTTCTGTCTTTTCTGAGCACTGAAGTAAAGCAATTATTGTTAATAATTTGCACTTTACAAATTCATCCCGTTATTAATTTTATCTGACTCCAATTTTATATTAATCTGACTCCAATTTTAAGTTGACCTCTAATTTAGATTAAAGCTCTAAATACTTTCTGATCATTCTTTTATTTTAATCATTTATGTTATTGATTACTCTGAATCGTCTTCTATTCATTTACCTGTTAATCAGTTGCTAATGAGATTCAAACTGATAGTCTTTAAGTGGCTTCCTCCTACATTAAAGCTTCAGTTATGATATAAATGTTTCTTAAAATAGTATTCTCCTGCTCGGTTCCTCCAGAGCAGTTTCTCCTATTTTAAAGACCCAGTATTTTATAAATGATTTCAGAGGACTACAGAATATATCAAAAAAGTAACAATTTATTTGCCAGGCAGGATTTAAAACACAAGTTAAAGAAACAAGTCAAAGAACATACGTGGCAGTTGAGAAAACTACATGTAATTTCAAAGCATGGGAAATCTAAATGCAGATTTCTGTTATTAAAGTTACACACAGTGAGGTGTGGGATCATCTGACTACAGAGACCCTGAGCTCTGGGCCAGGTTTCCTTAAATATCCAGACAGAATTACACATTGTGTACCAAATGGTATTATACTTTGAGCAATGAGAATTTGGGGGTGAATGGGTTCTTGACCTCCTGGTGTAAAACCTTCAAGTAGGGGGATAGACCTCCAGAATTATTCAGTATTTGGCAAAGACCTTATAACTTTGTTGTCAATAAGTTTTGCAAACCTGGGGACAAAACACTATACCAGTCACACAGAGAACTCTTAAATGATATCAAACATGCCAAGGTACATTATCTGTTTTCATGGTTTTTCTTTGTTATATTTTCACATATACATCTTGTGTGTCTGTGTTGAGCCTTTTGGGGGAAAACCTGGGGGAGAGAGAACAGCTGGAGTTTTTGGGGGCAGAATGTGGATGCAGGATCTCTCATGTGGACAATGTTTGTTAAGCTGGGGTTTTCACACAGTGATGCCTTTTGTTATATCAGGTGTATGTTTAATTTGTGAGAGAGTTTGAGTGTTGTTTTTCCCGTAAGTCTTGTTGTTCCATGTGGGCAAGAGTTGGGTTTACACCTAGCCTTACAAGGACATATATAACAGGCGGTGTGTGAAAAAAGCTCGGAGGATCATCAGAGACTCCAGCCACCCGAGTCATGGGCTGCTCTCACTGCTTCCATCAGGCAGGCGGTATCACAGCATCAGGACCCGACTACATGACAGCTTCTTCCCCCAAGCAATAAGACTTTTGAACACATGATCTCTCACGATCAACAATCAGCACTGCACTTTATTAACCTTCATCTTGTTATCTCACACTGGACTGTCAAATATATTCTCCCCAATTCAATTAGTGTATATCTATTTTTATATATCCTTATCTAGTGTATGTGTATTCTATATTGTGTGTATTGTTTACTGTACATTGTATATCAGTACTATGCTGTGTAATTATGTGTACATTTGATATGTAAATTGTTGTGTAATTATGTATACATTTGTTATGTAAATTGTGTTGTGTAAATATGTTGTTTATTGTAAATTGTTATATGTCTCATCACTGTCATGACTTCAATGTTGCTCGGAACTGCACACAAGACTTTCACCTACTGTTGTACTCGTGTACACAGTAGTGTGACAATAAAGTGATTTGATTTGATTTGATTATTATGTAATGAAATATATAATGGAATTAGTCACGTTCCACAACCATTATAAATTAGATAAATTACAAATAACTAGATTATATGTCTAAATAAGATTCAACACCATTGAAACCGTAATATAACGATTTCAAATAATAGAATAGTCTAGATTTATCCGCTCACGCAACACATTCTCACACCCAACTCGTCACATATTGACGCTTTTGACAGGACCCCTTGGCGTCACATTTTAACGCCCTGGGTATACTTTTGGCGTCATTTTTCGACGCTTTGGTTAGTCCGATAGATTTCTATAGAGGATTTTAAAAATAAAAATATAAAAAACTTTGATTAATTGAACAAAATTTTAAAAATAAAAATATAAAAAACTTTGATTAATTGAACACAATCGTAGCATATTATATATATTTATTAATGTAATGCGGTTCACACAACTGACGTGGAGGGAGGACACAGAGGCAGGGGCGTAACTCAAAAGGTAAGACTTTAATAATTGGGGTAAAAAGTGTAAAGACAATAGATAATCAAAAGGGCTCTCTCTCATAGGTCAACACTGGACTGGCATTTCTCACTGGTTCACTGGTAGTCCTGTGGCTCTTTTATGCCACTCTCCCCGTGCTCACTGAAATTAGAGACAGGTGTTAGACATAATTTAGCTCAGGTGCAAGCGCCCTTACCGCTTTCCCTCCCCGGACGGGCGCTTGACCACGCCCCCGCTGCCACAATTAACATAAACAAATAAAAATACGTTATCCAGCATGCTCTAGTTACCAGTACCTAAGAAAATGCTTAAACTGCTTACTTGCACACGCCGTGGAGCATTGTTAAACTCACCTTTGAATGCTGTTTTGGTTAAGACTACCCAACGCGTCGAAAAATGACGCCAAAGGTATACCCAGGGCGTTAAAATGTGACACCAAGGGGTGCTGTCAAAAGCGTCAATTGTTGGGTGTGAGAATGTTTCTATTGTAAGGAATTAGCTTTAAGAAGGGAATTATGATTAATTCACTTATTGGAGTAATATTATTCTCATGGCATAATGGGAATAATATCACACATATTCAGGAACAGCGTTGAAGCGAAATCTTTTATAAACAGTAACGAGATTATTCATCAAATATACCACAAATCATGTCCACAAATGAGTTACTAGGAGTGCTACTTGGGTGTTGAGAGGTGTGTTCCTTTGGTGCTCTTCAGTTTGGAGATCCAAAATGTTTCCCAAATAAACAGTAATTCTGAGGCACTCAACAGGAATATAAGTTTAAAAAGCCTTTATTTAAACTTGGCTATCCATTAAAAAACATATGCCAACATGTTTCGGCCTCTTTGGTCTTCCTCAGGGCAAATTCAAAATGGCAGTCCGTAGACTGCATGCTATATATCTGCATGTGGTCACATGACCTAGAAGCACAGGTGCTCATCTGCACACATCACCTGACAGAGAGCAATTACAACGAGTTACTTTTGATAAGACAAGTCACATTTTCACATCAGGATAGTTTGAAATATCAATATCAATAGATACATATAGCAAGAGGTTACTTTATATAAGACAAGTTATAAAAAAGGTTACATTGTAAAACATATTTAATTTCATTTCATTCTCTAACAAATATGTGCAGTTTCAGATGTTAAATAATTCTACACTTTCTACATTTTACCACTTTCCACATCAAGATACAATTTGAAATATCAATATAGATAGACACATATAGCAAAACATTAACATGTGCATATAGTCAATTACAAGAAAGGAGAAAAATACAATTCCAAGTTTAGACCAGGGTATTGATTAGCTTTTAAAGTATAAATCCAAAAGGATTCTCTTTGTAAAAGTTTTCTGAGTCTATCTCCCCCTCTTGGTGATATTTTAACATGTTCTATCCCAAAGATTTTTAGAGTATCGCTACTTCCGTGGTTCGCCTCTTTGTAATGTAGAGCCATAGGATACTGATGGTTGCTCGTTCTTATCGCATATTTGTGCTCTGCTAATCTTTCTTTAAGTTTACGCTTAGTTCTTCCAATATAAAAACAGCCACAAGGACATTCAAGTCTATAGACAACGAATGAGGTATTGCAATTAATAAATGAGTATATACTGTATTCGCGATTTGATGTCACATCTGTAAAAATATTGGTCTTGACCATATTGCTACAGTGATTACAGTTTCCACACTTATAGTTACCTCTTTTTGTGCCTAGCCAGGTTTTATTCTGTACAGGAGGCATATAGCTTTTCACAAGACTATCTTTTAGAGTAGGAGCTCGTTTAAAAGTGATAGTAGGTACCTCCGGCAGTACATCTCTCAAAACGGTATCACTTTTTATTATGTCCCAATTCTTCTTGATTATTTGCTTTATCTTATTGGCTTGACTACTGTATTGTGTAACAAAATAAACTTGGTTTGGCTCTTGTTGTCGCCTCTGTTTTTGAACCAACAGCTGTTCTCTACTAATTTCTTTAACTCTATTATAGGCTATATCTAGGGTCTTGTGTTTATAACCTCTTTTCTTAAACCTTTGAACCATGTCTTGAGCATTTTTTATCAAAAATGTCTTCAGAATCACATATGCGTTTAATCCTTTGAAATTGGCCAAAAGGGATATTCTCTATTAACCAAGGTGGATGGTAGCTATCTGCTCTCAGTATGGTATTCCGATCGGTGGGTTTTCTAAACACGGACGTATGCAATTCACCTTTGTCATCTTTTGATATCTCCAGATCTAGGAAATGGATATCTGTTAATGAGAACTCTATACTAAGCTTCAAATTAGGATTAGTGTTATTAAGATATGCATGAAACTGTAGCAGCTCTGCTGTGACCCGGACCATATAAGAAGAACGTCGTCAATATACCTACCCCACCATACAATCTTATTAACATATTCATTCAAACTCGAATAGACAAATGTTTCTTCCCAAAGACCCATAAACAAATTTGAATAATTTGGTGCAAAGCAAGCTCCCATTGCTGTACCTTTTATCTGCTTAAAGAATTTATTTTGGAATAAGAAAACATTGTTAGTTAGTGTCCATTCTGATAAACTCTGCTGGGGGCATCTGTTCTGATGGTCTCTTCTCCAAATAATGTGTCAATGCCTTTAAACCTTCTTTGTGATCAATGTTTGTATATAATGACTCAACGTCCATCGTTACTAGAAAGGCAGTGCCAATATTTTTCATTTCTTTGATCTTATTTAACACAAGTGTGCTATCTTGGATAAAGGAGGGCAAGTCTATTACAAATTGCTTAATATGGAAATCAACAAACTTGGATGTCGGTTCAGTCACTAACTCATTGCCACTTATGATTGGCCTTCCTGGTGGGTTCTCCAAGTTCTTGTGTATTTTCGGAAGCATGTAAAAAGAAGCAATTCTTGGGCATTTACATTGTAGGAAATCATGTTCTTTTTTAGAAATCCAGTCCTCACTTTTTGCATGTTTAAGCATCTCCTCTAGTTCACTCTTAATTTGTTCTATTGGATTCGATGGTAAAGGCTGATAGTACTCACGATTATCCAGTTGACGCATGGCCTCGGTGATATACTGGTCTCTGCCCCACACTACCACTGCTCCTCCTTTATCTGCTCTTTTGATGATGATTTCGTTGTTGGTTGACAGACATTTTAATGCTTCTTTTTCATCCTTTGACAGGTTGTAATTCTGTTGAGTTTTTTTACCAGGTGTGAAGAGTTTATTCACTTCATATGTAACTTTTGTAGAAAAAGTATTCAGAGTCGCATTGTTTATATAGGGCATAAACGTTGACTTGGGCCTAAAGTGTGTCTCTTGGGAGTGAACAGCTGTTTCGCTATAGTTGGTATAATGCCACACTTTTAGCTGAAGGTTGCGGTAAAATTTAAATAAGTCCACTTTAGTTTGGAACTCCTTAGTTGGGTTTGTAGGTGCAAAGGTAAGGCCTTTTGATAGAACTGAAATCTGGCTGTTTGAAAGTGATATACCGGAGATATTGATTACTTCTATTGATTACTGATTACCACAAATCATCTTTGAATACAGACAAACTTTATTTCTATTCTAAACATAAATCTAATCTAACACAAATATACATGAGACAGGTTGGTGTGTAGTGACAGAATGTGAATAGATGATCAATACAGTGAAAATGAACTTTATGGAGTCTATCGACAATGCCTTAAAAACCATTTTTCCTCATTTGAGTTTACATCAATTTGCTATCGGATTACTCCAAATATTTAATCAATACACCAGCCCTTTGAGCACAAACTGGAGGTGTTACTAGCGTGTCCTGGCATCCTTTATGTTGCTCGGTTCTTGGTCGAAAGTTTGTTCCGTCGATGTTGTGACTTCTGTATGGTCGAAGTTTATTGTCTTGTATGAATGATGTTAGCTGTGAAGCGAGGCCTTCTCACTCCATGGGCCTCACATGGCATGGAGTCAGAGCGAAGTCTGAGCTGTCAGCAGAGAAGAAGAGAAGAGTGAAGAGGAAAACCAAGAGAGCCAAGCCAAGAGAGCACGTTCTTCCTATTTGGAACTATTTGAACTGAAATTGGCTGCATCCCTCAAGGGTGTCCTGCGCCAATAAGAAGTGACTTTTCAGAGTCATATGGTCAACTGGGCTGTCCTTGCAGACAGCTAGTTTGTGACTTTTTGTTTCGGAGCCTTACAAATCTCCCGCTCAAAAATAGTGCATACTTGATCATGAACTCTCATATCTTGAGAATGGTATAAGATACCTTATATTTGTTGTCATCAGATTTTTCTTCATACCCAAACAACTGTTTACATACTAAACATGACATGTTTTTATGAATATTGTACATGTAGGTAACAAAACATTAAAAATCCCTTGTTACAAAATCATACTGGTTAGTTTCTTGGTTATACAACATGGATAAACATTACACATATTTTAAAGAGGTACTATAGTAGTTATAAAATGGCTATAATCCTTCATTTGTCAGGTATGCAATTAACACAGTTCAAAGCAATTGTCAGAATTACCTAGCAAGACTAGGTATTGTACAAATCATGGATTTCAATGCATTCTGTACATTTAGAAGGTTAAATCAGTAAAGTACTGTGACTTTGTGTAAAATATTCCTGGATTAAGCTGAAATGTCTTAGTATTCGAGTCATGCAAATCTGAAGGACTTTTGGAAGCCTTACAAAGGAAAGTCTGCTTTAACCTCTGTGTGGGGGTTCCTGCCAAGGTCAGGCTGCAGGGCCTTTCTGACCAATGAGGATGCTTGAGCAGCTTAATTTATGATTTTACAATTGTAATATGATTTTTTTCCGTTTCAAATCATGTTGGTGGAATTCTTCTGCATATATAATCTTACATAGTGTACAGATACAGTACAATGAATAATATAGCAAAAATAACATCAGATGGTTCAAAAGGGTATGAAAATGACAGATTTTTAAATGTTCTGTCATTGTAATTTCAATTTAACTGGTGGCTCCAAGACTTGACAAATGATACCCAAAATAGCTTGTTTCCAGTTCACGAACCCTGATCTCTTTTGAAAGAAGACACTTAGGAGATTGTTGCCCAGCCATTAATTAAAGAAAAAATTTAAGTCATAAAGAAAATAGTTAAAAAAAAATTTGAAAGTAATATTTCCAAATAAACAACACTGTCCTTGCCAAAACCTAAAAACACAACGTGTCTAAGACAATTTCAAGTGAATTTTCTAAAGACAACTTCAAAATCTTGCCAGATAATGTCTAGGTTACTGTTGTAACCCCCATTCTCTGATGGAGGGAATGAGAAGATGTGTTGTAGTGACACTAGGGGTCGCCCTTCGGAGCCACTAACCTCTGATGTTTGAGAAAAGGCCAATGAAAATTGCCGATCGGATAGTTCAGTGATGCGGCAGGAGGGACACAACGTCTCGTTCCCTCCATCAGGGAACGGGGTTACAACAGTAACCTAGACATTCCCTATAGTCACTCACTCGACGTTGTGTCGATGAAGTGACACTAGGGGTCCTAATATTAAACGGCACAACCAGCTGAACTGTATTACATGGATTGGCAGTACAGATGCAGGCAGGCCACTGCATGCCAAGTAACAAGTGCACCGGCCCCATCGAAACCTTCACAATGCCCCGTGCACGTCATTTGGACCCTCGCCCCCGAAAGCATAAAAGGGAACATGCCCACAATGGGAACAGGCCGCACCAGCTGGTTCGGCCTTTTCTCTTCTTCTCCCGGAGAAAGAACTCCCTTGATTCCAGCATTGGTACGCCCAGCCACAGGTGTGCCTCTGCAGGCACTAGTGCACCGCAATTGCCTGCTCTACCTGGGAAACATCCGTGTAGCCTCTGGCAGTCCGTTGAGGGTGGTGAGAGCAGCAGAGCTCGAAAGCCCAGTCCGGGCAGTGAAAGATGCCCGCCACAACTTTGAGAGTTCTTCATGCACCTCTGGGAAGAAATGCACGGGGGCGGAGTGCGGCCGTAAGCGGTGCTCCGACCCCAGGAACCAATCATCAAGCAGCGAGTGTTCAGAGTAGGATGTTCTTCATCCCAGGACTCAATCCGGGGCGTATGAGCATGCTGGGGAATGGGAGGTCCGTGGGGATACACCCGGCAGAGTTCCTTCCATTGAAGTACTTGAGTTGCCCAACCCGCTGTAGTGGCTTTCCGTCTGAGGAATAACTAACCAAACAATCAATCAATGTTCAGCATTTTAACAGATGTATTGTCATAATGCAGTTTCTGACCTCTTCTTGTACTTCACATTGAAATTGCACAAATATTAGATTTTCAGTTGATTTGACATATATTACTAGAAACCTTATTTTGCCCATTTATTAAAGGCAACCAAGTAACAAGTTATATATATATATATATATATATATATATATATATATATATATATATATATATATATATAAATATATATAAATAATATATAATTTATTTATATATATATATATATATATATATAAATTATATTATTTATTATATATATATATATATATATATATATATATATATATATATATATATATACACTCACCTAAAGGATTATTAGGAACACCATACTAATACTGTGTTTGACCCCCTTTCGCCTTCAGAACTGCCTTAATTCTACGTGGCATTGATTCAACAAGGTGCTGAAAGCATTCTTTGGAAATGTTGGCCCATATTGATAGGATAGCATCTTGCAGTTGATGGAGATTTGTGGGATGCACATCCAGGGCACGAAGCTCCCGTTCCACCACATCCCAAAGATGCTCTATTGGGTTGAGATCTGGTGACTGTGGGGGCCATTTTAGTACAGTGAAATCATTGTCATGTTCAAGAAACCAATTTGAAATGATTCGAGCTTTGTGACATGGTGCATTATCCTGCTGGAAGTAGCCATCAGAGGATGGGTACATGGTGGCCATAAAGGGATGGACATGGTCAGAAACAATGCTCAGGTAGGCCGTGGCATTTAAACGATGCCCAATTGGCACTAAGGGGCCTAAAGTGTGCCAAGAAAACATCCCCCACACCATTACACCACCACCACCAGCCTGCACAGTGGTAAAAAGGCATGATGGATCCATGTTCTCATTCTGTTTACGCCAAATTCTGACTCTACCATCTGAATGTCTCAACAGAAATCGAGACTCATCAGACCAGACAAAATTTTTAGTCTTCAACTGTCCAATTTTGGTGAGCTCTTGCAAATTGTAGCCTCTTTTTCCTATTTGTAGTGGAGATGAGCGGTACCCGGTGGGGTCTTCTGCTGTTGTAGCCCATCCGCCTCAAGGTTGTGTGTGTTGTGGCTTCACAAATGCTTTGCTGCATACCTCGGTTGTAACGAGTGGTTATTTCAGTCAAAGTTGCTCTTCTATCAGCTTGAATCAGTCGGCCCATTCTCCTCTGACCTCTCGCATCAACAAGGCATTTTCGCCCACAGGACTGCCGCATACTGGATGTTTTTCCCTTTTCACACCATTCTTTGTAAACCCTAGAAATGGGTGTGCGTGAAAATCCCAATAACTGAGCAGATTGTGAAATACTCAGACCGGCCCATCTGGCACCAACAACCATGCCACGCTCAAAATTGCTTAAATCACCTTTCTTTCCCATTCTGACATTCAGTTTGGAGTTCAGGAGATTGTCTTGACCAGGACCACACCCCTAAATGCATTGAAGCAACTGCCATGTGATTGGTTGATTAGATAATTGTATTAATGATAAATTGAACAGGTGTTCCTAATAATCCTTTAGGTGAGTGTATATATATATATATATATATATATAGAGAGAGAGAGAGAGAGAGAGAGAGAGAGAGAGAGAGCTTGGAAAACATCCGGTCATCTCATTTCATTTTATTTTGCATAATAAATGTGATGGACTATGCATAATAATGTGATACAGGCTAATTTATGGCACATTCAAGTCAACTGAATGATAAACGCTTGTTCATTATAACTGCTTTTACATGTAAATAAAATCAAAACGGCAGTCATGAAATTAGCCTCTAATTTAATAAAAAAATCATTCAACAATGGGGCAAATCTAAACTAAACAGCAATTTGCCACATATCATTTTGTTTATAAATAAATATTAAAATAACAAATCATTTGGTTATGTCATATAATTTCTCTTGGCTAATGGCTAATTTTCTTGGCTCTTTATTTTTATGACATGAAGTCAAATGTGTCCAGTGTTTCTCTACAACTTTAGATTCACATAAGGCTTGTGACTTTTTCTCCAGAAGACAAAACACAAGGTTTTAATGTGATTCTGAAGTGAGAAGCTGCGTTTTTATATATTGTGGGCGTGCAAGACTGGAATTACGCAGGCTGCTTATGTTATTGTATGGGATAGTCGTGGATTAGGACTCCACAAGCATCGGGAAAGTTTAAACCTCTGCATGGCGTCACACTGTACATATGTGGCATCAATAAAATGCTGATGCATTCTAATATTTTCATCAGACATTGTGTCCAACAATGTTTGAATTTGTCGGACCTTAGGATATTTTATGCTATTTTCTTAGGCTAATGAAAGGGTGCCCAAAGACTGCACTGTGTTCAGGGATCTGCACTGGAGCTCTGCCAGAGAGATGCCTCTGGCTGCTAGTCATTGCCTGAGTGCTCAGTCAGTTGAACAAGCTAATGATAATACTAATGGTCAATGGGTGGTGTAACTGCAGAAAAAATAATCTTCTTCACAGAGCCACTGGCCTAAAATTACTGCTCAAGGATTATGTGGACACCTATAGCCGAGGGATCTAAGCCCTCACTTGGAGTTTGTAGCAATGGCCAACTGCTGAACTAGCTAAAGATTTCAACTCAGGGCTACTTTGTCCTACTTTAACAAATAATGTCAGGCAGAATGTGTAAAATAAAGTCATATGTAGTCAGTTTTTCAGACAAAACCAATCTAAATGCAAAACTGAAAAAAAAAATGTAAACTTTAATTAATGGATACTTGCCTTTTATTCTCCTTGATTTCAGTTGACTTCTTTAAGTGTAATTTTAGAAATGATTTCTTGAATAAATAACTTAACACCAATGTTCTATATTTCCATTTGTTTCTTGCAATTCTCACTTTGGGCTATACCATTAGCACAGTGGTGTAAGTTGGGAAATGGTGGTCACGAAATGCTTATTGCATGGATTTTGAAGAATAGTCTAAAAAAATAGATCATGGGTCAGCTACATAAGGTACGCTAAGACACCAATACACTTTCAGTGAGCCTGTGTAAGCTGGCAGAGGTGGATCACAAGACCTGCCAGTTTAAAAACAAAACTGTTGAAGGAATATTGCAGATTCAATACAAGTTAAGCTTAATTGACAGAGTTTGTGGAATACTGTTGATCTTTTCTTAAAAAAAAAAAAAAAAAGCAAATATTGAGGTCACAGTTAGGCACTTACAATGGAACTGAATGGGGCTAATTTTTGGAGGGTTTAAAGGAGTATATGTGAAGCTTATAATTTTATAAAAGCACATTAATTATTCTGTTAAAATGAGTATGTATTTGTGGCATGGTGGAGGGCGGGGCCGGGTTGTGACTCAACACGCCGGGTCCCGTATTAGGCTAATCAAGCCACCGAGAGGGATAAAGGCCAATCACGGAGGGCGGTGCGAGAGAGAGAGATCCTTACGGACATGTCCGTCGTCCTATGTGTTTGTCTTTTGAGTTTACCATTAAACTATTATTTGTATGTCAAGCTGGTTTCTCGCCTCTTCCTTGCCCGTGAGCATGAACTTCTTTACAGTATTATTTGAGCTGTAAAGCTGGCATTACAGTTTACAGTAATTACAGTTGCATTTACAGTTGCCTGTAAAGGTAATTTTAGGGTATTAGAGTTTGCAGCATTACGTCATCATGGCAACAAAGTTGTCAAATTGGATATTATTTTAAACAGAATAGGTTAGTGCATGATTTTATCACACTAAACTCATGATAGCACAGTTATTGTTTACATATTATGGCCATACTTTTGAAACAGTGAGTATTTTAACGTTTGCAGATTGGCCCCACTCACTTCCACTGTAAGTACCTCACTGAAACCGAGATTCAGTCGGAGGTCTGTCACACTTCAGAAAGGTGGAAGGGTGACATACATAACAACTCTCACTCTCTGTGGTGCTCACCGATATAACAACAGGAGTACCATGTAAACATACACAATTGTAATAGAGTGATATGGATTCATGGAGTAACCAAGTAACCTATTGGATGTGTTTGACTGTGTATTTATCCCTTTGGGGCTTGCCGTAGAAAGTCTGTGTACATATGCAGCTTCAGCGAGTAAAGGATTTATGTTTAATAAAAACAGACAGTTCCTCTTCTGCTTTCTGATTTTCTTAAGCTGGCGCCACACTAGCAGACTCAAAACAACTAGTTCCCTTTACAAAAAGCTTCACTTATGATGCTGCGCTGAGATAAACGCTTTGGGAACATCTTTAGGTGTGACCAGCTGTGAATATGTGTGCAACTCTTCAATGAACATTGACCGAAATTTATAGCCTCTGCGGTGTAATCATTGGACGCACCTGGGGCAGGGCTAAAAATAGATGCATCACAGGAGCATCGTCAGATCTTTTGTCTTCAGATCACTCTGTGTGTGTGTGTGTGTGCTTTCACGTGCCTGTCAGAACTTTCTTTCCTCTGTTAGGAGTTAGAACTGGTTAGGCAATGCGCAGAAGACTTTTTCTCTTTTCTCTTTCTTGCTTTCAAAAAAGAAAAAAAATGACAGAAAGTCAGGGCAAACGATGTGTGTTCCCCTGTCTCCGCTCTATGGCCGAGAGGGACACGCATCAGTTTTGCTTCGTTTGTTTGGGGGAAGAGCATGCTGCTCTCGCGTTGGGGTGGGGCGGGTGCAAGCATTGCGATCTGCTTTCGGGCAAAACGCTCTTTGGTCCGAGCATTCCGTCCATGGTAATAAATCAGCGGAGGAATTACTCGACGTGGTTACTCGTGCGGTGGCCAGGCTTCAGTTAGACTATATACGCTTTTCTCAGCGCAACATCATAAGTGAAGCTTTTTGTAAAGAGAACGTCTTGGGTTACTTGAGTGTAACCCTGGTTCCCTGAAAAAAGTGGAACGAGATGCTGCGCTGAGAAAAGCGCTTTGGGAAAGAGAATACCCACACCGCCGTACTGTGGCTGTCCGGACCCCCTACAGTTGTGTAGTGTGCTCACAAGAACATGAGAGGTCTCAGACATGATCTTGAGATGTCGACTCGAGGACATAACAGCCCGGAGTGGCATGAACATCCAAACTATAGAATCTAATGAATGTGTGCAGCGAGGACCAGCCTGCCGCATCACAAACATGCTGCAGAGGGACCTCTAGCCAAGGTCTAGCCAGAGGAAGCGACCCTTCTGGTAGAGTGAGCCCTGATTCCTACTGGGGAAGCTTTACCGCGCGCCTCGTAGGCCAGGGCAATAGCGTCCCTCACCCAAAGTGACATAGTCTGCTTGGTGGCGGCCGCCCCCCTGTTGCGGCCCCCATGGCAAGTGAATAGTATCCCTGACTTACGCCACTGGCTAGTGCGGTGGACATAAGTCTGAAGGGCACAGACTGGACAAAGTCTGTGAAGTCTTTCCTGCTCCAGCGTTGCAATCGGCGGGGAGCAGAAGGCTTTGAGAGTGACCGGATGTAAGGTCGAGAAAGGCACCTTAGGCAGGTAGCCAGGATGAGGGTGCAAAATTGCTTTGGTCATTCCAGGGGCAAACTCTAAACAGGCTGGCAAGATAGACGGAGCCTGTAGGTCCCCAATTTTCTTTAGAGAGATAATCGCCATAAGAAAGACCATTTTGGTCGAGGGTGTCAGACATGCAGACTGTTTTTCTGAGATCTTGCTCTCCTCAGTTAGAGGTATGACACACTTGCAAATACAAAATGGTGGAGGGGTGTAAGACATACCAGCTCACCACAACTCTCTCTCTCTCTGATTCCCTATCATGTGGAGCTTGCCGAAATAAAAACAGGAGTACTGTGTGAGGATAAACAATTGTAAAAAGTGACTTAGGAAGTAATTCATGGAGTAACATACCTTATGAAATTGTGTGATTTTGTATTTATCCCCTCAAGGCTTTCCGTATTATGCATATGTCCATATGCAGCTTTCAGTGAGTAAAGAAATTATCAGTACAGATAACAGTCAGGGTTTGTGACAATAGGCAGCTGAGAGTTGACGTCCTGAAGCTCATTGGTCACTTGAGGAGAACACAAGAGCCCGCCTGGGCAACAGAATCCTTTTTTCCGTTGCTGGAGTCATTAACTCAGCAGGGAGTCCCGACGGTCAAGTGTTTAATGACCTCTCACTGGCAGACGCTAATGTGCACTTCATCTCCCTCTGCCTGGCCATTGATTGTCAATGAAGCTCACACCTGAAAATCACTGGAAAAATAGGCAAGTGTGACACCGGATTTAGTCATTTTATTGTTGGCGAATCCCAGAAAACTGCTTGAAGACGGAATTACTATGGATTGCAATCTGTGTTTGTGATGAAATGCGGCTGTGAGTGCGATTTGCTGATGAAAAAGTTCAGAACAAAGCATGACTACTTGTCGGTTCTTCAGTAAAAGAAACTCATTGGTCACTTGACGAGACCACAAATATCAGCCCTGGTGACTGAATCATTAATATGTGAGTTTCCCCTGTACTGTACCTCGAGCATGAGTTCTTTAATACACGCTGTAATTAAAAAAAAATCTTAATTTACACTTCACAGCAGATGCACTGGAGGACATATTATATATTTTAAATATAATGTGGTTTTTAGATGTTTATAATGATAGATTATGATAGATAAGATGTGAAAGCGCTTGCCGGCTTTGCACGCCAAGGTTTATTTAACTGAACTGAAACAATATTTCCAAAAATAGCATAGAAAATCATGCATTTCTTCAAAACTAACTAAAATGAAATAGATATTGTCATAAAATATTTTTAGTTTCTAATACTTTAACTTGTGCATGTTACAAAATCATTTTTGTTTCTTTAAACATCTCCATCTGTTTCATTGCAAACTTGCCATCTACTGCCCATGAGTTGCATGTGCATGTGCCCACATTCGATTATGTGCTCAATGTTTCAAGATACATTAATTCGTTTTTCATAACATCATCCATTGCTGTTCAAAAAGTAAATGGAAACGTACAGTCATTGACCACTGTGTTACCTATTTATTACACCTACATATTTATGTGATTATCTAATCAGCCAATTGTGTGGCAGTAGTGCAATGCATAAAATCATTCAGATACAGGTCATGAGCTTCAGTTAATGTTCACTTCAACCATCAAAATGTGGGGGGGGGGGGGGGGGGGATTAGATTTCAGTGATTTTGACCATGGCATGATTGGTGCTGTCACATGGGCTGTTTGAGTATTTTTGTAACTGCCGAAGGATTTTCATGCACAACAGAGTTAACTCAGAATTGTGCCAAAAATAAAAAACATCCAGTGAGCTGCAGTTCTGTGGACAGAAACACCTTGCTCATGAGAGAGGACAACAGAGAATGGCCAGACTGTTCGAGCTGACAGAAAGGCTGTGGTAACTCCAATAAACACTCTGAACAATTCCTGTAAGCAGAATAGCATCTCAGAATGCACAACAAGACAAACCTTGAGGCAGATGGGCTTCATCAGCAGAAGACCACATCAGGTTCCACTTCAGTCAGCCAAGAACAGAAGCTGAGGATTTCTGATGGTTGATGTGAACATTTAGTGAATAATTGCAAGAATAAGTAGGTGCACAGGTATACCTAATAAAGTGGTCGGTAAGTGTATATCCACATTTGTTAGTCCATCTTGGTTGTTTTCACCATGTTGAATGTAAGCCGAGCTATACACTATGCAGACCTATGTGTAATCTGGACTGTATAGGGAATAGTTTAATTCAAAGAACCTTACACAAAGTTGTCCCTTGCCACGTCATTTACTCATCTGTGTTAACTGATATAGAAATAAAAATAAGATCTAAAAAATATTTTGACAGACTAATAAAAAAAGGATACTAAAGGAAACTAAAATAAATTGAAAAACAACACCTACTGTACACTAAAATAAACAAACAAACACAGTTAATAAAATAACTGAAACTAAACTAAATTATAATTTGAAATTGAAAACAAAATAAAAAACAAGAACTATAATAACCTTGATTCACACTGTAATGTTGTTTACATGCAATGCAGCATGGGATTCTGTTTGCCATAGAAGGTTCTAGAAACCTAGCCCTTTCCCTTTTCCCAGTATCGGAAGTGGTTAGAATGAGTGATAGATGGAAAGGGAGAAGACTTGAGTGGACTGACAAGTTTATAAATTTGTATATATATATATATATATATATATATATATATATATATATATATATATATATATATATATATATATATTAGGGCTATCGATTTAATGCGTTAATTCAGTGCGATTAATTTTATTAAAAATAATGCGTTAAAAATATTAACGCAATTAAGACAGTAATAAGGAAGATTCCTGAGAAATGCAAGCTTGTACTACCACCTGTTTACTCCAGAGAGCAGTAAGTGAAACTTCAGCTGTTTGAGCAATGCACAGTTTATACAGAGAACAAAACAACCCTTCAGTAAGCAGCACAACACAAACATGCATTACGGTCTTGTGTAAAATTCTAACTAAGGAATCTCAAGATGTGTTCTAAGTATTAAACTATATTTAACTTGACACAGTGACCTAAAAATTGTATGTTTACGACTCAACACTCACAAGACACTACACAAGCATGTCTGACGCAGGTGTACATTGATGAGTCCTTAAACAAGCCCTCATAATAAATCTCGAACTGATTGACAAATTCACTTGCGAAATGGATTACTGTGAACTGTATGCCAATGATTGGCTTATGTTCAATAATATGGTAGTACATAATACATTGTATTCTAAAGCAGCTTTTTGTATTGTCTTATCAATGATTAACTCTTCTGCCACAATAATGTAATGCATTTGAATATATATATATATATATATATATATATATATATATATATATATATAATTTAATTTTAATATATAATTATATATAATATAATTTTTAAATATTCTATAAGATATCTTTGTATAATTATTTCATCATTATATATTGAATTATTGTTATATGAGGGGCTTTCTCAGCAAATATTTCTATACGATTAAATGCGATTAATTAATTGGGACACCACATAATTAATTTGATTAAACAATTTTATCAATTGACAGCCAATATATATATATATATATATATATATATATATATATATATATATATATATATATATATATATATATATATATATATATATATATATTGTATATACCATCGTAAACATAAAAAAATGGTTATGTCTACTGTGCATTTTTTCTTTTGTTTATATATATAGCTATAAACATAAATAGACAAATAATATAAGGAGTAGAGTTTGCCTGTGCACTGTTTGAAACCTCAGAGAGTGTGTGTGTGTGTGTGTGTGTGTGTGTGTGTGTGTGTGTGTGTGTGTGTGTGTGTGTGTGTGTGTGTGTGTGTGTGTGTGTGTGTGCGTGCGTGTGTATGTGTCAAATGCATCCTCGCCTAATGTAAACAGACGGCTGCGTGCAGTGTACAGGATGATCGCAATTATATGTTGACTGTGAGTATACATGTCGACTAGTTACCATGATGCTTCTGTGAGAGTTTGGTTGTCTGTTTCAGAAAACAAATGTACCATATGCTTGAAACCACTGTTTGAGTTGCTGTTTGTGTGAATTACAACCACATGTCCACCTAATAAGGAGACAGCATGGATGATCACGTTTGATATGTTGACTGTGCATTTATATGACCTGTAAACTTTTTACCATGTTACTTTGGTGACCATTTGGATTTATGAGTATAAAATAAACGTATCATAGGCTTGAAAGAATGTATGATTCAATAGTTGTGTAAATATGAATGAAAGACACTTTTTCCTGCCTCTTCCTCCACCTGACCTTACCAACGAGCTTACGTCATCCCTCTTATGAGCGCATATCACAGAAATGTACAGAAGCGAACATTTGTAGTTAAAAAGTAGATAAGTATTGTTTCGTTTTTAAAAAAATCAATCGTTTGGGTTCAGAAGAACATTATTTGTCAACTGGAGTCTGTGGATTATTATGATGCACCCTAAATATGCATTTTGGACTGTCAGGAAATGGAGTACATTCACTTGCATTGTTTAAAGGAGAAGGCCTGAAATGAAATCCTAAAAATCTTATTTTCTGTTTTGATGAAGAAATAAACTCAGATACATCTTGGATGGCATTAGTAAATGAGTAAATGATCAGCAAATTTTAATTTGGGGTGAACTATTCCTTTAAGTATCCTCATGAAGGATGCAATAAAGATGATATCCACAGACAATGCTCACAGGGGTTTTTACAGATACTATTTCCTAGACACCAATTAAAAAATAAAAAGGGTGGCAAATTACTTCCCATTTTGTATATGAGACACTTAAACCAGACACTCCCGAGGTTTTTGTTCAAGATGGTTTCTCAGAGTCTCAGATTTTTTCTCATCTACGTCCACTGTATTGGTTTGTGTGTCTATCTGAAAGACACATACTTTTAGGAAGTGTGTCGATGCAGCGCTCAATCTGCTAAGGCTGAACGGCATCTGCATATTAAACTGCCTTGATGACTGGCTGCTTTTAGCACAGTCAGAGGAGCAGGCTTACAAACACAGGGACCTGTTGCTTGCGCATTTGGAATGTTTTGACTCAGAGTGAATCTTTAATCATAAAGAGCATACTCATGCTCTGTCGCTATGTCAGTGTGACTGGAGAGAGGAGCGTACTCTATCCATTCTCTCATTCATTAACACTTTCAAGCTGGGAAATATGTTTCCGCTGAAATTTTTTTAATGGTCTCTGGGTCTTATGGTGGCTGATGCAGCAGTCAATAATCTGGGGCTATTGCATATGAGACCCCTTCTGTACTGGCTGAAATCAGACATTCCTCAACGCTCACAGTGACACGGCCATTTGCGTCTTGTGGTATCACAGTTTATGATAGCCACCGTAACCATTTGGAAAACACCCACATTCTATTGAACTAGTGTGACACTTGGCCAAGGAAGCATCTAATATGGGCTGGGGAGCCCTGTGTGATGGACAGCCAGTGTTTGTCACCTGGACAGGTACACAACTGATCTGGCACATAAATTGTCTGGAATTGTTTGCTGTACTTTTAGCCTTGATAGCTTTCCAGCTGGTTGTTCAGGGTCATCACATCCTGGTCTGGTCCCACAACACAGCAGTTGTGGCATACATAAACTGCCAAGGGGGAGTGCTTTCAAGCACAATGAAAAACATGGTGAACCAGCTCCTCCTTTGGTGGTAGAAAAATCTCCTGTTGATAATTCTTAGATGTTTCTGATTACAAGAAGCAAACATAGATCTGTTTGCTTCCCCAGAGACCACACATTGACCCCTGTTGTACTCCCTGACTCATGCTTCACCGGGCCTGGACGCTCTAGCTCACAAATGGCCAGAGGGAGGCAAGTATGCATTCCCTCCCGTCACTTGCTTCCCCAAGTGTTGTGCAAAATACAGGAGGATGAGAAAACTGTACTGCTGGTGGTGCCGGAATGGCTCGACCACCCAAAGCAGATTTTAGGGATATATCGATCCCAGGTGGTGTGTTTATCACTCACATAAGCACGAATCACTGTCTTTAAAGTCTGTTTCACCCTTTCTGTTGCATTAGATGGGGGTGAAATGCAGTTGTGAGGCTATGCTCTGTTCCTAGGGCAGAGAGGACCTCCTCAAATAAATCACTCCCAAAAGGGGACCCTCTGTCTGAAATAAGGTAAGTTGTCAAGTACCATGAGGAGCAAACACTTTGCTCAACAGTTTGCTAGATGCTTCTTGTTCTGTATCTTTTCTCACAGCATCGATCTCCAGCCACTTTGAAAAGTAGTCAACAAAGACCATGATGTAAGCATTACCACATGGTGTGTGGGGCAAGGGGTTGTAAAAACACGGGGCAAAGCTGAACTGCTAAAAACATATAGATTTGCCCCTTGAAGGTCTCTACGTTGTTCTGTCTTTTCTGAGCACTGAAGTAAAGCAATTATTGTTAATAATTTACACTTTACAAATTCATCCCGTTATTAATTTTATCTGACTCCAATTTTATATTAATCTGACTCCATTTTTAAGTTGACCTCTAATTTAGAATTAAAGCTCTAAATACTTTCTGATCATTCTTTTATTTTAATCATTTAAGTTATTGATTACTCTGAATCCTCTTCTATTCATTTACCTTTTGATCAGTTTCTAATGGGATTCAAACTGTTTAAGAACCACTCTTTAAGTGGCGTCCTCCTACATTAAAGCTTCAGTTATGATATAAATGATTCCTAAAATGGTATTCTCCTGCTCGGTTCCTCCAGAGCAGTTTCTCCTATTTTAAAGAACCAGTACTGATATAAATGATTTCAGAGGAATACAGAATAAATCAAAAAGTAACCATTTATTTGCCAGGTAAGATTTAAAACACAAGATAAAGAAACAAGTCAAAAGAACATACCTGACAATTTAGAACTACATGTAATTGCAAAGCATGGGAAATCTGAATGCAGATTTCTGTTATTAAAGTTACACACAAGGTGTGCGGGATCGTCTGACTACAGAGAACCTCAAGCTCTGGGCCAGCCTTCCTTAAATATCCAGACCGAATACACATTGTGAGCCAAATGGTATTGTCCTTTGAGAATTTGGGGGTGAATGGGTTCTTGGCTTCCTGGTGTTAAACCTTCAAGGAGGGGTGTAGACCTCTAGAGTTATTCAGTATTTGGCAAAGACCTTATAACTTTGTTATCATTGAGTTTTATAAACCTGGGGACAAAACACTATACCAGACGCACTGAGACATTTTGAATGATACCAAACATGTTACACTAGTTACATTATTTGTATACATCAGATATAGTCTTTTGTTACATACAGATATTAGGTGAGTTTGAGGTGATTCTGTGCTGAGGGGGAATGGATGAGAAAGAGAGGGGAGAGAATGGGAAGGACAACAATGAGGTGTGAATTTTGCGGTCTTCGCTCAGTGGGGTATGGTGCCTCAGGAAGAGATGCTAATTGTGAGAAAGTTCATTTGTTGATCTTCTCGAAGTTGATCATCAAAGGCTCTTTGCCTTTGAATGTAAACACATTGGCACATTGGCACCCAGCCTTACAGTCCGCTCTCTGGCCAAGCAGGCAACTCAATAGTTTCTGCCTGGTCACTATTAGGCGTTCAAGGTGCCAAGTCCATTTTGTCGCTTTGTATGCATCTGTAGAACACCTAGTCTCACCAGATACATGTAGCAGGTGGATAATTGGGTTTGTCACTGCCTGTGTCTGGTTGAGGTTAGCACATGTGTTCAGTTCCTCGAATCCATCAAGGCTTTTGGCATGTTCGGTGGATATGTCATTCCATCATGGAGAAACATCTGCTTCTGGTTGCACCCTCCCTTTAATGATGATCTGACTCTTAGAAGAACTCTCTGCCACCTCCAGTGGTGGTCTTCTGGGCCAGCCTCAATTAGGTGAAGGAGTTCTCACAGGTAATGCATAAGCACCTGAACAGCATCTTAAATGACCATGTAAAGACTGTACATTTATGAGTTTAGTGTCGTTGGGAGAAAAAGGTTGTTGGGTGTTTACATGTACAAACAACATAATGATGAATATCATGACAGCAAGTGCGACTGGTATATTGTGTCTCAGTTCCCTTCAATGCCATATACCCAATAAGGTGATCCCATTTGATTATCTGATCATTCACTACACCAATAGAGTGTATAGTAGTGGAATTTGAAAATACTTGGTCTGGATGGATTAAAGGAAAGGTGACAAAAAAACCCAAGGCAACCAGTACATTCATCACCAATATTCATTATTGCCGTGGATATTTGGTCTGAATAAATTAAAGGAAACATACCACAAAGTCATTAAAACTTGTATCTTCAGCAGTGGTATGCATCATTTTGCATATTGTAATTATAATAATTCTATGATTGTAGAATCACACTTGTAGATTTATATAATAATCACAGTGCTATTTCAAAATTATCCAATGTGATGGATTTGCTGGCTAAGTCATAATCGATGATTCATGTCTATTTTCAAAGTGGGTTGTGGATCGATTGAAGTGTCTGCACTTCATATAATTTGTATTTTAATTTGGTGCAGGTGGAAATGTAGAAATTTGGGTGCAAGTTTGTTTGCAATGTGTAATGAAATCATCGATGTGTGACTGTAGCCATGCACATGTCCCATGTATATTACAGTATTTAAAGGGGAATTTGTAAATAGTGACTGTTTTATGGAAACAGGTTTGTAATGTCCTATATGTGAGAGGCTATGTGTATGTGAGAGGCAGGCCAGATCTTCAGTGGATTAGTACTTTCAGAATCTAGGCCATTATTTTGTTCCATGATGTAGTGATAAAAGTGTGTGTTCTATATGTTTAGGAGATGGGTGGAATCTGTTCTAGAATAATCGGTGTTGCAAAATTTTGTTTCCGGTGCTAAACCGGGAGGCCATATAGTTATTTTTGTTTGTGTAGTGCTGTGAGGTGTGAATGGCCTCTTTGAGTATTTCCACACCCATCTCCATCATGGCCAAATTGTTGTCCTGGCTTGAAGCAGGGGTATCAGAAATCTTTTGGCACCTGTCCCTCATGAGATTGTAACCTGATATGTAAACAACCACAGAGAGAGAAAACAGTTAATGTTGATCTTTTAATTAATTTGCATTTAGACATGTGGTACTTTCTTTATTTTCCTCTGATGATCAAAGCCAAACTGTTACAGACTGCTTTTAGTCTCATACTGCATGGTTAGTGTCATCAGGGGGAATAAGCATTTTGCTTTACAAAAACATATACCATTGTAATGTCCAATGCAAATTTAATTTCAGAGATCAAATTAGACTGATCATCCTTGGTGTTATCTGAATTATTGCTGATATTTTAGTGTAGTTTTGAAGTGTGAAGTACCTTAAGCTGCAGTGTTTTCTGCTTAGCATTTATTTTTAATTTCTTAAGGATGCTATTCACATGTTTGATCATCTATGATCTATGATCTCTTGGTCTGTCAGGGTTGTGAAATATCTGCCTGATGTTTAGCAATTTGCACACTGAAACGGGTTCCTTGATCAGACTCGATTTGGATTGGCGCACACCAAAGTGGGATGATTTGGTTGGCCATCACCTGTGCCACAGTGTTTGCAGTGTTATTGTGGGTGAAAATTGCTTCTACCCACTTAGAGAATTTATCAATGATCACCAGGCAATAACGATATCCCCCTTTGGCACTGGAGAGTGCACCAAAGAAATCCAACTGTAAGGATTCCCAGGGTCCCTTGGGTGGGTCTGACCTGTGTAGACTAGTGCTTCCGGGTTTGTCCTGATTAACTGTTTCATGAACTATGCATGTACTACACCACCTGTTGACATCAGCATATTCATGGTACCGTTTGACTATGGGTTTTTGAACAGCTTCTGGAACCACATATTTCCCATCTCTGAGTATTATGTCTTCTGTGACAGTGACTAACTGATCCTGCTGTAAGTGTGGTGCAATCTCTCCCCCAGCTGTCCACAAATCTTTTTGATATTGTTTAAGGTCGATGGGAGTGATTTGGACTGCACTCACCGCAGGTGCAGGTAGTTTGTCCGGTTGCCACTCGTATCCTTTTGTGGCTGCGATTTTGGCAAATTTATCGGCAATGTTGTTGTATTGCTTGTGTTCGTTGGGGTTTCTGTTTATGTGCGTGGCAATGATGTTGTCATCCACATAGTCAGCTACTCTGTCTGCACCCAGTAGGGGGCCGACTGGCAGACACAGAGACTTGGTAGATGAACCGCACTGTAGAACTACACCTCTTTTTTCAAGCTGTTGGACTCTCTCATGAACAGCAGCCTCTACCTCTGGCTTGATGTGGTATTGCTTTTGTGGGGGAGGTGGCTCCCCCTCAATGCATACTTCAAAATCAATGAGGCCACAGCCGTGTTCGTGATTAGCCCAAACATTGCTATTTGTATCCATTAGCAGTTGTATGGGGTCTGTTTTGGAAATGGACATAATGCTTGCCTTGTCTCGTGAAAAACATTTTTTCATTGTTTTATTTGTTTGCAATTTGATTTGTTTTTCAATGCAGTGAATAAAAAAGCCATGTTTTTGCATGATGTCCATTCCCAATACCGTTCCTTCACTGTTGTCTGGTAAATACCAAAAAGGTTCTTCTAGCATTATCATGCCCAAGTCGAGTTGAACTGGTTGTGTTTTGGTCGCAGTCATTAGTGTGTCGCCTATGCCTCTAATTTGTATGGTTTCATTTGTTAGAGGATAAAGAATGTTTGTGCAGGAGCATGCAGCGCCGGTATCGATAAGTATGTTGGCTAACCGGCCTCCAATGTTAGCCCTTATTTTGATACGGTTGTCATTGTTGATAATACTCCCTATTGCAATGGAGGCCACGCATCCCTATTGTATATTATATTTCGACAGTAATGATTCGAGTTCAGCTTGGAATTCGCTGTTTTGTTGTTTTTCCTCCATTTGTCGGGGAGCACTTGTGTTGTTTTGCATACTCAAGGTATCTAACCGTTTGTGAATTTCAGTGTCAGTGTTGGAGGGTGCTCCCTTTCTTTCGCACTCATCTTTTAACTGATAACAGTCACGTATGTTATGACCTTTCCTTCTGCAATAATCGCATCGATGTTGGGTGTAATTAAATTTTTTAATTTTTTCAGCACCCTTGCCCTCTGTCACCCACTGGGTTGCTGCAATATGATGCGATTTAGACTGTTTGTGTCTATTTTCGATTTTTGATGCCCAGTCTACCACTGCCCTGTACGTGTTTTCAGCTGGGTCGGCGCCATTCAAAAGAGCTTGTTGAACAGCGGGCCCTGCATTATTTTTTAGGAATTGAAGTAAAACTTCATGATCCCTATCTGCGTTTTCAAGGCCGGAGTATTCTTTGTACGATTCCCACAAACGTTCTGCATAACTTTCGAATGGTTCTTTATTTGATTGTTTAATGTTAACAATTTTATTCCATTCTGCATGGCTGGGTCCTCTCAGATCAAGCAATGTTTGCTTAAGTCTTTCGTACACTTCTGTGTTGGTTTCACGATCGCTTCTATTTATAATGCGTCCTGTTTTCATTTCCTCATTCAGTTTGGGTCTGAGTTCGTTCGGAATAGTTAAGAGAGCAATTTGCCATACGTCTCTGATCTCTAGATTGTAGACATTGGCCTGTAACATTAAGGTGTCCCAGTAAGGCTGGAATGGACCTCTTCTTGGCATCATGCCAACTATTTCTTTATGTGAGCTGCATTCCTCACACGTTATAGGACGACTGATAGTTGTGATTTCATCTTCCGCATTTGTTATTGTTTTAAGGACTGCAACTTGAACTGATTTTTTCGGAACATCACTAGTTTTTTTCCGCGTCATAACCGGGCTGCGTTCTTTTGTAATCAGAGCGGGATTATCCCCATGGACTCGGTTACGAGCCTCTCTTGTGTGGTTAGCGGAAATTAAGGTTACTGCATCATCGTCGTCACTATCCTGTTTTCTTTCTGCATCAAATGGTGAATTTATGGCAGCTTCTTTTATAGCTGATATTGGGAAGCCTGCGTTGTTACAACAGTCTTCTAAAGCGGATGCATAATTTCGACCTGATCTGAGTTTTTGTTGGAGATCATTAATCTGCGCTTCCATCGCATCTACCCGTCTTGCCCAACTTTGCTTTTTATACACAAACGTGTCGACTTTAGCCCTCAATTTTTTTAATTCTTCCGATCGCGATTTCTCTATTTCTTTAATGTTTACTATAATTTGCTCGTTTTTCGCCATGGTGTCGATGTCGTTACGGCGAAGCAAGTAAACAATAGCGACGGAGGTTTTCCGGTATTTACGTTTGGATTCTAGTCTCCGACCCTCCATAGAGTACCATGATAAGATTTCATCATTACTCCATTTTAAATTTAGTCCTTTCTCGCGTAAACGAAAAAGGAGATCTTTGAACTTTATGGCAAGAGCGTCCATTACCTCCTCATCTACACTGCTTCTAGCATGTCCCTGATCCATGTTTTTGCCTAAAATCTTTCGCCCCACCGGATTTTTTCGGTCTCCGGTCTAAAAGTGGGTATTCCGACCCGTTCTATAAATGTGTATATGGGATGTGTCTGTGCTTTCCCTCAAAATTTCTAATAGGAAAAAAGAATGGACTTACCAGAGCTGATGAAGACAGAGAAGTAGAAGAAGCTCTAAACTCATCCTCTTTACCAAACAGGATGTCGTGCTGAAAAGATGTCACTCGCTCGTTGGAGATCACGTCAGGGTCACCACTTGTAAAAACACAGGGGCAAAGCTGAAACTGCTAAAAACATATATATTTGCCCCTTGAAGGTCTCTACGTTGTTCTGTCTTTTCTGAGCACTGAAGTAAAGCAATTATTGTTAATAATTTGCACTTTACAAATTCATCCCGTTATTAATTTTATCTGACTCCAATTTTATATTAATCTGACTCCATTTTTAAGTTGACCTCTAATTTAGAATTAAAGCTCTAAATACTTTCTGATCATTCTTTTATTTTAATCATTTAAGTTATTGATTACTCTGAATCCTCTTCTATTCATTTACCTTTTGATCAGTTTCTAATGGGATTCAAACTGTTTAAGAACCACTCTTTAAGTGGCGTCCTCCTACATTAAAGCTTCAGTTATGATATAAATGATTCCTAAAATGGTATTCTCCTGCTCGGTTCCTCCAGAGCAGTTTCTCCTATTTTAAAGAACCAGTACTGATATAAATGATTTCAGAGGAATACAGAATAAATCAAAAAGTAACCATTTATTTGCCAGGTAAGATTTAAAACACAAGATAAAGAAACAAGTCAAAAGAACATACCTGACAATTTAGAACTACATGTAATTGCAAAGCATGGGAAATCTGAATGCAGATTTCTGTTATTAAAGTTACACACAAGGTGTGCGGGATCGTCTGACTACAGAGAACCTCAAGCTCTGGGCCAGCCTTCCTTAAATATCCAGACCGAATACACATTGTGAGCCAAATGGTATTGTCCTTTGAGAATTTGGGGGTGAATGGGTTCTTGGCTTCCTGGTGTTAAACCTTCAAGGAGGGGTGTAGACCTCTAGAGTTATTCAGTATTTGGCAAAGACCTTATAACTTTGTTATCATTGAGTTTTATAAACCTGGGGACAAAACACTATACCAGACGCACTGAGACATTTTGAATGATACCAAACATGTTACACTAGTTACATTATTTGTATACATCAGATATAGTCTTTTGTTACATACAGATATTAGGTGAGTTTGAGGTGATTCTGTGCTGAGGGGGAATGGATGAGAAAGAGAGGGGAGAGAATGGGAAGGACAACAATGAGGTGTGAATTTTGCGGTCTTCGCTCAGTGGGGTATGGTGCCTCAGGAAGAGATGCTAATTGTGAGAAAGTTCATTTGTTGATCTTCTCGAAGTTGATCATCAAAGGCTCTTTGCCTTTGAATGTAAACACATTGGCACATTGGCACCCAGCCTTACAGGGTCAACAAAATCAACTCCAACATATTCCCAAGGTCTTTGGGGTAAAATAGGGACCATTAGCCCAGCAGACTTTCTCTGGCATGGCTTAATCAGTTGGCAGACTGAGATCACATATTTCTTTACTTCAGATGCAATTTTAGGCCAGAAAAATCAGAGTTTCAGTAGGTCCAAAGTCTTTGTTACTCCCAGGTGACCAGCAGTTTGGTGATTGTGGTAATATCTTTATAAGGTTCCTCTGATAGCAGTAGGGGCATACAGCCTTAGGCATTTCAGGGAATGGATGTCGCAAGCCACTTTGGGGTCATTATAGTACAGCAGGCCATCCTGAACGGAATACTGAGGAGAATCATCAGTGTCCTTACCCACTTGGCATGTACTCTCAAGTTTGCATCAGAGTTCTCCTGTGACTGCATCGTTAAGCTGTAACTGTCGTAAATGAGACCTATCCACAAGTGTCACCGGAGACAGGCCAAGAAGATCGAGACCACCTATTACAGTGTAGTCATGAAGGAGGTCCACTGGAGGCTCATCACTCATCAGGGTGTTCCTAAATAGCACATCTTGTACTCTATTTCTTGACCCAGGTGTATGGACAATGTCAAAATCGAAATCATGAAGACGCAGAGACCACCGAGCCAGCCGGCCAGTGGGGTTGGGGCTTAAGGCCACTGTGGTCTGTGAAGATTGTGACATGGAGACCCTCAACATATGGTCTGAAGTATTCAAAGGCCCAGATGACGGCCAAGCACTCTTTTTAGGAGTGGAATAAGGTTTCTCTGCATCAAAGCAGCTCCTAGTCTTGCGTCAGGCATCAGCATGAATGAAGAAAGGGAGAGGTTCAAACTTAGAAAAGGTGCAGATATACATTTTTGTTGATTGCAAACAGAGGTTCAGCATGGCGAGCATAGTCTTTGACAAAACAGCAATAGTAGCTTGTTAAGCTCAGAAAATGTCTCATTTGCTTCACATTGACAGCAGTTTTAAAGTCTGTTACAGCTTTCACTTTGTCCTGGCCTGGCAGGATTCCACTTGGGTATATGCGGTACCCCAGGAAAGTTCTTTGAGACAAAACTTGCATTTGGTGAGTTTAATGGTCAACCCAGCAGATTTGAGCCTTGAAAGTACTTCATTAAAGGAATATTTCACCCAAAAATGAAAATTTGCTGATAATTTACTCACACTCAGGCCATCCAAGAGTTTCTTTCTTTATCAAAACAGAATTTAAGATTTTTAGGATTTCATTTCAGACCTCTAAACAATGCAAGTGGATGTACTCCATTTTTTATGGTCCAAAATGCATATTTAGGGTGCATCAAAATAATCCACACGTCTCCAGTAGACAAATAAACTTCTTCTGAACCCAACAAAATAATACTTATATACATTTTAACTACAAATGTTCACTTCCGTACATCTCTGTGACATGCACAGTCATTATTGTGTAGTTTGATTGAATATAATTTTGAATTGTTTTTAAAAATAAGTAATTAAATAATAATTGTATTTTTAACCCCAGTGAGCAAGCCGAAGGCGACTGTGGCAAGGAACATAAACTCCATAAGATGTTAGTTAATAGAGAAAAATAACCTTGGGAGAAACCAGACTCACTGTGGGGGCCAGTTTCCCCTCTGGCTAACATCATGAATATAATGTCAATATTACTTATGTATAGTGCAAGTCATGGTTTAAAATTATTAAACTAAGTAAGTGTTAAGCGTCAGTCTTTAAACAAAGATTTTGAATGAACTGCAAGATTAATTACTAATGTCTTTTGAATTCTATCCTGGATTAACTGCAGAAGATCACATAGATGAAATTGTCCTTGTTAGTTGGCTGATGAAGGATTTTGTTGGCAAATATTTGATAGTCTATGTATTCCATTTCAAGAGTGTAGCACCTCATTAGACCGAGGTGATGTAGGCAGAGATCAGTTAGGTGCATCGCAGTTCAACCTGGCTGGTAATTTTGGTGAGGTCTATCCTAAGTCCAAGGTTCAGGCAATGGCATATGATGTATCCCATGTTTTATGGTTGCAGTTGGCATCAGTTCATCCTCTGAAGTCCATCGTAATTGACTGAAGTGATGTTTGGCTGGCACCAGCTGCTATTAGTCATCATCACACAGTGACATGTAGCAGTGGAGTCCAACATGAAGCAGGAATGGAGCTTGATCCAGATGGTTCTGGTAACCTCAGAATAGGAATCCCGAGGTTAAGACAGGGAAACAAATAAAATAATATTAGTATAGATGCCATTCAATTTATTGCAGAGTTATAGATCATGATCACTGTTTCTGGATACGGCAGACCTAACTAAAACAGCCTAATTGTAGATTGAAGGATAAATTAGGTGTATGTCAGGCTAAATAGATGATTCTTTAGTCTAGACTTAAACTGAGTGAGTGTTTCTGCATCCCAATCAGTGTTAGGGAGACTATTCTATAGTTTAGGAGACAAATATGAAAAGGATCTACCTTCCTTTGTGGATTTTGATATTCTATGAACTATTAACAGGCCAGAATTTTGCGATCGTAATGAACGTGATGGAATATAGCATGGTAGAAGGTCACTTAAGGACTACGGAGCATGATCATTCAAAGCTTTATACATAGTTAACAGAATTTTAAATTAATACGAAATTTAACAGATAGCCAATGTAAAAATGATAAAATGGGGCTGATAGGATCATATTTCTTGGTTCTCGTCAGCACTCTGGCTGCTAAATTTTTAACCAATTGAAGTTTATTTATTGATCTTGATGCCCAGTAATGCAATACAATAATCTAGTCTTGAGGTCATGAACACATTAATTAATTTTTCAGCATCAGCAACAGTGAATGAGAAGTTGCAAGACAATATTTGCATACCCCGCCCCAGGACATACGGGTATAAAAGCGGGGAAATACGTTGAGTTTATTCCGAAATTTTTTCAGAGCCGATGGTTGTACTGCAGCGAGCTGCGAGTCACACACCAGTTCCTGTTCCTCTGACACACTCTGCTGTTGGATCTACGGCGCATTACAGCGGCTTGCCCCTGGGCGCTTCGACAGTGCAAGAGCAAAAAAGAGTATTAAAAGAGTGATATTTCTTATAAAAGAGTATTTTCCTCTATTAGAGCAATACACAGCGGCGTTGAACATCCTTTTCAGGACACGTCTTTGTAAAGATACCATTCTGCCCCTGTGTAGTTCCTGGATGCGAAAGAGTGCTCTCCGCTTCAGACGGCCACAGGCGTTGTCTCGTGTGTCTGGGCAGCGATCACACCGAGGCAGCATTTATGGATGTTTCATGCTCTCAGGACCATGGCAATGTTCCGGTCACGGCTTGCTTTCAATAGAAAGCACGCCACTCCAGCCACCCCCAACATTGCTCCTTCTTCCCACGGGATTGAGGATGATGCGGCTGGCAATGAAGGCGATCTGCGGATGGCAGCGGGTGCAGCTCCACCGGGTACATCCCCCAGAATGCTCGTTGACTCATGTCCGTGCTTGAGGCAACAGCGTCTCACCTCACAGCCAGCCTGCTTATCCTCTAGAGCTCGAAGTGGATGAGCTCGCCGCTGCATCAGAGAGTGTGGCGTCTGACGCAGATGACTCCCCTGGGCTGCCGCCTTCAGGCCAGCACGCCCATGCTTAGGCCGCCGCCAGTGTGGGCTTGGACTGGAACCCTCCATCCTCCCCACAGCCATCGTGGTTGGATGACTGGTTCCTGGGGTCTGGGCACCACTCACAGCCTCGCCCCCCCCCCCCCCCCCCCCGTTTTTCGCGGAGGTGCATGATGTGCTGACGTCATCGTGGAGAGCAGCCCTCTCCATCTGTCACAACGCCATGGCCCTCCTGCAAGTCCACCAGGCTAAGGCACTCAAAGATCTGCATGGTGGTAGCGCTGATCCCGATGTGCTACAAGAACTGCGCTCAGTGACCGACCTCACCCTTAGAGCCACGAAGGTCACAGCGCAGTCACTCGGGCAGGCGATGGCCATGCCCGTGGTCCAGGAATGTCTTCTGTGGCTGATTTTGGTCAAGATGCGTGAGACCGACAAGGCTCGCTTTCTCAACACCCCTCCCAGTTCGGCATCTTCGGCAACACTGTCAAGGCCTTCGCCCAGCAGATCTCTGCGGTGAAGAAGCAGACGGAGACCATATCTCACATCCTGCCCTGCTGCAAGCCTGCCGCCATGGGCCATGCCCCATCTGCCTGCCGAAGGCATCTTCCTGCGGCTAAAAAGCACCCTGCTCCGCCTTAATCCAGGGACTGCTCTCAGCCCCAGCGTCGAGCACCCCGCAGGAAGCAGATGCCCCCCCGTCTCAAGGACCCCCTCGAGGACCCGGTAGGCTCCCAGGCGCTCTTGAGACGCTCGACCCAGAGCCCGAGATGTTAGCTCCGGAGCTGGTAAGACAACTCCATCCCCCGGTGGAGGGCCGGGAGGAGAATCTTTTGTTGGATTTATTTCATTTGCCGCCCCCCAGTGGACCCCCCACCTTCAGCCCCACGACTGTACCCTGGCCGGCCGGTTCCAACGAGTCTAGAGGATGCCCTCCCCCTGCTGGCTGTGCGGAGCAAGGTAAGTGCTTTGAGTCTTTTCTCAGCGCTAGAGCCTCGGGACGCGTCTTCGGCTCCCGGCGCCGTATTACCTGCTCTGCTCCGCTGCGAAGCCCCGCCGGGTACGTCAAAAATAACCGTCCCCTTGGTGCCCCTAGCACGGAGCTTGTATGCGTGGCTTTCACTTCCAAACCCATCACGCTGGCTGGTCCAGACCTCGGTTACGCAATTCAGTTTACCAGGCCCCTGCCCCCCTTTGCGGGCGTCCGCTTTACCACTGTATACCGCGAACATGCTAAATCCCTGCACGCGGAAATCGCTACTCTTTTACACAAAGACGCGATAGAGCCTGTCCCTCCAACCAAAATGAAGAAGGGTTCCTATAGCCCTTACTTCGTTGTACCCAAGAAAGGCGGCGGCTTACGACCGATCTTGGACCTGTGAGTTTTCAACCGGACTTTGCTTAAAATCCTGTTCAAAATGCTCACGCAAAAACACATCTTAACCTGCGTCCAGCATATAGATCGCAGCGGTAGACCTGAAGGACACGTACTTCCACGTCTCAATTCTGCCTCGACACCGACCCTTTCTACGGTTCGCGTTTGACGACCAGGCGTATCAGTACAAAGTCCTCCCCTTCGGCATGTCTCTGTCCCCTCGTGTCTTCACGAAAGTCGCAGAGGCAGCTCTTGCCCCGCTCCGAGAAGCCGGCATTCGCATACTCAATTACCTCAACGACTGGCTTATTCTGGCCTACTTACGAGAGTTACTATGCGCTCACAGAGACCAGGTGCTCAGGCACCTCAGCCGCCTGGGGATTCAGGTCAACTAGGAAAAGAGCAAGCTTGCATCTCTTTTCTCGGCATGGAGTTAGACTCTGTCTCAATGTCAGCACGCCTCACCAACGAGCATGCGCAGTTGGTGCTGAGATGCCTCGCCTCTTTCAGGCCAGGCACAATGGTCCCTTTAAAACTCTTCCAGAGTCACCTGGGGCATATGGCATCCTCTGTGGCAGTCGCGCCATTGGGGTTGATGCATATTAGACCGCTTCAGCACTGACTTCAGAATCGTGTCCCAAGACGAGCATGGCGCCGCGGCACGCACCGTGTGACAATCACCCCCACCTGCCGCAAAACATTCAAACCCTGGACAGACCTCTGCTTTCTATGGGCAGGTAGTACCCGTGCAGCAGATGTCCCGACGTGTCTTGGTCATGACCGACGCCTCCAGATTAGATTGGTGTGCCGTGTGCAACGGGCCCGCAGCTGTGGGCCTTTGGAGAAGGGCCCCGCTGCGCTGGCATATCAATTGCCTAGAGTTGTTAGCTGTTTTCCTTGCCCTGTGGAAGTTCCTCCCATTAGCTCGGGACAAACATGTCCTAGTCAGGTCAGACAGCACCACCGTGGAAAGCATCACAACTCGCCCATCATCTCCTTCTTTGGAGCCAGTGTGCCACTCACATCCCCGGCAACCTCAATGTGATAGCAAACGCGCTGTCACGACAACGCTTGCCCAGCGGAGAGTGGAGGCTTCACCCCCAGTCGGTCCAGCTGATTTGGGAACGGTTCGGCAAGGCCCAGGTAGACCTGTTTGCCTCTCGAGAGACCTCCCACTGCCCACTCTGGTATGCCCAAAATGAGGCTCCCCTCGGGGCAGATGTACTGGCACACAGCTGGCCTGCGGGGCTGCGCAAGTACGCATTTCCCCCAGTGAGCCTTCTTGCACAGGTGCTGTGCAAGGTCAGGGAGGATGAGGAACAAGTCACCCTGGTGGCTCCTTATTGGCCTACCCTGGTTCTCAGACCTCGTACTCCTCGTGACAGAGGAAGGACCTTCTGTCTCAGGGACAGGGCACGCTTTGGCATCCGCACCCTGACCTTTGGAACCTCCACGTCTGGCCCCTGGATGGAACCTGCCATCATAGGCACAATCAGTCAAACCAGAGGCACTTCTACCAGACATCTTTACGCCCTGAAGTGGCGCCTGTTCGCAAATTGGTGTTCTTCCCGGGCTGAAGACCCACAGAGGTGTGCAGTTAGGTCAGTGCTCTTATTTCTGCAAGAGAGGCTGGAAGGGAGGCTGTCCCCTTCCACCCTAAAAGTGTATGTCGCTGCCATCGTGGCCCACCATAACACAGTAGATGGCAAGTATTTGGGTAAGCACAACTTAATTATCAGATTCCTAAGAGGCGCCCAGAGTTTGAATCCCTTCCGGCCAAGCCTGTTCCCCTCCTGTGATCTCTCAGTGGTCCTCACGGGCCACCAGAGACTTCCCTTCGAGACGCTAGAATCAGTCGACTCAGGTCCCTCTCTCTAAAGACGACCCTGCTGATCGCACACGCCTCCATCAAGAGGGTTGGGGACCTACAAGCATTCTCTGTTAGCGACACTTGCCGTTCTCTTGCCGTGGTCCGGCAGACACATATGTGATCCTAAGACCACGACCGGGCTACGTGCCCAAGGTTCCTACCATGCCCTTTAGAGACCAGGTAGTGAACCTGCAAGCGCTGCCCCGGGAGGAGGCAGACCCAGCCCCTTCATTGCTGTGTCCGGTATGTGCTTTGCATACCTACTTGGACCACATGCAGAGCTTCAGATGTTATGAGCAGCGTTTTGTCTGCTTTGGCAGACAGCGGAAAGGGAATGTTGTCTCCAAACAGAGGCTTTCCTACTGGGTCGTGGACGCCATTTCATTGGCCTATCACACCCAGGCCATGCCCCCCCCCTTGCGGGTCCGAGCACACTGAACAAGGAGTGTTGCGTCCTCGTGGGCACTAGCCAGGGGCACCTCCCTGGCAGATATATGTAGAGTAGCAGTTGGGCAACACCTAACACCTTTGCGAGGTGTATCGTCCCATGTTTTCTCAGGTCCGAGCTGGTAGATCTTGGTAACATGCTGACGGACTGGCCGGGTGGATCGCTTGCACCTGGCGCCCTTTCCCTCGGCCGAGGTAAAACTGTGTGCTTTCTCTCCCAGGAGATCCCACCCATCTGGATCCCTGGATGATTCCTCCCTAGCCCTTTGGGTCTGCAGATCAGCGGAGGAACTCACCGACCCAGTCCACTGCAGGTACTTAATCTACCCTGTACTGGAATAGGTGCTCCACAGGTCAGGACACCTACATGGACTCCCCCTGTGTGTATTTTCCGCTGTACGGTCCCCTTACAAAGTGGACCCGCGTCTCCCTTAGGCAGTCCCAGCTGCCCTCCGGTCGCTATGTTGTAGCAACTCCCCCCTTCTTGAGGCTGCGCCACATTCCACATGTTGCCTAAAAAACCATGTGATGTATTCGCCAACTTTACCTCCCCTTTCGGGCAGGTGTGGCCTCCGCAGGGTCTTTTCCCCCTGAAAGAATAAATCTAAACTCTAATCTACCCATTTATTTTAATTCCATAAATCTTAACGAACCTATTTGAGCAGCTGCAGCAGAAGCCAGACATAGGAGCCCACAGACATCACGTACACTCAAGTTGAGTGGTCTAACCCGTCCACAAGTATTTCAAATAAAGTGTGTCTATTTTTCAGTGATTTTGTTTTGGAAGCCAGTTGTTTTCATTACGTATATACATCAGATATGACTATTAGACCCTTAAAAAAAAGAATCACTATATATATATATATATATATATATATATATATATTATTGTATAATTAATATAGTATAGATGATAGTGTCCAACAAAGGATGGAATCTATGTATGGTAACACCATAGTAATTTTTGTAAGGGTCTAATTGTCAAATCTATCTATCTATCTATCTATCTATCTATCTATCTATCTATCTATCTATCTATCTATCTATCTATCTATCTATCTATCTATCTATCTATCTATCTATCTATCATCTGCCCTTATACATGATAATTGTAATCATACACTAGTAGCTATAGTATATATCAAAGTACCATGGTGTTACCAACTACTGTGATCAATGAACCATGGTTTTACAGCAATGCTTCAGAACAAACCAAGTAACCTGTTTGAACAAAAAATATCCAGTGTAGCTACAACTGCTTTTTCACCTGGAGGTATCACTGATCTGAAGTGTTGGCACACATAAAGGCTGGGATCATAACTGACATCTCATATCAGGGCTTTCTGAATATTATTAGTTGTGTTTGCTAATTTGACAAGTAATGTCAAATTAGTATCTGAAGTATCTGATTATTTTAATTTAGGAAACCTTTACTATATTCAAAAGCATAATATCTCACTTTTCAGTGCATTTCAGAAAAAGAGGAGAAAAATAAAATAAAAACATGCTATTCCTCATTTCGTAGTGAGGAATAAATGTCAAATTAATGTCATTTTTTGAGCTGATAATTTTTAAAGAAGTGGTTCACTGGATGATTTTTTCACAAATTGGACTGATCCAGAGCAGTTTTGAAAAAAGCACTGACCATGTTTACATGAACATCATTATGCTGATTTCTACCGAAAATCAGAGTATTCTGAAAAGTATTATTAGCATAAGTATGAAGCATATCGAATTGCAAAAATAGTAAACTACTTTTTCTATTTATAATTAAATGCATTTAAATATAAGTACTTTTGTACTTTTACTCGAGTAGAAATTTAAAAAGAGAACAATTATACAATACTTTTTAATTTAACAATAAGTTTTCATTAAAACTTGCATAATATTAAGCATACAATATAAAGATGCATATTGGCAATCTAGTTTCTAGACATTGTTTAAATTATTACAGTGATACGGCCCGCCGCACCTTTTTTTTCTGCATTTGGCCCCCGACCGTTTGGACACCCGATTAAACCAATTCAGTCATATGGATTACTTGTATGCTTTTATTACTTTATGTGCTTTTTTTTTTTTTTTTTTTTTTTTTAGCTTCTCAGTTTTGGAACAACACTTGCATTGTTTGTTTTGATGGAAATGATACCACAACTGATGAACAGTTGGAATTTCTTTGTGTAAAAAATTATATAATTCATTTTCACACAATAAATATTGAAATATGATTATCTGTCAGTTTCATTAAATCTATTAGTATTAATAAAAATCAACCCCTGTGACAAAGTGCCTGTAGTTGTAGAAATTTGAAGTGCAGTAACATAAATGTTGTTTTGCCTAATAGCAAGATAAATTGCGATGATTGATGCTTGGCCCACTGACTTTGTTTGACGATGGTACATTTTATATGTGCTTTATAAAGACATGCTGAATAGCTTCCCTTTGGTTCTTTGCTTGGGGTTTATCTGTAATAAACACAGACTGCAGTTCCATAATTTGCACACAATTATTTCAGAATCTGTGATAAAGAAATTTAATTCAGTCAGTGTTATGATAGACCAATAAGGCCAATAAATTAACTGATATTTGTCCATTTTGTCACCCCTATTCCCCCTCATGTTCCAGAATCTACCATCATAATGAAGTTTTTAAAACGAATGCACACCCTGAGGTTGTAATGCATCTGTTACACCTCTGGTGTGCATTATTTGTATTGACATTTATTGATTAAACTTTTTTAATGAAGTCACAGGGGTGTGTTGACATCAAGGTTCTGTGTGTTGCTCTCAAGTGTCTATGTGTGTCAACATGTGAGCAAAGGTTGTTTTCCACATGTTTTAAAAATAATCTTCTTAATATCAGATTTAAAAAAAAAAAAAATTTAAACGATTTACTGAGACAATGTCTTTTTTTATTTTATCATTTTTCTATGCCAGACTCTTGAAATATTTTGGCAGAGTGAAATGGACAGTAATGCGGTCAACAGCAGTGCAGTTTTTCGAAGGGGGGTCTCTGAAGGCCTGAAAGGACCACAGAAATATTCCATGAGGGAAACAGGCATGGCCTGGGAGGGTTCAGCCTCCGGGGGCCTCTAAGGACACTGATGAGCAGGTCGTGATTCCCTAAGGACTTGCCATCCACTGCATTGTGCTGAGCCGACATGGTGGCTACATAGATCTTCAAGGTGGAGGAGGACAGCCTCCCCTCTCCGGGTGGGTCTTCAGATCGAACAAGCGCCACTTCGGGGTATATAGCTGCCTGGTAGTGGGAGCTCTGGCTTGGTTGATCATGTCTACGACAGCAGGTGGTAGGCCACTTGCATCTTCCAAAGCCCGTCCAAGGGCCAGACATGGAGGTTCCAGAGGTCTGGGCGCGGATGCCAGAGGGTGCCCCGTCCCTGAGAAAGAATGTCCCTTCTCAGGGGAATCTGCGAGGGAGGTGCTGTCGCGAGGAGCGTAAGATCCGAGAACCAAGTCCGAGTGGGAAATGGGGGGCCACTAGAGTGAATTGTTCCTTGTCCTCCCTGGCCTTGCACAGCACTTGTGCAAGTAGGCTCACTGGGGGAAAGGTGTATTTGCGCAGCCCCCAGGGCCAGCTGTGTGCCAGCGCATCTGTCTCGAGGCAAGCCTCCGTTAGGGAGTACCAGAGCGGGCATTGGGAGGTCTTTTGGGAAGCAAACAGATCCACCTGTGCTTTGCCGAACCGCTCTCAAATCAGCTGGACCACCTGGGGGTGGAGCCTCCACTCTACGCTGAGTGTGCCCTGTCGTGACAGTGCATCCGCTGCTGTGTTGAGGCTGCCTGGGATATGAGTGGCATGCAACTGTGACTCTAAAGGTGTAGATGACTGGCGAGTTGTGACATGTGACAAGAGCGTACGCCGCCATGGTGATTTATGTACGCCACCGTCGTGGTACTGGCAAAGGTGAGACTTGAAAATACGCATCCTTAAGGTTTACCACTGCGAACCAATCTAGATGCTAGACACACGTTAGAATACGTTTCAGCGTGAGCACCTTTGAACAAGAATATGTGTGAGGCCCGGTTCAGAACTCGCAGGTCCAATATTGGCCACCACGCACCACCTGTCTTGGGTACAATGACCCGGGCTTCATCTCGACAGGAGGGACAGCTCTATCGCATCCCTGTGGGGAGTCGGATGGCCAGCCAGCATAAAGGGTTGGAAGTGTATGCAATGCGTCCAAGCTCCGAGCGCAAGACACTAAGGGGACGATCATGTATGACGTACCAGGTGGGGCTTCGCAGCGGGGGGAGCAGGTAATATTATGTTGGGTAGCAAAGTTGCGTCCCAAACAGTTGTGCTGAGAAAAAAACTCAGGTATAATTGTCTCAGGAACGCTTGGGAGCCTTCTGGGTCCCGAAAGTGTTTCGTGAGATGGGGGTGTCAGCTTCCTGCGGAGAGCTCTACGCTGTGGCTGAGAGCTGAACCTAGAGGAGCTGCCTGTTGTTTGGAAGCTGCAGGGGGATGCCCTCAGCGAGCAGATGGAGCACGGCTCATGCTGGAACGTGGCGAGGCATGATTTTAGAGATGGCCTCTGTCTGCTTCCTCACTGCCAAAGGCTGCTGGGCAAAGTCCAGGGCAAAAAACAGTAGTGGAACACCAGCTTGCTGAACACACAACCGCTCGGCCTGAAGAAAAAATCTGATAGACAGATGCACGATTCCCTCCTTTTATACCTGTATGTCCGGGGGAGGGACATGCAAATTCTGTCAGACAATTTCTCATTGGCCTTTTCTCAAGTTCAGAGGTAACCAAGGCCTTCAAGAAGGACTCCTAGTGTAGCTTCATTCAACAAAACATCGAGTGAGTGATAGACGGGGAACTGTACTCAAGTAAATGTACAATTACTTTAAAAAATATTTACTTAAGTAGAATTAAAAGTACTAACATAAATATTATTTGAGTAAGAGTAAGAAAGTATCCAATTAAAAGAGTACTCAAGTAGTGAGAAATTGTTACTTTCAAAAATGATATAATAGACTCCCCTATATTCCATTACATAATACATATTTAACTTGTATTACAGAATTATTATTTTTATTAATGGAAATTCTGTCATTATTCACCATCAAGATGTTCCAAACCCATATGACTTTCTTTGTTCCTTTCAACACAATGAGGAGATATTAGACAGAATGTTCGCCTGAGTCAATTTTACCTTCTTCTCCATATATTGAAAGTGATTGATGACTGAGACTGTCCCTAACATTCTGTCTAGCATATTTTGTGTTCCACAAAATGCAAAGCGTCAGACTGGTTTGGAACAACATGAGAGTAAGGAAATTATGACATAATATTATATTATGTCTGAGCTATCACTTTAAAGAGATCCAAAAATCAAAAATTCTCTCATCATTTAATCACCCTCATGTCATCCCATATGTGTGTAACTTCCTTTTTTCTGCAGAACAGAAATTAAGATTTTTAAAAGAATATTTTTGATGCTCCAAAAAGCACATAAAGGCAGCATAAAAATAAAGACACCAGTGGTTAAATCCATGTCTTCAGAAGAAATATGATAGGTGTGGGTGTGAAACAGATCATTTTTGAATTTTTTTACTAGACAGCAAGGGCGATATGCAGAGAAGAATGTGAATCACCAAAAACACAAGAAGAATGTGAAAGTGATCTGTTTCTCTGTTTCTCATCCACACCCATCACGTTGCTTCTGAAGATACTGATTTAACCTCTGGAGCCTTATGGATTACTTTTATGCTGACTTATGTGATTTTGTTTAGCTTTAAAATGTTGGCACCCATTCACTTGCATTGTATGGACCTACAGAGCTGAGAAATTCTTCTAAAAATCTTAATTTATGTGCAGCAGATGAAAGAAAGTCATACACATCTGGGATGGCATGAGGGTGAGTAAATAATGAATTTATGGGTGAACTATCCCTTTAAGGGCTCTTGTCAGATCTGGATGAATTTGTCAATAAGAGAGGTTTGGAAACATTTCTAGTATTACGGTGAAAACGTGAAATTGTCCTACAAGGACGTTATATATCATGCTGAAATATAAACCAAAGCAAGATCATGCTTTATTAATGCCTTCTTTCACTATTTCATAGCTTTTAAAGTCCTAAAAAGTGTAGTTACAGTTCCCCGTCTGTCGCTCACTTCGACGTCGTATCGAAGAAGCGACACTAGGGGTCTCTCTTGAGCGCCGAATATGCCTCTGATCTAAGAAAAAAGGCCAATGAGAGTTGGCAAACAGTATTTGCATACCCCGCCCCCGGACATAAGGGTACAAAGGCGAGGGAAATCAGCTCGTTCATTCAGAAATTTTCTTCGGAGACGATGGTCGTGTATGCAGCCAGCTGCGAGTCACACACACCAGATTCCTGCTTCTGTTCCTCTGACGCTCTGTTTGCTGTTGGATCTACGGCACACTTCAGCGGCTTTCTCCTTCTCTGCATGGCAGCAAAGAGAATTGAAAGAGTTCTATTGAAAGAGTGATTTTCTCTGTAAAAGAGTTTATTTTTCTGAAAGAGCATTACACAGCGGCGTTCAACGTCCTTTTCAGGATGCATCTTTACAAAGATGTAATTTCCACCCCTGTGTAGTTTCTGGATGCGGTGATTTCTCCCCACCTCTCACGGTCATAAAAGCTGCCTTGCATGCCTTGGCTGCAATCACACGCAGGCAGCGTTTTATGAATGGTTCATGTTCTCAGTGTGAGAACATAGCCACGGCAACATTGCGGTCGCGCGGCTTTCTTTTGTCATGAGAGAAAGCCACTTCAGCCGCACCCGTGCCTCGCCTCCTTCCTACGGGATTGACGCAGGCGCCGCGGGCGATGAAGGCGATTTGGGGACTATGATGGGCTCTGTTCGCCGGGTAAACCCCCTCGAACCACCCGCCTCCCAGGCACGATTGCTTGTGCCCGTCTGAGCTCGGGATGAGCGATTCTCTCCAATGGTTCATCTTCTCAGTGCGAGAACATGGCCGTTATAGCATTCCGGTCGCGCGGCTTTCTTTTGTCATGAGAGAAAGGCACTTCAGCCGCCCCCCCCCCTCACCTCGCCTCCTTCCTACGGGATTGACGCAGGCGTCACGGGCGATTTGGGGCCAATGACGGGCTCTGTTCGCCGAGGTAAACCCCCTCGAACCGCCAGCCTCCCCAGCACGCTTGCTTGCTTCAGAATTGGATGACATCACCGCTGCATCGGAGAGTGTTACAGCGGCGTCTGATGCTGATGACTCGCCTGGGCCGCCACCTGGGACGCACGGAGGTCCGCTATGCTTTCCCGGGCTACTTGATCGGTCCCGCGGGCATGTGTGCCGCTCACAGCCACGCCCCCCCGGTTCCTTTCTTCTCGGACGTGCATGGCAAGTTGAGCAAAGCCACGGCTTCTTTGCCCCTCCGCTTTCACTACCCTCACGGTGGAACGGTCCCAGACCGCTTCCGCCCTGCACGCCACGGCCCTTCCTGCAACCAACTCCAGGCCAAGGCACTTCAAAACTTGCACCTTGGGTAATCCTGTTCTTGATGTGCTGCAGGAACTGCGCTGGATGACCAACTGCGCCCCCGGGCCACGAAGGTCAGAAGCGCCGGCACTCGAACAGGCGATGGCCACCCTTGTGGTCAAGAAACGCATCTATGGACTGGACCTGGTCGAAATGCGGGAGGTAGACAAGGCACACCTTCTCCCACACCCCTGTCTCCCAGCTCCGTCCATTCGGTGCCACCGTTGAAGACTCTGCCCAGCAGTCCTCAGCGGTGAAGCAGACGGAGGCCATCTCACATCCTGCCCCGCCGCAAGCCTGCCGCCATGGGCCATGCCCCGTCTGCTCACCGAGGGCGTCCTCCTGCAGCTATGAAACACCCTGCTCCACCTTAACCCGGGCCCAGCTCTCAGCCCCAGCGTCGAGCACTCCGCAGGAAGCAGACACCCCCGTCTCTCGGACCCCCTCGAGGACTCGGAAGGCTCCCAGGCGCTCCGTAGATGCTCGACCCAGGCTTCCTCCCCCTGCAGTACACGGCGTACATGCCAAGTCCCTGCACGCGGAAATCGCTACTATATTATTCAAAGACGTGATAGACCCTGTCCCTCCAACCGAGATGAAGAAGGGTCTCTACAGCCCTTACTTCATCATACCCAAGAAAGGTGGTGGCTTACGACCGATCTTGGACTTGCGAGTTCTCAACCAAGCATTGCACAAACTCCAGTTCAAAATGCTTACGCAGAAACACATCTTAATCTGCGTTCGACATCTAGATTTTTCCGCAGCGGCAGACCTGAAGTACGCGTACTTCCACGTCTCAATTTTGCCTCGACACCGCCCCTTTCTGCGGTTCGCGTTTGATGGCCATGCGTATCAGTACAAGTCCTCCCCTTCAGCACGAGAGTTGCTATGCACTCACAGAGACCTGGTGCTCAAGCACCTCAGTCGTTTGGGGCTTCAGGTCAACTGGGAAAAGAGTAAGCTTACTCCAGTTCAGAGCATCTCTTTTCCCAGCATGGAGTTTGCGGTGGCATACATAAATCGCCAAGGCAGCATATGCTCCCGCCACATGTCATAACCCGCCCGTCGTCTCCTCCTTTGGAGCCAGCAGCGACTCAAGTCGCTTGCCTGGCGGAGAGTGGAGGCTTCACCCACACTCGGTTCAGCTGATCTGGGGACGGTTCGGCAAGGCCCAGGTAGACCTGTTTGCCTCCCGAGAGACCTCCCACTGCCCGCTCTGGTACGCCCGCTCAGAGGCTCCTCTCGGGGCAGATGCACTGGCACACAGCTGGCCAGTGGGGCTGCGCAAGTACGCATTGCCCCCAGTGAGCCTTCTTGCACAGGTGCTGTGCAAGGTCAGGGAGGACGAGGAAAAAGTCACTCTTGTGGCTCCCTACAGGCCCACCCGGGCCCGGTTCTCGGACCTTGTACTCCTCGCTACAGCCCCTCCCTGGCGAATTCCCCTGAGGAATGACCTTCTTTCTCAGGGACGGGGCACGCTCTGGCATCCGCATCCAGACCTTTGGAACCTCCACGTCTGGTCCCTGGACGGGACACGGAAGATCTAGAAGGTCTACCACCCATGGTCGTAGCCACGATCAACCAAGTCAGAGCCCCTTCTACCAGGCAACTCTACGCCCTGAAAAGGCGTCTGTTCGTGAATTGGTGTTCTTCATGGGCAGAAGACCCACAGAGGTGCGCAGTTAGATCAGTGCTCCTGTTCCTACAGGAGAGGTTGGAGGGGAGGCTGTCCCCTTCCACCTTGAAGGTGTATGTTGCCGCTATCGCAGCTCACCACGACCCAGTAGACGGCAAGTCCCTGGATATACACCACTTAATCGTCAGTATCCTAAGAGGTTCCCGGAGGCTAAATCCCTCCCGGCCAAACCTGTTCCCCTACTGGGATCTCTCGGTGGTTCTCACCGCTCTTCAGAGATCCCCCTCTGAGCCTCTAGAATCAGTTGGCTTAGGGCCCTCTCTTTAAAAAGACGGCCCTGCTGATCGTGCTCGCTTCCATCAAGAGGGTCGGGGACCTGCAAGCGTTCTCTACTAACGACACTTGCCTGAAGTTCGGTCCGGCAGACACATATGTGATCCTAAGACCTCGACCAAGGTTCCTACCACGCCCTTCAGAGATCAGGTAGTGAACCTGCAAACGCTGCCCCGGGAGGAGGCAGACCCAGCCTCCTCACTGCTGTGTCCAGTACGTGCTTTGCATGCCTACCTGGAATGCACCCAGAGCTTCAGATGCTCTGAGCAGCTCTTTGTCTGCTTTTGGGCAGCAGAAAGGGAACGCTGTCTCCAAACAGAGGCTGTCCCACTGGGTGGTGGACGCCATTCTGTTGGCCTATCACACCCAGGCCGTGCCACCCCCCCTACGGGTTCGAGCCCAATCTACCAGGAGTGTGGCATCCTCATGGGCACTGGCTAGGGGCACCTCCCTAGCAGACATTTGCAGAGCGGCAGGCTGGGCCACACCTAACACCTTTGCGAGGATTTACAATCTCAGGGTTAAGTCAGTCTCATCCCGTGTTTTCTCAGGTCCGAGCCTGTAGAACTCGGTACACGTCGACAGTCTGACCGGGTGAATCGCTTGAGTCCAGCGCCCTTTCCCTCGGCCAAGGTAAAACAGTGTGCCTTCTTCCCAGGAGACCCCTCTTAGGTTCCTGGTCAATTCCTCCCTAGCCCTCTTGGGTCCGCAGTTCAGCGTAGGAACTCGCCAACCTAGTCCACTACGGGTACCCCAGGCTACCCCTACTGGAATAGGTGCTCCACAGATTAGGCCTCCTACGCGGACTCCTCCTGTGTGTACTTCCGCGGTATGGTCACCTTATGAGCTGACCCGTGTCTCCCTTAGGCAGTCCTTTGCTGCCCTCTGGTCGCCGTGTTGTAGCAACTCCCCCCTCCTCGAGGTTGGATCTACCACCACGCCATTCTTTCCCACATGTGACCGAAGAGGCCATGTGATGTATTTTGCCACCTTAACCTCTCCTTTCGGGCAGGTGTGGCCTCCGCAGGGTCTTTTCCCCCTGAAAGAATAGGAATTCAGGTAAGACCCCCTTCCCACGATGCGGTAAGGCCGCACATAGGTTCATGGGAATTTTCGCATCACTACTGCGAGGGACTAGAGCAGCTTCGTGGACTGCCGTCGAGTCTATAAGCGCAATTACCAAACTGACTTTTTCGTTTTGAAAGGGTCCGTATGGACAAATTTCGAAGGGGTCGGTTTACATGGAAGAACGGACGCAGATAGGGGGTGACAGTACGCTGTGGTGGTCTCTCCACTCCCCTCTGAGACCCCCAGAGTCCCACGATCCCACTATCTGCCACCTAACCACCTATTCTGCACAATCACCATAGTGAGAGGGTCAGGGCTGTCCACAGACAAGCTATCCTCCCCCTTCCCAATTGTTTTGACCAGGGTATACCCGCATGCCACCCTGGGGAGGGCGGGGCTGTTCACGAACCCATTATCATGCCCCTTACCACTTATTTTGCCCAAATTGACCAGGGAGACTCCCTACCCACCCTGGGGGGGCGGGGCTGTCCACGGACCCATTATCATCCCCCTGACCCATTATTTTTTCAAAATGGACCAATGAGACCCCCTGCCTGGTCAAAAGGTCGCAGGAAAAGTCATTTTTCTGGAATATTTTTCTTGATTTTTTTTAAGGTACTTCCTTAACTCTGAGGGACACACCTTTTTAATACATTGTTTCTGAGGGCCCAATGATGAAGCATTCGAAGCCCCCAGGTCTTAGCACCAAATTAAACCCCGTCCACAAAACCGCTGTAGAATTGCATTGGTTCAATGGGCAAGTGGGACGTCTAGAAAAGGGGGTTCCCAAGGTCGCAGAACCTTGAAATTTGAGAAATTCGATCGTCAGGGGCCCCCGAGTCAGGTCCTAGATTTTGGAGGCCCTGGGGGCTTGCTAAGTATTAAAGCCTCTAATGAATGTACTGTTGCACACAAGGGCTAAAATGAAGCCTGTCTCATTGATTCCAATGACAGGCAGAGAGATCTGTTGAAAATAATGAAAAATACTTTTTTTCACCCTAAGCATTAGTCCTCTTAATATGTTGATAAGGGGCCCTTGACGTGTCACCGTGTGAAATTTGGGGTCCGTCGGACCTCAGGAAGAGCAATCCCACTTTCCATTTGTACCATCCATTTTCACAGCGGGTCCATGGACATGGCTCCGAAAGGTCCAAACGACTCCAAAATGAAATATGTGGCTTCTCAGGGGTCCCCTAGTCAGTGTGCAAGGGTTCAAGACTGAATGACTTTGTTAAGTGCTTAATTGGCTGACCTGTGAGTGTAATGTGACAATACTTTCTCAGGAATATTATAATAAAGCATGCTGTTTCCCCCCACTACAACCTCATTTGCATGTATAGACGTATTTGGAGCCCCTCACCCCTAATCCATTTACAAGCCTATTGCAGTATTTCTCCAACTATAGGTCTATTACAATGGTGATGATTAATAATTTAGCATTGAGTCTCACACTTAAGCTAATTATGCATGTTTGTGAGTTGCTAGTTGCATCAACATGTTGTATTGTGTATTCTATACAGAAGAACAGGTTTCAGCTTCCTAAATCTATCCAGAGCTGAGATCTGGGCATACCACATACAATCTGGTGATGATTTCTGGCCCATTGAATTGATTGGAAGTGGGACTACCTGCTTGCAATTTATTTGCATTGGCCAAAATCATTTTTGGACTTTATTTTTATAGCTCCAGGATCAAATTTATGACATATAATCACATTTATGTGACTCAGTGAAGCCCCCTGAACACAATGCACCCTTCAAAACATTAAAAATCCACTGTCCACCAAGTAATGATTTTTGGCCCACTGAATTGATTGGAAGTGGGACTTCCCGCATACCCACTTCCAATTTATTTGCATTGGCCAAAATCATCACATAATGGACTTTATTTTTATAACTCCTGTATCAAATATATGACTTAAAATCACATTTATGTGACTCAGTGAAGCCCCCTGATGATAGTGCACCCATCAAAACATACAAATTTCACTGACCACGAACCCTTCATTTTTGTGAATGGGACAAATTGAATGTGGGATCCACTTTCTATGTTTTGAGTTTCAAGAAAATCTGAGGATGTCAAAAATGTTGTGCCTGCCCCTTTACGATTTTTTGCACAACATTTTCAACTTCCTCTGATCTTCTTGAAATTTATACCATGGAAAGAGGAGGCTTGGAGAAGATCAGGAACAGAGGTTTCAGCTTCCTAAGTCTGTCCAGAGCTGAGATCTGGACATCCCACTTTCAATTTGTCCCCATTCATAGAAATAAAGGGTTCGTGGACAGTGGATGTTTTATCTTTTGAAGGGTGCACTATGATCAGGGGGAGTCCTACAGTCACCTAAATGTGATTATATGTCATAAATTTGATCCTGAAGTTATAAAAATTCAGTCCACCAAGTGATGATTTCAGCCAATGCAAAGAAATTGGAAGTGGGTAGTCCCAATTCCAATCAATTCAGTGGGCCAAAAATCATCACTTGGTGGACTGCATTTTTATAACTCCAGGATAACATTTATGACATATAATCACATTTAGGTGACTGTAGGACAGCCCTGAACATAGTGCACCATTCAAAACATTAAAATTCCACTGTCCACCAAGTGGGTAGTCCCATACAGCCATACAATCACTGGATAATGGACAGAGAGTCCTTTGGCCCATTAAATTGATTGGAAGTGGGACTACCCACTATAGATATAATGTGCATACAGCAATACAATCACTGGCTATTGGACAGAGAGTCCTTTGGCCAATTAAATTGATTGGAAGTGGGACTACCCACTCAAGTTATTCTGTACATACAGCAATACAATCACTGGCTATTGGACAGAGAGTCCTTTGGCCCATTACATTGATTGGAAGTGGGACTACCCACTACAGATATAATGTGCATACAGCAATACAATGACTGGCTATTGGACAGAGAGCCCTTTGGCCCATTAAATTGATTGGAAGTGGGACAAATTAGATGGTTAGCTGGCAGATAGTGGGTACGTGGATAGCCCCGCCCCCTCTGGGCAGTCTGGGGGTCTCATTGGTCAATTTGGGAAAAATAAGTGGTCAGGGGCATTATAATGGGTTCGTGCAAATACTGTTTGCCAATTCTCATTGGCCTTTTTTCATAGATCAGAGGCATATTCGGCGCTCAAGAGAGACCCCTAGTGTCGCTTTTTCGATACGACGTCTCGTTCCCTCCATCAGGGAACGGAGGTTAAATACATAACCAAGACGTTTTCAGTATTGTAAGTATTTAGATCATTAGTTCTGCACAGAACTAATATCATAAGAGCGCAGTTACATTATCACCCTGAAAATTACGATCTCATTACACATAAAAGCCTGCGTTAGCATTAGAGTTAAAACGTACCTCAGTGTGCTGCTTTAAGTTGGAGCTGTGATATTAATCTTGAAATATCAGCTTGCCTCAGCGTTAAATGAAGGCATTGTATGACAAAACTATTCTTTATTTCATTGTGCGGTGCGGAGAAAGTGTATCACTTTGAAAAGTTTGATGCTGCTGCAGTAATTGAGTGACTCTCATATAAGTCACATTCAATAATCTCTCAATAAATGACACATTCATTAAAAATAACCCAGTAATGTAACGACAGGAATTCCACCCAATGTAAAGAAGTAAATGTAAAAAAAAATATGAGAAATGTACTTGAGTGAGCATTAAAAAATACCCTCTTTTAAACCTACTCTAAAAGTACATTAATTTCCAAAAAGTTACTCAAGTAAATGTAATGGAGTAAATGTAGCACGGTATTACACACCTCTGGTAAAATGTAATTTGTAATGTATTTCATTAGATTACTCAAGGTCAGTAATGTATTCTAAATACTTTGGATTACTTCTTCAGCACTGATTTTACACAGATTGTTTTCACTTGTTTTGACTATAAAAAATATAGTCATAAAAATGTTAAAAATACATTCTCTGAAAAACCTGAATATCTTATGCAGTGTTATATCTAAAACAAGATAAATCAAATTTAGCTTAGCATAAAGCTGACAATTTTCACAAGGTTTATTTCTATTTCTTCTGATCCAAACGTACTTAAAAATTCTCTGTCTGCTGGTATGAATGTTACACATCATAAGAAACCCCCTAACCCACTGTTCAAAAGCTCTTTGGATCGCATCAGTTATATGTATACATTTATTACATCTGAAAGGACTAAATGTTAAATTAAACAATTGACAATAAAATGCAAAGTAATCTCTTCAGTTTTTGATGTAACTGTATTCTAAATAACAATTATTTAAATTGTAACTGTAGTTGAATTACTTATGTTTCAGTTCAGTTACTTATGTTTTGTATTTTAAATACATATTCCTATTACATGTAATCCATTACTCTCCAACCCTGATATTAATCAAGCATTCAATAGCCCTGTGGTATAAGAGTTTATTTATTTTCAGCAATTTTATGTCTCAATTGCCAGCATTCAGCATTATGTATCATTATTATAATGGCCCTTTACTCTAGACATAGGATATAGATAACCCTAGTATTGGCATTTGTGGTTGAAAATCTAATATTTATCGACCACTAGTCAGTAGTAATGACAAATATACAGCATGTTACCATTTCAGCCACTGACCTAAAATGCAAGTATACAGTAGTCTGCGTTTCTCTTTCATTACTTATTCTTATTAGTGTTATTAGAAATAGTTACACTGGTGGCAAAAGTTTGGAATAATGTGCAGATTTTGCTCTTATGGAAAGAAATTGGTACTTTTTTTTTCACCAAAGTGGCATTCAAATGACACAATGTATAGTCAGGGCAATAATGTGAAAAATTACTATTACAATTTGAGAAAAAAAAATTCAGAACACTAATTCAAAGAGTTCTCATCAAATATCCTCCACGTGCAGCAATGACAGCTTTGCAGATTCTAGGCATTTTAGCTATCAGTTTGTCCAGATACTCAGGTGACATCCCATGCTTTCCTATAGCACTTGCCAAAGATGTAGCTGTTTGTCGGGCACTTCTCACGCACCTTACAGTCTAGCTCAACCCACAAAAGCTCCCAGGGGTTAAGACCATAACACTCTTTTCCAATTATCTGTTGTCCAATGCCTGTGTTTCTTTGCCCACTCTAACCTTTTTTTTGTTGTTTTTCTGTTTCAAATGTGGCTTTATCTTTGCAAGCCTTTATCTTCCCATAAGGCCAGCACCCCTGAGTCTTCTCTTTACTGTAGTCTCAAACTAGAAACATCTGGCCTTCCACATCTCTTTCTGTCCTTGTTAGAGCCAGTTTTCCTTTGTCGTTGAAGACTGTAGTGTACACCTTTCTATGAAATCTTCAGTTTTTGGGCAATTTCAAGCATTGTATAGCCTTTTTTTCATTGTTTACCTATTATTCACCTTAAGACATGACAGTCTATTGCATACTGTGGCTACTCAAAAACAAAAACAATGTTAAGCTTCATTTAACAAACCAAAAAACTTTCAGCTGTATTTTATATAATGGCAAGTGATTTTCTAGGACAAAATTAGCAATTTAGCATGATTACTCAAGGATAAGTTGTTGGAGTGATGGCTACTGGAAATGGGGCCTGTATAGATTTGACCAAAGAAGACTTTTTTCAAATAGTGATGGTGCTGTTCCCTTTACAAAAAGCTTCACTAGGATGCTGCGCGGAGAAAAGCGCTTTGGGAACAATCCTACTTTGTGACCAGCTGTGAATATGCGTGTAACACGTCAATGAACATTGACCGGAATTTATAGCCTTGGCTGATGTAATCATTAGATGCACCTGTGGCCAGGCTATAAATGGATGCGTCACCAGAGTGTGAAATTTTTTTTTTCTTTCCTCTGTTAGGAGTTAGATATTGTTAGGCAGTGTGCAGTGAAACTTTTCTCTTTTCTATTTCCTCTGAAAAAGAAAAAAAAAGGAAAAGAATGATTGATAAACAAAACAAGTGGTGTGTGTTCCCATGTTTACGCTCTACGGCAATGGACACATTTTGCCTTGCGTGTTTGGTGAAGAGCATTCTGCTTTTGCGTTGGGGCGGGGCAGGTGCGAGCCTTGCGATGTGTTTATAGTCGAAATACTTGCGCTCGTCTCGCTTGTCTCGCTTAAAAGAGCCAGTGCCCACTCTTTCGTCGTGGGTCTCTCGCATATATCTGGCTGAGGAGCGAGAGACGGGTCCATCCCTATCGCTCGCTCTCTCCCCAGATCCAGTTGATCCTTCTCGTAAGCCTGAAGCGCGCCTCGGCGTCTCTTCATTTCACGATGGGGGGCGCTGAACCTCCGTACATTCCACGCACAATAATAAAGCGGTTGAGAAATTACTTGAGGTGGTTACTTGGGCTGTGGCCAGACTACAGCTAGACTGGCCACGCGAACACGAAGGAATCTTTTTACTTCCAGTGTCTTCGTGCCCTCGATGTCGACATATTCGATTAGACACCTGCGGGCTATCTCTCGCCGGGCTTGGCATCGTCACTTAAAAAGCCCTCGCTCCCCTCAAAGCCTTGCAGGATGACGTCCACTTTAGTGGGAAGGGCTTATCAAGCAGCTAGTCAGGCTGGTGATGCTCTGCACATAATGGTTGTATTACAGGCTTACCAGGCTGACCTGCTGGACGACCTGAGTGTGGGTGCTGTGCTCGACGAGCTAGCTTTTTCTGAGCTTCATCGAGCCACAGATCTTTCTCTCCGCGCAACCAAGCAAACAGCCTGTGCTATTGGCCGGTCTATGTCTGCTTTAATCAGTGCGGAGAGGCACCTTTGGCTCAACCTTTCGGGTATCAAGGACAAGGATAAAATTTTCCTCCTTGATGCCACGGTTTCGTCCACTGGCCTATTCGGAGACACAATGAGCATGGTTATCTCCAGGTTCCAGGAGGCGAAAAGCCACGAGGAAGCCTTCAGGCAGTTCCTCCCTCGCCGCACTCAGGGGGCGGGTCCTTTGGCCAACCAGACCCGCCTCAGTCCTGTTAGAAGGGAGGCTCAAAAGCAAAGCGTGTCGAGTCATGCTCCTGCTCCCAGGGATTGGGGACAGTCTCGTCATCCTCGGCAGGCCCTAAAGCAAGACCTCTGGACCCTAAATTCTAAAAGAAGAAAACCCTGATGGTCTTGCGCCTAGTCTTGTGGGGTAGCTCCCCTCGGGACGGGGCGCGTGCTCTACTTCGCCCCTCCCTGTACCCCCGCGAAGCCTCTCCATTCCCGCCGCCTTCAGTGTTTCGGGTGGTAGAGGCTCCCATCAAGTTGGGTGTTTCGCTGCTCCCTGCATTTATCCAGGACGTGGAACACTCAACACTCCCTCAACAGGAAGTGTTAAAAGATTAATACCCATGTCAGAGAACCTGGCAGCGTAGAAACTTCTGCCAGATAGATGTATATATATATATATATTTTCATGGGTCCTAAGAACAGTAGGAAATGGCTACAGAATTTAATTAACTCACCTCCCTCCGTGTTTCAATGGTATGGTTCCCACTAGCGTAAACCGGATCAGTCATGTCTACTGTGAAAAGGAAAAAAAACAAAAAACTGCTAAATCTCCTGGTTAAAGGGGCCATAGAACGTGTTCCCCTTCCAGAGAGAGAGTCAGGTTATTACACCAAGCACTTTCTGGTTCCCATGGAGGGTGAGGTGTTGCGTCTGGCCTTAGATCTCAAAGCTTGAACTTCCCAGTCTGGGTGTTCAAGTCCAAGATTCTGCCTATCAAGACGATCGTGTCACAAGCCCAACATCACGTTTGGCTGGTCACCATCAACCTTATGATGCACTTTTTTACGTCTTCATTTAGTAGTTCTGCCGCAACACAGGAAGTTCCTGAAGTTCGCTTTCAGTGGTGAAGCTTTCTAGTATCGGGTTCTTCCATTCGGCCTAGCCCTCTTAACCCGCACATTCATAAATGCATGATGCAGCGCCGGCTCCTTTGTGAATCCGAGGCTGCATTTTGAATTACATAGACGACTGGCTGATCATAGCGCAGTTCCAGCGACTGGCAGTTCAGCACAGGTATACCATCTTAGCTCATCTAGTTTCTCTGGGGTTGAGGCTCAACGCCAAGAAAAGCGTCCTCTCTCCCACTCAGATGTTGTCAGATCGGGTATGGAGTTCGATCACAATGTGGGCACAACTGTCTCCCACTAGAATCGAGTCCATTTAGAATACCCTGAGCAAAATCAGGCTAGGTCAAGGTTGTAATTGGTCTCAGTGCGACTGCGTCCTCGGTGATCCCTCTGGACCATCTGCACACGAGACCGTTTTTGTTGTGGCTCAAAGCCAGGGGATTTCTTCCAAGGGCCAGTCCCCTAGGCGGATAAGGGTTACGTGCCGCTGGCTTCGTTCCCTTTCTATGTGGTTCAGACCCCGGTTTCTTACCTTGGGTCCCACTCTAGGTGCGTCTTGTTGTCGCAGGCTGCTAACGACAGATGCCTCCCTGACAGGCTGGGTAGCAGCCTTAAGTGGTCATCCAGCTTAAAGGGATAGGAGGGTCGTCAGCTCGGTTGTCACAGTAACTGTCTGAGCTGATGGCTGTATTTCTGTCCCTGAAATACTTCCTCCCGAGGCTGCCATGTCTTGGTGCGGGTGGGGCAATACAGTGGTAGCCTCGTACATAAACCATCAGGGAGATCCACGTTCATGTCAGCTAATTTTCCGGGCCTAGGTCAGCTCTTGTCACTCAGGACAGGTTTTGTCCCTGGCTGCCCATGTGTGGGAGCAGATTTACTGTCCAGACAGAAAATACCGATGGGGGAGTGGTAACGAAGTGAACAAATCTGGGTGAGATTTCACGGGGCAGAAGAGGACCTCTTCGCCTCTATGGACAGGTCAATGTCTCCTCTACTTCTCCCTGAGTCACCCAGCATTGCACTATTGGACGTAATGGCACATACATGACCCAGAATGCATCTGTATGCATTTTCTTTCCCCGTTTTCTCTGCTCCCGGGATTGTTGGCAAGGTTCACCAGCAAGGGTCTTGCCTCCTGATAGCGCCGTGCTGGCCAAACAGGGTATGGTTCTCGGAGCTAAATTCTCCCCTCAACGGCTCGCCTCGGGCGATTCCGAACAGGAAGGACCTTCTTTCATCACACACAACAGCTTCCTATCACCTTCCCATGCTTGGCCCCTGTTGGGTACCAACTGAGGTACACAGGGCTTTCTCCTGATGTTATCAAGGACATTTTAATTGCTAGGGCTCCCTCCACTTGGAACATTTCTGGGTAGATTTTACAAGGCAGAAGAGGACCTCTTCACCTCTATGAATAGTGCAATGTCTCCTCTACTTCTCCCTGAGTCACCCAGTCCACCCACCCCCTGGGGGGGCTGAACGTGGTGGCCCAGAATGCACCTGTATGCGTTTCCCTCTACTAAAGTTCATATTGCAGAAACAGCTAACTGCCAGTTCGCTTCAGTTCTGGATTTTCTGTAGGAAGAACTGTCAGCAGGCACATGCCCCGTCACTTCCAGGTTCTATGTGTCCTCCACTTCGGCTTGCCACGCCTTGATGGAAGGGGTGCCCTTTAAGAGGCATCCTCTACTCGCGTGCTTCATTCAGGTGCCATGCGACTGCGGCCTCCTGCTGGGACTAGGACCTCTTCACAGGACTTAGCAGTAGTCCTTGAGGGTCTGGTTGAGACCCCTTTTCAAACCTCTAGAGTCAGCGTCTGGCAGACTTCTGACTCCCAGGATGGTTTTTCTTATAACGATTACATCTCTAAAGAGGATTGGGGACCTACAGGCTCTGTCTCTTTTGCCAGCTTGTTTAGAGTTTGCCCCAGGAATGACCAAAGAAATTTTGCACCCTCATCCTGCCTAAGGTGCCTTTCGTGACCCTACGTCTAGTCACTCTACCATTTGTAACACACCTCACAGACTCTGTCCAGTCTGTACCCTTCAGAATTATGTCCACCGCATTTGCCAGTGGCATAAAGCAGGGCAGCAATTCTTCCCATGGAAACCGTAACCGGGGGGCAGTCACCTCCAAGCAGACTATGTCACTTTGGGTGACTGTCCTGGCCTACGAGGCACGCGGTCAAGCTTCGCCAGTAGGCATTAGGGCTCACTCTACCAGAGGGCTCGCCTCCTCTAAAGCCTTGGCTAGAGGTCTCCCTCTGCAGCATGTTTGTGATGCGGCAGGCTGTCCCCTCCGCACACATTCATTCGATTCTTTTAGTTTGGATGTTTTTCGCCACTCCGGGCTCTTATGTCCTTGAGTCGACATCTCAAGCTCATGTCTGAGGCCTCTCACACTCTTGTGAGCACACTACACAACCGTAAGGGCTCCAAACAGCCAAAGTGCGGCGGCGTGAGTATTCTCGTTCCCAAAGTGCTTTTCTCAGTGCAGCATCCTAGTGAAGCTTTTTGTAAAGGGAACGTCTCGGGTTACGTATGTAACCCTTGTTCCCTGAAAAAAAGCGGAACGAGATGCTGCGCATCTTTGCCGCACTGGGATGCCCCTGGACTGCTCTTCAAAAGAAGATATCTGACGACACTCTGGTGACGCATCCATTTATAGCCTGGCCACAGGTGCATCTAATGATTACATCAGCCAAGGCTATAAATACCAGTCAATGTTCACTGATGTGTTAAAACAAATATTCACAGCTGGTCACAATGTAGGATTGTTCCCAAAGCGTTTTTCTCAGCGCAGCATGTCGTTCCGCTTTTTTCAGGGATCAAGGGTTACATACGTAACCCGAGACGTTTTTTACATCAGTAATGTCCTGACTATACTTTGTGATCAGTTGAATGCCACTTTGGTGAATTAAAGTACCAATTTCCTTTCGAGACAGCTAAATCTGTACACTATTCCAAACTTTTGGACACCAGTGTATTAGGAATAGTTCAACTAAAAATGTAAATTATGTAATTATGTAATCTCATGTTCATTCCAAACCTGTATTATTTTCTTCCGTTGAAAACATAAGGAGATCTTAGCATAGAAGGGAGATGTTAAAATGTTAACCTCTGTCACTATTCGCTTTCATTGTATGGGAAAAAAAGACAAAAGTGGAGACTGCCCAACATCTCCTTTTCATGTTCAGGTAAACTATCCCTTTGATGAAGTCTCACAACTCTCCACTTCCAAGGAATTTGCTTAGCAACCAGCTTTGGTTACATATTTGCTTTTTGTGTCTATTCCCCAAAATTCAGAAAAATAACTTTTGTAGCACCTTGTGAGTGAGAATCAGTTATGACACAGCTGACTGACTTCATAATGGGCTCTTTGTACTAGGGATCTAAATTGCTCGAAATAACAGATTTAGACTTCAAAGACTTGCAAACTTGCAAATAAATAAATATTTTTGTGTTGTGAATATCGTAACCGCATGCATTTAGAGAAGTCCATACATTTTTTCAAACAAACATCAGACAAGGCTTCAGCTCATGCAAAATGCCAAATGTAATTTTTATACATGTACACTATAATACCTGTCTTGTATTGTTCTGTATTAGCTCTAAATTTGTATGTATGAATTTGAGGTGTCTCTTGTTTATAAATGTCACAATGTTATGTCAATCAACGCAGCAAATTAATTAATTATTCACATGTGGACAATCACATCTTCCTCTTTGAATGTGACAAACTGCAAGGTTTGGCATTGAAACTTTCAAATTATGTCACATTCATTGCTTAGATGTATTCTATTAATATCTATTATCATTTAGGACACTGTTAAAAGAGTATAGGGTACAAAAAGGCTAAAAGCCCCCAGGGTAAATGGCACTAATGATTTTATTTTCTATAAAAACATTAAATAGCAACACAATTACCAGCACTTTTCTAAACACCTTGTTGCCACTATGCACTGCAATTTACTCTGGAATTTTTTTCTGATCCATGAGATCATCGCATGTAACTTCTAAAGATTGATTTTAGGTCATTTGATCTAAAAAGTAATATCTTTTAAAATGTGGTAAATGTATGTATATAACAGGAGTCCCTGAAGTTATCACATTAAATGAAATGCCAAATGTGATCGAAATGAACAGAAAATGGAGCACACTTTTTTGAAGTGGTAATTTTGAATAAGGATTATTTAAAGTTTTTACTCAAATATAATCTTGTTGTCTCAAAAGTATTTGTATAAGATGATACATTTTGCCCAGTAACTATTGTCCCTATATCAACACTATAACCCCCATTGCCACTTTAAAAAGAAAAAAGCCATTTTAATCAAAACAACATTCTGTTATTATTTATTTTAGTACAAATTATGTTGCTCCATCAATATTCAATAAAGAGAAATGTATTTTGTCAGTCTTGATACACTTTTAGCACATTTTCCTTAAGGGGTGCCTTTAGCCCCATTGTATCGAATATATGAAAACTATGAAACCAGACAGTTAACAGAAACACATCAAGTCACTCATCAGCCCATGCCACCTAACAGTAAAGTGCAAGTACAGACTATATAATAATACATTGCAATATTAAAATACAATTCCCCAGCAGGGAATAAATGTAACTAGTTTGCTAATGCAGAGAAATCTTTGAAAGTGGGTCTTTTAAGCTTCAAAATGACTTGAGAATTTTGTCTCAACGTCTCATTTTATGCATACTAAGATATATTGACTGTTAAGTCACGCATTCCAAATGGCATGGTAGCTATGGGTGAAGACAACACACTGCATGTCAATTGTGCAATGGAGATCAGTGCAATGGTGTATAACATCCCAGAGTCAAAGGGAAAATGTCCTGAAAACAAGTTTCCCATTGCACCAATATTCCCATTCCTATTTCTGCATTGTGGGAAGAGGTATCAGTTTGCTTTGTGCTCATTCCCAGTTTTCTTTCTTTTCTGTAGAATTGGCCCCTGAGCACCTTGTTGATCACCTGGCAACAGACACGCTAGTCTGTCCCTAGTCTTTCAGTCAAAGCGGAAACCCAGCACTGAGCCTCCTCTAGAGGACTTGATGCATGCTACCTGACTGCCCTACCAATGAAGAGAGCCCACATTCTGCAGTCTGGGGTGTCACACATAAACGGATGTGACATCTCAAGCCTTGTTTTCTCAGTGTAAATGAAAGAAAGAAGTGATGCTGTTGTAACGATCCACACCGTCTTTGGTTTGTGTACCTTTTATTTTAAGTTTTGGCACCTTTTATGTTCCATATTGCCTTTGTTTATGCACTCTTATTTTGAAGTCTTGTCATGTCCTGTTTTCCCTCCATGTCTATGTGTCTGATTTTCATTGGTTCATTGTCTAATTATCTTGTTATCAGTTCTAATTTATCATTGGTTTTAGTTTATTGTCTTGTTATCTTGTTTTGAGTTTTGGTTTTCCATTGGTCTATGTTTCCCCTTGTTTTGTATTTTAGCCCTCATGTTCACCTTGTCCTTTGTTGGTCGTTATTTGGTGTTTGATGTTCAGTCCATGGTTGTTCCCGAATCCTACCTTAGTCCGTGTTCCTGCCTAAGCCCTCCTTGGAAGACTCCCCGTGTTATTATCTTGTGTTAATGTCTTTATTTTCCCCTCGTGGACGTTTCATTTGTTCCTGTGATTCTACTTCCCTTTACTTTGTGACTTTTAAATAAAGCTGCACCTGGATCCTTACTCCCTCGTCTGCCCACTTTGTTATAGTTGTCTTGATCTGGTCACCTTACAAACTTTACAAATACAGTGTCTATGACTAGATGAAAACTAATATTTAATAAAAATAAAAATTAAATAAATGTCTGCCTTATGTTATGTACTAAAGTACTAAGTATACAAAACATTCTTTCCTCAATCACTCATTGCAAATGTCTTTTGGCCTAAATATACTTGGCATTGATGTACTTTATGTACAGTCCCAATCCTATTGAATACAGACTTGTCTTGCTGGCAAAGTTTATCACTATTTACACAATACTACGATTCTGATATGTAAAGCCCTCCATTTAGTATCCTGAGCTCTGAGGACCTCTGAATAATAACATTTTCCTCTAAGTTTGAATTAATTATTTTCTTATTTCATTTGGTCTTGCACAATGTTGTTCGCATAAACTCGTACGACTTCCCGGATGTCTAATGCGGAAGTAAGCGCGAGTTCCACTCACGAGGCATTAAGGACATACTTATTAATATTATGCCCTTACCCAACCCAATGTTTATCTAAACTTAACCAATCAGTAGAGTGTGTAAACATGATAGGAAGCTGTTGTGTGTGACAGAAGCAAGTAATTGCCGCATATTTGATTGAAACGATGTCCAGCAATGTTATTGGCTATAGTGAAAGTCACACGATATCATACAAATTAGCCAAATTTAGAAAAGTCGTAGGAATCCTGATGATTTCACCGTGAGAGGATGTTGGCTTGGTTAACAATGCACATGGATAGATTGCTTGGTCCAGAAGGTGGAAATTACAGCCACCTTTTGCTGTTATGAGATTCAATGCACAGTTGAATAATCATGTGTGCCACCAACAACTGCCAGACACTCTGATTCTCACCACAGGTCCACAAATATGTGAGTATGGCTGAGCTTCCCAGAGCTCCCTCTATCTCCAGAGGGTGAATAAACCAGATGGGCTTCTAAATGCAAATTTCATTTTGTATCATTAGTAGGTTAGTTCACCCCTCATTGGCTCTCCATCTGCCATCAGATCAAGCTTTTTATCTCTCCCCTATGCTGCAGTTGAGATCGGAAGACTTTGACACCTCTTAAAGACACCAATGGTTCTCTGTTGCATGGTGGTTACTGAAGTGGAACAAAATGACGCGACCATTGTAATAAAGTAATTCTAATAAAAAATAACTGTTAGACAGTCCAGGTTCACATCTGTTTAATGTTATTCATGGATTAACTATAACAATAAGGTTATTTTGGGTGGGTCCCTGTAGTTTGAACAAAGTTCAGTTCCTGAAGTAGCAAATTTATGTTAATTTTTTTAAGTACCACGATAATATTTTTGTTAACTGGACTGGACAGTCAAAAACTCCTTGATGTCCTACCGTTTTGATTAGTATTTTATATACACTACCAGTAAAAACTTTAGTGTCACTCACACATTCTTTATTATTATTATTATTATTATTATTATTATTCACATTTTAGAATAATAGTAAAGTCATCAAAACTATGGAAGAACAGAAATGGAACTATATGAATTGTGTTGTGACTAAACAAAATCCAAAATAAATCAAAATGATGTTATATTTTAGCATCTTCAAAGTATCCAACCTTTGCATAGAATTTGCAGAAGCATACACTAGACATTTTCTCAACCAACTTCTTGAGGTATCACCCTGGGATGCTTTTTAAACAGTATTGAAGGAGTTCCCGTCAATACTGGGGACTTAGTAGCTTCTTTTCTTTATTATTTGGTCCAAGTCATCCATTTCAATACCTTTTTTTTTTTTTTAAATAACATTTTAGTTTTTTAATGAAATAAAATTAATATGTTGGCATAAATATATATTTTTCTACAAATGAATTTAAAATATTTAAGCTTACACCTTCAAATCAAAAGGAGAAACATTTCATGAGAAACATTTCAGTCAAGTGACCCCAAACTTTTGAACGGCAGTGTGTATATATATATACAGTATATATATATATATATATATATATATATATATATATATATATATATATATATATATTAGGAACACTAAGTGCCCGACTTGGCATTTTGCTGTTGTAGCCTATCCGCCTCAAGGTTCGATATGTTGTGCATTCCGAGATGCTATTCTACTCACTACAATTGTACAGAGTGGTTATCTGAGTTACTGTAGCCTTTATGTCAGCTTGAACCAGTCTGGCCATTATCCGCTGACCTCTCTCATCAACAAGGTGTTTCTGTCCACAGAACAGCTGCTCACTGTACGTTTTTTGTTTTTGTTTTTTTGGCACAATTCTGAGTAAACTCTTGATACAGTTGTGCGTGAAAATCACAGAATATCAGCAGTTACAGAAACCAGCCCATCTGGCACCATAATTATGCCATTGTCGAAATCACTGACATCACATTTCTTCCCCATTCTGATTTCTGATGTGAACATTAACTGAACCTCCTGACCTGTATGTACTTGATTGTACTTGTATGTACTTGTGTGTGTGTGTATGTGTGTGTATATATATATATTATATATATATATACTTTTCTGACTGTCACATTCAAATCCAGGGTAATGTCCAAAAAGGGCACTAAACAACATGTTTTTTTAAGGACCATACTGTAATAATGTTCATTGTTTTGTGGCCTTAATAGTCAAAAGCCATAGACAGATCAGCAACACTGTTAGAAGTGACAGGTTCGAAAGATGCCATGTTGCACTAAGACTTACTTCTGCTTATTTAGTCATTGTTATCCTTAATTAATTATTCTAATCTGGTCTGAAGACTTCTTCATCTGTGAATGCTGTAATGTCAAATGAGAGACTACTAAATTATTATTGTATAGGAGTTAACTGCTGTGTATTCCTTTAGGTCTCCCCGCAAGGGTATTTTATTTCGGAAGACAGTCAGCTAAGAAGATTATAAGACCAGTATTCAATTTATCTCCCACCTCCAGACTCTAATTATTGACTGACTTTCTTATCACTGATTACCAGAATCCAGAGAATGACTGGCATCATCATCTCAATCTGACACTTTGGAAACTGCTGGTTTTCAAAAAAATAAATTAGTTCAGGCCTTTTTTTTTAAACCCAAAACATGTTTGCTGTTGTCTATTATTTTGTCTTTCATCTAGTATTGAATACATTGTTCATATAACAGTGTGACACATGGACAATATGCATTTGAAATGTAATTCTGTATGAAGCTGCTTATATGTACTTTTTTTTTTTTTTTTTTTTTTTGCATTATTACTATTGTATTTCATTGTAATTACATGTATTACATGTAACACATACACTGTGATACAGACTGTTGGCATCTCATGATTAGTGGTCAAGCAATAAAGTTATCATGAATGTTTTGGGGTTTTTTTTTAATTAGTGACAATGCCCATACTAAAATCTAGAGAGCAGGGTGCCCGGTGGCCAATATAATGTAATATACTACTTAATACAATTCAACGAAAGCAAATGTGATAAATGCTAAATAACTGAAATTAATCAGACATTTATTTACACCAAATTCATTCAAAATTCACTAAACAAATTGAAACAGATGTTTATTATTCATCATCAAGGCTGTCAATAGATTTTGTTACAAAGGGTAATTAACACTTTTGTTAATCAGTAAAGCAGATACAAGAAACAATAATCTCAGTGTGGCCAACTATTGGTTGATTGATCAGCCTGATCATTATAACAGACTATTGTGCTCCTGTCAACTGTGAAAGATTGTCTTTGGAACTAGTTTATAATTTGGACACTGTGCTTTAAAAATATCACACTTCTTTTATAAGCACCAACTTGTGTTTTGGTTTGTTTAGTTTTATGGTCTGATCCAAATGCATTTGTACACTTGAAACCTTATTAAAGCAACAAATTATACTTCTTTAACAGAAAATGTCTGAGAAGAGTAATGTTGCTGCACAATGAAAATAGATGCACTTGCAAGAAGTAAACAACTGCGAGTAGCCACTGTCAGTCAACTGATAAAACATGCATGATTACACACACACACACACACACACACAAATGCAAGTTATTGAAAAAAGAAAGAAAAAAACAAACAAACAATACAAAACACACACACACACACACACACACACACGCGCGCGCGCGCGCGCACACACACACACACACGCACACACAAACAAAAGCATTTAAAAAGCGTTGAAAGGAGAATGTGCTCAGTGTCTCGGATCTCAGTGGTGGAAATGTTGTCTTCGGGGAGGGTCGACTTTGAGCTGACATTGAGAATGAGAATCTGTGCTTCATGTAACATCTCCGGACGCTCGTGGTAGACGGAGCTGCTCCTCTGTCTCTGACTTTTTTCCCACTGTCCTTCAGCACCACAGCATTGGACAGCACCAGGCAACCAGACCCTCATTCACCTTTCCCCTCAGGATAGCTGTTTGCATCACTTGACTTTATGGAGACATTTTGCGCTGGTCTGGACAAGTGAAATTACAAGTGTTCGTCTTGGAGAGGAACCAACGGACACACCGCCTAAACCGTTCTGGCAGAAGAAAAAAAAAAAAAAAAAAAAAAAAAAAAAACCTGTGATCACGGAATTTGATTGATATAAAATCCAGGGACGGGATTTATTGGTACTTCAATGGTACTTCAATGGTTACTGTTTTTTTATCCTTTTTATAGGGAAAATACACTTGCTTCTAAATTATTTATAAGATTAAAACTCAAAATAAGTGTTTAAATACACTTCTGCCTAAAATATTTGACGTGTAACAATTAATTTGCATGCGCGTATCAGGCGAATACTATGCCTACAAAACCTCTACGCACTGTCCGCTGTCACTTATTTTTATATATTTTAGTCTTCAGTCAGTATCTTAGTCTAACAGTCGTCTAACACCCATTTATACTGCTAGACCGTTCCCGTTGTAATCAGTGGAGTTTTCTATATCGCAAGTTTAAACTGTTTAATGCGACTTTTTTAGTCCGCGGTTCAGCGCGTCCTCAAGCACTCTCCGTGCGCAAAGTTCTGGACTCCCAGCTTTGTACATTATAACCGGAGCTTTCGAGTTTTTCGCGTCGCTTCTAGTGTAGATATAGACTGTAATATAAATAACAATTTAACCCGATTTTTTGAACTGTTGGACAGCAACAAGGCGAAGGATATTATTTGATTTCGTCAAAAATCTTCTAAATGTCCCTCCTTTAACTTAAATTCAGTAATAAGTTCAAATACGTCGACACTTGTAAAATATTAAGATTCATGTCGCTGAAGTTTCTGATTTATATAAAAAAATAAAAAAAAAATTACGCAATTGAATAATTTTAAACTGTAGCATACAAATGGTCTAAAGGAACGCAATTTATACGATCTTTTTTGTGCGCCAAGCAGGTGCACTAATTTGTATTTAATTATTTATTTATTTGTTTATTTGTTTATTTGTCAATTATACTTATTTTGTAATGAAAGTATGTATGTGATTAACATCAAGTGCACGCAAAATAACATGTATATCTAAACGAGATTTCTCTACCATTAACTTCTAGGTAAGTGTCAAGCTTCATTGGCGTTTTTTACTCTAGTCATTGGTTAACCGAACCGCGAAGCTGCTGTCTACGTGGACCGGTGCTGAACTCTCCCGTCCGACCGCCAGGCCCAAACCCAGAGACATGGCCACGAACGGCACGAAAGCCTCCGATGGACACGTTTTAACAGAGGTGAACGAAGCGCCCACCGCCAATGACAAACCAAAAACTCTGGTGGTGAAAGTTCAGAAGAAGAAGGAACTTCCTGACAGAGAAACGTGGCAGGGAAAATTTGACTTTCTTTTGTCTTGTGTTGGCTATGCGATTGGACTTGGAAATGTCTGGAGATTTCCTTATCTATGCGGAAAAAACGGAGGAGGTAAAGAAAAGTGGCTGATTTTGTTCCACATGTCCTTTCTCAAAACAAAAGGAGATAAAAAATGACGTCTCCTTATCAACGAAAATTATTATTCTTTTTTTTCCGGTCCAATCTATGCGCTAATTGCGCAATCATTGGAAGCACAAAAATCTCAATATTACCATAAAAGTGGATTTAAAAGGCGGATACGTATTTGAATTTGTCTCATTGTCACCCTTTATTACTCTTCTATCTGTTTAGGGGCCTTCTTGATTCCTTACTTTTTGACCCTCATATTTGCTGGGGTCCCGTTGTTTCTTCTGGAAACTGCCCTCGGTCAATATACATCCATTGGTGGTCTTGGCGTGTGGAAACTGGCCCCAATGTTCAAAGGTAATCCTGATAACAATGTTGAACACATAACCCTGTCAAAAAAATATTATTCATTGATGTTCAGAAACATACAAATTTTGTGTCATTCCATAGTCACCACCGTCAACGCGCACCGTTGTAAATATCAGTCGTATTCTGCCATTCCTTCAGATGAATGTTTAGTCTTCAACAACATTATAGCTTATTTTAGTGGAGTTATTATAGCGCACACATTTCCATAATTTTCGTAGGTGTCGGCCTGGCAGCAGCAGTCCTGTCTTTCTGGCTTAACATTTACTACATCGTCATAATTGCCTGGGCCATTTACTATCTCTATAACTCATTCACCACAGTAAGTTTTCTACTATTTTCTACTTTAGGCATAAATAAACATTCCACCACTTCACATATCTTATAAAATACATGACAAAAAATTACTAGACTATTGCACTCCATAAACACTGTTGTTTCAGGGATTGTACTCTTTGAAATGTCCTCTTTCAGGATCTCCCATGGAAATCTTGTGACAACCCTTGGAATACAGAAAAATGTTTCTCAAACTACAGCATGGCAAACACCGCCAACATGACAAGCGCTGTTGTGGAGTTTTGGGAGTAAGGGCATTTTTTTTCAACAGTTTGGAATTTTGTATTCTAGCAATATACAAAAATGAGCCAGTGTTGTTACACAAAAATGCATATATTGTGCTATTTTTGGCAAACAATCCCAGTTGAATGATTTGCATGGTCTAATAGATGAGCTCTGTTTTAAACTGTTTGTGGGTTATGTGGTCTGACAGATCAGACTTACATTTTCTTATAAAGTTTATTCCCCTTTCCCTCTCAGACGTAACATGCATCAACTGACTGATGGCTTGGAAAAGCCGGGAGAGATTAGATTGCCACTAGCAATAACACTGGCCATTGCCTGGGTTCTGGTCTATTTTTGTATCTGGAAGGGTGTAGGATGGACTGGAAAGGTAAGAATGATAGAGCTTGTGCTATGCTTTTCCAAATCACAAATATCATTTCAAATATATATATATATATATATATATATATATATATATATATATATATATATTATACACTCAATATATACACTCACTTAGCACTTTATTAGGAACACTATGGTCCTAATAAAGTGCCCAATGTGATCTTCTGCTGTTGTAGCAAATCCACCTCATGGTTCAATGTGTTGTGCATTCTGCTCACTACAATCATACAGAGTGGTTATTTAAGTAACCGTAGCCTTATTGTCAGATCAAACCAGTCTGGCCATCCTCTGTTGACCTCACTCATAAACAAGATGTTTCCGTCCACAGAACTCCTGCTCACTGGATGTTTTTTTGGGGTTTTTGGCACCATTCTGAGTACCATTCTGTTGTGTCTGAAAATCCCAGATCAGCAGTTACAGAAATACTCAAACCAGCCTGTCTGGCACCAACAATTATGCCACGGTCTAAATCACTGAGATCAATTTTTTTCCCCCATTCTGATGGTTGATGTGAACATCAACTGAAGCTTCTGACCCATATCTTCATGATTTTATGCATTGCACTACTACCACATGATTAGCTGATTAGATAATCACATGAGTATGTAGGTGTGTAGGTTTTCTAAATAAGGTGCTCAGTGCTCAGTGTGTGCGCGCGTGTGTGTGTGTGTGTGTGTGTGTGTGTGTGTATATATATATATATATATATATATATATATATATATATATATATATATATAATAGACTTTAAAAATAAAGCTCTGAATATTCTAAATGAGTAACAAAATGCTGTCATGTTTAACAAGATCTCTAATTGCTTTATTCTTTTGATAGAAACACTGTATTTTTTCACACAATATTCATATTGTGAGGGGCCAGGATGAAATCATTTTGGCTTTTTTCTTAACAGTATTACTTTGTTTTTCAGGTAGTGTATTTCTCTGCCACATACCCATACTTCATGCTATTTATTCTTTTCATCCGTGGAGTGACACTGCCTGGAGCGAAAGAGGGCATTTTGTTCTATATCACGCCTGAGTTCAGCAAGCTGAAAGAATCAGAGGTAGAGTGCTTTGTAATTACTATACAGTAATAGACGCTTGTTCACAGGCATATAATTTGGTGAATTTGTACCATGTCTCATCTGTTCTCTTAGGTTTGGCTTGATGCAGCCACTCAGATCTTCTTCTCTTATGGTCTGGGCCTGGGCTCTCTCATTGCCCTTGGGAGCTACAACCCTCACAACAATAACATATACAAGTATGCAGCAATTGTAAGATTTATTGAAAGAAATTTAAATGATAACCATTTCCTTTGTTCGTGATTTAACAAAACACTAACTTGAATAATGCAAATACATTTTTTTGTCTGTTAAAAATAATTTAGTCAGTTATTGTCTTTCAAAATAAGCTAAGCATTTCTGAAAGAGGTTTTGCTCGCACAAGATGGTTCCTCATGACCCTTAATAGAATATGACAAGATAGAAAACAGGATAAATAAATTAATAATAACTAAACAACCACACACTTTTGTCTGCTTCTCAGAGATTCTATCATCGTCTGCTGCATCAATTCCTTCACTAGTATGTTTGCTGGATTTGTCATTTTCTCTATCGTGGGCTTCATGGCCCATATCACACAGCGGTCCATAGCTGACGTGGCTGCATCAGGTAGTTATGATGAATATCAGTTCAAAAGCAACAGTTCTGCTCGAAACTGTGAAATTAGATAATGACCTAAAAGTGTTGAAGTATTTTGACAAATGGCCTCAATTATAAATCAGTAAGCAGTTATGTGTGGCCTTGTGTTTCATGATAGAAAATTACTATAATTAAAACAACTGTTCATGCAAAATTAACAGCTTTGTATTACAAGTTATGGGAGACTTTGGAGAATGTATTATGCAATATAAATGCATTGCAGCCTATTCAAAAAATTATTGAAAATGTTTTTTTTCCTCAGGGCCAGGGCTAGCGTTCTTGGCCTACCCAGAGGCAGTCACCCAGCTGCCAATATCACCACTCTGGGCAATTCTGTTTTTCTCAATGTTGCTTATGCTTGGAATTGACAGTCAGGTAAAACACGTTTCTCTGTGGTAAAAGTTTAGTAATGGTATTAGAAATGGCAGGATGGCCACAGGTATTCTACATATCTTCAAAGTAACATTTTAATTTAAATTAGTTCCATAAGGAACTAAAAGAGATAGCTTGTGGTGAGAGGCAATCTCCAAAAATGGTTTGTTCTCTTTAAGTTGTTTGATTCCATATGCATCTGATTTAAAAATGATGGTTTACAATTTTGTAGAAACCGAATAATGGATTAGTGACTAAACAATTACAAAAAGTAAATATCAAAATCTCAAAAACACCACACTGTAAAAGGTGAAAATGTGCAGTTATTATGAGCTATTTCTGCTTGAGTTGACCTTTTAAAATGACTTTTGTTGGTGTATCCTTTTGAAGTCTGGCTGATTCAGTCAAACTAAACAGGTGGTAACCTCAACTGTTACCTTTAATATTCTAAAAATAAGACGGTAACACTTTACAATAAGGTTCCTTTTGTTAACACCAATTCTGACACTCACTCGATGTAGTGTCGATGTATTGACATTAGGCATTGATCTTGAAAGCCCCGATCACCATGGATCTTTGAGAAAAGGCCAATGAAAATTGGCAAGTGGAATTTGCATGCCACTCCCCCGGACATACCAGTATAAAAGGGAGCTGGAATGCAGGATTCATTCAGATTTTTTCTTTGGAGCCGAGTGGTTGTACTCTCGGCGAGCTGAATACTACTACTGTTCCATTCACCTCTACAGAAGCGTATGCTATTGGATATATGGCGCACTCCAGCGGCTTTCTCTCCTTCTGCACGCCAACTACAGATTCACCACTGGGCCCTTCGACAGCGCTATTAAAGAGTATATTAGAGTATTTATTCTTAAAAGAGCACACACATTGACATTGAAAGTCTTTTTTAAGATGCATCTTTTTAAAGATGCATTTCCGTACTTGTGTGATTCCTGGGTGATCGATATCTCTCTGCCTCCGATGGCCATGGGCGCAGCCTCACTTGTCTGGGCAGCGATCGCACTGAGGCAGCATTTGTGGATGGCTCATGTTCTCATTGTGAGAATATGACCATGACAAAGTTGTGGTTGCAGCTTTCCTTCTTCAAACGGGGGAAAGTCACTCCAGCCACCCCCCGCGCTGCGCCTTCTACCCACGGTATGAGGCTGGCCCGACTGGCGCTGAAGGCGATATGGGGAGCTCAATGGGCGCGGTTTCGCCGGGTAATTCCCCGCAGAGCTCCCGTTCCTCAGCTTGTTTTCCCCGTCCGGTTCCAAAATTAGACCAGCTCACCTCACGGACAGCTTGACGTCTCTTTCGGGGACCGAGAGCTGGATGAGTCTTCGATTGCTGCATCGGAGAGCGCACTGGCGATGTCGGACCTGCTACCTTCGGGTCGGTCCACCAAGTCTGAGAGTGATGCAGAGCTGACCACCATGCTTGCCTGGGCCGCCACGAGTGTCAGGTTGGACTGGTACCCTCCAGCCTCCCCTGAGCATCTGCTCTCACTATCCTCGACGGCGGGGCAGCCCACGGGTACACGGAGGTTCCTCAGGTGGATAAGTCAGTTACGATGCACCTGTGCCTGCAGAACGCCACCACCTGGCGGGGTCACCCGGCGCACCCCTCCAGGTTCTGTAGGACTACGTCGTCTCTGGCGACCAAAGCCTACAGAGCTGCTGGAAAGGCCATCTCCTGCATGCGATGGCCCTCTTGCACGTACACCAGGCCAATGCACTAAAAGAACTGCACGTGGGTAGTTCTGATCCCAATGTGCTGCAGCAGCTGCGCTCGGTCACGGCGCATGCACTCGCCAGGAGCGTCACCTGTGGCTGAATCTGGTCGAGATGAGGGACGGTGACAAAGCACACTTTCTCAACGCGCCCATCTCCCAGATTGGACTTCTCGGCAACACCATTTAGGACTTCGCCCATCAGTTCTCAGTGGTGAAAAAGAAGACGGAGGCCATCCAGCACATCTTGCCCCAGTGCAGCTCAAGATCCCGCACCCATCTGCTCGCCGAGGGCATCCCCTTGCCAGGACGCACCGCCTCTACCCGAGCCCAGGTCTCAGCCTCAGTCGCTAACCTGCCCTATGCCGGTTTCGCAGAGCAAGTGCGTGGCTACGCATGGCTACCACTTTCCAATCTGTCATGGTGGCTGGTCAGTACCATCCGACTCGGCTGCGCAATTCAGTTCGCCAGGCACCCACCCTGGTTCAGCGGCATCCACCTCACTTTGCTGCAGGCTGAGAACGCCGCCACACTGCGTGCGGAGATTGCGACCCTTCTTCAAAAGTGTGCGATAGTGCTTGTCCCTCCAGCTGAGATGGGGAAAGGGTTCTACAGCCTTTACTTCATCGTGCCAAAGAAAGTACTGAAAGGACCTATCACCGCACCTCTTCCATATGCAGTTGTTGAGCCCATGTGTCGTATTGTCACATGTTGACATCCCCTTTTGGGCAGGATGTGGTCTCCATGGGGTCTTTTCCCCCTGAAAGAATATGAGAGGAAAAGAACACCTTCCCCAATGCGTATGATGGCGTTAGATGGCTCCAGCTGAATCTAATACTCTATGGAGAGAAAACATAGAGAGAAAAGGCCATGGCTGGCATAGCCTGATCCCATGCTAGTTACATAGCTTCCCACCTCTGAGATGTGGGGAACTACATTACATCATTTGGGGTGTTGGGAGAGGTTACGTGCAGTCTGATGCACCTGCTATTACGTATGCAGCAGCTTGTTGCACCTGCATCGGCAGTTCACGTAACACGGTTCAGCTACTGTCGTAACCTCTATTCCTTGATGGAGAAAACAAGATGTTGTGTCCCTCTTGCCACAATGCAGTACAAGCTGCTGAAATCCTGCATTCCAGCTCCCTTTTATACCCGTATGTCCAAGGTAGTGGCATGCAGTTTCCACTTGGCTATTTTCATTGGCATTTTCTCAAAGATCCGAGGTGATCAGGGCTCTCAAGATTGACCCCTAGAGTCATTACATTGACACAACGTCTCGTTCACTCCATCAGGGAATGGAGGTTGCAACAGAAACAGAGACATTAACTACATTAGTTAACATGAACTAACAATGAACAACTGTATTTTCATTATATTAATATTAAGATTATTTAATAATATTTTTGACTTGAATAAACCCAGTTAATTTAGATTTTACCACATGAAGAAAAATGTTAGGTTAACCGACACATTTTTTTTCAGTATAAAGGATAATAATGCAGCTTATTACATGGCTATTTAAATAAATAAATGGACATGAAATACTGTGTTGACCTGAGTTTTAATTATTATTATTATTATATATTAGTTTATTATGCAAGAAGAAAGCAATCATGGAGTGATAGGTGAGATATGAAACTAGCTGAGATTTGAAGGTAATCGGTTGCCTGGGAAAATGGTCAATTATAAAGTTTAGCAGCCAGTAAACAAAAATATTGGACCACAGATTGATGTGATTAACCAGTCAGAATCAAGTATTCCAAAAAGACAGTGTAAGAAAACTAGTTAATTTAGAACTTACCGCATGATGCACATTTTTAGGTTACTTGACTAAAGTTTTATTTTGCAGTGTTGTCTTTAAATCCAAACTTCTAAAATAAACGCTCAGTAATGCGTTTTATATTCTATGTAGTTCTGTACAGTGGAGGGCTTCATCACTGCTCTCGTGGATGAGTTCCCTCACTTGCTGCGAGGAAGACGAGAGATCTTCATTGCTGTTGTCTGCCTTGTGTCTTATTTGATCGGCCTGTCAAACATCACGCAGGTAAATGCATCTTCCTATTTCCCCCATCGCCCTCTAAAAAGAGTAGGAGGATGATCACGATGATATATATATATATATATATATATATATATATATATATATATATATATATATATATATATATATATATATATAATGAGATATCTTATCGAGAGTTCCATCACAATACAAACTCAAACTGTTATATTAAGTCTACAGATAAATCTCTGTGTAAGTTTTGCATGACTGGTAGAATGGCACTAAGTTTTAAAGTTTTAAAGGTCCAATATTGTGAACTGCTTATAAAATAAGGAAACAGTTAGTTGTAGACATACGTTTAAATGCATGTTTTTATTGAATACATAAACAGATCCTCAGGAATAGGAATAGATTATTTAAATGTTAATAATGATGGAATAAGACTAGGGTTTTAATATGAGATCAAACTGAACCCTATTTAACCCAAACAAAATTAATACTACTACTAATATAATGTACTTTCATAATGTCTTGATAATCTTTCATCAATATGTAATAACTTGCTTTGCTTGTGAAACAATTTTCCTTTTCGATTGATCACCAAAACACTTTGGTTTCAACCAAAGGGTGTCTCAGTAGGGAAGTAGACCTCCACATGTATGTCACATTACGGAAGTACAATATGTTGCACATTTTGCTTTCTGTTGACTTGAATACAGAGAACCACTTCACGTGGTAGTACAGCAAGTCATCAAGATACAATTTTGGTGACCATGTTAAATTATGTAATCCTTACCATATACTACATACATTCAACCCCAGTCATCTTTCCATCCTAAGCAGAAAAGAGAAAGATTGATTTTCTATAGTTCCACATATCCACAGCCATTGATGTCCAAAACACTGCTATCTAGATGAGAGGGGTCAGGTCACTCTAGCCAGGTTTTCTAAAATAATCTAAATGAATCAATTATGTCACTCATTATGGGAATTATTTTGTCCACAGGGTGGCCTCTATGTGTTCAAACTGTTTGACTACTACTCTGCTAGTGGAATGTGTCTGCTCTTCTTGGTATTCTTTGAATGCATCTCAATATCCTGGTTCTATGGTAAATATCAACTTTTTTGTCAAACAGTTCAATGGGTAAATGTTAGTTCCCCGTCTGTCGCTCACTTCGACGTCGTGTCGAAGAAGCGACACTAGGGGTCTCTCTTGAGCGCCAAAAGATACCTCTGATCTATGAAAAAAGGCCAATGAGAGTTGGCGAACAGTATTTGCATACTCCGCCTCCGGATACGGATATAAAGGCGAGAGAAATACGCTCGTTCATTCAGTAATTTTCTTTGGAGCCGATAGTCGTGTGAATGCTGTCTGCTGTGCTACACACAACTTACCCTGCTTCTGATCCTCTGACGCGCTGCTGCTGTTGGATTTACGGCACACCTTCAGCGGCTTTTCTCTTCTCTGCCGGCGTGCAGTTTGCCCCTGAGCGCTTCAACAGCGCAGTGTCTAAAAGAGTTATTAAAGAGCTATTTTCTCGTAAAGAGTTTATTTCTCTAAAAGAGCAATACACAGTGGTGTTGAACGCCCTTTTCAGGGCACGTCTTTATAAAGATGCCATTCAAACCCTGTGTAGTTCCTGGATGCGGTAGAGTGCTCTTCACTTCTGACGGCCATAGGCGCTGTCTCGTGTGTCTGGGCGCCGATCACACCGAGGCAGCATTTGTGGACGGTTCATGTTCTCATTGTGAGAATATGACCGTGGCAGCGTTGCGGTCGCGGCTCGCTTTCAACAGAAAGCACGCCCCTCCTGCCGCCCCCCGTATCACTCCTTCTTCCCACGGGATTGAGGACGATGCGGTTGGCGCTGGAGGCGATTTGGGGAGGGCAGCGGGTGCAGCTCCACCGGGTACGCCCCCACGGACCACCCGCCCCCCGACACGCTCGCTGACCTCCGTCCAGTCTCGAGGTAACGGCGACTCGCCTCCGGGCCGGTTTGCCTATCCTCTAGAGCTCGAAGCCGATGAGCTCGCAGCTCCATTGGAGAGCGAGGTGTCTGACGCTGACTCCTCCCCTGGGCTTCTGCCTTCGGGCCAGCACGCCCAGGTTGAGGCGGATGCGCAGATGTCCGACATGCTTTCCCGGGCCGCCGTCGGGGTGGGGTTGGACTGGAAACCTCCACCCTCCCCACACCTGTCACGGTTGGACGACTGGTTCCTGGGGTCTGGGCGCCGCTCACAGCCACGCCCCCCCCGGTCCCGTTTTTCCCGGAGGTGCATGACGAGCTGACGTCGTCATGGAGAGCCCCGCTCTCCGTCCGTCAAAAGCCCTGCTCGTCCGCTCTCGCTACCCTCGACGGCGGAGAGGCCCACGGGTACACGGCGATTCCCCAGGTGGATAGGGCGGTTGCGCTCCATCTCTGTCCCGGTGAACCTACCACCTGGCGCAGGCGCCCTGTACCCCCTTCCAAGGCCTGTAGGACTGCATCCTCGTTCAACCACAAAGCCTACAGCGCCGCAGGACAGGCCGCCTCCGCCTTGCATGCCATGGCCCTCCTGCAAGTCCACCAGGCCAAGGCGCTCAGAGATCTGCACGAGGGTAGCCCTGACCCCGATGTGCTGCAGGAACTGCGCTCAGCGACCGACCTCGCCCTCAGAGCCACGAAGGTCACCGCGCAGGCACTCGGACAGGCGATGGCCACCCTTGTGGTCCAGGAACATCATCTCACGTTCTCCACGGTGAAGAAGCAGACGGAGGGCATCTCACATATCCTGCCTCGCCGCAAACCTGCCGCCAAGGCCACTGCCCCATCTGCTTGCCGAGGGCGTCCCCCTGCGGCTAAGAAACCTGCTCCGCCTCAACCCGGGCCCAGCTCTCAGCCTCAGCGTCGAGCACACTGCAGGAAGCAGATGCCCCCCGTCTCCCGGACTCCCTCGAGGACCCGTAAGGCTCCCAGGCGGTCCTGAGACAGACGACCCAGTGACACAGACGTTAGCTCCGGAGGTGATAAGACCGCTCCGTCCCCCGGTGGAGGGCCGGGAGGATAATCTTTTGTTGTTAAACAATTTAATTTGCCGCCCCCCCTTAGATGGGGGTGCGGTACCCACATTCTCAATAAAAGAGCTATTTCCTATGTCTCTGGGTCACCTGGCCCGCAAATGCCGTTCTCACGGCACTTTGCCTCTAGATCTCAACAGTCCCGGCTCCCTGGACACGGACCACCCGTCTCCAGCCCCACGACTGTTCCCCGGCCAGCCGGTTCCGGCGAGTCCAGAGGACGCCTACAGACCTCCTCCTCAGTCGCTAACCCACCCCCTGCCGGGTGTGCGGAGCAAGGTAAGTGCTTTGAGTCTTTTCTCAGCACCCCAGCCGCGGGTCATCCCGTTGCCACCCAACGCTGCCCTACCTGCTCCGCCCCGCCGGGTACGTCAAAATTAATCGTCCCCTTGGTGCCCCTAGCGCAGAGGTTGGATGCGTGGCTTTCACTTCCCAACCCGTCTCGCTGGCTGGCCCGGACCATCCGACTCGGTTACGCAATTCAGTTTGCCAGGCCCCCGCCCCCCTTCATGGGCGTCCGCTTCTCCGCAGTACACGTCGATCACGCCCAGTCCCTGCGCGTGGAAAACGTGACTCTTCTGGCCAAAGACGCGATAGAGCCTGTCCCTCCAACCGAGATGAAGGAGGGTTTCTACAGCCCGTACTTCATCGTGCCCAAGAAAGGCGGCGGCTTACAACCAATCTTGGATCTGAGAGTTCTCAACCAAGCGTTGCACAAACTCCCGTTCAAAATGCTCACGCAGAAGTACATTCTAACCTGCGTCCGGCATCTAGATTGGTTCGCAGTGGTAGACCTGAAGGACACGTACTTTCACGTCTCCATCCTGCCTCGACACCGCCCCTTCCTGCGGTTTGCATTCGATGGTCAGGCGTATCAGTACAAAGTCCTCCCCTTCGGCCTGTCTCTGTCTCCTCGCGTCTTCACGAAAGTCGCAGAGGCAGCTCTTGCCCCGCTCCGAGTAGCCGGCATCCGCATACTCAACTACCTCGACGACTGGCTCATTCTGGCCCACTCGCAAGAATCACTATGCGCTCACAGAGACCTGGTGCTCAGGCACCTCAGCCGCTTGGGGCTTCAGGTCAACTGGGAAAAGAGCAAGCTCACTCCAGTTCAGAGCATCTCTTTTCTCGTGATGGAGTTGGACTCGGTCTCAATGACGGCGCGTCTCACTTACGAGCGTGCCCAGTCAGTGTTGAACTGCCTCACTGCCTTCAGGCCGGGCACAGCGGTCCCTTTAAAACTTTTCCAGAGGCTCCTGGGGCATATGGCATCCTCCGCGGCGGTCGCGCCGCTGGGGTTGATGCATATGAGACCGCTCCAACACTGGCTTCAGACCCGAGTCCCGAGACGAGCATGGCGCCACGGCACGCACCGGGTAACGATCACCCCCGCCTGCCGCAAAGCATTCAACCCCTGGACAGACCTCTGTTTCTTACGGGCTGGAGTACCCCTACAGCAGGTGTCCAGACGCTTCCTGGTCACGACCGACGCCTCCAGATCGGGTTGGGGCACCGTCTGCAACAGGCACGCAGCCTCAGGCCGTTGGAAAAGGGCCCAGCTGCGTTGGCACATCAACTGCCTCGAGTTGTTGACCGTCCTTCTAGCCCTGCGGCAGTTTCTCCCGTTAATTCGGGACGAACATGTCCTGGTCAGGTCGGACAGCACCACTGCATTCGCGTACATAAATCGCCGTATCGGCGTACGCTCCCGCCACATGTCGCAACTCGCCCGTCGTCTCCTCCTTTGGAGCCAGCACCGACTCAGGTCGCTGCGTGCCACTCACATCCCCGGCAACCTCAATGTGATGGCGGACGTGCTGTCACGACAACGCTTGCCTGGAGGAGAGTGGAGGCTTCACCCCCACTTGGTTCAGCTGATTTGGGAACGGTTCGGCAAGGCCCAGGTAGACCTGTTTGCCTCCCGAGAGACCTCCCACTGCCCGCTCTGGCCCGCTCAGAGGCTCCCCTAGGGGCAGATGCACTGGCACACAGCTGGCCGGTGGGGCTGCGCAAGTACGCATTCCCCCCAGTGAGCCTTCTTGCACAGGTGCTGTGCAAGGTCAGGGAGGATGAGGAGCAAGTCACTCCTCGCGACAGCCCCTCCCTGGTGAGTTCCCCTGAGGAAGGACCTTCTTTCTCGGGGATGGGGCACGCTCTGGCATCCGCACCCAGACCTCTGGAACCTCCACGTCTGGCCCCTGGACGGGACGCGGAAGATCTAGCTGGGCTACCACCCACGGTCGTAGCCACAATCAACCAAGCCAGAGCCCCTTCTACCAGGCAACTCTACACCATGAAATGGCATCTGTTCGTGAATTGGTGTTCTTCCCGGGCAGAAGACCCACAGAGGTGCGCAGGTCTGTCCTCCTGTTCCTACAGGAGAGGTTGGAGGGGAGGCTGTCCCCGTCCACCTTGAAGGTGTATGTTGCTGCTATCGCAGCTCACCACGACCCAGTAGACGGAAAGTCCCTGGGTAAGCACGACTTAATTGTCAGGTTCCTAAGAGGTGCCCGGAGGTTAAATCCCTCCCGGCCAAACCTGTTCCCCTCCTGGGATCTCTCGGTGGTCCTCACCGGTCTTCAGAGATCCCCTTTCGAGCCGCTAGGATCAGCTGGACTCAGGGCTCTCTCTTTAAAGGTGGCCCTGCTGATCGCGCTCGCCTCCATCAAGAGGGTCGGGGACCTGCAAGCGTTCTCTACCAACGACACTTGCCTGGAGTTCGGTCCGGCAGACACTCATGTGATCCTAAGACCTCGACCAGGCTATGTGCCCAAGGTTCCTACCACACCCTTCAGAGATCAGGTAATGAACCTACAAGCGCTGCCCTGGGAGGAGGCAGACCCAGCCCTCTCACTGCTGTGTCTGGTACGTGCCTTGCGTGCCTACCTGGAACGCACCCAGAGCTTTAGGCGCTCTAAGCAGCTCTTTGTCTGCTTTGGGGGACAGCAGAAATGGAACGCTGTCTCCAAACAGAGGCTGTCTCACTGGGTGGTGGAGGCCATTCAGTTGGCCTATCACACCCAGGCCGTGCCACCCCCTTTGCGGGTTCGAGCCCACTCTACCAGGAGTGTGGCATCCTCATGGGCACTGGCTAGAGGCACCTCGTTAGTAGACATCTGTAGAGCTGCGGGCTGGGCAACACCTAGCACCTTTACGAGGTTTTACAATCTCAGGGTTGAGTCAGTCTTGTCCCGTGTTCTCTCAGGTCTGAGCCCGTAGAACTCGGTACACGCCGACGATCTGACAGGGTGAATCGCTTGTTTCCAGCGCCATTTCCCTCTCCGAGGCAGAACAGTGCGCTTCTTTCCCAGAGGGCTTAGGTCCCTGGTTGATTCCTCCCTAGCCCTCTCGGGCCCGCAACAGTTCAGCGGAGGAACTTGCCGGCCCAGTCCACTACGGGTACCTCCGGCTACTCCTACTGGAATAGGTGCTCCACAGATCAGGCCTCCTACGGGACTCCTCCTGTGTGTATTTACGCGGTACGGTCACCTTGCGAACTGACCAGCGTCTCCCTTTGGCAGTCCTTCGCTGCCCTCCGGTCGCCGTGTTGTAGCAACTCCCCCCTCTTCGAGGTTGGATCTACCACCGCGCCATTTCTTCCCACATGCCCAAAGTGGCCATGTGATGTATTTTGCCACCTTTACCTCCCCTGCTGGGTGGGTGTGGCCTCCGCAGGGTCTTTTCCCCCTGAAAGAATAGGAATTCGGGTAAGTCCCCCTTCCCTCGATGCGGTAAGGCCTCGGCTGCTCTTGCTCTATGCCGAGAAAACATAGAGAGAAAAGAGGCCCAGCCAGGCTTGGCCCATTCCCTAGTTGGGAGCGTCACCTTGTTCCCCCCTAGGGTGACCAAAAGGATTCTGACGACTCTTTCGGGGCATTGGGGAAGAGTACGTGCAGTCTGAACACAGTTGGTCGCTGTGCACATAGAAATACCTGCCCGCTTCTGTGTAAGCAGTACACGTACACGGCTCAGCGCATGGCGAGTTTTGAAGTGGACCCCTAGTGTCGCTTCTTCGACACGACGTCGAAGTGAGCGACAGACGGGGAACGTCTAGGTTACGTATGTAACCTCCATTCCCTGATGGAGGGAACGAGAAGTCGTGTCTTCCCGGCCATGTCGCTGAGCCGAGCCGCTGAGGTGCCCGGTACACTCCCGGCTCCTCAGAAAAATCCTGAATGAACGAGCGTATTTCTCTCGCCTTTATATCCGTATCCGGAGGCGGAGTATGCAAATACTGTTCGCCAACTCTTATTGGCCTTTTTTCATAGATCAGAGGTATCTTTCGGCGCTCAAGAGAGACCCCTAGTGTCGCTTCTTCGACGCGACGTCTCGTTCCCTCCTTCAGGGAACGGAGGTTACATACGTAACCTAGACGTTTTCCAATCAGATATTATGTTATTTGGTAGTTGAAATATCATGTGAATTAATAATATGTGAAAAAATGTCACATAGTTTCTGCAGTTTCCTACAGTATGACATGTTATACTTAATTTAATAATGTTTTGATTGTTTTGAAAAATTGTTTTATGACCTCATATTAATTGAGAGAAAATGTGGAATAACTGTACTAAAAAAAATAAGAAAATTGTCACATCAAAGGTCCATTTAAAATTAATAAGTTAACCTGCAATTTATACAATAGGGAGCAATTTGTACTTGATTTCTATTTCTAGTTTTGATGGTGTAACATAGATACACTATGTTACACCATCAAAACTAGAAATAGAAATCAAGTACAAATTGCTCCCTATTGTATAAATTGCAGGTTAACTTATTAATTTTAAATGGACCTTTGATGTGTTCAGGTTGATTTAGTGATGTGAAATAATAATTTTGACTTGAATAAATCCAGTTTAATCAGACGTTACCACATTTTTTATGTTAAATTTTTTTTATGCACATTTAACCTAAAATCTTTCTTGATTAATGGAGATGTTATTTGTCAACTACCCTGTTATAGATTTTTACCACTAAACCATTGTTTTGGTTATAGTTTGTAATTCTTCATTTGCCTTATTATTTTACCCATACAGACACAAATGACACTATTTTTTTAATCAAAGATCTTTATAATTTATGCAAATCTGAGTGCCAGACTCATTTCCACAGTCAGTTCATTTGAATTAATGTGAACCTGTTCAATCTAAATGGTTTTGCATGGCAGGCTTGATTATGCAAACTACTGCATGATTCTCTATTCGCATTTATCAAAATGACATAGCAAACCTTCACCCCACAGTAATCCTAAATGAAGTGCAAATGAAGTGAATGTGTCATACATTCAGTACTAAATAACCCTGTACTCTCTTATGTTGTCCCTGCTTGCAGGTGTCAATAAATTCTATGGCAACATTGAGGAGATGATTGGATATAAGCCGTGTATTTGGTGGAAGCTGTGCTGGGTTGTATTCACCCCTTTGATTGTGGGGGTAAGTAGTCTTAAAGTGTCTTTGTGTACTAAAAAGCAATTCTAAGACAGTATGAACTAACTAATCATATACTGTTTGTTCTTTCTTTTGAAGGGTGTGTTCCTCTTCAGTGCAGTTCAGATGGTGCCACTAACAATGAATAATTATGTATTCCCAAAATGGGGACAAGGTGTAGGATGGTGCATGGCCCTGTCCTCCATGATTCTTATACCAGGATACATGGGCTACATGTTCCTCACTCTGAAGGGCTCATACAAAGAGGTATTGCTACCTTTTTAGTGCATGTGAAAGTTCTCTCAGCCACAGGTGCACCTGTCAGGGAACATGAAAGTGTCTTTGCTGATGCAGTAATTGATATAGATTGCTTGCATTATTAATGCTGATGTTCCAGCATGAGGTGAAACATGCACTGTTCCTATTTCGTGGCTATTGGATGTATTCTAATTTCATCAATTAGTGTTGAGTTCTTGCTATCTGAGCATGCAATCAGTGATTTGGTCTGACTGAACAAATTAGACACATAACAGTTTTTGCTAAAGCTGTTTATCTCCACGTGAACCGTACCTCTGAGGCAGGTTTCTGATTTTAGCAATTAGGAACCAAGAGCACCAGTTTTTTTTTTTTTTATGTAAATTTTATGTGATCATTACGGTTGCAGCATGTAATAATCCTGACAGACTTGAATCAGCATTTTCAACTAGGGAAGCAACTGTTTATATGTGGCTTATATTATATCTTGATTTCCTAACCATAGCAATCAATGTCATGATTTTTACATTCTTTCCTCTGCAGGAATATTTTATCTTTCCTGAAATGGCAATTGATGAATTTCTTACCTTTTTCAGCGCCTTCGGATAATGATTCAGCCCACAACAGTGGTTCGAAGTCAAGAGAATGGGCCCGAACAGCAACCTGAAAACCCCACCCCGGCCAACGACGAGGCTTACATCTGAAGTCCACTTCGCCTACCACATATTATCAAAGGTCAACTTTTAGAGAGATAATTAAAAAGTTATCATGGTTGAACACAACCAAGGACTTCCATATCTGAAATATAATCACCTACCTCCAAGGGAAAACAACCTGATAACATATTATTTTTATTTTTTTTTGGAACCATATACAGTATATGATCCAAAAAAAGTTATCCAGCAATGTTCTAGGCTTAATATGTATTTCATATGCAAGATATCAGTCTTTCAACAAAAAAACAAAAAACAAAAAAAGGCCACAGAGTAACCATAGGATTACTTGTCAATTAAACGATAATTCCAAATTTGGCATTCCAATGTAATTCCAACACCACTGTGTTAATTTGATATTACATGTAATTAATGTATTAAAATATAAAAGTACAACTGTAGATTAGAATCAAATTGTATTTGATTGTATCTATCTATCTATCTATCTATCTATCTATCTATCTATCTATCTATCTATCTATCTATCTATCTATCTATCTATCTATCATCTGTATGTATGTATGTATGTATGTATGTATGTATACCGATCAGCCACAACATTAAAACCACCTACCTAATATCGTGTAGGTCCCCCTCATGCAGCATAAACAGTGCCAACCTGTATCTCAGAATAGCATTCTGAGATGCTATTCTTCTCACCAAGATTGTATAGAGCGATTATCTGACTTACCGTAGACCAGTCTGGTCATTCTCTGTTGACCTCTCTCATCAACAAGGCATTTCCATCCATATAACTGCGACTCACTGGATGCTTTGCATCCGTGTATTTCGTCTGGCACCAACAATAATCCATGCGATTATCTAATCAACCAATTGTGTGGCTGCAGTGCAGTGCATAAAATCATTCAGATACAGGTCACGAGCGTCAATAAATGTTTACATCAGCCATCAAAATGGGGAAAAATTTTGATCTCAGTGATTTACACCATGGCATGATTGTTGGTGCCAGATGGACTGAGTATTTCTGTAACTGCTGATCTCCTGGGATTTTCATGCAACAACAGTCTCTAGAATTTACACCAAATGGGGCCAAAAACAAAACAAAACAAAACAAACAAACAAACAAACAAAAAAAAAAACATCCAGTAAGCAGCAGTTCTGTGGATAGAAATGCCTTGTTGATGAGAGAGGTCAAACAAGAATGGCCAGACTGGTTCGAACTCACAAAGTCTACGGTAACTCAGATAACCACTCTGTACAATTGGCACTGTTTTGGCAGCAGAAGGGGGACCTACACAATATTAGGCAGGTGGTATATATATATATATATATATATATATATATATATATATATAGTATATACAGGGAGCGAGAAAATGGGAATGTGCAACAGAGCGAGATTGGATCTTGTGATCATTATCAAGGTTACAAAGCCAGACTACAAGGACTTTTCAAGACTTTACTGTTTCAGACACCCCTTTTCCCCTTTAGTCATTGGGAAAACCCTGAAAAGCACAAGACCAGTATGGATTTGGGTTTACAGATTCCCTAATCAGTGATGAATTACCAGTCACATGGGGCAAATTGACGTCACAAAAGACTGTTACAATTTTCTCCTTTATTTTCTACGACAAAAAAATAAATTTGTATGTTTTTTTTTAAGGATCATTTTAGTACATGTTTTCTATGTGAGAGTAAGATGGACCAAATTCATGTGCATGCTCTATGACAGATCTGAGAAACTGTGTTTTGCATTACTGCAAAGCACAGAGTATGAAAATAAATTTTTAGGGCACAGGTACCCCATGAAACCACTGTTAATCATTCTCACCACATTTGCATGCCACTCCTCAGGAAAAATGGCGAAAGTGACCAAAATTAGCTCTCCTGGATCAAAAAAGATTATAGCTGTGAACAGCCTTCAGCAAATAATCAGTTCTGAGCAAAAGCTATAGTCTGTTGCCATGGTTTCTAGGGTCATTTTGTCAGACATCATTGACAAACCAGCACTCTGTGTCAAAAATTGACTGAGCCGATGTTTCGAATGAAAAGATGTCAAGGAAAATTATATTTTCTTTTTAAATACACAGATTAGTTGGGCAATAAATAATTTTAATTAAATAATATATGACAGAGAAAGAGAGGCGACTTTCCACTTTTTTATTTTGGAATTCTACTGGTGAAAAGCACAAAGCTTTAACTTCACAAGCCACAAAAGTATCTGAAAAAGAACACTGTGTTAGTTTGCTTCTATTGCAGCTACATGTGAGAGGGATCTGGATGAATTAGTACTTTTATTGTCTACAAGAGGTCTGATGAAAATGTGCAATCAATAAGCGTTTTCGTTAAAATGTATAAATTTAACATCAGATTTTTCTCTGAAAAAATGTTGTAAAACTGTACCTTGTAAAAGTATCTGTGAATGTCCGTTTTGAGAATTTTGTCTTGTTCAAGAACCTTATATTATTTGCTGTTTACTGCAATAATGCATTGATCTCAGAAACTAAAGCACATATCTTTCTGAAATGTAAAACAGAGTAGTAAAATAACAAATGAATAACAATAACCGAAGATTATAAGAGCATAGATAATATGTCTATTCAAACTAAATATTGTTTTGTATATTTCTAACTGTTTGGGCCTAATGTAAAATATTCGGTGTAAAAAAATATATAATAAATGTATTGAGATGATGTTATATAAAAGCATGACTGCCATATGTTATCAGATAAAAATAAAGTATTATAGATTATAATGTGTTTTATTATCTCATGCCCAATAATAAATTGTTTCCTATAAAAAAGTATGAATTTACAATAGAGTCCAAAAGTCTGCATCTATTTTGCAATTCCTGAATTGAATGTAAATTAAATTGTACAGTAAATGAAACAGTGAAAAGTAGAAAAATTAACATTAATTTCAGAAGTTTGTATGCCCCCTTTTGCTTTAATGACAGTATGCATGGACAAAACCTGATGACCCATCTTATCTCAGCATGAAAATGTCCCAAAAAGCATTGTGTATGCTTTAATGGAAGCTGAAGGAAATCTTACCCTTTGTGCAAAGGTGTTAATGTGGCAAATTTCAACATTTTGTTTATTTTATTAGTGTTCTAGAAATAGTACAGAATAGATGAAAACAAAAAAAGAAGAGAAGCTGAAGCATAAACTGTCAATGGACTTTTTTTATTTTTTATTTTTTTTTATCAACAAGATATATATGAATGTAGGCCTATAAGGGAAGGTGTATATCTTAGTGTATATCAAGTTTCTCATCATTTTGAATAATCTTTTTGCCTACACTAGTTCATTTTCAATGTTCCTGCAGTGTGACAAATTTAAACTTTTCACAGTACAAATATTCTAAGTTGTCTCTCAATTTATACAAGGTCATAAAAGCTGCATGCATGATATTATGATAATTATAAACTAATTCGGAGATGGGAAGATTAAATGGTGTATAGCATGTCACAATGCAGGATTCCAATTTTATTTCATGTCAACGACACTGAAGCAGTTTTGAATTTAAATGTCTTGTTCTTATGACATTGCTATAAAAATAAATAAATAAATAAAATAAAGTGTTTATAGTGACATGTAGAGAGGGTATGGTCCACAAACATTCAAGTTTTAATCATTAAAAAAAAAAGATTATCAATTATTCATATATATATATATATATATATATATATATATATATATATATATGATTTAGTGGAAAATGGTATACTGTTATACATTTAAACAGTATACACTAATTTAAATGGTAGCTGCTTTGCCTACATTTCACAATATGAGAGATGCTATACTGCACACAGCAAGCTTGCACAAAATGGTTGACCTGTTGTTTGGTTAATACAGTAGATGCCCTGATGTATTCTGTCCAGAGAGTATAATTAATCTCCTACAGCAATTAACCTCTTAATAGTCCCAATGGAGTTCCATCATTAAACTGTTTCTGATTATGTCAATTCTGCTTTCGCATTTGCTTGTGCTTACTGGGTGGGCTCTGATGATAAAATTAATTTGGTAAATACATGCTTGCAGAAATAAATTAAATTACGTGTAATGTATTAACAGTATCATGCCGTTATTATTATTATTATTAATATTATTATTAACTATTGCTATTTATTATTTATTTATCCTTGACAATCTACCATTTATTTCTCACTGCATGCTCAAATATAATTGTATAGGAAATATTTTTCTCCATTTTGTAATATTTAATAGAAATTCAAAGGATCCATCATGATGGCTACATCGTAGATTTCCATATTGTGACATTACCAGTGGCCCACATTTCTTACCACTGTGATTTAATAGTACTTGAGAATCCAATTGGCATGTATGGGTGGGGGGTTGATGAGGGACGAGACATTTGGAGGAGGCTAGATGTCGAAGTCTATCTCTTGATTCTTCTCTGCTCAAGCAATGACAGATGTGTTGTAATTTCTTTAGGCACAATTGTAATTGCAAATCTGTTTCACAGTGCATTCAGTCAAGATATTAATTTATGGATTATTAATATCCATAAATAAATAAATAAATAAATATTAAAACCATGTACATATCCCGTTTTCATTAAGACTTGATGCAATTATTATGATATTATTACTGCCACCTATTACTGCCAAAAAATCTCAGCATTTGGCTTCATTTATTTGACTGAACCTACATTAATCGGAACAGAAACTAAATAGTTCTATATGAAGAATTTAGGGTGTCTACCACATATTTTCCACATTTATTTTGCACCTGCATTTCGCCTATGCAAAATAAAATCATATTTTAAACAGTAATACTGAAAGTAGTCATTGCTGATGGGTCCTGAATATTGTCTAGATAATAAATTGGGTCTGTCAGAACACACACACACTGGTCATATTCTCTTATCAGAGTGTTGCATGTGGCTGGCCAGGCAATTCATTGTTAGTTAAGGTATTTATTCAAATATTTGCAGTTGTATCTTGATGATACACACATGCTGTGATTTATTTGAAATCTGAAATAAAATCTGTTATTTTCCCTGTTAATTCTGCTAATGTTTATAAAATGTTTTTTTTGACAACACCACAGAGGCCAAAGGAGGAAAAAAGACAGAACTGTATATCAATAATACCAGAGGAAACCTTTCAAGTGTGTTAATGTGGTATGAAATACTGTGGCTTGTTTTTTTAGGCAAGTCGCATTTTCTGCAATCACATGTTTTTCATTAATAATATTTAAAATGGGCCTGTCATTTTGTTTCAGAGAGAGTCTTTGTTTTAGGCATTATGTTCCCCTTTAATAACAAGTTTTTAATCTCCTTTTACTTGACACATCTCTCTTACCGCCAATTACAGTCAATTTTCCACAAAGAAGAAGCTCTTTATTTACCACTGCCGTTACTGATGCTGAATGGACAAAGAGTATTACTATTGCTATCTTAGTCACTGCAGATGTTTTTTGTTCTACCAAATGTTGTATTCATTCATTCATTCATTCATCCTTAATGTATTTATTTATATAGCGTGAAGTCATTGGGTCTCATTTACTAACCATGTATATACACCTATCCATGTGTTAAACCTGTATGTGAATGTTTTTACTTTGAAATCATGATTATTTAGAATGATTGTTGTAATTGTCCAGGATCAGCTCCTTGATCTTGCTAGGAAAATGGTTAAGGTGTAGTGCATCAAGATTGGTTCACGCCAGTAGACCTGAAGAACGCGTACTTCCACATCTCGATTCTACGTCAACACAGACCCTTCCTGCGGTTTGCATTCTAGGGTCAGAGTTACCAGTACAAAGTCCTCCCTTTCGGCCTTTTCTTGTCACCTTGTGTCTTCACGAAGGTCGTAAAGGCTTCCCAGCTAAGCGCAGTGGGTATTCGCATTCTCAACTACCTCGATGAATGGCTAATCATAGCTCACTCTCGAGACGTGTTGTGTGCACACAGGGACCTGGTGCTCTCGCATCTCAGCCGGCTAGGGCTTTAGGTCAACTGGGAAAAGAGTAAGGTCCTCCCGGTTCAGAGCTCTTTTCTCGGTCTGGAGTTGGACTCAGTCTTGATGACGGCGTGCCTCACGAATGGCTGCGCCCAATCAGAGCTAACCTGTTTGAAGGCATTCAGACTGAAGATGGCGGTTCCACTGAAACACAGAGGCTCCTGGGGCATATGGCATCCTCGGCGGTGGCCACACCGCTTGGGTTGATGCAAATGAGACAGCTTCAGCACTGGCTCCGGACTACAGTCCCGATATGGGAATGGCGCCACTGGACATATCACGTGGCCATCACACGATCTGTTGCTGCCTTTTCAGCCCTTGGAACGACCTCACATTTCTACGGGCAGGTGTTACCCTTGAACAGGTCTCTAGGCGCATTGTGGTTATGACCGATGCCTCCAAGTTGGGTTGGGGCACTGTATGCAAAAGGCACGCAGCCACCAGCTCCTAGATGGGCCCACAGCTACATTGGCACATCAACTAGAGTTGTTGGTAATACCGCTTGCCCTGCGGAGGTTCCGGTCATTGATCCAGGGCACCCATGTGCTGGTTCAAACAGATAACATGGCTACGGTAGCATATATCAACCGCCAAGGTGGTTCCCTTGCATGTCACAACTCGCCCGCCAGGGCGACCTCAACACCACAGTGGACGTGCTGTCACGGCAGGTCACCCGCAAGGGAGAGTGGAGACTCCAATCTCAGGTGGACCAGCTGATCTGGAGTCGATATAGGCAGGCACAGGTAGACCTGTTCGCCTTCCCAGAATCCTCCTACTGCCCAATCTGGTATGCCCTGACAAGATGCTGGCAAACTGGACTACGCAAGTATGCATTCCCCCCAGTGAGCCTGCTTGCGCAGACCCTGTGCAAGGTCAGGGAGGACGAGGAGCAGGTCGTCCTAGTAGCACCCTACCGGCTCACCCAGAATTGGTTCTCGGACCTCAGACTCCTCGCTTCAGCCCCTCCCTGGCAAATTCACCTGAGGAAGGACCTTCTTTCTCAGGGACAGGGCGCCATCTGGCACCCACGACCAGACCTCTGGAACATCCAAGTGTGGCCGCTGGATGGGACGCGGAAGACCTCAGTGGCCTACCACCTGCCGGGGTAGACACCATCACTCAGGCTAGGGCCCCCTCTACAAGGTGCCTGTATGCCTTGAATTAGCATCTGTTCACTAAGTGGTGTTTGTCCCAACGCGAAGACCCCCAGAGATATGCAGTCAGCTCAGTGCTTTCCTTACTGCAAAACAGGTATGAGGGACAGCTGTCCCCCTCCATCTTGAAGGTGTACGTAGCTGCTATAGCTGCACACCACAACACAGTGGATGGTAAGTCCTTATGGAAGCACAACCTGATCATCAGGTTCCTGAATCCCTCCAGACCGTGCCTCGTTCCCTCGTGGGACCTCTCTGTAGTCCTTCAAGGCCTACGAGGGGCTCCCTTTTAGTCAGTAGAGTTTAAGGCACTCTAACTGAAGACTGCCCTCCTGACGGCACTCACCTCCATCAAGAGGTTAGGGGAACTTCAAGCGTTCTCTGTCAGCGAAACGTGCCTGGAATTTGGTCCGGGCTACTCGCACGTGATCCTGAGACCCCGACCAGGCTATGTGGCCAAGGTTTCCACGACCCCATACAGGGATCAATTGGTGAACCTGCAAGTGCTGCCCCAGAAGGAGGCAAACCCAGCCTTAGCATTGCTGTGTCTGGTGCACACTTTACCCATCTATTTGGACCACATGCAGTGTTTTAGGGTCTCTGAGCAGCTCTTTGTCTGCTTTGGTGGACAGCGGAAAGGAAGCGCTGTCTCCAAGCAGAGGATCAGCCAGTGGATCATTGACGCCATAACTATCGCTTACCAAGCTCAGCATGTGACGTCCCCTGTAGGGCTACGAGCCCATTCCACCAGGAGTGTGGTGGCCTCCTGGGCTCTGACCAGTGGCGCCTCTCTAACAGATATTTGCCAAGCAGTGGGCTGGGCTACACCCACCACCTTTGCGAGATTCTACAGTCTCCGGGTTGAGCCGGTTTCATCCCATGTCTTAGCAGGAATGAACAGGTGAGTCAGGTATATTGCTTGCACAAAGCAACTTTCACCTTGAGCTGAAGATTTGCATTGTTCATTCCCAGTAGGGTTCACAAATGTGTTCCCAGGTTGACTTCCTCCTAGCCCTGTGGCAGAAAGTTTGCAAAAAAACTTGCTGCAGTACTTCTGTTAACTAAGCCCCGTACTGGGACAGGTGCTCCGCATGTGCTGGTTCCCTTTAGGTAACCCCTTGCGATGCATATTTCCGCTGAAATCGTTTCCCTGCTGGTAAACTGCGTCTTCCTTGGGTAGAAGCCCCTCTGCCTCAGACACCATGCTCGTAGAGCCTCCGTCATTGGGTAGGACCTACTATGGGACTTCTCCACATGATATACTTCTGACTAGATTTGGCAAGACCATGTGACGTATCTCCACTTGAAATACCCCGGGTTGTGGTCCCCCCCTGATGTAGGCAGTGGTGTCCCAGTTGGTTAGCGATTTGTCTCTTTTTCTGGCGAGAAAAAGAAAAAAGAGAGAAGAGGCATGACTGGGCTAGCCTGTCCCTCTCCTTTGGGCAGTCGACTCGTCCCCAAAAGGCTACTCGACACTCATACTTGCGTCAGGGGAGGTTACGTGCTGGCCGGTGCGCTGGCAATGCGGCACACAGTAGTCTCCACAGTAGTCACACCCTCCTTTATACCCTTATGTCCAGGGGAGTGGCATGCAAATACCACTTGCCAATTCCCATTGGCCTTTTACAAAAGAGCAGAAGGTGTCTCGGGCTCCCAAGACTGACCCTTAGTGTCACTACATCGACACAACTTCTCGTTACCTCCATCAGGGAACTGAGGTCCAGGACGTTTTTTACACTCCTAATTTCAACGATTTGGTGTTTCCTAAAACCATAGTTCCAATAAAACATTTACAAACCACATTGCATAGTTCTGTGGCTTAGAACTACAGCTCTGTGTTTAGAAGCAAAGTTTCCGGTGTTTTTGAGTGATATCTGGCCAGACTTTTTCTTATCAGACTTTTTTCTTCTTTTTGATGTTCTACCTCCTTCAAAAGCACTTACATTTACATTTATGCATTTGGCAGACGCTTTTATCCAAAGCGACTTACAGTCCACTTATTACAGGGACAATCCCCCCGGAGCAACCTGGAGTTAAGTTCCTTGCTCAATGGCACAATGGTGGTGGCCGTGGGGATCGAATCAGCGACCTTCTGATTACCATTTATGTGCTTTAGCCCACTACGCCACCACCACTTCAAGTTATTTGAAGTCTTTGAAAATGAGGTCATTTTTAATATATAATAATCCTGAGAATTAATAAAATAAAAACAAAACAGGAGCACATGTGAATTTTTGTAATTTATTTTCACTCTAATTGTGTTGCTCCATCAATATATAAAAAAATAACAAAAAATGTTCAATCATCGTACACTTTGGGACTAGAAAAGAGCGCATTTTCCTTAAGGGTTGTCTTTAGGATTGTTTTACCCTACCATGTAGTGTATTCTATATCTTTCATTTCCTTACAGAGTCAAGACTTTACACCATTAGCTCCCTGCAAAAGTTATTACTCCACCCCTGCATAATGTCATTAAAAAGTTAAACTGTTTCACAAATGTGATTTGAACAATGTGATGATGTGATGATTTACGACATAGTTTCTACGATTTAGGGAAACAGTCATGACTAGCTAGTTAATTTCTTAAAAAATGCATCATACTATGGTGTTTACACAGTGAGCTACATTGTCTGTGACTGATTCCAATCTCTGTTCTTTATTTAATACACCACATTTAGAGGAGGAGTATAGTAATCATTATCCAGATTATGTACATTATCATATGACTAGTTTTAAATTGAAAATGCTTTTAAGTATAGGGTGCTTCTCGGTCGGAAGGCTGCAGCCTCATTAAGCTGGATATCTCTGCCGAAAAGCTTTTTAATTATTCTTAAAGATCCTTCTTAATAACAAGTTCAATTCAGCTAGGCTCTAGCTACATATTTTATAACTGCAAGTTCACTCACACGGTCACACTGTTTTCCAACTTGAACTTAATGTTGAAATCATCATTGTGCAACATTGCCATTATTAATTACAGGACTTAGTATTACTACCTGCCCACATTCGTAGCAACTTTCTCTGGCTGGAAACCTTGTGTGACGCACTCTCTGCGGTTTTGTGCACTCCTTCTCTCCTTACACACACATACACACACTTCTACGCTCCTCTAAGTTATTATAGGCTTATCTGTTACCATATCTAATAATGTTACTGTTTCAAGTGTAGTTGGAATTCAGAAGTTTTTCGACTGCTTTGTATTTATTATTAATTGATATTACTGCATCAATAAATTTTGTTATACTTTAAATAGAAGTGTTTTGGTATTGTTCTGCATGCAACTGTGCCAAGGGCTGGCAGGGGATGTCAGTACTCTGATTCAAGCCTTCATTATTCCCTTTTTGAATGTCACTGTTCTCCGGATGTCGACATTCCTAAGAGAACAATCCTATATTGAGACTGCTATACTTTCTGGTAATTAGTCCCTGATTCCAGGTTGGTACCCTGGTAATATTAATTCTTATTAATACTTTTTTCTTATTATACTATTACTTTTGATAATCGATAGTTATCTTTGATGATTGTTGATTTGAAGGATTAATAAACTAATGTTGATTCTAATCAATGTTCTGTTGATTTTAATAATTCATATGTATTGCTAATAACTAGCATCTGGACCAATCAGACACACAATTATTAATTATTTAATGAATAATCCAACAGATGTCTCAAGACTGTAACAAGCAAAGGTCCAAGTAGGCCCAAGCAGACTCAGAGATGTCTGCTCTCCCACTGATCATTATCAGCTTTTACTCCCCCTTTCTGACACTGGTCCAGCAACTAGTTGTCCTCAGAGACATTCCAGGTGGGGGAAGGTAGCAACATGCCAAAGCAAAGGAATGTGGGGAGAATAACTCACTCCATTCCCCCATAGGAAAGACACATAAAGCCCATAAAATAGACTTTTCTTCATTAATTTATAGACAAACTGTTCTATAAATTAACAGGCATATTCCCAGGACATTGTGTGTATGACACAATAGTCTGGCCACACATGGATGTTCCAGAGGTCTGGTCGTGGGTGCCAGATGGCACCCTGTCCCTGAGAAAGAAGGTCCTTCCTATAGTCTGGTATAGTGTCATTGTACTGTATACTGTTTTATGCATGCTTTATAACAGAACCACTAGATATTGCAAAATGATTCATATCATGTTTCCTATTAAATTAATCCTTGTGTGACGCCCTGCACATTGGTGTATATCACCTCCTTGTAGCATGCGTTGTATGCTTGTTATATTAATCAGAGCATAAAGGGGCACAAAATGCCAGCTTACTCCAATCATTCAAATTAGTCAGCTTCCAAACAAAATAACTATTCCTGCTGTAAAATTGCATCTTACTCATTGGTCAAGCCAAACTAGAGAGGAGTAACCTTCCTCAGGAGTTAAAGGGCACTGTCAGAGTGACCTCCTTCTCTCTTCTCTCTTCCTTCTTCTCCCGGTTGCTGTTCATGTGGGACCAGAAACACCCGGTCCAACCGTGAGGTCACAGCCTGGCAGGCCTCAACACATCAAGCCATGTGTATCTTCCTCAACCATAACAGAGTTGAACTAACACCACAAGTTCATCATAATTTCTTCAATCAACACAGAAGAAATTGATTGATCTTCAACACCATCGACTCAAGGAACCATCAAGACTTTCTCCTGAGACTGCATCTGGGTGCTTTCTCAACAGCCAAAAGTAAAAGTGGTGAACCCCTTTGTTGACAAAGGTGCTTTGAATTAAGAAACTGATAGTTAAATGACTCTTTTCATAGCTACATTCCCCTGTTTTTTCCAGATTCATTCACTTTCACTTTTCCATTTCCCAAGAATGCACGATTTTTGTGCACGTGTTTGTTTAGATTGCTTATGTGTCTGTGATTTAGTTAAATAAAGCTTTTGTGTACAATCTTGTGAGTTGATTCTTGTCTGCTTGTAAATCAACGTCAATTTAACGATTTGATCACAGCTACATGCTAAGAAAGAATTAATTTTATGTGGCCACGAATAATATCCTTTCTGAGAGCTGATAGACGATCAATACTGAGTGTTCGCTGGACGAACAGATTAATTGATTGCAATATTAATTCAGCTACATCAAGTTAATTCTTTTAACCCTTACCAGCCAGAGCGTTCAAATTTGGGAACAATTATTCCCATGGTTCCTGTCTCAATATCTTTACCATCCAATCACTGATTTCATTTCTGAAAACTGCCAGTTGCTCATGACAATATAAGCTAAAAGCACATATGACTGGTTAAGGGTTTACTTGTCATGAATAATAAATGTATCGTCATCTTCATCCTCCATTTGCCTAGGCAGAGCCAGAGAGGAAATCCCAGGAGATTATCTCCAGTGTTGGACTTACTGCTTCAAACTGAAAACTGAGGCAATCTTTCGAGGTAAGACAAGTTATTTATCATGTGTAGTCAATATTGTCTATTGAATATCAAAACGTTTTATTTACAAAGCATTTATTTGTAGGAATAACGCTAGTTATTTCTCGAAAAAATGACATGACTGTCGACATTTCATCGGACAACCAGCAAGCCTATATTTTTACGCACATTTATGTGAAACTTGCCAAATAAACATTAGCTAGCAATACTATGTACATTTTTAGCTAAATATCATTACATTTTTTGGCCAAATTTGTCGCTTGTGGAAGATAGTCAAACCTATCAATCATTTGATCAAGCATTTAATCGCATATACAAATATTTGCTAAGAAAGCCCCTCATATAACAATAATTCAATATATAATGATTAAATAATTATACATAGTTATTTTTAAATATTTATAAATGATATAGTTATAAATTATATATATATATATATATATATATATATATATATATATATATATATATATATAATTAAAAATATTCAGATAATTGAAATGCATTACATTCTTGTAGAAGAGGAGCTGATCATTGATAAGACAATAAAAAAGTGTTTTTTGAATACAATGTATTGTTTACTAACATATTATTGATCATAAGTCAATCATTGGCATATAGTTCACATCAATCCATTTCACAAGTGAATTTGTCAATTAGATTGAGATTTATTATGAGGGCTTGTTTGAGGACCTGTCAATTTACACCTGCGCCAGACATGCTTGTCTAGTGTCTCGGTTGAGTTGTGTCATAAACATGTTTAGGTCACTGTGTCAAGTTAAGTATAGTTTAATACTCAATCTTTAAACACATCTTGAGATCCCTTAATTCGCATTTGCCCTCCTTCAAAGTGTTTTGAACGCAAGAACATAACGCATGTTTGTGTTGTTCTGCCTACTGAAATGTTGTTTTCTTCACTGTATGAACTGCGCGTTACTCATACAGTTGAAATTTCAAAAATACTGCCCTGTGGAGTAAACAAGGGATACTACAAGCTTGTATTTCTCAGGAATCTTCCTTATTATGGTCCGGGGTCATAGTGAATAATTGCGCAAATTTTTGGAACACGTTATTTTTTGTAAAATAAATCGTCAGCCCTACTTTTTAGTTATGAAGAATTTATTTGTAGTAGCCCTATCTAATTTATTTACAAAAAAACATGACCATCATCGTCAAGCCTCTTCTTTTTATATAAATTATTTTTATTTAGCTAAATAAACATTAGCTAGTAATACTATTTAATTTTTTTTATTAAATATCAATAACTTTTTTGACAATTTTGTCACTTGTGAAAAATCCACCTGAAGTGAGGCAGAGAGCAGACGCTGTTCAGATTTTTTTTTTAGTTATTATTATTTTTATTTTTTTATGCTGTTCAAACCTGCCTAGAAACTAGCCTGCTAGTAAGATAAGTTATCTAGCTTGTTGTATTTTCCCATGTAAAAAAAAGTTAGGTATAATTTAGCAGATAGCCTTACCCATCATCACACAGACATGATTTTAGATTGTGTGTAGCTTCCTATGCATAAGAAAAGTGTGAGAGGGCTGTCTGCATTTGGAAATTCTGGTTAGTCTGCAAGACTTTGGTGACTATTCAGTGTATGGATTTGTGAGGAACACACTGCTGGCTGCTAATTGTTGTACTTTGTTCTGTTGTAGTGAAGATAGAGATGGCTCCCTGCTCAGCACCCTAAAGAGGTGAGGGCAGCTTCATAGCATAACAGGACATGGCTCATGAGGGCATGAGCACACAGGAGAAAGATCTGCTGGACAAGGAACTACTGCAGGAAGACGCGGACCACCATGGGAATCAGAAACAGTGAACAGGATCTATAACTCTATAACAATAAATTGAATGGCATTTATGCTAATATTATTTTATTGGTTTCCCTGTCTCAACCTCAGGACTCCTATCCTGACGTCACCAGAACCGACTGGATCCAGATCCATTCCTGCTTCGTGTTGGACTCCACTGCTACGTGTCGCTGTGTGATGATGACTAATAGCAGCCAGTGCCAGCCAAACATCACTTCAGTCTATTACGATGGACTTCAGAGGATGAACTGATGCCAACTCCAACCATAAGACATGGGATACTTCCATTACCTTGGACTTAGGGTAGACCTTACAAAAAATACCAGCCAGGTTGAACTGCGATGCACCTCACTGATCTCTGCCTCCATCACCTTGGTTTAATAATGGACTACGCTCTTGAAATGGAATACCTAGACTTTCAATTAATTGCCAACAACACCCCTAATCAGCCAACTAACAAGGAAAATTGCATCTATTTGAATTTCTGCAGTTAATCCATGATGGACTTCAAAGATAGTAGTCATTAATCTTACAGTTTATACAAAGTCTTTGTATAAACACTGGCCCTTAACACTTACTTAGTTCAACAATTTTAAACCATGACTTGCACTATACATAAGTAATATTTGCATTATATTAATGATGTTAGCCAGAGGGGAACTGGCCCCCACAGTGAGTCTGGTTTATCCCAAGATTATTTTTCTTATCTTATCAAGGTTATCTTATGGAGTTTTGTGTTCCTTGCCACAGTCAGCTTCGGCTTGCTCACTGGGGCTATAACTACAATTATTATTTAATTACTTATGTTTAAACACAATTCACAATTGTATTTTATCAAACTACATAATGATGACTCTAAGGCATTATAGACATTACAGTTTTATCTTCTGTTAATGCCTGATCTTCTTAAAGCTGCTTTGAAATGATGTGTGTTGTGAAAGGCGCTATACAAATAACAATGACATGACCATGAGGAGTTAGAGGATGAGATGGAACCCAATCCCCAGCCAAGACCATAAACTGGGTTTGTATGAATGTGTATGTATTGTTTGTTTCTATTTCTCATACAGTATGACTGATACTCACAGTAACCCTAACACTTATTTTGGGTATGGCTAGCCATTCTCTCACAGGTCCCAAATCAGCTAGAAAGCGTAAATACTTCCCTTACTCTGTTTCTTATCTCTCGTAGCCTACTCTGACATCGATTCACAGGCACCAAAACCTCTCCCATTTAAGCCTAGCCATCCATTCATTATTGACTTAGGTAGCGTGCATCATGCTGTGCGGTCAACCTCCAATATGATGTTGTGAGAAATTAACTTTTTCATGCTGTTTTTTACTCTAGACTGTAGTTGCTGAGATATGCAGCTTTACAAAAAGTCAGGGGTGGGAGCGTGTCCTAAACTGTCCATCATATTCCAGCTACCAAGCAGCTTGGATGGAGGTGACCCCCGAAGAATATTACACATTTCTTGTATTGCTCAATTACATGGGGTTTTCAATTCTCCCTGTTTCCCATCGTCATTGGGGAACCAAGTCACTTCAGGGCTTGTGAGCGAGGGAATTATGTTGTGTGACTGCAAAAAGGCTCTATTAGCAGCTCTACATGTTATAGACCCTACCACAGAGGATAATCAGGATTGCCTTAGGAAAATGCCATCAGCTCTTTCAGCCTAACCAAAATCTTGCAATAGATTAACCTATGGTCAAGTCTAAAGCTTGGTCAGGATTTAAACAATACATGAAGGGCAAGCCTACTCAGTGGGGTTTTAAATTATGGGTAATTGCAACATCAGACTTGGGGTATACTCTCAAATTTAATGTTTACACAGGTAGTCATGATGGGTGTGTCACTGACTTGGCCACCAAAGTAGTTGAATAATTACTACAGCCATTCAAAGACCAAAGCCACAATGTTTGGTTTGACAACTTTTACACATTCACACTTTTTATGTTTAAGTGGAACTAATGCCTGTGGGACATGCAGGGTGAATTGTAAACTGTTTCCTGCAGAATTTAAAGACATCAAAACATGGGAACCCAAGACAGCTTGTGGGGATATAAGGTGGTCTAGGATTGAGGGGAATACTTGTAAAAAGGACACGCGTGCAGATACATGCCTCTCCAATTTCCACAATGCAAATGGCTCAACTGAAATTAATAGGTTTGTAAAAAATTATGGTGACAGGACAAAAGCCCTCCAGCCCACTGTCATCAGCAATTATAACAAAAACCTGGCCAGTGTTTGGTAGGTCAGACCAAATGTAAAAATCTTACGATGTCCAACAAAAACCTCAGAAGTGGTAGAAGACACTTTTTTCCACTTCATAGACATTGCAGTCATCAATAGTTTCATATTGTTTAAGGAATGGGAACACATTTCATGCAGCACCAGAGGATGAGCGTAGACCGTTGAACTTAACCCGGATAGATTTCAGAGAAAACCTGGCTCGTCAGCTAGGAGGTATCGATATTCACACAAGTTTCCCTTTGCATACACTAAAGCCTGTAGTCACTCCTTTATCATCACTCCACACAACCCATGTCCCTAAATGTTAAGAGTCCTCTAAGAGATGTTGGCTATGCTATTGGACAAGTAGGACTGAAAATAAAACTAAAGTAGCTTGTTGCGCACTGGATTGTAATGGCAATAGACTTTGCTTGGTTCACAATAGGAACTGTTTTCTGCTTGACACTGAGAGTGACCAGTTCCACGAAGAGGCCTAGGTTGGGCTGTGCTTACTGGTGTTGTTGTCCTCCACTCTTTTCTCCCTCTCTTTTCTCCACAGGTATTGCAGATGTTGTGTATTTATGAATTTACATATATTCTATTCCTGCACACTTTATTAAAAATTAATTTATTGTAGAGTGTTCTAAAGTTTGATTTTGTATGCTTTGCTTTGTAATTTGTGTGTAATTCTAATGTTCAAATTAAATAAAGTGTGTTTTATTGAACACATAAAATTTATATTTCAGTGTTTGTGTCCTTCAATTTCAGAAGCAATCTCAATTTATTATTATTACAGGTGCTCAAAAGGAGTATTTGAGGAGTGGTCATATAAAATGTAACTTAACATTCTAATTGTTTTTTAGTTCTAATCACTAGACTGGCCATAACTTTTAAATAATAGATTATATTTCTAATCTGTCTGCAAATCTAAAATCATGTATATTTCATACACTCTAAATTTCTTTCAAGTTTGTAATTAAAATGGTTGAAAATGCAGTTGTCTGATGAAGTATGGTGGCCGAAGAAGATTTTTGTAAAAATTGCTGTGTGAAATGTTATTGATAAAGGATGATTAGCCTTAAATAATCCTACATATATTTATATCATTTGAAAGCCCTAGTTCTTCTCTTCAATACTGTATATACAGTTCAGGTGTGTGATGTTATATTAATATGAATATAATAGGAATTTTGATATGAATTCCAATTCCAATTTTTGGAATTTTGGGCTCAGGCAGGAAAGGGTTAAATTATCCAAATTTTTATCATTAATAATAACAAATTTTAGCTAGTTTGCTACATTACCAAATTCGCTCCTGAACAAAGCCCTGACACTAATCTACATATCTCTGTCCATTTCTTCAACCAGTTTTCTCTCACTCTCCTTTCTTTTTTACCTCTCACTCCACCTAAACTCTCCTTCCACCACAACCTTTGCTCTCTCCCTCACCCACTCCTCTTCCTTAGTCTCGGCATACCTTCCCTCCAAAAACCATTTTTCATTTAAATGAAGCTACAAATTCTCTTTGCTCAACATTAACTTCTTGTCTTGATAGTGTCTGCCCTCTTACCTCCAGGCCAGCACGTGCCAAATCCTCAAGGCCCTGGCTGTTGGAGACACTTTGTGAACACCACACCGAGCTGATGGCTGTGGAGAGAAAGTGGCAAAAAGACCCTGTTGACCTGAACAAATATCAATCACTTCTCTCCTTTTTTTTTTTTTTTTTTTTTTTTTTTGCTTCTAGTGTTAAAATAGATTATTATCAGAATAATATCAGTAACACTTCAGATACACATATACTATTTTCAACTTTCTAATATCTTATCTATCCTCCTCTAACACATCCTATTTCTTCTCTGACTGCTGATAACTTTTCCACATTTTCACTGACAAAGTAGTGAGCATCAGCAGCCATTTCTGAAAACCAATCACTTCCAGCCACTCTCTTCCAACATCCCATCCTCTGTTCTCCTATTTCTGCCCTCTCTCCAAGACTGAGGTCTCCAAAGTGCTTCTTTCTAACATCCTACCACCTGTCCACTTGACCCAATCTTACCCACACTCACACACATTATCAACACATATCTCACAACTGGAAACTTTTGCAATACATTAAAGCAGGCTCAAGTAACCCCACTGCTAAAAAAAATCAACACATAACCCGACAGTAGTTGACAACTACAGACCAGTCTCTCTCCCATCCTTACTTTCTAAAATTATTTAGAGGGTCTAATTCAACCAATTGTTTGCTTTCCACTCACAGAACAACCTGCTTGTCAGACATCAGTCTGGCTTCAAAAAAGGACAGTCAACGAAGACTGCCCTCTTGTCAGTAGCAGAAACCCTGCAACTGTTAAGAGATAACACCAAATCCTCCATCATCATCCTCCTTGACTTCTCTGCTGCATTCAACACAATGAAGCTTTCTGACCTAGGCATCATATGAACTGTGCTTGGATTGGTGGAGTCATACCTCATTAGCAGATCTTTCAAGAGAGGAGAGGTTTCCAAGTTTCCACCATTGGTGTTCCTCAAGGTCAGTGCTTGGACCCCTCCTCTTCTCGATATACACAACATCACTCGAGCCAATCATTGAGGCACATGGCTTTTCCTACCACTGCAACACAGATGATGGTCCAGCCTGATGACCCTGCTGTCTGAGCTCGTATCTCTGCCTGCCAGACTGACATTTCGGCCTGGATGAAGAAACGCCATCTTCAGCTCAACCATACCAATACAGAACTCCATGTGATCCCAGCCAACCCATTTGATGACCACAACCTCACTATTCATCTTGGTTTAACTAAACTAACACAGAACAGCTTGGAACCTGGGAGTGGTGGCTGATGACCAGTTTAATTTTACTGCCAGGAAATTTAGACCTTTTCTGGCTGGATATGCTTTACAGTTCCTGGTCCAAGCTTTGGTCATTTCAAGATTGGACTACATTAATGATTTTTGGCTGCCCTCCCAGCTAATACAATTAAACTACTGCAGATGGTCCTAAATGCAGTAGCACATCTAGTCTTCAATCAGCCAAAAAAAGGCTCATGTCTCCCCATTCTCGATTTCACTTCACTGGCTTCGTGGAGCTGCCCATGTCAAATTCAAGGCTTTCACTCTGGCCTTCAGGACAGCCAATGGAACAGCATCCTCTTAATTCAATTCTCTTCTCCAACTCTCTCTATATGATCTATGAATGAGCAGCACCTGGTGGTCCCCTCACAAAGAGGCTCAAAGTCTATTTCACAATTGTTCACTTTCTCTGTTCCACTGTGGTGGAATGAGCTTCCAACCTTCACACGATCTGCTGATACCATTTCAACATTCAAGAACCAGCTGAAAACACATCTGCGAGCATGCCACGGGCACTTCACCATCCACACTAATTGTACTCACTATTAAACTTAACTTGTACTTAGTGTACAAAAAGTCCTTATCTCTCTCTTCTGCACTAGCCATTCTCCAGCCACCTTGAGAGCTTGGCAATACAACACTGTACATGTTGAACTTTGAATGACAAATTGCTTGCTATGTTCCTCATTTGTAAGTTGCTTCGGATAAAAGCATCTGCTAAATTACTAAATGTAAAGGTTCAAGCAGAAACTAATATCAGTCAACTGAAGCTTCACATGTCCTGGATCATGCATATGCATTTCAGTTTAACACAGGCTTCAACAGAATCTTCATAATCAAACATCAAGATTCATTAGTTCCATTTCCTAGGAGCGTCTCACGATACAGATAATGCAGTTTATAATAAAGCATTTAATTCCCTTCACAGCATTGTTTGTCTGTGAAGGGGCTTGCACAAACAAATCTTTCAATTTCAAGCATGTCTATCCTCCAGCAAGCATACTGTGCAATCATATCCACCTTCTCACAAGCTCAAGCATGGTTTAATATGCAAACTTTCCTTTTTGAATCTAAGATTTGAGGCCCTATTTGGTTAATTCCCAAGGACACAGTGCTCTTAGTGTGGCTCCATGCATAAATTGTTAGTTTTACTAATCTTCATGGATGAAACCAAATGTGGGTGACTCATTTTCTTGTCCAACAAAACAAAGGTCCTCAGTACAGTGAAGTACACTGTTGTACAAACCCATGCACAAATAACATTCACCCTTTTTATCTTTCGGCAAAGGGTATTGCACAACAACGTCACCCTACTGTAGGGCCCTCACATTACATTGTTCATGCTTTAGCAGAGATATTGTATAAACAACGGCCGTCCTCATCGGATGACTCATAATCAAACTTTATCTATCTTTCGTCAAAGGGTTTTGCACAACAAAGTTGCCCTTATTCTAGGGCCCTCACATTACATTTTTGCCCTTTGGCAAGGATATTGCACAAATAACATTCACCCTTGTTTATCTTTTGACAAAGGGTATTGCACAGCAATGTCACCCTTAGCGTAGAGCCCTAAGTACTGTACAATGTTGGCCCTCATTGGAGGGCTCATATAAAACATTAATCATCTTCAGCAATAGGTATTGTGAAACAACGTCACCCTTATCATAGGGCTCAAACGCAATATTGTTCACCCTTCAGACAAAGCTATTTCCATTAACATTTGCCCTTACTGAAGGGCTCAAATGCAAGCATCATTGTGGAGCAGGATGTGGTCGTGTGTCTGTCACTGAGGAGAGACCAGGGCCATCACCTTGTGATTATTGATACTTAACACCTGTGTCTCAATATAGTGATGACGGGGATGGGCTTGAAAAGGCCGCCAAAGATGCCAGAGAGACAGAGTGAGCCAGACCAGTGATGTTGTGTGTGTGCCTATTGAAAAGTGAAGCTATTGATTGTGAAGCTGAAGAGTTAGTGCCGTGTTTGTTAGATTGAAAAGCCCAAAAGACTGTGTTTGTGAAACTGAAACTCCATTAAAAGTTGACTTACCTGGACTGTCACCCCGCTTCCCGCCTCTTTCCTTATTGCTGGAACCTTTACAATTATACATCCTTTAGCAAAGGGTATTGCACAAACAATATTTCCCCTTATCAAAGGGCTCAGTCAGCATGTGACGACCCAGTCTAGGGTCAGGTTGGAACAGAAAATAGTTGTGAGACCAAAGTATATAAAAATTATTGGGATATTTATTTTGATTCCAGGGAATATCTTCAGGAGCCGACAAGGCCAAAATAACAAATTAAACCCCCAGATTTACCCATCCCGTAATTTATCTCAATCAAAACAAAAAGGGAATCAAAAATGCAGAGCTGTTTCCCTAACTCCCTAACATCAGAAAAACTATGACAAATAAGTACACAAAGAAAATGGCATCGGACTCCCTACTTCACAACCAATTTGCATGGATGAATATTTTAAAAATATTTACAGACTATTTACACAGACTCCAAGCAAGCAAATCCAAATTAAAATCCAACATTTTAAATAGTTTTAGCTGAAAGGGTCAAACTGACAAACAGCACTTTTCACAGTAGATCACAACAGGTAACAATGCACAAATCGGGACAATGGTCTGGTACAAATCAGATTGGCGTGTCTTTTAAATCCAGCCTGACCTTGGCTGCTTCAATCATGTGAGGTACATCATGTTTCTGAATTGGTGTCTGCAGTGTTGTCCTCCAGAACACACCCACCTGCAAACAGACACAGAGATACACAAACACAAAAGAAACAGACAACGAGCAGTACTGCAAATTTACAAATTTATTATGAGGTTGTAACATCCCCACCCATAAATGGAGAAAAAAATATTTTTATTTTTTTAGGTTTGAGAACGAGACTTTCTGAGTTAAAACTTTGACACATAAGGGACCAATAATCTAGTCAGTGTTTTGAGATACACATTCTTTGTAGAAAAATTAGTGGGCTGTGATGTGTGAAAACAAGAACAGTTTGCAGGAGCAAAATTTCTAAAATGAGGTCAGAAGTATAATCATACACCCCATTTTAAAATAACTTCACTGGCTGCAGGTTCAAGCTAGAATTTATTTAAAAATTAAATTGTTTGATTATAAAACATTATACAGCCAAGCTCCCAGTTACTTATCTGACTTACTACATCCTTACAATCCACTTAGAAGTCTGAGATCCAGTGATGAATATCTCCTCGATGTTCCACACTCGAGGCTGAAGCATAGAGGAGGGAAAGCCTTTTTGGTTGTGGGTCCTATTTTATGGAATACTTTCATGGAAAGTTTTATGGAATCAGTATCAGATTGTCAACTTCATTATCTGTTTTTAAATCTTCTCTTAAAACTCATCTCTTTTCACTGTCTTTTAATAGCATGTAATGTCCTGGTCTTAAATTGTGTGTTTTTATAATTTTGTGTTGTACATCACTTTGGTCAGTCTTGATGCTGTTTTTAAATGTGCTATATAAATAAAAGAACAGTTTGTATGCTAGATCCAATGTATACTTTAAGCCAGAGCAAGAACTTCTTTTTCAAGTGTACTATAATTCAGATTATGATGGCTGAATTTCTTGGATAAAAAACAAACAGGACGATCAACTCCCTGCTCATCCAATCTAGTACCATCCATCAAGTAGTACAGCACCTGCACCAGTACCACTAGTATCAACTTCAAAAAGTAAAAAAAAAAAAAGAGTCTGTGGAGCACAACACTACAGACTATTTAGTACAATAAATGCAAACTGACAGTGAGAAAAAGCAGACATTTTTTAAGCTTGATCTGTGAGTGGAACTTGCAGCTCCCTTTAAGTAAATCTAATTTTGTTGCAAAGTTGGCTTTTCCAAGCCTGTCTACAATATCTTCCATTCTAGGAAAGGGGAAAGTAGTCATCTTTAGTCAAAGTATAAAATTTTCTGTAATCCATACAGAAGCATGATGTGCCATCAGGCTTGGGAACAAGAAAACAAGGTGAACACCAGGGACTAGAAATAGGGACAACAAGACCATGTTCGAATAAATATTGAGTTTCTTTCTTCATAATAGCACAATTAACTGTGTAAGAATTCCGCATGTTTGGGGCATGGTTAGCAACATCAGCACTCCACTAGAGGTGTTGCGTCCTCCTGGGCACTGATGAGGGTCGCCTCTCTAACACACATATGCAGAGCAGAGGGTTGGGCTACACCCTTTACATTTATGTGGTTCTACATCCTCCGCATAGAGTGTTACGGGGTAACAACAGGTGGGCCAGGCAGCTGGTCAGGTGTATCACTTGCATTTGCGCCTTTCCCCTTTCAAGGTGATAATGTGCGCTGTCTTGTCTACAACAGTTCACCGTAACTGGTGGACACTGGACACCTTTTTAATTTCTTAAGCACTATTTGGTGACGAACTCGGCAGAGGAGTAATGCTGACAGGCCCAGTCCTCGTGGTATGCCCATTTTCAGGTGAGCCCACATCCTTGGGCTCAGTGCTCCATATGTGGTGATTCCCCCTTGGTGATCCCGTATGATGCGTTTCCACTCTTAGGTTTCCCCTCAGGTGAGCCCAGTATTTCCCCTTGACAGAGCTTCGCTCTGTCTCGGCCTCTGTTGCCTCATCGTAGATATGGTCCTCCCAGTGGCTTCATTATAAATGTGAACTTCCCCGTGGGTAAGTCCATGTGAGGTATTCTCCACATGTTAACCTCCCTCTGGTGGATGTGGTCCCCATAGTGCTCTTCCTCCTGGAGAGGGAAGAGCACTTCCCCAGCTCTATTCTAGCAGGTTCTCTGCAGGAAATTGCTTAATACAAAAATCAGGAAAGGCCACAGCCTATGTGGTAAGTGCCTCCTCCCACGCTTGATGGGATCATGAAGACACCTTACCTAACACTGCGAAGCACACAGCAGCTTGCCCATGTCTGCTCCTCTGAACTTCGTGACACAGCTCAGCCTGTGGCATTGTGTCCCTCCTGGTAATGCACTGAACCGACCGCTGACATGGCCGGAACTTTCTCTTGGCTAGAGATGCTTTGCCTGTCCAAAGCCCCGAGACTCTATTGCACCCTTCGCCAGAGGGGTCCGGGGCAGAGAGTGGCATGCAAATTCCACTCACAAATTCTCATAACTGGGGAGTGCATACACCTTGGACATTTATGGAAAACCAGTTCTTGCGGTTCCTGTATTCCTCAGCATCTGGAGTTGAGGGATATTTTATGGCAATATGGGTTCCGTCTATGCAGCCTATGACTCCTGGGAAGTTCCGATATTCATGGCATTGTACCTTGTAGTAAGCCTAGGTTGTAGCATCAGAGAAGTTTATGTAATGTCCTCTTAATTCACAAATGGCCCTGCATACTGTGTGAATGACTTTACATACTGTTGGTTCACTGACACCACCCCCGTTTCTTGGTGAAATGTGCCACATGCCAAAAACGTAAAGTTAGGAGTACCTGGAGACAAACTGGTAAAGGCTGTCCTCTTTGAGTCACAGATGAAAGCCTGGGTTCTAAAAGTTAAATAATCAGCATTGCATTTACTTTATGCATTTGAAAACAATCTCGAAAACTAATTTCATCAAAATGTTGCAATGGGTCACTCCTGTCGGCAAGAACTTGTCAAGCTGGTGGTAATAGTTGATCTTTATTGACATAGTCCAAGTAATCCATGTGTCTTCTTTGACATACTACATTATTCTGAAATTTATTTCAAACCATGACATGATAATCTGGTTTAAAAGGCTGTTTTATTCAAGGACTAGGCATGATCTCTTCTTTAGTTTGTGAACTGCTGAGCATAAGTTTTCATCCAAAAAGACAACATTAATAGTCTAATAATAATGACTATCAATAACGTCCTTACCTTCTCCTTTATTCAAATTTGCATGTCTACAAATTTGCTGACTTCAGTAGAATATTTAAGCATTTTTAGAACAAAGCATATCTTTCATTTATCTACATTCATATACATTATTAGCATGACAGTTATCAGAAAAGACAACAATAGTAGCCAAATAATGTCCTTTCGTCATTGTAAAACACCTTTGACATGATTTGTGTTGGGGTGTCAACCCTCATCTCAAAGCCAGCACCAAGCTCATGAAGCATTGCAGAAGGCTTCAAGAAGAGGTGATTTTATGAGTTTGTCATGCAAGAAGCAGGAGATGTTCACAATAAAACATTGAAAACATGTATTGGAAGAGAAACAAAAAACTGGCAATTGCCTTGTTTGCAGAATGTAAAGAGAGGACTTGTTTATGTTAAGGTCTTAGCGTTTTCTTGGTGAATGTAATGTTGTGTTGTCATGTTTTATGGGGACTTTACATAGACATAATGGTTTTTATACTGTACAAACTATATATTCTATCTCCTAAACCTAACTCTCACAGAAAACTTTCTGCCTTTTTACATTTTCAAAAAACATAATTTAGTATGATTTATAAGCTGTTTTCCTCATGGGGATCGACAAAATGTCCCGACAAGGTCAAAAATTTTGGGTTTTACTATCCTTATGGGGACATTTGGTCCCCACAAAGTCATAAATATACTCCCCTCTCTCTCTCTCTCACACACACACACACACACACACACACACACACACACACACAGAGAGAGAGAGAGAGGGAGTTCTGTTGTCTCTCTGTCTGAAGGGTGTAAGAGAGAAATGAATCCATGCCACCATTTGCACTACCAGTGACATTGCCGCTTGTCTCTGTACTGTGAAGTGGCTAGTGGACATTCCTACTGCTGTCACTCTAATGTCATTGTTGGACTGCAAAACTGACAATAGCTTTAGAAAATCTGATCACAGATGAGATTTACTGCTGTTAAAACAAAGATATCATTCTAATTTGACAAGGAATCTTAATTATTGCTTGCAAAACTGAACATTCTGTAAGGGAGAGTGTTTTATATAACCTGCAGCAGTGCTTGTTGCATCACATTGTTAACAAGAAATATGATTTCAAAAATTTAATCAAACTCACTCAGAATGCGGACAGTATCTGACACAATGTTCTAGCATAACTGTTGCATTATATCAATGCCTGCTGTTACAGATAAATAATTCTAACTTCCCTTATAAGTTATAATACTTATAACTTCCCCTCTGTCTCACTGCACTCCATACCACTTGTATATCAAGAAGATGGATGACATGGGCTCCGCTATCTTCTCTCTCATTTGTAGTCACTCCCGAATGTCGCTCATAATTTGCAGGAAGTTTCAACTTTGTTGTGTCACTCTCCATTGCCACATCTTGTCACAAATGGCTCATGTCGACGGAAGTCGCTCTGCTCTCACTGAAATGAGTGTCCCTCTCAGTGTAAACTCTGTGTCCCTGTTGGTGTAAAGGAGGCTTAACACTGTAACTGCAATCTAATCAGCATTTTAAGTGCACATAAGGCTAAAAACACATTGCTGCCTTAAAAAAAGCACTCAATTAAATTAACTGCATGACATTTTATGTCATGAACACTTTTAGGCAGAGCTTAGTGACAGCATACCTGCAGGGTTGCCAAATTTGGCTTCCTGGTTGTGTGAGTGAGATTTCAATGATATGGACTGAATTAATGTTATGAATCAATAGCACACATTATTTGTGTTTGTAGGCCTACCATCTTAAATTTGTAATACCAAACATGACCTAAACAAACTATACAATATAAATAAAGATCAGTTTTTGAGCACACTTACACCAATTACTCTGGCATTGACCATTTCAAACGACACACATTATGGCACAACAAAGATTTTAACTAGGTCAAAAATGGCCTTCAGTGTTAGTTGACCTAAATGGTCATCCACACGCTCAAATTTGGGTGATTATTTTAATTATAATAATAAAACTAAAAAAGGATAGTTCACCCAAAAATGAAAATTCTCTCATCATTTACTCACCCTGATATCATCCCAGATGTGTATGACATTATTTCTTATGCTGAACACAAATAAGGATTTTCAGAAGAATATCTCTGCTCTGAAGGTCCATGTATGAGTGTGGCAGTAGTCTGGGCCAGCAAACTGGTGGGACAGGGCATCTGGCTTCACATTCTTGGAGCCTGGATGGCAAGAGAGGGTAAAACTGAAGCACCTGAAGAACAATGCCCAGTGGGCCTACCGGGAATCCAACCTCTTGGCTGAACAGACATCCTCAAGCTTGCGATCCATATAAACCAAGAAGAGTTCCCTCGCCCCCTCTAACCATTGACACCACATCTCTAAAGCCAGCTTCCCCACCAACAGTTCCCTGTTCCCCACATCATAGTTCTGGTCATCTGGGGACTAGTGGTGGGAGTAGTAGGTGCAGGGGTGTATATTACCATCCTTCAAAAACTGCTAGGATAGGACCGCCCCGACCCTGACCTCCAAGGCATCCACCATCACAAAGAACTGCTGCTCAGGATCTGGAAAAGACAAAATGGGGGCAGAAGAGAAACTGGCCTTGAGCCTTTCAAATGTAGCTTCAGCATGAAGGGACCACTGGCTATAATTGCACACAAAATGCTGGTAAAATGTGGCAAAACCCAGGATTCGCTGCAGCGCCTTGCAAGATTCTGGAGTCGGCCAGTCAGAGATGGCCTTACTTTGGCTGGGCCTATGCGGATCCCCTCTGTCAAGATAATGAAACCCAGGAACAGAACTGACATCAGGTGGGAAGCATACTTCTCTGCCTTGACATAGAGCTGGTCCTCTAGCAGCAGCTGCAACACCTGTCTGAAGTGCCGGATGTGTACCTGGAGAGAATGGGAGAAAATCAGGATATCATGCAGGTACATTAAGCCAAATTTGTTTGCCATGTCTCTCAGCACACCATTGACCAGGGCCTGGAAGACAGCAGGGGCATTGGTCAAGCCGAAAGGGCAATTACCCTGTACTCAAAGTGTCCAGTGGCGTTGTTGAAGGCCATTTTCCACTCATCACACCCTCTAATGCGGACCAGATGGAAAGTGTTGTGGCGGTCCAACTTTGTGAAGAATCCCACATCCTGCAACTACTCTAAAGATCATTAAAGGTTGGGGGTACCTGTTCAGAACATTGATGTCCTTCAGCACCTGATAATCATTGCAGGGACGCAAGGATCCATCCTTCTCCACAAAGAAGAACCCCGCACCCACCGGGAAAGAAGAGGGGCAGATAAGGCTGTCTGCCAAAGACTCTCTAATGTACTTGTCCATGGTTTCTTGCTCAGGGGTGACAGGGGGGAGAAGTGCCTGGAAGCAGGTCAATGGAACGATAATAGGGATGGTGATTGAGAGAATTCCCCATGGTGATTGCCTGAAATAGTCAGGTTTACAGGATCAGTAGTATGGCTCCTTGTGCTGACAAGCAATCAGAGATTGCTCCTGTGAGGAAACCCGTGATCACAGTCAGCAAATGGCACAGTCAAAAAAATTAGAAATAAATAAATAAACCCACATGAGACAGGTGAATCACAAGGAAAAACAGTGACAGAACCTGTCTGATAAGCCTGTATTCCTGACAATAGAAAACACATCCCTGTTCCATTTTGTTTTTGGTAAGATGAAAAATCCTTTGTTTACTTCTGCACTTTTCAAGTATACAAAAGCACAAAAACGTTATTAAATCTCTTAAAATGATTAAGCAGATACTGACTGCAACTAGTTAAGCATTAAGGTGGCAACTAGTATCTAGCCTTTTTTTATTATTATTATTAATAAAACAGCAATGCCACCACAACTTCTTATTTTTTTCCGCATCTGGCCCACAACAACGCCTTTTATAACAGACACTTATAGCTCTTAAATTCAAATCCATTGTCATTAATTGCAAACATTAAATAAATAATCAGAGTTTTGCACTAAGTGTAAATAGCATCTGCCTCACAGTGCAGCTCTTTACATTCAAATAGCCTGTAAAAACACAGAAATTGAAGACAATCTGCACCCATAAGTGATACTGCAATGGCATAGTGTATAACAATGGTGTGGATATGATTTTTTTATAGGGATGACCTTGTTTTGATTCCCCCTTTTGTACCACTCTTTCTCATCCTGTTTCATTTCCCCAATCTTAAAATTTCCGTTCATACTACTTATAATAATAACTAAAATCAATATAAATGTTGTTTGTCTCTCAGTGTCTCTATTCAACTGAACTTGACTCACATGTCACAAACACAATGCCATTTTCATATAGCTGTGTCTTGTGCTGTAGCTTCGCACAACCATCCTAAAATGTCCCTTTTTCTAGCTTAACTGTTTCAATTGCACAACAATTTTTGTCCAAGCATAGTCATATAAAATTAATTCAGTTGCCAATGAGATTGATGGCAGAGGAGCTAGATTCTTCTGATGATGTGGTCACTGAACTGAAATGTTCAGTAAGTCTACTGACTGAAATACAACTGAAGTCTTATAACATAATTAAAAATTGCAGTTTGCCTATAATTGAGCCTTCCTCAAAGTCATTAAAATAATCAAATCATGTTACATATGATGAAACATGATGACTATCTGTATCTCTGACAAATATCTGTAAGAACAGGATTTTGTCAGATATGGACCTTAGTGATGGCACAATTGCCGCTTTCAGATTATATAAAAATATTATATTATTCTTCCTACGTAGTTTGAGAATCACTGCATCAATGCTGAGCTTCTTTTTTTTTTTTAATTACCATGATAAAGGTGACATCTCTGATGCAGTCTCCGGAGGATCTCTCTTCAGGATTATAGGTAGTGTAGTTATTCACCAGGAATTTGACTATATATATTGTCATGATCCACTTTTGTGTTGCCTTGCGTTTATCCTCTCTCTTCTGTTTTCCCTGGACTACACTTCCCAAAATGCACTGCCCTCATCTCTGTCAGCTGTTCCCGATTGTTCTCACCTGTGTTCCAATCCCTCATTAACCGTTGTGTATATAATGCCCTGATTTCTACTCAGTCTTTGTCAGTTAATGTTTTCTCCTGTTCATGTACTGGTTTGCTATCTTGGATGTAACTTTTGTTTTGTTACCCAGTTCCCAGTGTTTACAATGTTTTTGTACTTTGATTTATTTTTGATTAAATATCAAGCTGCCTATAGATTCTGCTCTTGTGACTTCCTTGAGACATTTTATATATATATATATATATATATATATATATATATGTGTGTGTGTGTGTGTGTGTGTGTGTGTGTGTGTGTGTGTGTGCAGGACTGAATTTACTTTGTTTTCTCATAGGATTAATTATTTTTGAATAAGCCTACTCTACTGAGGACTTTAATTTTGAAAAGTAGTTGCAGACAACCTGTTAGTTGAGGAAGCAGGAAGTTTCAGTAGTACTGCAGAGAGTCAGCAAAATGTAGTAGCTCTCTATATGTGACTCATCCTTAATCTTTCTTTGCATCTGTTAGACGCAATGTTTGTGAGTATACAATGTTAAATTTATCGTGTGATACATATGAGAATGTTATGATGTATATTTTCTTAGTTTGCTTGTCCTTATTTTATTGTCAATCAATAATTTTCTAATTTCATATTTAGTGATTGTCTTTTTTATATTTTTAGTTTCACAGTTGAATCATAAACTTCAGAAACGACTTGATGTCTCCAGCGAGGTTTTTTGAGTCACTGTTTAACTTACTGGATAGTTAGAAGCCAGAGAATTCTAATAAGGCCAGTACAGTGAAAAAAAACATCAATACAACAGACTGAGAAGGACGCTCAAGAACTGTGTGGATTAAAGTTTTAGATATTCCAAAGACTCTTATCACATCAATCTGGTTTTTCTGCATATGATCAAGTCTCATATAAGCATGGCAGAAGGTCAAATAGACTCAGCAGATCTTAAAGGCACAGCTGAAGATGTGCACTCTGTCAGCACACGTTCCTCAAAAGCATCCAGTCGTCACTCAAGTGCCAGCATAGCTGTTTTCAAGGCAAGAGCAAAGGCGGAAGCCGCACAAGCCAGAGCAGCATACGCTAAAAGAGAAATAGAATTGAAAGTTGAACAGGCACGTCTTCAAGCAACACTGGAGGCTTTGCAAGAAGAAAAAGAAAAGGATGCTGTTTTAGTAGAAGCTCAGGTACTGGAGGAAGCACTATTAGAAACAGAACGTAGTGCAATCAGTAGAGTGTCAGTTCCTGTTCCCATGGAGGACAGTCGAAGCCGAACACCTGATTATGTAAAAACTCAATCTAAGGTCAGTACTGGTACACTGCCATCTAGAGGAGGGAAAGAAACTCAACCACTACTTCAAGCTTCTCACTTTGTTGCTCCAATTAAAAGTGAGTCAGATTTCAAGAACTTACTAATTAATTCACAAAACATGGAGTTTGGTGCAGACATGCCTCAAAATGACACCAGAATGCAGTCTCCTCCTTATCACTACCAAATGCAGAGTAGACCGCCAGATAAAGGAGATTCCTTGTCCATTACCTATGACCTTGCAAAGTATCTAGCACGTACGCAACTTGTGACAGCAGGGCTTACTTACTTTGATGACAAGCCCATTAATTACTGGGCATGGAAATCATCTTTCCAAGGTGCTATTTCTGATTTGGGTCTTTCTTCTGCAGAAGAGCTTGATCTCTTAATTAAATACCTGGGTAGAGAATCTTCTGAGCATGCACGGAGACTGAAAGCTGTTCATATAAGAAATCCATCAGCTGCACTGAGAATGACATGGCAGAGACTTGAGGAAATATATGGTTCTCCAGAAGCAATTGAACATGCTCTTTTTGCCAAACTAGAAAACTTTCCCAGAGTGACACATAAAGACCCACAAAAGCTTAGAGATTTAGGAGACATCCTCTCAGAACTAGAAGCTGCTAAGCTTGAAGGATACTTACCAGGTCTGGCATACTTGTACACTTCTAAGGGGGTGAATCCTATTGTGGAAAAACTTCCATATAACATTCAAGAAAAGTGGATGTCATTCGGATCCAAATATAAGCAAGAATATCATGTTGCTTTCCCACCTTTCTCAGTGTTTGCAAATTTTGTTCATTCAGAAGCAAAAGCACGTACAGATCCGAGTTTCAATACGTTTCCTCATGTGAAATATGAGGAAGGAGAAAAGTTTGAGAGACAAAGACAAATGTCAGTATCTGTTCACAAGACTCAAGTTAATCCTTCAACTAAAGTACGATATGAACAGGAAAAGAGACCTGTTAGCCCGAACAAAAGCTGCCCAATACACGGAAAACCTCATCCTTTGAGAAAATGCCGAGGGTTCAGAGAGAAGTCTTTACAAGACAGAATGCAGTATCTGAAAGAGCATTCTGTGTGCTATCGTTGCTGTTCTTCCACAGATCACTTTGCCAAAAATTGCACTGTGGAAGTTCAATGCAAAGAGTGCGATAGTGACCGTCACCCTTCAGCCCTTCATCCAGGTCCTGCCCCCTGGAAATCTCAGGCATCTACCCCTACCTCAGAGCATGGCGGGGAGAAAGACAAATCAGATAGTCATGAGGTTACATCTAAGTGCACGGAAATCTGCGGAGAAGGTCTGAGTGCACGGTCTTGTTCTAAAATGTGTTTAGTTTCTGTCTATCCAGCTGGACGCAAAGAGAAAGCAAAGAGGATGTATGCGATCTTGGATGAGCAAAGCAATCGCTCATTGGCGAGAAAAGATTTCTTTGACATCTTTAACATTAAAACAAGTTCATTGCCCTACACACTGAAAACATGTGCAGGCCTTCTAGAGACAACGGGTAGAAGAATTTCTGATTTCACTGTGGAGTCCGTTGATGGAAAGATAAGTCTATCTCTTCCTACTCTTCTAGAATGTAATCAGATTCCAAACAATCGTACAGAAATTCCAACTCCTGATGCAGCGTTCCATCACAGCCATCTGAGACACATAGCACAGGAAATACCACCTCTCGACTCTGATGCTGAGATTCTTCTTTTACTGGGCAGAGACATCCTGCAAGTACATAAAGTACGCAAACAAATTAATGGTCCTAATAATGCCCCTTTTGCTCAAAAATTGGATTTGGGCTGGGTTATTGTTGGGGATGTGTGTCTCAAAGGAGCTCATAGGCCATCGTCAGTTCATACCTTCAAGACTTTTGTCATAGAAAATGACCGTCACAGCTTTCTGAGTCCATGCTACAGTCAAATCAAGGTAAAAGAGAAGTTGGAATCCACATACGAGGACTCTGTTCTGTTAGTGCCTGATAGTGAAGGCATTGGTCATTCAGTTTTCTCCCACACTGCAAATGACAATAAGATTGCTCCATCTGTGGAAGACACTAGGTTTCTTCAGATCATGGACGAGAGTTTTTTCAAAACAGCTGCAACAGTTGGGTTGCTCCACTACCCTTTCGTGAGCCTAGACAAAGTCTACCCAACAACAAAGACTATGCATACAAATGTCTTCTCTTACTGCGACACACTCTGAACAAGCGGCCAAAAATGAAGGCACATTTCTTGGATTTTATGGATAACTTGCTAAAAAATGAGCATGCAGAGATTGCACCACCTCTTCAGCAAGATCAGGAAGCATGGTACTTGCCACTGTTTGGGGTGTATCATCCTAAGAAACCTGACAAAATTTGTGTTGTCTTCAATTCAAGTGCGTCATATGAGGGAGTTTCACTGAACAATGTACTTCTCACAGGCCCTGATTTGAATAACAGCCTGCTAGGGGTCCTGATGAGATTCCGTAAGGAGCCTGTGGCTATTACTGCTGATATACAGCACATGTTCCATTGTTTTATGGTTAAGGAGAACCATAGGGATTATCTTTGATTCCTGTGGTACAGAAATAATGACACTGACAGCGAAATTGTGGAACACAGAATGTGTGTGCATGTTTTTGGGAATAGCCCATCGCCAGCAGTGGCTATTTATGGCCTATGGAGAGCAGCCAAAGAATATGAAGAAAGTTATGGCAGTGACATCAGAAAGCTGGTGGAGAAGGAGTTCTATGTTGATGACATGCTGAAATCATGCGCTACGGAGGCAGAGGCGATCAACCTTCTCAAACATACACAAGAGATGCTTGCGGTGTCTAACCTTAGACTGCACAAGATTATCTCTAACTGTCAAAATGTGATTGAAGCTTTTCCTTTGGAAGATCGTGCTGAGGGCATAAAAGACCTGCAACTTTTTTCTAATGGCCTTCCCATCCTACGTAGTCTTGGTGTGTCCTGGAATGTTGCAACAGACTCTTTCATGTTTCATGTTTCAGATGATGACAAGCCTTTCACTCGGGGAGGAGTCTTATCTACTGTTAATCGTTTGTATGACCCCCTTGGTTTCCTTGCGCCCGTTACTATACAAGGGAGGTTGATATTGAGGGAACTTACCAAACAAGGTGAGGGCTGGGATTCCCCTTTGCCAGAGGACATGGAGGCCGAGTGGAAAAAGTGGGAAAAATCTCTTCAAGATTTGAAAGAGCTTCAAGTACCTCGTGTTTGCACATCCATTCTTCTGTCTAATGTCCAGAGAAAAGAACTTTGTGTTTTTGCTGATGCATCAGTCAAAGCCATTGCTGCTGTAGGATACCTGAAGGTGACAGATCAACATGGTCACACAGATGTTAACTTCTTATTTGGAAAATCCAAATTAGCACCACAGCCAGACATTACTGTCCCAAGGCTGGAGTTGTGTGCTGCTGTATTAGCAGTGGAAATTGCAGAGTTGATTGTGGAAGAGATGGACATAACCTTTGATCATATCTGGTATTATACTGACAGTAAAGTAGCACTAGGCTACATCCATAATCAAACACGGAGATTCTATGTCTATGTGAACAACAGAATTCAACAAATCCATAAATCCAGTTCACCTGCACAATGGCGATATGTTCCCACAGAACTTAACCCCGCAGACCACGGATCCAGATCTGTACCTGCAGCATTCCTAGGTTCTACTTCATAGCTCACAGGCCCACACTTCTTGCATAATTCTCAGCTTCGGTCTGAATCGCAAGAATCATTTGAGCTTGTGGATTCAACTTCAAATTCTGAAATACGCCCACATGTGCTTTCGAACCTTACTGAAGTTTCCAAGTTCACATGGAACTCTGAGAGATTTAGCAGATTCTCTAACTTTAACACTCTCATCAGAGCAATAGCATGTCTGGTTCACATTGCCAATTCTTTTTCCAAATGCTCACAAGATGATAGTTGCAGAGGATGGCATATCTGCAGAAAAGGTCCTTCTGAAGAAGAGCTAGAAAAAGCAAAAATCCTTGTGTTGAAGAATGCTCAATACGAGAGCTATCCAACAGAGATTAAAAGTATCACGGCAGCTCACAACCTTACTCGTAAGAGTGTGTTAAGGAAACTATCTCCTGTTCTTGATAGAAATGGCTTACTTCGAGTAGGGGGTCGTATTGCGAGGTCAGATCTAGAAACTTGCGAAGTTAACCCTATTGTCATCCCGGGTACACATCATGTGGCAAAACTGATTGTGCGTCATTATCATGGGGCTGTGAAACATCAGGGCAGACACTTTACAGAAGGTGCTGTCAGAGCTGCTGGATTTTGGATAGTAGGAGGTAAGAAGTGCATACGTAGTTTCCTTTATAAATGTGTAAACTGCAAGAGTTCTCACACTGTCTTCAAATGTGCTATGACTGTTAATTGTGAGAAGATTGCAGCACATCTCAAAGCTTGCAGTAGATGCATTCAATGTCCTCCTGTCCTAAGTGGCTTGACAAGACTGGTCTTCATAAGAATGCAATTCCATTATTTGCATTCTTTGAATAGAGAAACTACCAATTTCACTCTATGACTATGTGCTAGATGGACGGGTTTCACTGTTGCACACCGTTTCTGTGTTTCCATCAGCGTCCTCCTGGGGAGAATAGGGTGGCAGAAGCTGTGACTGCTCACAAGAGTTTGTAAATCTGAGGTAGACATAAGAGCTGCAAATTTTTTTATGGTACGCCTTTGTACAGATGCATCTGATGGACTACTTTGACCATTAAATCGAGTCTCCCAGTTTTTCCAGTGTCTCCCACCCTGAGATGCACTTCTTTAGGACACTGGGCTCTTATCTCGTACCTGCTTTAGATTCAGCGCTATGTGCTACGTCTTTTAACATTTTCGTGAGAGTGCTAAATCTAAGTGCAATATTCATGCATGGGCAACGAGCAAATGGACATGGGTGGCCATGGTCAAGCTATCTGAGGGCGTATGCATGCAAACAGTGTGTGTATTCTCAAAAATATATGGGAGATCCATGTAAATTAAGTGGCTTAAAGCCTAATTTGCTTAAGATGTCTGGGAACCATTTTTATTTTCTTTGCAACATCTGCAAAGTGCATTTGCTGTTTGAGGATTCCACCAGCAGGTTATATCGAAGTGCATGTGTCTGGAATTACAGTGGAACATAAAAGTATGTCCCTGACAGTTGCAGATAATACATGATGTTCTGTGTCAGTAGAGCAATATGAATAAATATACTTACATTCTTTATTTTTAATGGAGCCTACATCCAATTAGAGATATACCTGACATTCAAGAAGGATGTATTTACTGTTTCTGATTTCAGCTGGACAGTAAGTCAGTTTATCAACAGTTTAATATACTGTATATGTCCACATGCTTTGTGTTTGATCGGTTTGATGAGGCACATTGCATGTAGTAGCAGCTGGGGCTATGCTGACAGCTGAATTCACAAATATATGGTGGTATATCAAGCTTACATAGCTCTGATGGAAGGAAAATGCATTATTACGGAATTGACTTACATATCAGGTTTTAATTTGTGTCAATTTAGATTTAATGCATTTTTTTTTACCAAATGAAAAATCATAGCTAAATAATGTTTTAAATTGAAAGCCCTTCATTTAACATGAATGATTCTGATAATGTGGATGAGAAAAGCATATACCACTGCCCACTAGCTTTAGGAAGTTTGCTAAACACAGGGTCCTGGTTACCCGTTTTCCAAGCGCTCCTTCATATGGTGAACCCATCGCTCTGTTTAAAGAAAATAAGAGAAAACAGTGAGTCAAGCCTCAGTGTTTGGGAACTGCTGCCTGGACTGTTAATTAAAGAGGATGAATTAAAAACAGACCTGTCTGGTCCTACTCCCCACCCCCAGCCCTTTGAATAACTTTGGCTTTGAAAGCTTTTTGTAAAAGAAAAAAAAAAGTTAAGAAAAAGGTTATCCCCCTTTTCCCAAAATGAAATCTTCACAATTGTCCTGGCAACCCATGCTGTATGATTTTAGATAAGTAAAAACAGGATTGACTGTAGTCAAATATCTCCTACAGCACTATTTCATACTTGCCAGCACTTATTTTATGTTATTTGTTTTTTTTGTTTATTTTTCAATGGAACAAAAATACCAAGTCAATGCAATATGAAAGTATAGGAATACAATATGTTTTTGTTTTGTTTTAATATAATTTAATTGTATTATATATATATATATATATATATATATATATATATATATATATATATATATATATATATATAATTTATATACAGTTTATATAGTGAAGAAAAACACCCTTGAGCAGCATAACACAAACATGCGTTCAAAACACTTGATGGAGCGCAAATCCGAACGAAGGGATCTCAATATGTGTAAGTATAAAACTATATTTAACTTGACACAGTGACCTAAAAATGTTATGTTTATGACGCAACGCATCCAAGATATTAAACAAAATATTACATTCCTTGTTCAGGTTCTAGGCTTCTCACAACTTATCCACTGGTCCATAATAGACAACTGGATTGCTGATGATATCTTAATATTAAAGCCACTGTATCTCCATGTTGGTATGCCCAAGATTCTCAAGTTACAATTTGTACTCCTCAGCTACCACACGGCTGAACCCTCAAGAGATCCTCAAATATCCTATTTACAAAACAATGGAACTTGTTGAAGAATCTGGAAACCTTTCTCTTATGATGGGTTTAGAGTTCTTGCTGGACGTAAAATTACATTTCTGAGAGGGTCTCTGGAGGATCTCTAAAGGCTTTCACCGATGTGGCAACTGAGGAACCTAAATGGTACCTTAAGGATCTTTTAATTCTTACAGTGTAGTCCAGAGTAAATATCTACTGTCCAATCATTGGTTTTATATCTTAAATCTGCCTGTACATCCATACAGTCCAAACTGCATGGAGAGGGTCCCCTCACAGGGGCTGCAATGTTAAGATCACATGACCAGTTGAATACTACTTGCTTAATCTCAGTAACCATCCTGTTATTGGACACATTCACTCATGGATTAAATGAATCACAGTAGACTGTGAATAATGAATTTCTACAAGGACATTGGTGATAGAAAATTGCTGCATTTGTCAGATGATGTATGCATGCCCATAGGTGTCAGTGTCCAAGACGACTTGAATAAAAAAATACTAAGAGCACCTTTAAGGCAAAAAAATTCTAAACAAGTACGTAAACACAAATTCTTGTGAGGCAAGCTCAATTGTGATCTAGCGACACAAGCTCGATTTTGTGTTTTTGTGTTCCAAAATGTGTCAGACCGCAATGTATAACACAACGCAACTATGCGATACATTCTGAACATTGCCGCAAAGGCCATTATGGTGGAAATGAATGTGAACTAATACATTAACCCACTGGGGTCTGAGGGTATTTTGGGCCCTAGAGAAGTTTTGACATGCCTTGACATTTGTGCTTTTTTCAGTTGCTAAAAAACATATTAATGGCTAAAGTCTGATAAGACTGTATTCAGCACAAACAGGGCTACAATAATATGTGAGCAACATGTGTGTACAGGTTTGTATTTTTGAGAAAATAACGTTTATGCATGGTTTTTGAAAAAAATTAAATTTTAAGTCACTGAAATAAGGCCATATAACACATAATAAACATTTGTCCAAAAGACTTTTGAGAACTGGATCTTGTAGCCTAGAGCTTTTGATACAAAATGATGTGAAAATCATCCTGATCACTCATTCATACAAAACAATATAGTAATTTAACTTTTGAAAGACAATTTTAGTGTTGAAAAGTAATATGCGAGGAGGCGTGAATGATCATGAATATTGATGTGATTCACACCTGAGAGACAATGACCCCACCCCTGGGCCTATCAATAAGGAATGTGACAGAAAGAGAATGAATGTGAGGAGACTTAATGATCAAAATCAAGTTTTAAGTTAAAAGAAGTAATCTGACTATATATTTTCTTTACATAAAGACATTACTTAATTTTCCTGGAGCTTTCTCACTTGTTTATTGTTGCAAACGTGCAGTAAAATGAATGAATTGTTTATATCAAACCTCTGAACACTGTCAGGGGCATGTACATTTGCATTGATAGTCTCAGCACATTAGCGTATGAATGGCGCGCTCTGCTGGTGGGTGGGATCACATTACAGATAATTAGATGGACCAGTAAAAACTGTACATCGCTTTGTTTCAAACAGATTGCATTGCAGGAGAATATTTGTTTTAAATTTGAATTGTTTTATTTAAAAGTAGACATTTTAAGCTTTCTTTAGACATATGCTTCATGTTTGTGTAATAAGTATTCGCGGAGTTTCAGTTAATTTTTGTTACGTGTTTCTGAAATATGCTCATGAACATAGAGACTGCTGAAAGCTCACCCTTTTTATTTTCTTTATTTTACAAAAGCACAATGTTTCATTGTTATTGTGAGTGTACACAAATAAAAGTACCCAGGTAACAATTTTAGGTTCTAAAAACGTTTTCCAAACGTTGTTTAAAAATGTTACTAAAACGTTAAAATGTCCAGTTTTCTTGTCGTGATTATAACGTTATTTAAAGGTTAAAAAAACGTTTCTTACAACGTTTTCCTAACTTTAATTTCACCCAAAAAAAAAACGTTCTTTGAACGTTTATTTTTAATATTCTAAGAACGTTAAAATGTCCAGTTTTCTTGATGTGATTATAACGTTATTTAAAGGTTAAAAAAACGTTTCTAACAACGTTATCCTAACTTTAATTTCACCCAAAATAAAACGTACTTTGAACGTTTATTTTAAATATTCTATGAACATTAAAATGTCAATTTTTCTTATTGTGATTATAACATTATTAAAAGGTAAAAAAAAAGTTTTAAAAACATTTTTCAAACTTTATTTTCCCTCACAATATAACACTAATATAATGTTTAAATAAACATTTAAACAATGTTACATTGTTCTTGTTGTGCTTAGAATGTCAATGAAAGTTTAGAGTAATGTTTTTTTTACATTTTGCTAACTTTATTTCCCTCACAATATAATTCTTGGAATGTTTCTTTGTAATATTCCAAGTACTTCCTACCATGAGTAGAACATTTGAAGGATAGCATTCCTGCTAAAAAATTTTTTTTTTAAAAAACCCTACAAACTGCATTCTATCTCATAATAAAGAAATCATGTACAATTATGTTATATGAAACATTTATTAAAACTTTTCACAACAGATTTTCAAAACATTTAAAAAACAAAATGGTTTAATGATATAAAAAAAAAGGAACAACAAATATAAATTTGTGTGTGTATTTTATAACATTAAGAGTAAAAGTATATAAGTGTGTGTACACATTACACACTACTGGTGTCCACTCTCCTGATTCTCCACCTGTGAAGTGAACAGATTGCCTCAAGTTATTATTTTTAATTGTTATTATATTATGAGATTATCATAAGACATTCACTTTTGCTACTTATATGCAACTGAAATGTAAGTGCAGTGTAGTTCTAGCGGGAAGATCAGCTGTACATCATCACACCATTATGGGTAATTCCCAGCCAATCGCATGTAAGGCATTGCTTTATAAGTCTGCTTACGATCTATCACATTGCTGTTTCAGTGTGCTAACACGGCAACCTCCACCACCCCACCACCACCACCACCAGCTGAGCCCCGTCCCACACAGGGGTAGGCTCCTCGCCCCTGCCGAGTACAACTCCCTCGAACTGCCAGACAGGGCCTATGCCAAAGAGAGACATTATATTTCTGTTTTATATTCATCAAATTAATGCCATCTTAAACCTCACTCAAGTCTTCCCGATATAACTTATTTTATCATCTTTTATCAAAGCTGAAGTGTGTAATTTCCACCAAGGAAAATAGCTAAAACGTCCATGTTTTTTATACAAACTTCAGAAGAGCCAACCAACTGTTGGCCTGAACGTGTGCCTAAAACAATGTTTTGATTGCACTGCTGACACAGTGCAACTGTTAGACCTTAAGGTAAGGTACAAAGAAAAGATAAATAAAAACCTTTAGGCCATGTGGCTTAGATACCACAGCATCTAATGCCATATTATAGCTTTGTGTGAGGAACAAACAAAATTATCTATTAATTGAAAATCTTGCTTTGCACCTTAGCCGATAAATATTATTTATGCTTCAATTGTTTTTTCGAGTTTGCATAGTCACTTCACTCACTTTACCCTAGAGTCTACGTTCTAATATATGTATGTACAAGAACAGCTTGGATGCTGTACTACATTTTTATGTTCCACAGTGAAACAATCCTTAAAACTGTGAGAAATCTTTCAATTGCATTAAAATTAACCATCTTTCAACCTATTTACATTTTTGAGAAAAAGAGAAAAGAACAAGAATATTCTGAACAGAAGATTAATTTAAACTGAAACAGTTTCATAAACATAAAACTTGTAGTAATTGTAATATGGTAATTTTGGTCAAAGTTACACAACAGACATAGATGACTAGTATAAATAAATATCACTGACTGCTCAGGGAAGGTTATTGAGTGCCTGGAAACAGTTAAGATCACATATGTGCATTAAGCCCTGCCAATATGCCAGTAAGTCATCGGCCACCATGTGGTACACATCCATGTTGTTATAAAAACTTACCCTTGTTCCGCGATGTGGAGCATACTTTAAAGTCTCTGCGATGCACTCAACAAACACCTTTATTGACTCCTTTGGATGCATCTTGCGGCATGCCTCTAAAAATATATTTTTCATAAATCATTTGTTTGCATCAAAATAAAAACTTTTAAACACTTTTCACACCTGAAAATTTTAACCCAGGGTCATTCTTTTTTCAACTTACATTACAATAACACCCTTTCTACACTGTGCAAGGCAGATGGCACATGAGCTTGAGTCTGTCTACACTGGATGTGAAGCAAACATTCATAATGAAAAACTTTTACTATTTCTTCTCTCCCTGTTCTTGCCTGTACTATTCTGAATCACTTTGGAACCTCGTATTGTTATCACTTCTCGTGTTATTGCTAATAAATGGCTTGTTGTATTCCTCATTTGTAAGTCGATTTGGATAAAAGGTTTTGTTAAATTTGACAGAATTCTGTTGATTTTAATTAGGTTGTGAATTTTTTATTTACTTGCTGCCCATCTTGGCCAGTACACTCCTATAAAATAGATTTTTAATCTCAGGTTATCCTGGTTAAAAAAGGTTATAATAAATGAATAAATGTCAATTTACATAAAGCACAGACAATCAGCTTTGAACTTGAGTAAACTTCAACAATGATTAAAATGTCTGAATAACTTGCATCCCGTTTTATTTTCAAAAGAGGTATTTCATTGAAATTTTGGAACCCTGTTCTACTGTTTTGCAATGCAATGTGGCGACACATCCAGCATATACAATCTAATTGATTATAATGGCCACAATTTTCCTTAACCCTGGATTAACATCTCCTTTAAACTATGGATGGATAAGAAGTGTGAAAAGTTTGAAATAGCTTAACAAAACAAAGATGTTCTAAAGAATGTATCCCATAATTTTACAGGTGCAATGAATCTGAATGGATTCTGAAATAACCATAGAGCATAGGAAGGCAAAAGTAAAAAAGAATATCTTTTCGTATCAGAATATCTGTTTTAAATGGCCATTTATTGAACACATATGCTTGCTGATTAAACTTGTATAAAAGCAATATCACAGTTGAGGTACAGAAAATCTTTTAATGGAACACTTACGAATGATCACCGTGCAGATTTCCAGGTCTTCAAGGCTTTTCTTTCCCTTTCGACCCTTCATGCTGTACTGAGCCCACACATTGTTTGTGGCAACTGTGCGCAACACCCTCCTTACAGCATCACCTGGAGTTTTGCTACCAAGAAGGCTGAGATGATGGATCTGAAATAAATCAATTAGATTTTAGCGCTTTGCAGGCTGCATTTTTCCCATTTAAATTCCATATAGACTTATGTGCAGACCACTAAAACAGTATAAAAATGTAGTAAAAAGCAAGTCTCTGAGACTTATGTGAATAAAAGAATGACAAATGCTGCATTCAAAATTTAAACAACATCAACAATCTACTGTTAAATTTAAATAACTTACAGTTTTATTCTTATATTCGCCATCTTTTAACTTCATGCACAACTCATCCAATTCATTTGTGCTCTGGCAAGGATTCAACAGAAACTCATCAGAAGAGTCATTTGGTGGGACAAGACCTAAAAGCATGGATTTTATATCTGCAAGTTTCTGGTCCACTTTGTCCAGTCGAACAAATATGGCTCGTTCAAGTTTCTTCATTTCTGAATTCTCTGAGATTTGTGCTGTTAACAAGTTAACACAAAAGAGAAGGTTATAAGTAGTTAAATTTGTCAAAAATTCACATCTTTATTCACAATGACTCATCTAAATGTCATTAAATTATAAAAAGAGTTCATAAGTCCATAGGACAATTTGAAACAGATTTTTTTATTGATATCCCTCTTTTATGGTAAAACAGGTTAATACAAAAGTTAATTTAGCTCATTTCAGCAATAGGGATGTGCCAATGACTAATTTAATGCTGTTTAAACAGAAATGTTGCAATTGACTAGTTTAAAAGTTAAAAATGTTAGTACAGTCAAAAACATTATGTGCATAGGCAATACATTTGAAAAACATAATTTTATTATTCTAGTTGCCTAATCCGATACTATAAGATACAGGGAAAAATGGACTCTCTTTTCTGATTATTTTATATTAGGCTATCAAAATGTCAAGGATTCACTGAATCAATATTAGTCAAAACTATTTAGTGAATGAATAAGCAGTGGAGGGCAATGCATACTCACCCACATTGGTGTTGTCTGATGTAGGTGTGCATGGCATGTAATCAACTGAAAGTAAGGAAATAATATATTACAATAAGTATGTTTTTCTTTTTTGGGCCATTTCCCCCCTTTTTCAACCAATTAGACATGTCCAATTCCCAGTGCTCACTAAGTCCTTGTGGTGGCGTGATCTCAGTTGCCTCTGCTTCTGAGATGGTAATCTTTTCACGTGGCTCACTGTGTGTGATACCGTGGAGACGTGGCACGTTTGTAGGCCCGTGCTATTCTCCGCTCACAACTCACCATGAACCCCACTGAGAGTGGGTACACTATCACTACCTCCAGGAGGGTAACCTGTGACGCTACCCTATCTAGCTACAGGGCCAATTTGGTTGCTTAGGTGGCCTGGCTGGAGTACAATAATGTTTTACTTTTAAATGAAACATGATTTCAAACACTAGTAAACAGTATTCTGTTGCTTGAGAGAACTTTCAAATACTCAGGTGTAGCCTATAGAAATATTTCTGGTGCCCTTTATTCTATTTATTAATTAAGTGAGTGCTTCAATGAATGGTGAATGGGTGCCTCTATGACAACTGCCTGTGTTACTTCAGATGGGCTTCACAGAAAATTAAATACAACCAACTCTGCCTGTATTACTTAGGTCTCTTAGGGTAGACTTCAAATGGAATAAACTACTACCACAGTGGCGGGGCTAGTAGTGAGCACAATCTGTGACTTAGTCGCAATGAAACTTGACATCGACATTCTCCTTTGCACGTTCATGAGAGAAGCTTGTTCACATTTCTTTATGCTTGACACTTGTGCAGAGCATGTGTACATCAGCTAAACTTATGGACAGTGCTCTGCATATGGATCAGGTTTGTGCAAGTGTGAACAAGCTTCTCTCATGAACATGCACGAACAACCACTTGAGTCGTTTAGATTACCTTTATTTTAATATCTTTAAGGATACTTTATTATCATTTTAGAAGCTTGAATGTTTTGGACCACACTGCCTTACAATGTATGGACAAAAACACCTCAATTATCCTTCTAAGTATATTTTTTTGTGTTGCACAAATGAAGGTGGCATGAGGGTGAGATAGTTATAAAAAAAATATTTTTAGATGAACTTTTAGGCATGACCTTCTGTAAAGCTACTTCGCAACAATGTGTTTTGTAAAAGCACTACACATTTAAATGTGTTATTTATGAATGAAAAAAAAAAAAAAAAAACATCTGGATAAATCAACTTTTGAATGATTACCTACTACTAATATTAATATTCATCAATAATGCATGTATAAAAGTGTCACCTTAATGCAATTAAATGGCTAGTATAAACTTTTTAATCTCTTTCACCTTGATAATGGGCATCCACTTCAGATATATTTGAAGTAATGTCAGTCTCTGTTCGTGGGGTACTTGTGAAAAGACCTGAAAAATAAGAAAAAAGTTTACTAGCAACTATATGAAATACAATGCCTATGTGTGTCTACAAAGAATAGAAAAAAACTCACAAGGCTCTCTTTGTCCAGTTCTGTTGTTAAAAAATTCTGTCCTTGGCGTGACTAAAGTGTTGGAATATAATGGTGGGTTTAAGTCAATGTTGGGTTTAAATTATGCAGTGGAAAACTAAGCAGAAAACAATTAACTCACATGTAGGTGTGCTTGCAATGACTGTCTTTGGTGCTGGTGGGTCTTCCACATCTAGTTCAGAAAAGAATAATTAATAGCATACAATTGTAGGTTTAAGTAAATGGTAGTTTTACATTATGCAAAGGACAATTGAGCACAACAAGCTTCTTACAACAGGCCTCTGAGCTTATCAAAACAACTCAATTAACTCACATGTGGGTCTTCTTGTAATTCGTGACATCTTTGGTGCCGAAGGGTTATCATCATCATCTTGTTTTAAAAAAATACAATAATAGACTATGAGAAATATGTCAAATAATTGAATACAGAAAGTTCCACTAAACTGAACTGAACAAATATAGACTCTGATTTGGTGTCAATAACACCACCCTACTAAATTTTTTTTTATCCATACCTAAACACAACTATGCAAAGTCATAATGCTGTATTAACAAAATAAAATATATATTGTACTTGCCACTATCCAATGCTCTACTGTATCGTGCTGGGGGTCTTATTTTTCTACGAATCGAATCTTCATCCTCACTCTCCAAGTTTGAAGTTATGGTTGCCTGATTTGCTTTGCACCTGGCTTCTTCGTAGCTGCCTGTAAAATAAATGAGTAGAACAGTAAAATATAGAACAGTATAAACCACGAATATATCAGAAACCTCAAATAGATCCTATACCTGCATAAACTAGAATGGACGCAACATGCTTCGACCAGAGTGTAGTATCAGGTGCATCTCTTCGCTTCACCTTGGCCGTTAAGTTTTTACGCGGCCAATAGCAATATACAGCCTATTGAGAACAAGAGCTTCATGTCAAAAATTAAAAAGACATCCACCTACAGCTGCATATACTGTAGAAATTTGTAAGAGTTTTAACAGTCAGATGAGAATTATTGGTAATACCTTGCTTGTTATTTCGAGCCATGTAGAAGGCACAACGTCAACAGTGTTATCCTCAGGAAATTTTATCACGGCATAGCATTTCTAAAAAATAAACAACAATGAGGGTCTGGAATCAACATAGCGCAGGTGCACTGAAAAGTAATTTAAATGTGTCCTCAGGTGCATACAAATGTATGAAATAGTGGTTCACTGGGTTTTGCCTAGAGTACACTGTTTGTACAGAAACAAAATAAAAACAAACAAACTACAAATCCAGTGAAATGCATTTATTTTACACAATATGTCCTTAATTCACTTAAAAGTGTATGAAAAACTGTACCTTAATCATTGACAAGGCAGATGTTTGGACAGTCACACTTCTTTATATAGATGTAGGAATATCTGTCAATACTGATAAAATGGCATTAAAGTCGACAGATCAATTTGCCTGCCTCAATTGCATAAAATATAAAAAAATGCAAGGGGGTGGTATGGAGAGAAAAAAAAAAAAAAAAAGGATTACTGCTTAATATGAATGAAGCACTGAGAGGACGATGCAGGCACCGTGCTCAGCCTCAATTAAAAATGCCTTTCTGACCAATTGCCTCTCAGACATTGTTTTCATTCTGGTGTGATTTATTTGGGCCTTATAAACACCAATCAACCTAGAATCACAAGGATGCATGAAGAATGGCTCAAGTTTCTCATAAATGCGACAAAGTACCATTGTTTCTTTGTCTCCGTTTTCACCTACGGCAGAAATGACCTCACAGCACTGCATGTCACTGAGAGCAAAAGCATTGTTTGGTTTTTGAGTACCAACCACAGCTTTGGGCTGTGTTTTTATTTCCTCTCTATGCTTGTCAATTTCACTGAGACATTTGACAATTTGTGACAGAGGATTCCGACCAGAGCGTACTAACCTCTTCAGCTGGTGTAGGTAATTTTCAAAAGGAAAAGCACTACATTCATCTAGCCCACCATAAGTGTATGCATCAGAGGCGAGGTGAACCATAGAGTGCACATTATAAACCAAGAACTCATCCCCATACAACTTTCTTCCCTCCTCCACAAAGTGCACCAACAGATCTTCTGCATATGAGTTATACTCTTTCACTAGGTGTGGGCATACTAAAATGGCCAATGCCACGCTGAATAGCATAAAATGTTCATAGAGCTCATCAGAGAGAATGCCTTTCAGTACAACTTTGCCTGTGTAAATGGCAAATTGTCGCAGTTCAGTGGCTTTCCACCTGTCAATTTCTTCCAGGCCACGTGGCTTCCTTGCAAAAAGGTCTGGGATGAATGGTCTTAAACCAAGAAGTCGGGAACTGATCTCCTTTACCTGGCCAGCTGACAATCTTGTTCTGAGCTTTCCACGCAACCACAAAATAATCAGTTTTCGCATTACACCAAGACAGCATTGGTGCATATAATCTGCAGGGAACTGCTGAATCATGTCCATTTGGAGCATGCAAAAAGGAGAAACCCCTGAAGGCTGGTGGTGCTCTTCCTGGAACTGCTCACGAAAAGACACGTCTGTTCTTAGAGTTAGATTAGAAGTCTCTGGGTAAATAACCCGACTACCATCCCAGAAACCTTTTTGTGTGCATTTATCACAACCGTAATAGCCTGAATATTGCTTTGAACACTTAACAAGTGCTTTAGCAGGGGCATCACAAGTGACACAGCGCAGATTAACTCTAATGACACCCTTGTCAGTCTCTAATCCATTCTGTAAAATGTAATTGAGGTCATGAGTAACATCTGTCAAAAAATCAAGATTCCTAGGCTTTGACAAACCAAAACACAGAGCAAGAGGAAAAACAACGCATGGACACGAATTCATTTTGCAAAGAACTGGCCACAGTGACTGACTGTTGCTTTTGAACAATGGCAAGCCATCAATATTCAAAGAAATGTCCAGACAATCTAAATGAGTAATAACATTACTAGGGTATATATTCAAGTATCTGCACATTTGTTCTCTGCATCCAAAATAGAAGTACTGCATCCCAGATTTCACCTCAAATGTAACAGTCTCACAAGTGCCAAGCAATGTTCTTGCAGTTCTAGGAAGTTCTGGGTGATGTTCTCCGAGAATCTTAAGAAGGCCATCAACTGCATTGTGTTTGATCTGAAACTTATTGGCCCACTGTGCAAGCCTAACTTGTAACGATGGTGTGTCATTTACACTTTCATCAGACATATCAAAAGAATCTGAATCATAATTTCCTTAAGCCCCCTGAACATCAGTTTCAAATTCAAGAGATGTTCCCTCAAGGGGCTGTATACTAAATCTCTCTGTTGTCTGCACCTCTAAGTTTTCCATATGAGTCTGAACAGATTTCTGCTGGTCTCTTTTAGCTCTCTTCCAAATTGTGTTGTATTTTTGTTGTTCTGACATGTCTTCAATTACCACCCCCTCTAAAACTTCATGAAATAAAAAGGGAAATGTCTTTTCCACATACCAAGTCAGATTCCATCATTTCTTTTTTTGGCTGGATCACTGTAGAGAAAAAAAGAAAAATATGAAAAGTTTGTGTCAAGACCTACTTATTGTGCCCTAAACTTTAAAGGCATGTAGGGAATTCCAAAACTCATATATTGGCTTTCATTAACTGAAGAGTACAGGACTTAAGAATTAGTAAAACAATTCCATAAAGATGAACAAATCAAATCAATTAAATTCCTTTATCACCGCTATCTCTCTCTCTATTATTAAAGTGCGCGATTTTATTGTTTCTCTGTTCATTTCTTTCATAAATGTTATTTCTCTAGGATGTATTTATGAAAGAAGACTGAACTTTTAATTTTGAAATATTAAAAAAAAATCAACTAAACATCTACTAGCAGTATGTCTAGCATAATAGGTTTTACAAAAACAACTGCGCAAACCACCACCATAAAATGGAACCCAAATATAATCCTGATAATTCGGGCGGGAAAATTCACAATAGCAAAAAAAAAAAAAAAATCGTTGTAACATGAATTAATCTATTTTGCATTATTTGGGTCATTCCCCAACTGAAACTAGCATGTTTCTTTTTATATCTTTGTTATATTTAGTGCACTTCATTTTAAATTTACCCAAAGTATGTGTGCTAGATTTACAATAGATTGTCCTGCTAAAACATGTTATATATACTTTCAAACATTAAATACACAATGAGGTAAAACAGCCGTGGACTTGGTAATCAACAAAACAAACAGTTCATAATGATTAAGAAAAGTAGCCGCTCTTATACACTTACCCGTTGATGCAACGTTTGAAGCGGTGGTCAGACTGAACGACTGTTGTCTTCGCCCGCAAATGCGCAAGCGCGAGCCGTAATTGCGCGCTCAAAAAGCATTTAAAGCAGCCAGCGAATAAGATTAGTGCGCTGTTCTTTCTGAATGGATGTGTATGGATGACATGCTTCAGTATACTGAATAAGCTCGTCACTTAATGAATTGACCGCCTTTCCGATAATCTTTAATATACATAAAAAAAATCCTTTTGAATTAAACTATGTGTGAAGTTTATACTGCTGTTTTGTCAGAGAAGCCGCAGATGGTAGACAGGTGTCAGTAAAGACTCTACCCATTTATTTGAAAATATATATATAGAGAGAGAGAGAGAGCTTTCTCAAATTAGCTTAAACTTATCCAAACTTATACAAGTTTCAATAATTTGTTATAGTTTTTGTTCCAAAGTAGTTCCTTATTTTCAAAAAAGAAAATACCAAATTTGGTTATCTTCAGGGAAGATGTCTCCCTGGTCTACTCATCTCTCCAAGGTTGCACCAATTCACAATGAAAAAACATTGATAAAACATTTTGACATCTGTTTTTTTGACATCAACAAAATACACAATTATAATCACATCAAAAATGTGATCTTGATCTTAAATAAATTCGTTTGTTGGATAAGTCTTATTTAAAATTTAGAAGTTCTTTAACCTTAGGAGGAAGTGGATAATAGAAATAACTTTTTCTTATTTTCTTAAAGCACCAAACTCCTTAAGCCCATATTTCCATTTTACAGGGTTCTGTTAACATGCCTGTAAAATAATATTTGTAATTACCCTGTTGATACATTTATTGTCACAAAATTCTGTTCCTTCTATGCAGAGTTGACTCAATTCCGGGCATATATCAATTCTATATGATATGGTCTTCTTTGACCATATCATATAGAAATTGGACTCTTCCAATGTAGGGCTCTTCCGTGTAGGTTTAAAATATCTATTTTAAAGGTGTATAGTGCAAACCTTGACATAAACCACAATTTAAATATTTTCTACATGGATGGATTGATCGATATAAATACAGTCTTATTTAAATTAATTAATTGTTTCTGACAAAATCAATCCTGGCCTTTCCATTTTAATATTATTTTTTTTACATTTAATAAACACTGTTTTTTGATTGTTTTATGTGAATAATGTGAATTGTTAATTAAAAAGTATGTGTGTGTGTGTACATTTTTCAACATAAACATAACACAATTCCTAGCAACAATGTTTTAAGCAGAGAATGTCCCTGGAAAGAAAGTGATGTTTAAGATATCACCTCAAGGTCAGGTTTTACCTTTTAAATAATTTGATGATTAAAGGACATTGCAAGAATATTGTTCAAAGGTTTCCCCCGAAACCATGCAAACACTCACAATTATTTTTCATCATCCTGTCTTGAGTACACTGCACAGTTCCGCGTTCAAGCTCTTGTCATTTCAAGACTGGACTACTGCAACACTCTCTTGGCCGGCCTTCCAGGCAGCACGACTAAGCCTCTGCAGATTATCCAGAACATGGCAGCACATCTGGTCTTCAATCAGCCAAAGAGGGCACACATCACATCTCTCTTAGCCTCACTCCACTGGCTAACAGCCATCCACATCAAATTCAAGGCTTTGACTTTAGCCTTCAGGACTGCACCTCCTTACCTCAATATGCAAGTGTATGTTCCCTCACGCCAGATACGGTCAATGAACAAACGTCGCCTGGTTGTTCCTTCACAACGAGGCACAAAATCATTCATCAAAACCGTCACCCTCTTTGGTGGAACAAACTGCCAACCTCCACCCGATCTACATTACAACTTTCAAGAAACAGCTCGAGACTCTTCTGCATTCACTTGACTAACCCACAACCATACTTAAATGCACTTACTATAACTCCTATTAATAAAATAAAAAACCTCTCTTTCCATTTTGCATATTTCAATTCTACTCTAGCTTTCACTGTACTAATCTCTTACACCCTGCTTGGCAATGTGTCCTACGAATATCTCTTGTGACAAATTGCTTGTGATGTTCCTCATTTGTAAGTCTCTTTGGATAAAAGATTCTAAGAATGTTCTCTTAACATTATGAGAATGTTTTTTCAGTAATTAGTAACATCTTGAGGATGTTCCACAAATTCTGTTTTATGTTTTTCCCTATTCTTCTGTTGCTAATAACATCAAAAGGATGTTTCAAGAATGTTGTTCTAAGAACCTTTTCTCCCAACATTATGAGAATATTATTCAGTTGTTAATAACATTATAAGGACGTTCTAAGAACATTGTTCTAAAACGTTTTCTCCAAACATTATTAGAACATTATTCAGTTGTTATCAACAGGATGTTCAAAGAACATTGTTCTAAAAAAAAAAACTTTTTCACCCAACATGATTAAACATTATTCAGTTGTTAATAACATTATAAGGATGTTCTAAGAATGTTTTCTCCCAACATTATGAGAACATTATTCAGTTGTTAATATCATTATAAGGATGTTCAAAGAACATTGTTCTAAAATGTTTTCCCCAAACATTATTAGAACATTATTCAGTTGTTAATAACATCAACAGGACATTCAAAGAACATTGTTCTAAAAATATTTTCTCCCAACCTTATAAGAACAATCTTCAGTTGTTAATATCATTATAAGGACGTTCCAAGAACATTGTTCTAAGAACGTTTTCTCCCAACATTATGAAAACATTCGCCAGTTGTTATAAACATCAAAAGGACGTTCCAAGAACATTGTTCTAAGAACGTTTTCTCCCAACAATATGAGAACATTTGCCAATTGTTAATAACATCAAAAGGACGTTCCAAGAACATTGTTCTAAGAACGTTTTTTTAGAACGTTATGTGAACGTTTATCAAACACTTATAACGTCATAAGAACGTTCCATGAACATTATTTTAAGAACGTTTCATCCTAACATTTACATAACCTTTACAGAACGTTAGCAAATGTTGTGGGAACGTTCCCTGTTAGCTGGGTAGACCCATTATAGTCTCTAATGATGTCTTACACTTATCTGTATACCCAAAAATTATGGAGTATTTTAAGTTGTTTCTGCTATAATGACAAAAATATCCAGCAGGACGTGCCGGCGCGTCCGTCGACCCCAGAGGGTTAATGTGACTGCTGTGTCTTTCAAGCCAACTACTGTCATGGCAGAGCAAAAGTTTAAGAGAATACGCAAGTATGCATATGAAGATGCGAGCACTTGCCCAACACATAGCCAATGTGCGGTCCAGTCGAATATGCTTAACATGCATTCTAGGCCAGCAATCCTGATAGCAAACGTACATCATCTTGACACCTATTTAATGTGTGTGAGTGTAGCACTAAGAATGTAAAACGGGACAGATATCAGTGCACCCCCCTTTTAAATTTCGAACTGTTAATGTTATTGTTAGTTACTTGTATTACTTTATTGCATTGTGTTCAATTTGGTGAGACTCGGAGTCGCCAGCAGGGGGCACCCGGGAGTTGCACAGCGCATGGGTGGCTGACTAGCTAGCAGCGTAAAAGTAGTATCCAGCACGAGATGAAGCGCGAAAGTGCAGAGAAATGTGCTCCTTGTTTGAACAATGTTTTTCTTGTGTTTTATACAGGCAAGCTGACAATAATCTATATACTGGTAAATGCATAACAGTATCGTTCTTATAGAGCCGTAGTTCGTGCCTGAGACGTTAAGAAAAGTGAAGTTTTGACCGTGATTAAGAGTGTCATGCGTGAAATGGCGGATGAGAGTGTTAACAACTCAACAGAAAAATTAGTAACTCTTAACGTGAGCATAACGGAGGAATAAAGGCTTAAAAAGATATATACTCGACGTGAGTGCGGGACGAGGCATCATTAACCGAATAGCCGTGTATGGACATTGATTAAGATGTGTGTAGTGACGAATCTGGGCAGTTGGAGTTAACAAGGCACACGTGACTGTTGTTAGCCCTCGCATATACATGTTACCCTCGTTTAGCATTGCTTTGTCAGCGATTACATGTAAAAAAAAAAATGAAGTTAATACTGTTAAAAAAGAACCCCAGTCAGATTTAGAGGTAAAATAGTTTATTAATCATTTTGTGAGTTTATAGTGATAACACAGTAACTGTTAAATGGTTGAAACCTAGTTCATAATGTAGTCAGTTCATTAGCCTATTTCATGGAGGAGTAAAAACGGATTAAAGACAAGTGAAACAGTGATATGAAAGAGTATTAGAAATATATGTGCAGTTATCAATGCTAGAGTAATGTGAATATAGACTAAACTATTGCTGATATCTGAATATCTATTCTAATTCCAAATGCTATTTACATGTTTGTTTGTTTGAGTTTGAATCCAATCCTTATCCATGAGTTTGTGGTACTTTAATGATGTTATTTGTCAGACCTTTCCTTTTATGTAATTTGATAGCGGGCACAGCACATGTTTAGATCTATGTTAATGTGTTTGTGTATAGAACATGTATTTCTTGAGAATTGAGTATTGTATAAAGAGCAATGTGTCTAGTGTGATGTATCAGCCTAGACACCAGACATGTGATTGGTTAGGATAATTTGTGAAGGTATCACAGGATAGCAGCGTAAAAGTAGTATCCAGCACGAGATGAAGCGCGAAAGTGCAGAGAAATGTGCTCCTTGTTTGAACAATGTTTTTCTTGTGTTTTATACAGATAAATAAATGTGTTGCACCTGGAAGTGACATCGCCTCATTCCTAAAAGTGTAACATGTACATTTGTAAGACATACTTTTTAGGTTGTTTGCTTATCTGCAATACATTTATAAGACGTTTCCTCTCGGATGTCAATAAGACATTCATCAGATGACTTTGAGACGTTCATGATTTAGAATGTTTGTATAATATGCATAAATTTTATGTTTTTAAGATGTTTACCAGATTTTAATCAGATTGTGATGCTTTCCAAATGATACAAATCTAAAACAGAAATCTCTGAATTTATCTCGGCGATGTACATGCACTATTTGAGTAAAACATTGACAGCTTCCCTTTATTGTCATAACACCATATCCATTACGAGTGTACAGGTGGTGAAAAACTTGAGTGGGTGCTCATCAACAATGCAGTGTGAACAAATATCAGACCGCAAATACACAACATATGTATGTACAATTATGTACAATATTAACATATACAAAATACACAAATATACACAGACTCAATGTAAAGATAATATACAATTTAGAGTGCATGAAGACCAATATACAAATTGAAGTATATACAAATATACAGTGTACATAATACAATACGTAATAATAACAGTGATAGGATGATTGAGTGCAGGGTGACCAATGCAGAATACTGTAATAATTTATTATCTAATAAGCATGGTATTTATATACAACTTAATTGGTAATTTCACATAAAATGTTGTATAACATTTAATAAGGATAGTATGTAAACTGAGATGCAGGTCTTGTGTCTCAGGTTGTGTCGATGTAGTGACACTAGGGGTCACTCTTGGGAGCCCGAGACACCTCTGATCTTTGATAAAAGGCCAGTGGGAATTGGCGAGTGGTATTTGTATGCCACTCCCCCGAAACATACGTGTATAAAGGGAACTGGCGTGTGAACTGCTCATTCAGATTTTCTCTTTGGAGCTGAGCGGTCTTTTGTTCACTGAGCTGAATTCCCACAGCTTTCCATTCACCTCTGCTGGATCAGACAGCGCATTTCAGCGGCTTCTCCCCCCCTCTGCACTGGTGCACTGCAGAGATCGCACCTGGACACTTCGGCAGAACCCTAAAAGAGTATATTCTAGAAGAGTATAACCCTGAAATAGTATATTTTAAAAGAGCGGCACACATGGAAACGTCTTTTTAAAGACACATCTTTTTACTGTTGTAAAAAGTTGTTGTATGTCACAACTCGCGCGCCGTCTCCTCCTCTGGAGTCAACAGCACCTCATCTTGCTGCAAGCCACTCATATCCCGATCGACCTCAACACTACAGCGGACACGTTGTCATGACAGGTTACCCGCAGAGGTGAGCGGAGACTCCAAGTCAGCTGGACCACCTGAGGGTGGAGTCGATTCGGCAGGCACAGGTAGACCTGTTCGCTTCACGAGAATCCACACACTACCTGCTTTGGTATGCCCTGACCGAGGCACCCCTCGGTATAGACGTGCTGGCACACAGCTGGCCCTCTGGACTACGCAAGTATGCATTTCCCCCAGTGAGCCTACTTGCACAGACCCTGTGCAAGGTCAGGGAGGACGAGGAGCAGATCATCCTAGTAGCACCCAACTGGCCCACCCAGACTGGGGTGCTCGGACATCATGCTCCTCACGACAGCCCCCCAAACCCCCCCGGTGAATTCCCCTGAGGAAGTACCTTCTTTTTCAGGGATGGGGCACCCTCTGGCACCCGTGACCAGACCTCTGTAATCTCAATGACTGGCCCCTGGACGGGACCCGGAAGATCAAAGTTGCCTACCACCCACTCAGGCTAGGCCTCCCTCTTCGATGCACATGTATGCCTTGAAGTGGCATCTGTTTGCTAAGTGGTGATCTTCTTGACACGAAGACCTCCAGACATGTGCAGGTTGGTGAGAGGTTGGTGGGTACACCTTGAAGGTGTATGTAGCCGCTATAGCAGCACACCATGACACAGTGGACTGTAAGTCCTTAGGGAAGCACAACCTGATCATCATGTCCTGAGAGGTGCCAGGAGGTTGAATCCCTCCAGACCACGCCTCATTCCCTCATGGGACCTCTCTGTAGTTCTTCTGGGTCTATGGGGAGCCCCCTTTATAGAGAGTTAAGTTCAGCTGACTCCAGGGGCTTAAAGACTGCACTCCTCACTCCACTCACTTCCATCAAGAGGGTAGAAGACCTGCAAGCATTCTCTGTCAGTGAAACGTGCCTGGAGTTCGGTCTGGGCTACTCTCACGTGATCTTGTGACTCCGATCAGGCTGTGTGCCCAAGATTCCCATGACCTCATTTAGGGATCAGGTGGTGAAACTACAAGCAAAGCCCCAGGAGAAGGCAGACCCAGCCTTGACGTTACTGTGTCTGGTGAGCGCTTTACATATCTATTTGGATCGCACGAAGAGCTGTAGAGTCTCTGAGCAGCTCTTTGTCTGCTATGGTGGACAGCGGAAATGTAGAGCTGTGTCCAAGCAGCGGATCGCCCACTGGGTCATTGGTGCCATTCCCTGATGGAGGGTCAAGACGTTGTGCCCTCCTGCCACAATGCTGGACTACCTGCTGAAATGGCCGAAACCTTGTCTCAGCGCCTCAGCACAAAACCTGAATGAATGGTTCGCTCTCCAGCTCCCTTAACACACGTATGTTCGGGGGAGTGACATGCAAATACCATTTGCCAATTCTCATTGGCCTTTTATCAAAGATCAGAGGTGCTTCGGGCTACCAAGAGTGACTCCTAGTGTCACTACATCGACACAATGTATCAAGGAACGGAGGTTACGAAAGTAACCAGGATGTTTTTTTTTATTAAAATCTCCACAATTGCATCTAAACAGCAAACTCATCAATTCCATTTTCAGTATCTTACTTTTCCAAATTCTATAAAATTAAACTAAAAAAGAAACACCGCAAAGTACATAAATATTGCATTTTTACTCAGACCTTCATACTCATCTTGTGCATTGCATTGCAACTGTGTTGGTTCTGTGTTGATATATAGTATAATGATAAAATTATCATTTAAATCGCAGCATCACATGTCTCCTGCAAATCAACCAAATGCAATCTCAGAGTGCATTATTATAATAAGCTTCATTTCATTCCATACATGTATGCCTGGTCGTGAAACACTGGTTCACAAGTTACTCAATCAGATAACTGGTCTTTTGGACCGGGCTTAAAATTATCTTAGAACTAGTGATGTCTGCTTTTGCTACCACTTCATTTCAAGTAAACGCTCTGACCAGTTTGCAAATCAGACTGAATGACTTGACCGCAAAAGTTCTCAAGTCAACAGCACGCTGAACCTGTCGCAGCAGTTCTCAAATCAACAGTACACTGAACCGGTCGCAACAGTTCTTGAGTCAACTGTACACACTGATCTGGTTGCTACAGTTTTGAGTCTACAGTACACTGGCTCAATGAAATACTGGTTGACGGTTTTATCAACATGCACACAGAATTAATTAAATATAAAACTGATGACAATAAACAATCTTAAATAAATATAACTTGGCAGAAAAGGTGATTGAAAAAAAATCGTTCAAAAGAACTGTGCACTGGAAATGAATCAGACTTCCCATCAGCAAAGTAATTCTAAAAATTATTGTTAAATAAATAGTTAAGTGCAATAAAAATACATATTTTTTGCTTATTAGAGTATTGCTATGTTAGAATGTCACATTTCTATTTAAATCAATTGCAGTCGAGTGTCCCATGCTGAGTGCAAGAAGGCAGGTGCAGATGCAGTAGGCAGTGAGGCATCTCATTAGGATTTGAAACAGAACCCATATACACACTTGCTTTTACTTTGGTAAGAAAGAACATACATGTAAATAAACGGGTGTCAGCTGTCATTAATATCTAGAATACTCAGCTCATAGCTTTGCTGATACATTTCAAAAGAAATAGCTTTTCCATCCTCATCTGTCAGGGTTAATTTGTTCAGAAATTAGAGGGTGCCATACGTAATGACCTTTCTCTCTTGTGCTGTGCCTCACACTTCAAAGTGGGAGAAGTATTAACTCCCAGTGACAACTGCAGGATAAGCAGAAATAGTGCTGGGAAATACAGTAACCCAGATAAACATAACAAGTTCACTGCATCCTCTACTTCATTTCATGCTGTAGACTGCTCACTTTATTATATGGAAATGGCTCTGAAGGCATCATGTGCAATAAGCAGGGATTAAGTTCATTTTGCAAGCCATAGCAGATAATAAGCAGTCTCTGCCACTGTGACACCATATAGTCAGTGCTCAATTTGTAAAAAATGTCAAGGGGGTTGGTTGGGTCTGTCGTGGGGAAGGGGGGTTATTAGAAAAGATGTAATACTCCTGCTTCGATATTTGCCACTGTTTTATGATAGAAATGTTACATTGAGAGTAATTTTTTAATTAATGTCAACATATCAAAATAAAAAATACTGGTAAAGAAACTTAAACCCTAATAAAGATGCACATACCTTTTCAGTTGAGTAAACTTCCATTGATTTGTCTTTAGCAAGCCATATATTAAACATCCAATAGAACATTTAGTCAAAAAGTGTACACATTTAGAGAAATATTGGTGGACTTTTGGTGGTATTTTATTGTTTTTAATAAAATACATTCTATGTATTTAGAAAGAATTATCATTATTGTCCATTTTCCACTACATTATGCTATCTGAAACATTAAAGTGCTCTATCACTCTCATATTGTGTTGCGTGTATACAGAAAGAAAACCAATTAACTTGCCAATAACTTACCAGTTATTATATCATGCTTCCCTCACAGGCTGCAAAACAGGGACTTTCCTGTTTTCCAACATTCCATGCAGTAATACATTATTATACTTATAACCTCTGAATAAAAATTTTGTTTTACTGATGGAACATATAGTAAATAAATAAATGGTTACAGATGTAAAATGTCTGGAAATAACATTTTAGCTTAGCGTTAAGAAGACAATTTACACAAGGTTTATGTCTATTTCTTGTGCTTCAAACTTCTCTGTCTGCTCGTATGAATTACACATCATAAGAAAATGTTTCAGAATATCTTTCCATTATTGTGTGGAATGAATTGTGTGTGCTGTTTGTGTAAAGAAACAAACCTCTAACTACACATTATTTCAATATAAATTAATAGCTTAAGAAAAACTAGTTTACTTGTAACGTTGTGCTGGCACTGACAAAGACGTGAATATGAAGAGTGCAGTTTATTTACATATGTGAAAACCAAAACCCTAACTATAGACATGAACTAAACTAAACACATGAACAATTAACACAAACATAAACTTGACTTAGTAAACAAGGTTACATTAACAATACTTGACAAGAGACAATGGCAAACATGAGGGCTTAAATACACAGACATTGGTAATACAATAACAAGAAAACCAATAAACAGATAGAACTATAAACAAGATAAGACTAATAACCTTAAACCAATGACAATCTAGAACCGATAAGACAATAATCCAATGAAAACAAGACACATGAAAATGGAGGGAAACATGAAATCACATGACAAGGGAACCACATGACATGAAACAGGAAATAGAATTTAAAAATAAAAGACATGAAATCAAAACATTAACAAAAACACATCTAGACATGACAATACTGGATAATGTAGCAGAAATGTTTTAACTTGTATCTGGAATTTAAAGGATTAAGATATCTTTTTTGTTTAATTTAGTTGTATGATATCAGCTCACTTTTCATTCACACAGTTGTTTTTTGTAACCCATTCAATTGAAATATTATCATTTGTTTAATAAATTATAATATGTCAATAGTGCACCTTTTGTCACAGATCCACTGGTCAGTCGGTCGCTCTCTCTCTCTCTCAAACACAGGTGAGAACAATGAAGCTGGCAATGATGAGGGCAGGGAATTATGGGAAGTGTAGTTAGAGACAGATGGCAAGGGAGAAACACAGGGCAGACAACAGGGAATCGTGACACTTCCTCACTGCATCACAATGTTCACTCTCTGATTACACGTACCTGCATATCATTAATGGCTAATCAAGGACTGCATATATGCCCCACTTTCACACACACTATTTGTCTGTTCTCATCTTTAGTATCTCTGAGTCTCCAGTACTATCGACTATGTCAAACAAACCTGTCTTTGTTATTGCCTGCAAGTATCATAAGACTGTTGTGAGTTAACTGTTCATTGTGTCTATACATTGTCTGGATAATACTCACCTGCTCTTTGCCACTTTACTCAACTGGATTTACTCACATGATGTTTACATCACTGTATCTATATTTTGTTCAATAAACCCTGCTACTGAGTTCATATATCTGCCTCCATGACACCTTTAACTTTTAAACCTTCATCCTTTTATTTTGACATTCTGAAATCTCCAGGAAATCCTGTATATGTCTGTTTGTAGGAAAGTTCACATTAGTTTAATTAGCTTCTTATTCATGTTCTGGTAAAAATGCCCCTACCGTGCTGCTCTAAATGCATATAAGTGAACCAAACTATTGCGCATCTACACCTGAGATGTTGTTCATGAGTAGCGTTCAAATATTGCTCACCACGTGAAGGCTAAAAATAGGCACGTGTTTGTAAACAGAGCAGCGCCATTCAATAACGCGCAGGAGCTGCATGTACATTTTATATATTTGTCTATAAAACACAGCCTTTTGTGATTCTCAGAGCTATAGCACATCTTCAAGTGGCTTTGAATAAAATGCATGAGTCATATGAACTACTAAAATTGTGTTTTAATAGTTCTTTTATGTCATATTTTTTTTAGCTTGACAGTAACGAACATGACTAACACACAGTATCGTATTTGGATCGGGCTTGTCAGACCGATACCCGATTCATTTAAAAACGTCAGTATCGGAGTCAATACCGATCCAGGTATTGTCATGGAAAATCGGTGAAGAATCTCTAAGCTGCAAGAAAACTCTCAGAGTCCAGGATTCCAGATGCCAATGTTAAAGTTTATTGTGTCACCAACAAACTTGAGAAGGCCAGCTGTCTGTTCTGAATACACACTTCCAAGTTCTCATTTATATACCTTTTAGTTATCACTTCTAGACTCTTTCATGTCCTCTATATCTGACCAATAGCCTTCATTCAGTGTCCTTCCACTTGCCACCATTATCTTTCAAGCCTTCTCCTTTTTATTTATTGGTGGAAAGTCCTTGTCTGTTAACTTTTTTAAAAAGGATATATTTCCTCCTTTGCAAGGACACATTTCAAAAAGGATATATTTCCTCCCTTGCAAGGACACATAGTCTTACTCAATACACCCTGCCCTTTTTACAGAATAATAACATCATATTGGTTACAATCATTTGTTTACACATAATATTAATTAATTCTTGATAGAAAATACACCATATATTCCCCCCTCTGAGACTCTTAAATTCTCATCCTATCATCTTCACCCGGAGTGCAGTCTCACAAAGCAGTCCCAAAGAAAAAGATCCCAGTCCCCTAGCTAACTTCTTTCAGGGGGTTTTCTGAAAAAAAAAATCAACTTCTGTATGAAGCATGCCTTGCGTGATGTAGTATACAAATGTACACTTATTTTAGTAGTTATACATACTTAGTAAATTATGAGTAGATTTAACATATGAATATGCATCCTTCGGTGCCAGAGGAACTCACAGACATTTCCGGTAGCCTGGGGTGCTATCTGGTGGTGTGTTGGAGCAGACAGCGGGTTTTTAAACTTTTGCTTTTGTAGCCAAGCACTGAGGTGCTCACCGCTCCTTTCTTCATATTTCTCCATCACACATCTTCTTTCTGGGCAATTCTTTTTCATAACACTTTCCCATGCATATTTTGCTTAAACACAATCATTAACATTACTATTTCTACTTGATTAAATACATTACATTGTTATTGTAGATATATTTCTTTAACAGTGATAATTGAACTTTAACATTAATAAGCAGTATCACCCAGGAAGGGGAATATGTTAAAATAACAAACAAACACCCTCTAACTCCTTTCTTTTTGAGTTACTACCTGTTCCCTTTACAAAAAGCTTCACTTATGATGCTGCGCTGAGAAAAGCACTTTGGGAACATCTTATAGTTGTGACCAGATGTGAATATATGTGCAACACTTCAATAAACATTAACCGGAATTTATAACCTCTACCGGTGTATTCATTGGATGCACCTGGGGCAGGGTTATAAATAGATGTGTCACCGGAGCATCGTCAGATCTTTTGACTTCAGATCACTCTGTGTGTGTGTACTTTACATGAGACTGTCAAACTCTCTTCCCTCTTTTAGGAGTTAGAATTGGTTAGGCAGTGTGCAGAACAACCTTTTCTCTATTCTCTTTCTTTCAAAAGAAAAAAAGGGGGAAAAATAAAAAAATAAAAAATACAAATATGACAAATATGCAAACAATGCATGTTTACCTGCCTCCGCTCTATGTCCGAGAAGGACACGCATCAGTTTTGCTTAGTTTGTTTTGGGGAAGAGCATGCTGCTCTCGTGTTGGGGTGGGGCGGGTGCGAGCATTGCGATCTGCTTTCGGGCAAAATATTTTGCGCTCACCTCGTTTACTTCTGGGAGTCAGCGCCCATGGGGCTCTCGCATGGATCTGGCTGAGGAGCTAGAGACGAGTCCGTCCCTTTCACTTGCTCTCTCCCCAGACCCAGCTGGTCCTTCCCGTGATCTCGAAGTGCGCTCCAACACCTCTTCGGTTCATGAGAGGGACCATGAATCTCTTGGGTTGGCAGATTTTGAGTTACCCACCTCCGAGCATTCCGGGTATGATAATAAATCAGCAGAAGAATTACTCGACATGGTTACTCGTGCGGTGGCCAGGCTTCAGATAGACTGGCCATGCCAACAAGAGACCCCCAAACACTCCAAATTGGAGGATAGATTTAGGTCTGGTGGCCGGGGGAAGGGAATGCCTCATCAGTCCCTTCCCTTCTTTGATGACCTCCATGACGAGCTTTCTCTTACATGGAGGAAACCTTATACTTTCCGTGTCCACGTGCCCTCGATGTTGATATATTCATCTATTGTGGGTGCTGAGACACAGGGGTATTCAATGACGCCACTGGTTGAGGAGACACTTGCAGGTTATCTTTTGCCGGGTTCGGCATCATCGCTGAAAAGAACCTCTCTCGTGCAGGACCACCTCCACCCTAGTGGGGAGAGCTTATCAGGCAGCGGGTCAGGCTGGTGCTACTCTGCACACTATGGCGATGTTACAGGCATACCAGGCTGATCTGCTTAAGAACCTGAGTGCAGGTACCACGCTCGACAATGCAGCTTTTTCTGAACTTCATCGAGCCACGGACCTATATCTCCGTGCAACCAAGCAGACAGTCGTGCCATTGGCCGGTCTATGTCTTTTTTGGTCAGCACGGAAAGACAACCTATCGGGCATCAAGGACAAAGATAAAGCTTTCCTCCTTGATGCCCCGGTTTTGCCTTCTGGTCTATTTGGAGACACTATGAATACGGTTATCTCTAGGTTCCAGGAGGCGAAAAGCCATGAGGAAGCATTTGGGCAATTCTTTCCTCGCTGCACTCAGGGGGTGGAGCCATCGGCCACCCAGTCCCTCCCCGGTCCTGCTAGAAGGGAGGCTCAGAAGCAGAGCAAGGCGAGTCGTGCTCTCCCTCGTAATGACTGGGGACAGGCTCGTCGCCCTCGACAGCCCCCACAGCAAGACCTCAGGGGAGTAATTTCTAAAAGGAAAAAACCCTGACGGTCTTGTGCCCAGACCTGTGGGGTAGCTCCCCTCAGGATGGGGCGCGTGTACCATCCACTTCGCCCCTCCAAGTACCCCACGATTCCTCTCCTTTCCTGCTGCCTCTGGTGTTTCGGGAGTCAGAGGCTTCCAACAAAAAGTTGGGTGTACCGGTGCTTCCTGCCTTATTCCAGGACACTCGACATTCCCTCAACAGGAAGTGTCGAAATTTGTACCCATTTCAGAGAACCTGGCAGCATGGAAACTTCTGCACGGTATTTCTATATGGGTCCTAAGAACAGTAGAAAAAGGCTACAGAATTAAATTCTCTCGCCGCCCTCCGTGTTTCAACGGCGTGGTTCTCACTACTGTGAAACCAGAGCAGGCATGTCTACTGTGGAAAGAACTGCAAAATCTCTTCGTCAAAGGGGCCATAGAATGTGTTCCCCCTCCAGAGAAAGAGTCAGGCTATTACAGCAGATACTTCCTGGTTCCCAAGAAGGGTGGGGTTGCGTCCGATCTTAGATCTTCGAGACTTGAACCACTCAAGATGCTAACTGTCAAGATGGTTGTCACAAGTCCAATATCACGATTGGCTGGTCACGATCGATCTTATGGACGCATATTTTGAGGTGAGGTATCCAAGCCACATCAGTTACTTACTGGGGCACCTCAGGGATCAGTGCTTGGGCCACTTCTCTTCTCCATATACACAACATCATTAGGACCCATCATCCAGTCACTTGGTTTCTCTTACCAATGCTACGCTGATGACACGCAACTTTACTTGTCTTTCCAGCCCAACGACACCACAGTGACCGCTCGAATCGCTGCCTGTCTGGCTGACATCTCAGCCTGGATGAAGGAACACCACCTGCAACTCAACCCAGCCAAGACTGAACTCCTTGTCTTTCCAGCCAACCCTGATGTTGAACACAACATCACTGTGCTGCTGGGTCCAACTACAGTGTCGCCTTCCAAAACGGTCAGAAATCTAGGGGTAACCATTGATGACAAGCTAAATTTCACAGACCACATCTCAAAGAGTGCAAGATCATGTAGATTTACACTCTACAATATCAGGAAGATAAGACCTTTCCTCTCTGAACATGCCACACAACTGCTTGTTCAGTCACTTGTCATAACTAGACTGGACTACTGTAATGCTCTCTTTGCAGGCCTTCCTGCATGTGCTATTAGACCTCTGCAAATTATCCAGAATGCAGCAGCACGTCTGGTCTTTAATGAACCAAAGAGAGCACATGTTACACCACTCTTTGTCTCTCTCCACTGGCTGCCGGTTCATGCACGTATTAAATTCAAGGCCCTGATGCTGGCATACAGAATAATCACTGGGTCTGCTCCAGCATACCTAAAAACATTTATGCAGAGCTATGTTCCCACCAGAAGCCTGCGGTCGGCTAAGGAACGTCGCCTTGTTGTACCAAAACAAAGAGGCACCAAAGAGACTTTCAGTTTTATCATACCACGTTGGTGGAATGACCTCCCCAACTCAATCCGTGAAGCTGACTCACTCTCTATCTTCAAAAAATGGCTAAAAACACATATTTTCCAAGAGTATTTAACCAGTCACTAAAAAAAAAAAATTAACAATTCTTGTTGCACTTAAATCGGTTTTGTATACTATTCTGATGATAGTGAAACTTTGTAGTATGGCACTTTTCGTACCACTGTCTCCTTAAGATGATTCGCTATGTTTTTCCTCTTTTGTAAGTCGCTTTGGATAAAAGCGTCTGCCAAATGAATAAATGTAAATGTAAAATATTTCCATATAGAAATTCTGCCACAGCACAGGAAGTTCCTGAGGTTCACTTTCGGGGGAGAAGCCTTCCAGTATCAGGTTCTTCCATTCGGCCTAGCCCTTTGTGACTCCAGGGCATCCGCATTCTGAATTACATAGACGACTGGCTGATACTGGCACAGTCTCAAGAAATGGCAGTTCAGCACAGGGATATCGTCTTAGCTCATCTGGTTTCTCTGGGTCTGAGACTCAACATCAAAAAGAGCCTTCTCTCTCCTACCCAGGATATCATCTATCTGGGAATTATATGGAATTCGATCACGATGCGTGCACAATTGTCTCCCAATCGGATAATTTCCATTCAGAACATCCTGAGCAAAGACAGGCTAGGTCAAGGTTGCACTGTTCGTCAGTATCAGTGAATTCTAGGTCTCATGGCATCTGCGTCCACGGTGATCCCTTTGGGCCTTCTGCATATGATACCGTTTCAGCTGTGGCTAAAAGCCAGGGGATTTCATCCAAGGGCCAGTCCCCTAAGGCAAATAAGGGTTACGCGCCGTAGGCTTCGTTCCCTTTCTATGTGGTTCAGACCCCGGTTTCTTACCTTGGGTCCCACTCTAGGTGTGTCTTGTCATCGCAGGCTGCTTACGACAGATGCCTCCCTGAGGGGCTGGGGAGCGGTCTTAAGTGGTCGCCCAGCCCAAGGGGAATGGGAGGGTCATCAGCTCGGTTGGCACATCAACAAGTTGATGGTGGTATTTTTGGCCCTGAAACACTTCCTCCAGCATCTGAGAGGCTGCCATGTCCTGGTGCAGGTGGACAACATAACAGCAGTCTCCTACATGAATCATCAAGGAGGTCTACGTTCACACCAGCTGAATTCCCTGGCACGTCGGGTTCTCCTTTGGGCCCAGGGAAAATTCCTGTCACTCAGGGCAATTTATATCCCTGGATGCCTGAATGTGGGAGCAGATTTACTGTCCAGACAAAAAATACTGACGGGGGAGTGGAAACTAGTTTTTAAGGACCTCTTCACCTCTTCTCAGACAGCGCAATGTCCCCTCTACTTCTCTCTGAGTCACCCAGTTGAGACCCCCTTTGAACCTCTAGAGTCAGCGTCTGACATATTTCTGTCTCTCAAGATGGATTTTCTTATGGCGATTACCTCTCTAAAGAGAAGTTGGGACCTACAGGCTCTGTCTGTCTTGCCAGCCTGTTTAGAGTTTGCCCCAGGAATGACCAAAGCAATTTTGCACCCTCATCCCGACACCCGGTCACTCTTGAAGCCTTCTGCTCCCGGCCATTCTCTACGCTGGAGCAGGAAAGACTTCACAGACTTTGTCCAGTCCGTGCCCTTCAGACTTATGTCCACCGCACTAGCAAGTGGCGTAAGCCAGGGCAACTATTAGTTTGCCACGGGGGCCGCAACAGAGGGGCGGCCACCACCAAGCAGACTATGTCGCATTGGGTGAGGGACGCTATTGCCCTGGCCTACGAGGTGCGCGGTCAAGCTTCGCCTGTAGGCATCAGTGCTCACACTACCAGAGGGGTTGCCTACTCTGAAGCCTTGGCCAGAGGGGTCTCTTTGCAGCATGTTTGTGATGCGACAGGCTGGTCCTCTCTGCACACATTCATTAGATTCTACAGCTTGGATGTTCATGCCACTCCGGGCTCTTATGTCCTTGAGTCGACATCTCAAGCCCATGTCAGCCCTCTCACGCTCTTGTGAGCACACTATACAACCATAGGGGGTCCAGACAGTCACAGTGCGGCGGCGTGGGTATTCTCGTTCCCAAAGCGCTTTTTTCAGTGCAGCATCATAAGTGAAGCTTTTTGTAAAGGAAACGTCTCAGGTTACTTAAGTGTAACCCTTGTTCCCTGAAAAAAGCAGAACGAGATGCTGTGCTTCACTGCCGCACTGGGATGCCCCAGGACTGCTCTTCAGACAAAATGCCTGATGATGCTCCGGTGACGCATCTATTTATAACCCTGCCCAGGTGCATCCAGTGATTACACCGGCAGAGGTTATAAATTCCGGTCAATGTTCATCGTTGTGTTGTACACATATTCACAGCTGGTCACAACTATAAGATGTTCCCAAAGCACTTTTCTCATCGCAGAATCTCGTTCCGATTTTTTTAGGGAACAAGGGTTACACTTAAGTAACCTGAGACATTTTGTCACATAAAAGAAAATACAATAATCATGCTGTCATTTCTAGGGCAATTTTCTTTGGTGCAGTTTGGATTTCAGGTTCAAAGGGGTCCCATGTTACCATGGTTACATCTTGTATCAGCCTAAATCTGGCGCATATTCCCTTCCATTTTTTTTTTGGTAGGGTAGTTTTTTTTTATTTATTTTTTTTTATTGTTTGCCCACAGTAGAAAATTAACATTTACAGTATCACAACCTAAAGTTCTATTCGTATTACAGGGTGTACAAAACATAAAAGACAAGAATAAGTGAACGAAATTAAAATAATAACAACCACAGATAAACAAGGTCACGTTGACTTAGAGCATCCTTTAGATAGGAAGTCAAAGAAAATTAGCAGAAGTTAGAAGTGGTCCGGTATGCCTGTTAAGGGAGTTCCTTTATATATTCCCAAAGGGGAGACCATATGAGCCAGAATCTATCAGATTTTTTATGTTTATCATAGGTGAACTTTTCAAGTGGTAGCCATGTAGCGATTTGTGATGTCTACATTTTAAAGGATGGAGCCTGTGATGCAGACCAAAGTAACAAAATGCATTTTTTAGCTAAGTATACCAGGACAAAAAATAGTTGTACTGCATCTTTTTTAAACAAACTGTTCACATTAAGATTCAATAAATACAAAGCTGGGATCATATCGAAGTGTAGTCCAAGAAGATCTTCCATTACTCTATGTACTTTCTTCCAGGATGACAAAATTTTGTATGAATGTGCCTTTATCTTTATTACACTTGAAGCACAGGCCTGTAGCATTGGTAAACATCCTCTTAATACGCATCGGCGTAAGATATATTCTATTGAAGAATTTGAAATTGAGCTCATGGATCCCAAGGGAGGTACATTTAGGGTACACGTTATCACATACAACAGTCCAGTCATTCTCTTCAATGGTTTGACCAATGTCCTTCTCCCAGACTTCCTTCAGTCCCAGCAAGGCAGAGGTGCAATTGCTAGACAAGATATCATATGTCCTTGATATCGATCCCTTTAGACAGATTGGATTTAGTAAAATGTCTTCAATCTCTGTTATGTCCATTCTTAACTCTCCTTTGTCTATCTTTAGTTTTAAAAAATGTCGCAACTGAAGATATTTGTAAAAATTAGACTTTTGTAGTTTATATTGCTCCACAATCTATTGGAAAGACTTTAGAGTTCCCTCTGAATATAGACAAGAGATTTGAGAGATTCCCAGTTTCAGCCATGTCGAAAGCCCAATATTCTGTAATGTTAAGGGGAAATCAGGGTTGAAAGATAGTGGAGAAGACAAGGAAAGAGAGGCGGGTATTTTAAAATATGATTTAATATCTATCCAGGCTCGAAGTGTGTTTGATATGGTATAATGTTCCGAAATATTTTTTAGCTTTGTATAATTCTTAACAAATGGTAGAAATCTAATTGGTAGTGGAGAGCAAGTTGCTGCTTCCATATTATACCAGATAGAATTGGTCCTCTCACTACACCAACTAATCATATTTTTTATCTGGGCTGCCCAATAATATAACTGAAGATTTGGCAAGGCGATTCCACCTTTGTCCTTTGGCTTCATTTGTTTGGAAACTTTGATCCGAAGCATTTTATTATTCCAAATAAACTTAGAAAGGTGTTTATTGAAGTCTTTGAAAAATGAACTTTTTAAATAACTAGGTATAGATCTAAAAGCTTGGGAAGGATAATCATTTTAATTACATTTATTCTCCCTAGAAATGAAATCGGATTTAAACACCAGGTTTTCAAATTGACCTTGATTTTTTCTATAAGAGGGGTATAATTATTGTTTATAAGATCATTAAGTGAAGCTGTAAAAAAATACCAAGATATCTAAAGCCGTCGTCTGATATTTGGAAAGGGGAGATTAATTTTAGGCGTTCTAAAGAGGAGACATTTAAAGGTAATGCAATGGATTTTGAAAGATTTATTTTATAGCCAGAGAGACTACTGTAGTAAGAAATACATTCCAATAATACAGGAATAGACTGGTCTGGTTTAAACATAAATATTAATACGTCATCAGCATACAATGATGCACGATGAGCTTCTCCTCCCACTGTAATGCCATGGAAATGTTTGCTCTGTCTAATAAGTTCTGCTAGGTGTTCAATGACTAGAGCGAAGAGCAAAGGTGAAAGGGGGCAACCCTGCCTTGTGCCTCTCCCTATGCAGAATGGAACTGAAGTGAGACTGTTCGTGACCACTGCAGCCTTAGGATTAGAGTAAAGCAACTCCACCCATCTGATAAAATTATCCCCTAGGTTAAATTTCCCAAGAGTGGCAAACAAAAAGTCAACTCTGTCAAAAGCTTTTTCAGCATCAAGGGAGAGAACAAGTGCAGGGTGCTTTTAACAGTCTGCATATATTATCAGTGCTGTAATGCGATTTCACAAACCCTGTCTGATCTGGTTTAACAATCTTAGGTAATATGCTCTCCAACCTACACGCCAGAACTTTAGCCAGTATTTTAGAGTCTGTATTGCGGAGACTTATTGGCCTATATAATGCACAGTTTTGTGGGTCTTTGTCCTTCTTAAGTATTAGGCAGATATTTGCCGTTTTCCATGTTTCAGGTATTATACCTTGATCTAAAGCAGCTTGTAAAGCGGGCATAAAAATATTAGAAAGCTCAGGCCAAAATGATTTATAAAATTCCGGGGGGAAACCGTCAGGTCCTGGTGATTTATTAGATGGCATTGAATGTATTGCTGCCAAGACCTCTTCTGAAGTTATAGATGAGTTAATGTAATTTCGGTCTTCATCTGAAATAACTGGGAGAGAAATATTATTAAAAAAGTTTCAACTTCTAATTATGAAGCACTGTTTTTTTGAACAATATAGTGATTCATAATAAGTTCGAAATGCATCATTTATAAGCCCAGGATCATATGTAGTGATCTTTAGAGACTTAATTATTCTCTCAGAGTGATTCTTTTTTATCTGATTTGCTAACAGTCTACTCGATTTGTTTGCGTGCTCATGATAATTTTGTTTGGAAAGAAACAGTAATTTTTTTTATATGATTGGTGTGATCAAGATTTAGTTCGGCTCTAGCATGGCATAAAGCAGACCGGTTAGTTTGAGTGGGAGTTGTGGTAGGGTAGTTTTTAACTGATTTCCCCCACATAGCCAAAAATAATCTGCTACAGTTTGTTTGTTCCTCATAAATCCTTATTACCGGGGAGACTAATGTCTGGTTTTTACATTTTGTAAGACAATTTCCTGTAAGCACTCCCAGACACCTTCGGGTTATAATTGTAGAAAAATTATGTCCTACTGTTGCTGTTGCATATTATTGTCCACTAAATCTGATCACATCTTCCTCTTTTCGTCTAAGTGACATGTTACTCAACAGTTTCCCTTAAAATTTCCCACATTTGCCTCCCCTTTAGATTTGTTAAAGCATTCATACTCCAGTTGCTGATTTATTGTATATGCTAGAGGACTTTCCCTTTTTCTATAATGTACACGAATATCCAGTTTTTTGCATTCATCCTCCCAACTTCCATACCATAATATCTAAAGTATTCTGAATTTCCCAGAAATGCTAGGCATTCTGCTGGGCAAAACAAAAGTTTTTTCTTGTTCTCAACACAGTTCTCTGCATAATACCAAGCACAATGCTTATTATCATATTGATTTGGAACTACCGCTAGTTTTTTTCAAGGGAGAGGGCAAACATATTATACAACTTGTCATATTTGCTTGTTTTGCCAATAATTTTGATATGCATGTTCTAATAACCGTTCCTCTTCTACTGAATCTATGGAATCTGCATCATATTCTAAATCTATTGGTATTGTCGTAGTGTGAGGGGGCAACTTCTGAGGTAGTTGTATTGAGAAGATGTGTGACCCACCTTGCATCGTATTCATCGTTGGTAAGTCCATATTCATAGTTATTCCAATATGGTTGGTCAAGTGCTCTTTTTTTCCTGGATACTTTTTCTGGAGTACTTTGTTTTAGTTCAGCTTCATTGGAGAGACCATTCAAGGTCCTTGAGGTTGATTGTAGGGAACTCATTCTGTAGTGTACTTCCTGAGGGTTGTTCACCTGGGGATCCAGGTCCTTCTTGGGACGTTTCTCTGGTAGGCCCTGTGTTGGGGGCAACACTTGTCCCAAGTACGTCAGCAATAATATCATCCATATCAATATTTATTTCAGTTTCCTCTCTTTCTTCTGAATCCTGTAGCAATTATTCCACCCTCTGTTCTTGTTGTCTTGCCTCATCATTTTTAGCTGCTTCTGAATCCAATGTAGCAGAACGAGTACTTTCTTCTTGTCCTTCTCTTTCTTCTTCTTCCTGTTCTTGCTCCTCTGTGACATGTACTTCAGCTTATATTTTTGTCTCAGAGGACTCTTCTCTTACATTCTCTTGTGGATCTTCTTCTGCTCCAGGCTGCTGAGCTTGTGGCAGATTTCTCCTACGTACCCTGGAGCAGTGATTCAGGTGATACCAAGTGTTGCTGCCTCTTTCCTTTACCGCTGTCAGAGTTGCCTATACAACTTCGTAGGGCCCTTCTCTTCTTGGTTCGTTCCACCTTAGTCTGAATACCCTCAGATGCACAAAGGGGACTATTGGGCAAGGTGTGTCTTCTTCTTGTCTGGGTTCTCTGCTTTGTTCCTGTGAACAGATTTTTTATGTATAGCAGTCAACTGTCTCAGGCTTTTAGTTCCATCTCTAACTGTTCCAAGGGCAGACCCTCATATGGTCCTCTTAGATAAGGCACTGGCATAGGCCTTCCCATCAGCATTTCATGCGGGGTCAAATTAGTGATTCTGTTTGTCTGCATGTGGTATTTCATCAATTCCAGTGGTAGCACATCAACCCAATTGAGTTTGGTTTCTTGACAAATTTTTTAACTTTTTGCTTTAAGATTTCCATTTACTCTTTCCACCATTCTTTACGAACTCATCCTAGTCTTTGTTTTATCCTCAGTTGCTGTATTACTGTTTTTACTGCTCATTGGATAAATGCCGAACAATTGTCTGAACTAATCTGAGATGGTATCCCAAATCTTGGAGTGACTTCTCTTGTCAGGAATTTAATTACCGTTTGTGCTCCCTGATCCGCTGATGGTACAGCTTCTACCCATCTGCTAAATCTGTCTATTATTACCAGCATGTATATTTTCCCTCGGACTGGCTTTATAATGTCTACATTGTCCATTACCAGATTTAAATGGTCCCTCTGGCACTGGTATTTGTCCTATTGGTGCAGATGTACCTTTCCTGACGTTATGTTTTTTTGCATATTTCACAGTTGTCTAAAAATGTATCTACTGAAGCTTGCAAATATGGGGACCAGTAGCCTTGTTTTTTTATTTTTCTCATTACCTCCCCCCTCACGCAATCCATGCGCATCAGAAATTAGCATAGTGAGGAGTGCTACTGGAGCCAATATTGGCCCTTCATGTGTTCTCCATATTCCATTCACATCCCTAGTCGCCCTCCTCTGTTGCCATTGTGTTAGTTCAGGTTGGCCAGCTTGGTGTTGTATAAGTGCGATATCATCTAAATTTGGTTGGACTTGTAGTATAACCTCTACTGTGGCCATTATTGCCACCTTACATCCTGAGGCCTCTCGCGCATATGCATCTGCAGCATTATTTCCTTTAATAACAAAGTCTTTGCCTTTTTTGTGGGCCTGACATTTAATTATAGCCAACTTTGGATGCATCATGGCTGAATTTATTTTAGTTTATTTTAGTTTAATTATATGATCATTATGCTGGATTGTAGTTCCATCACTCTTTTTAAACCCTCTTTGTTTCCAAACTGCCCCAAACAAATGACACACTCCATGTGCATATGCAGAGTCTGTGTAAATGTTTACATTCTGGTCTTTTGCTATCAGACAGGCTTTGGTCAATGCTTTTAATTCTGCCAGTTGTGCTGAGCATGGTTGTTCACAATGCTGGACCACAACTGGTACAATGGTCTTTCCTTCCTTTTTCACTATGGCATACCCAGCATGATTTCCCAAATGATCTCTAAAGCATGATCCGTCAACAAAATAATCAGTTTCTTCCTCAGCCATTAGTGTTGATTCCAGATCAGGTCTTAAGCATGTGAAAGCTAATGAATTTGCCACACAATCATGTGGTGTCCCTTCATCTTATTACATCCGTATATGTCAACAATGTTGAGTATGTTAGGCTTCTTGTCTGCGTCAGTACAAACTTTTCTTTTTCTAATAGTTCTGCTATTTTATGGTGAATATAAATCACAACTGGGTACCCCATAGTCACCATAGAAGCTTTTTCATAGGCATAGTAGACAGTTGCTAATCCTTGATAACAAGGTGGATATCCTTGTGCTACGCTATCCAGTTTCATACTATAATATGCTATGGGCTGTTTTCGTCTACCACTACAAAGTTCCTGCATCAGAACTGCTGAAGCATAACCACTTTTTCTTTTTCGCTACATATAGATGGAATGGTTTAGTGTAATCTCAGGTGGCCAGTGCAGGTGCTGTCTGGAGTTCTTTCTTTAATGACTCAAATGCTACTAATGCATCAGCATCCCAAGTCAACTTACTTCTAAGATCTTGCTGGCCTGCCTGTTTCATTAATGCTCGTAAGGGGGCTGTTTTAATAGCGTAGTCTTCTATCCAGTCAGCGCTAAATCCTGTCATCCCTAAAAATTTCATAATTTGTCCCACTGTCTGCGGTTGTGGTACTTTGCTTATGCCCTTCAATTGACTAGGCGATATTGCTTTTGTTTGGTGTGCAATAATTCGTCCCAAGTATTCCACCAGTGGTTGACAGTACTGTAGTTTATCTTTAGATACTTTATGACCTCCCTCAGCCAGCTTAGTGAGTACTTTGGTTGAATCTTGATGACACTGCTCCAGTGTTGGTGAGCAAATCAATAAGTCATCCACGTATTGTATTAATGTACTATCAAGTCTGAAATCTTCCAGATCCGCTTACAGTACTTGATTAAACACATGTGGTGAATGTTTGAACCCTTGTGGCATTCGGGTGTATGTGTACTGTTTACCTTGATAGGTGAATGAAAAAAATGTCTGCTCTCTTCTGCTTGAGGGATACTTAAAAAGGCAGAACACAAGTCAATTGCAGTAAAATAGTTGGCAGCAAGAGGAACATTAGTCAGCAGCGGATTGGGCACCTCTGCAGGCCAATCATCTACTACTTCATTAACTGCTCTTATGTCATGTACTAATCACCATTTTGATTTATCTGCCTTTGCTACTGGCAGTATAGGTGTACTGCAACAGCTTGATGTTTCAATAATACTCCTGCCTTAATTAACCCTTCAGTAGTTTTCGTTATTCCTAATACTGCCTCTTGATTTAGTGGGTATTGTTGTTTCCGGGGAGGCCGTGCTCCTGGTTTTATTCTAATTCTAATTGCAGATTTTCTTGATTTGCAGATTTTACTAACCCTACGTCTGTGTCATGTTGCGACCATATTTCGGCTGGCATTTGTTTTTCCATTTCTGTCATTAATTCCACTGTTTTTGAATCTAACTTTTCTTTGGTAGTAATAACTACTACTTTGGGTGTTCCTAGCACACAACATTTTTAGGTGTGTTTTGTCTGGTGACTCTAAAATCAGGGGATTGTCTGTCTCTTTCCACTCTACTCTACACTTCATCATTGGTCCTAAGTCTTTTGGCTCTCTTCCCTTGATTACGTATAGAGTTGCATGTGGGGTTGGTTGAGTCTGGTACTTGAAACCATTCGTCTATGAAATAATTTTTCTCAATTTGAAGTGTGGCCCCCTCTTGCCCTACAACTATATATTTTGACATCAACAAGATCTTTTGTTGCTTTGTTTTATTCAGTCATTCTTTCTCTAGATCTGGGTCTCCTGCTATGTCATAAATTAGTGTACAATGATATTCAGTCCCTGGCACATTCGGTTCATATAGCTGTGCTTCAATTTATTTTCCCCATTTACTCACTGTGTCTTGTATTTCCTTTCCTAATTCTCCTAACCAATATACATTTGCTTGTGGACCTTGAGATTCTGGCGGCTATGTAACCGTCATTTGTCTAACACCTCTATCATCTATGTATATCCCTTCTGGAGAGCACCATATCTGTAAGTTCATTTTGCATATAGCATCTCTTCCCAATAAATTTACTGCCATGTTTTCTGATATTAGAATTTTGATTTTTACTGCTTTTCCTTTTACTTCTATGTTTACTGGAGCCGTCATTGGAATTAACTGCATTTGTCCCGAGAATCCTACTGTCTTTACATATTTGCCAGACTGGAGGAGGTGAGAGGCATAATTTGGATTTATACATGTGAATGTGGCTCCAGTGTCTAACATAACTGGTGTTATCTTGCCCTCTATTTTAATCTGCAGTATAGGTTCTTGATCAGCATCAGTTGATATCATTGGAAGCTGACTCATCCCCGTAGGAATCTCTGGGCATCCCTAGTAGCCCTGTGGTGGTCCACACCATGTGTTGGGTGGACCTTGGGCCTGTTGTTGATAGCCTTGCTGCCATGCATTGGCATTCGCCTGTTGTTCCGGGAGCCAAGGATTCACAGGGCAATCTCTTCTCCTATGTCCTGGTTGATTGCATCCCCAGCAGGTGTCACTGTTTCTAAACCTGTTGTTCTGTCTTCCTCTTCCACCTTGAGGTGGTCGATTCCAGCCCCTGTTTAGTTTCTCTAGAAAATGATAAATTATCGTTGGCATAGGATGTTGCATTGCCTGTCCTGGGGTTGGCATTACATTCTGAGCATTTGGTATAGGCAGCATTGGAGCATCTTGTGCTACAGGTACTGGTTGATACATGGATGCATGTGGCACATCTGGAGCCACAGGTGTAGTCAGTATATTCAAAACCATTGGTATATGTATATTGCTTGGGATCACTGGCACAGATGTATTTACTGGTGCCATTAGTGTAGTTGACCCTTCCTTTTCTCTTACAGCTGCTTGAAGTTTTTTCCTTTTTCCTGTTAGTTCTTCCAGTTGCAATTGTTCCAGTTTTTTACGTATTTCTTTCTCCTGTTGTTTCATTCTTTCCTCATTCTTCCTGTGGTATTCTATTGCATGAACCACATGTGCACAGAACTCTTTTGGTGATTTAGTGGTTAGACCTACCACATCTTCCAATCAATCTTTGACTGGTGCAGGCATCGCATCTATTATGGAGGATCAGAACATTGCTGTCATCCATTAATCTTTTTCTGGATCTCTTTCCATTTCCATTTTCCATCTTTTTAGTTCTCGGTCGATGTAAGCTTTCGGGTTTTCAGTTTCTCCCAGTGGTTCTCCTTTCTATGCCTCCGGTCTAGGCTTATTGGAAAGTCTTTCCTCAGGGCTGCCCATATGTCATTACAGCATCAGCTGAATGTAATTTCATCATTGTTGTATCATCTATTGCTGCTCCCCATCCTGACTTGTTCAATATGTCCGCTAGCTTTATCCCTCCTACGCATCTGGCAATCGGGGCTTTAATGTCTCTGTGGCATGGTAGAGGGTGGGGCCGGGTCATGACTCAACACGCCCGGTCCCGTATTAGGCTAATCAAGCCTCCGAGAGGGTTAAAGGACATGCGTGAGAGAGAGATCATTACGGACATGTCCGTTGTCTTATGTGTTTGTATTTTGAGTTCTCCATTAAACTATGATTTCACGTGTTCAGCCGGTTCCTCGCCTCTTCCTTGCCCGTGAACATGAACTGCTTTACAGTCTCCCAGCGCCAGGCATGTCCCTATTGCGCGCTCTTCAACTTCTCTGATCCATCCTCCTGCTCCCTCATATATATCCGGAAGGGCAGCCAGCAATCCTTCAAGATCATGATTGGCCCATGGTACATAGCAGTCATATTTTCCTTTTATTACGATAGGGTATTGTGACACTTGCTCATACCCCTGGGGCTTTTGCCCAGGCCTCTCTATTTCATCATCATCGTCTGAGGTCTCCACAGTGTCCTTAGTATTTTCCTCGTCTCTGCTCAGTCTTCCTGCCTTGCTTCTTTTCCATTTCTGCTCAGGCTTTGTTGGCAGATCTTCAAGGTAAATTTTTCCCGAAACTTGCTTGAATTCTCCCTTGGCCCCACCCATGGGGTACTTGTTTTCTGTTACGCATGTTGGCTGCTTATCTTTGATCTTCTTAGTTCCATTAAGGCTTCACTTTCTTCATGCTCTATGCGGTCTGACATCTCTAGCACCTCAGCATTGATGGTCTCTATTTCATCCATGATCCTTTGTTGTCTTGCTCTACTTTCTTCTATTTGTTGTTGTGTCAGTTTACTTGCATTAATCTTGGGGCATCTTTCCATTTTGTCCATCTCTTCTTGTTCTCTAAGTTCTTTCTCTCTTCGCTGCTTTTCATATTCTTCTAATTCACGGCTTATCGTTTGTCGGTTATATTCTTCCACGGCACGTCTTATTTCTTGTTGGCATAGTGTTTCTTGACTCCCAATTTCTGAGTCTGATGTTATTGGCCCTTCTTCCAATTGGTTTGGTAAGTTTGGATACATATTTCTTTATAGGGATGTGCTGACTCTCCCTGCGGCTCTGGTGGTCCACTTCTCCTGCCAATTGCACTGTTTCTTTAAACCGCATAACAGGCATCTGACTCTTTTCATTTATCTCAAGTGGTGGTGCATATGTGGTGGTCTCTCTATTTGTTCTTCTTCTTTTTGCCGTCCTGTCTCTCCTGTTTTATCAACTTTATCCCTTTATCCTTGAATAAGTGTAGCATCATTAGCTCCCTGTCTCTCTTCATTATCCTTTTTGGCCTTTTATCCTTAGGCTTGTGATTCTTTATCAATGCCTCCGTTTCTCTACACACGCTCACAAATGTTCCCTCCGCTGACCATTTTGTGTTCAACCCTTGTGTTCTCTTTTCCCATTTTCTAGAGACCTCTCTTATGACATCCTTGTACCTTGGAAGTTCGATGCACATTTGATCTATTGGTGTTAATGCCATTCTTTTACTACTATGTTTTGCCTTACGATTATTTTTATACCTCTTTAACCTCAGACAGTTCTTTCTACTATGCTAGTCTTCACCAGGCTGGTCAGACGAGGACCACTAAAAGTATCGACCCCTGACTTCCCCTGGACTTTTGCTGGGTTGTGGAATTCTTACTATTCTTTTTGAGGAATGTTATTTGTTTTTCTCAGGTATTTCAATACAGCCCTTTTTGTTTTTTGTTTAGAGGTTTTGTCAGTTCTTCTTCTTGTCCCAGCCTACACAAATGATTTTGCATCCAAATAATATCTCTCCTTAGGATTATTAAATCAATACTCCAGGGTCTTCCCACAGAAAACCATCGACCAGTTCCAATTACCTGGCCTGCCCAGTCTATAAAAGTAAGACATGAGGTTAATTTTATTTGGCATTTCTCCCATGTAGTCACAGTGATATTTATTTAGCCTCCTTTACATTGTTCTATGGGATCTAAGGTTCAAGAAATCTAATCAGGTCTTCTCTTTAATTTTTATATAATATGCCCTTTCCTCTTTTTCCTCTTTTCTTTTATTTTTACACCAGTTATCCATCATTCATAGAGTTTGATCCCTTTTTTCCAGTCTTTATTATAATTGTTTGCTTAAATATTTCTCATATTGTGTTTATTGCTTATTATTTTCATTCTTTTATTCATCTGTTTTTTTTTATTTCTTTTCTGACTTTGTTTCTCATTTTGTCTTCATGTTCTGTTCTTCATTATCTTCATGTTCTGTTCTTCATTATCTTCATTCTTTTATTCACAGCCTATACAAATAATTTTTCATTTCTTTTTCTGACTTTGGTCAATTTGTTTTCTTTTTATTCCTTTCAAAGTACAAATCTTTATTTATTTTGAATTTGAATAACATATTTTATTGTTTACATAATCAATGTTTTATTAATATTTCAGAATTAACGTTTGCTCACACATGCTATTTATATTTGTTATACAAATTCATTTTGTAGGTTACAATATTTCATCTTTAAACACAGTTACACATTACTTGTTTCTTGTACATACAATACATCCATTATTCTACCAGCAATTTTGTTACACATTTTCAAGTAAGTAACACATCATTCTTAATATTTGTATAAGTAACACATGCAGAGTCTATGTTTTCATTTCATGCATACCTATTTTTTGTACACCTTCTACTCTGAACTGCCCTTTGACTGTTGTTCAGTTTGTTCTTTCTCAAATATTTCCAACCACACCTCTAATACCCCTGTAGAGGCTGTTATTATTTCCCCATTATCATCTTTGTAAAATATCACTTTACTTTCCCTCTGCACCTTTCTTATCTTAGTGGTTATTTCTAAGACAACATTCTTCAAAATTGTTATTCCCTCCCCATCTGGTTTTTCTTGAGTTTCCCTATAGTGTGCTATTTCAACCCTAAGGTAGGGGATCTGCACTGGTTTGGTTGACACCCTCAATTTTCCCCTAAACGTGTCTAACTGGTCCCCATAGCCTATCTTGCAAAGTTTATTTATGTTTTCTGCAAATGGTTTAAGCCATATATTACGAAGCACAATTTCTGTCCAACTAACCCAAGGTCATTTACGTTCAATTTCCTCTGAGTTGACTATTCTAGTAAGCAATTCTTTTTTCTTATCTACAGTTAACTCCCTCCTCTGCCCTGTGTAATCTATGTACTCTGACTCTTTCCAAAAATTATCACTGATTCCCTTTGTTTCTATTAATGCTCTTTCTATTTCTTCTTTCCACTCTTCAGGTCTGCGATGAACTTCCTGTTCAAAACTGGTTTGCCTCTGCATTTTCTCTAGCCGTGATCACTGTAAGGGATACATTTCTTTATCTATGTCTCATCAAGTTGTTGTACTTTGTTCCCTCAGGCTCTTGCCTTTTTTTTCCTTTCTCTGAATCCGCCCCTCCTCATCCTTGGGCCTCACTTGCCAACCCGCCAGCGAGAGAGAGAGAAACAGATGCTTTTATCTTTAATGCTTGTGTTTTTTTATGGCTAGATTACACTGTAATTTAGCAAATACCAAAACAGTCAATTGTCAATATCTTTTTAATACATTTTTACCTTTGGGACAAAGCCACCTTTTTATTTTATTTTTTCCTTTTTCACTTGTCAATTATCTATCTTTTGCAGAGGGGCACCTGCCCCTCTGATCTACATTATGCTTGCCACATAATGCAACACAATTATGAAAGCATGCAACCAAGCAAGCACAAAAACAGCATGGTTAGTACCATTAGCACATATACACAAATGATGTAGTTAGTTCTACACATTTCATTATTATATGCATGCACACATTTTAATAATTCCCCACTTCTCACACAGCTCGGGCTTTTTAAATACTTCAACCTTTTTTAAATATCTTATTAATCAACACATTCTCACACCCAACTCGTCACATATTGACGCTTTTGACAGGACCCCTTGGCGTCACATTTTAACGCCCTGGGTATACCTTTGGCGTCATTTTTCGACGCGTTGGGTAGTCGGATAGATTTCTATAGAGGATTTAAAAAAAAATATATAAAAAACTTTGATTAATTTAAAAAAAATTATAAAAATAAAAATATAAAAAGCTTTGATTAATTGAACACAATCGTAGCATATTATATATATTTATTAACATCAACAAACCTCAGATAAAAATACGTTATCCAGCATGCTCTTGTTAACAGTACCTAAGAAAACGCTTAAACTGCTTACTTGCACACGCCGTGGAGCGTTGTTAAACTCACCTTTCAATGCGGTTTTGGTTAAGACTACCCAACGCGTCGAAAAATGACGCCAAAGGTATACCCAGGGCGTTAAAATGTGACGCCAAGGGGTCCTGTCAAAAGCGTCAATATGTGACGAGTTGGGTGTGAGAATGTGTTGTATTAATCACCTATGGAGGAGTTTCACTCACTCCATGCCCCCTATGGGCCATCTGTTATAGGAATTTTCTCTTGCCACCATCAGGGCCACCTAAAACAGTAATTTCACTCATTTTCTGCCACCATTTGCCACCTATAAAGGAATTTTCACTTACTGCCCTCTTCAGTAACTGATGTCTACCTGTGTAGGAATTCCATTCACTCCATGCCACCTTTTTTTGCCACCTACACAGAAATTTTCTCTTAAACTTAAATGCCACCTTCTGGCAACCTACATGGGAATTTTCCTCTCTTAAATAAGCATTCATACCTTTTTGGAATCTGGAACCCAATTCTACTTTTAAACAATTAGTCAAATTAGTCTATATCCGGGCTGGCAAGGCCTCCAAGGTAACTACTTACTAGGTCTCACTTACATCAGATCACACAAAATTTAAGCAAAAATGCTTACCTCAATTTTTGGCGCCAGTGGTTTTGTGAAATCCGTGTCAGCAGACCCCTCAGCAGCATCTACACCCTCTTGGCCTCGATCCAGTCCCTTCGTGTTCGCCACTTATGTCGTGGAAAATCTGTGAAGAATCTCTCTGTTCATCATGTCTATACCATGTCTGGATAATACTCACCTGCTCTTTGCCACTCTGCTCAACTGGATTTACTCACATTATGATTACATCACTGTTTCTATCATTTGTTCAATAAACCCTGCTACTGAGTTCCTATCTCTGCCTCCATGACACCTTTAACTTTTAAACCCTCATGCTTTTATTTTGACATTCTGAAATCTCCAGGAAGTCCTGTATGTGTCTGTTTGTAGGAAAGTTCACTGTAATTTTGTTAGCTTCTTATTAAAGTTCTGGTAAAAATGCCCCTCCTGTGCCGCTCTAAATGCATATAAGTGAACCAAACTATTGAGCATCTACACCTGAGATGTTGTTCATGAGTAGCGCTCAAATATTGCTCACCACGTGAAGGCTAAAAATAGGTGCACGTGTGTGTGTGTGTGTGTGTGTGTGTGTGTGTGTGTGTAAACAGAGCAGCACCATTCAATAACACGCAGAAGCTGCATGTGCATTTTATATATTTACCTATAAAACACAGCCTTTTTTGATTCACAGAGCTATCGCACATCGTCAAGTGGCTTTGAATAAAATGCATGAGTCATATGAACAACTTAAATTGTGTTTTAATGGTTCTTTTATGTCATTTTTTTAGCTTGACAGTAATGAACATGACTAACACACAGTATTGTATTTGGATCGGGCTCGTTGGACCGATACCCGATTGTGGCAGCAGGGGCATGGTCAAGCGTCCATCCGGGGGAGAAAGCAGTTAGCGCTTCCACCTGAGCCAAATTATGTCTAACACCTGTCGCTAATTTCAGTGAGCATGGGGAGAGCGGCATAAAAACAGCCACAGAACCACCAGACGGGGGAGAGTGTGACACGTGCCAATCTAGTGTTGGCTGATACAAGAGACACAAAAAGCCTTTTGTTAAATGAAGAAGTTTTGTTCTGTTCACATTACCATTTCTGTTGTAAAACATTTGCTGTGGCAATTAAAGAAAACCTTACCTGTGAATAGCTCTGTGTCTTCGTTCCCTCCTTGGTGACAGACTTCGTTACACCGATTCGCTTAAAAACGAGTCGATACCGATCCAGGTATTGTCGTGGAAAATCTGCGAAGAATCTCTCTAAGATGCAAGAAAACTCTCAGAGTCCAGGATTCCAGATGCCAAAGTTAAAGTTTATTGTGTCACCAACAAACTTGAGAAGGCCAGCTGTCCGTTCTGAATACACACTTCCATGTTCTCATTTATATGCCTTTTAGTTATCTCTTATAGACTCCTAAATCTTTTATGTCCTCTATCTCTGACCAACAGACTTCATTCAATGTCCTTCAACTTGTCACCATTATCTTTCCAGCCTTCTCCTTTTTATTTATTGGTGGAAAGTCCTTGTCTGTATAATTTTTTAAGAAGGATATATTTCCTCCTTTGCAAGGACACATATATCAAAAAAGGATATATTTCATCCATTGCAAGGACACATAGTCTTACTCAACACACCCTGCCTTTTTTACAGTATAATAACATATCGGTTACAATCATTTGTTTACAAATAATATTAATTAATTCTTAATAGAAAATAAACCATAGTATCGGATTGGTGCATCCCTATTTATATCCCCAGTGAGCAAGCCAAAGGCAACTGTGGCAAAGAACACAAAACTCCATAAGATGTTGCGGAATGGAAAAATAACCTTGGGAGAAACCAGACTCGCTGTGGGGGCCAGTTCCCCTCTGGCTAACATCATGAATATAATGCCAATATTGCTTATGTATAGTGCAAGTCATGGTTTCAAATTATTAAACTAAGTAAGTGTTAAGGGCCAGTGTTTAAACAAAGATTTTGTATAAACTGTAAGATTAATGACTAGTATATTTGAAGTCCATCCTGGATTAACTGCAGATGTTCACATAGATGCAATTGTCCTTGTTAGTTGGCTGATGAAGGTTTTTGTTGGCAATTAATTGAAAGTCTAGGTATTCCATTTCAAGAGTGTACCATAGTCCATCATTAGACCGAGGTGATCCAGGCCTCAGTCAGGTGCATCGCAGCTCAATCTGACCAGTAATTTCGGTGAGGTCTATCCTAAATCCAAGGTTCTGGCAATGGCATATGAAGTATCCCATGTCTTATGGTTGGAGTTGGCATAAGTTCATCCTCTGAAGTCCATCGTAATAGACTGAAGTGATGTTTGGCTGGCACCGGCTGCTATTAGTCATCATCACACAGCGATTTGTAGCAGTAGAGTCCAGCGTGAAGCAGGAATGGAGCTGGATCCAGCCGGTTCTTGTGACCTCAGGATAGGAGTCCCGAGGTTGAGAAAGGGAAACAAATTAAATAATATTAGAATAAATGCCATTCAATTTATTACAGAGTTATAGATCATGATCACTGTTTCTGGTTCCAGTAGACCTAACTAAAGCAGCCTAATTGTGAGTTCAAGGATAAATTAGGTGTATGACTGGCTAAATAGATGAGTCTTTAGTCTAGACTTAAACTGAGTGAGTGTGTCTGCATCTCGAACAGTGTTGGGGAGACTATTCCATAATTTAGGAGTCAAATATGAAAAGGATCTACCTCCTTTTGTGGATTTTGATATTCTAGGAACTATTAACAGGCTAGAATTTTGTGATCATAATGAACGTGATGGAAAATAGCATAGTATAAGGTCACTTTAGTACTGTGGAGCTTGACCATGCAAAGCTTTGTACATAGTTAACAGAATTTTGTAATTAATATGAAATGTAACAGGTAGCCAATGTAACAATGATAAAATGGGGCTAATATGATCATATTTCTTGGTTCTAGTCAGCACTCTAGCTGCTGCATTTTGAACCAATTTAAGTTTATTTATTGATCTTACTGGATATACTCCAAGTGATGCATTACAATAATCTAGTCTTGAGGTCATGAATGCATTAATTAGTTTTTCGGCATCAGCTACAGAGAGCATGTGTCGTAGTTTAGCAATATTTCTTAGGTGGAAGAATGTTATTCTACAAACATTGGTAATATGTTTTTGTAAGGACAAATTGGTATCAAATATAACACCTTAAGTTCTTCGCTGTTGAAGATGATGTAACAGTACATCCATCGAGAGTTTATTTATTTTTAGAAGTTTTTGGTCCAATAATTAGTACCTCTGATTTGTCGGAATTGAGTTGAAGGAAATTTCTGGCCATCCAATCTTTTATTTCATTGATACACTGCTAATTTGGTGAATTGTGAAATCTCATCAGATTTTGAAGAAATATAAAGTTGTTTTCGTCGGCATAACAATGGAAACTTATTCCACAATTCCTGATAATATCTCCCAGGGGAAGCATATACATGGCCATGTATTGAGTTAAGTTTTTGCTTTGTGAAGGTCCCTCCTCCCAGTTTTCCTTCATGACATCTTATCATGTCACAGGGCTTACGCCCATATAATAATTCAAATGGGGAAAACCCCGTGGAGGCTTGCGGGACCTCTCGCACTGCAAATAACAGGGGTTCAAGCCACCTATCCCTATTCCAAGCATCTTTGTGCTCAAACTTCCGAATCATATTTTTAAAATTGTTTTATTAAATCGTTCGACCAAGCCATCTGGATGGTACAAGCTTTATTTTTAATACCTAATAATTCATACAGCTCGCATAGTGTAAGTGATATGAAAGTAGTGCCCTGATCAGTGAGGATTTCTTTCAGAATCCCCACTTGGGAGATTATTCTGAAAAGTGCCTCTGCAACACTACATGCTGAGATGTTGTGAAGAGGCACTGCTTCTGGGTATCGTGTTGTGTAGTCCACCAGAACCAACACAAATTGATGCCTGCATGCTCACCATTCTAATGGCCTGAAGAGGTCCATGCAAACTCTGTTAAAGGGAACCTTGATCAACGGAAGAGGGCGTATTAACGCTTTTGGAGAGGCTGGTGGATTCACCAGCTGACATTCATGGCACGTCGCACACCATCAGCTAACATCCCTGTGAATGCCTGGCCAATAGAAATGGGCCATGAGAAGGTTTAGTGTTTTCCCTTGTCCCAAATGACCTGCCATTGGACTACGATGAACTACATTTACCGACAGCTCCTTGGTACTAACAACTGGGTTGTATCTTCTTTTGTCTGAGTGTCCTGCATCTCTCGATACAACCGATTGTTTATAATGGAGAAATATGGATATGTGAGTTCAATGCGTGGCTGAAGGTACTGACCATCAATTACTGTCACTTGGTAAACACATGCTTAAGAGTCAACTGGAATTCCCCTAAGGGCTCACCTAACGTCATCCTGATACAGAGCATCAAACAGAATAGTGATGGTCACGGCAGGATAATCGTAAATATCCCAGTGCACACACCTCACCTTCACCCGATTATTTGTATTCAATGCCCCATTTTGAACCAAGCATTGATGAATAGAGGTTTGGTTACAACCTGAATCCACCTAGGCTTGGTATGTACCACCCCTAATACTCACGGGTATTTGGTATGTCCCAGGTCGATCGGGGGCGGCCCGTGGAGTGTTGGGGACCCGGATCAACATCCCCACCTCCTTCGCCGGGCAGTATTCACGGTCGTGACCCAGCTCCCTGCGACTCCAAAAGACTGGCCCGAACCTCACACCCACACTGGTGGCAGCAGCTTCCCCCACATAAGAGGAAGAATTGGTAAAGCCAGGGGAGAGAGAGACAGGAGGGTTAACATTACAGAAAGGCTTCCGGATCATCTTGCAATACCCGTTGCTCCTCCTCTTGGCCTCGAAGGAGAGCCTCGGAGCACTGTTGCTGCTCCGCCCGCAGATTCACGAGGGCCTGGTGTTGGGCCTGGTGGATGCTGGCGAGGGATCAGAAGACTTCAGAGGCGAAGATGACTCCATAGCAGCATACCTTCCTCCTTTTATCCCCAGGTTTATGCACTAGTGCAACAAAGTTCTCGTTTTTGTGACAAGGGAGGAAGCGGGGGATGGCGAGATCCAACTTAAAAGGGATTTATTTCCCACATCTTCACAGTAAATATATATGTTCCACTTTTCAGTGGGCACACTCAAATTAATGCTTTTCAGCAACACAAATTGCACTCTGGAACACACTGGTCCTGGCAGATCTCTCTCTCCCTCCTCTGTGGACTGGGCTGTCTTTTATCTCCCCCCAAATCTCACTGTGCACATAGAAACAGTAATTAGTAACAATTCATATCAGGTGGATGTTCTCACTTCTTTCTCTCTCCCCAGACGGGTGCACGACCATGCCCTCACCTCCACAGTCTCATATTTATCATTCGTAGAGAATTAAAATAATTTATTTGCATGAATAGTTGTAAGTAATACATGACACAATTGATCTAAAGGGTTTACATGGGGATGTGTTTTGTCATTTCTTTCAACAAGAGGGAAGGCTTCCCTCGCATGCCCCCTCAAAGCCCTGCATATAGTTACTGTACTGCAGACAAACTAGGATTTTTACAGGGTTATTCATCAGCTTGTCAGAAAAACTTTTGCACTAAATTGCACTTAGTAACCCTGCATCCCAATCCGCACCCCATCCGCCCTAAACAGTATCCCGGATTAAAATTAGGCTGTCCCAAATCATAGTATGTGTAAATGAGTTTTGCAAAGTTGTCCAGATGTTCTACTATTTCTGGTAGATTTTCTAAGTGTGGATCTGAGAATACTTTTTTTGGTTAATATTGCCCACAATCCCTTTCTTAACGGAAGAGGAGTTTGACCATTCACTTCAGAACTACAATTGTCAAACGTGAAAACCTATAAACATGGCAGTGAGATTGATGGCGCATATTAACTTCATCATGTTTTTACAATATCACTGAATTATAGAGGAGGTCACATTCTCTTTTAAGGGACTGTTGTAATTATGTAAACAGTACTGTGAACTGACAAAGACAAAAACAATAAGTAAAATGATCCAGCACAATGACATTCAACTGTTATGTCTTTCTGACTAAAAGTTTTAAAAAGTTTTACTTTAGTTGGTGATAAATCATAAGATTACATCTTTAACTGTAAATACAACTGATATCCGTGTTATATTTAATCTACAACTCATTGTGAATATCACACATAGAGAAAACAATTGTAATGTTTAATGTGTACGTTCATGTATTTCATGTCTTTAATTTTGAAAGTTTATTTCTTGTTTCATGTCATGTGTCCCTAGCCATGTGATGTCCTATTTTCCCTCTATGTTCATGTGTCTTGTTTTCATTGGTTAATTGTCTTGTTATCCTGTTATAATTTCTGTTTGTTCATTGGTTATATTTGTCATGTGATCTCCCATGTCCATGTATTTAAACCCTCATGTTTTCCATTGACCTTTGTTTGGTATTAAATGTTTGGTAATGTTGTGACATGCCAAGTTATGTCTAGTCAAGTTTATGTTAAGTCAAGGTAATAGTCAAGTATATGTTTATGCTTCATGTTTACAGTTAGAGTTATTTGGATATCACTTTTGTTTAATAAATTGCACTTGGGTTCTTCATTCCATCATCATTGTCAGCACCAGCAGCCACACGTTACAATTATAGAAAAAGTGTTAAGTTTGGTTTGCATCAACTACACATTACTACATGCATTATCATATCAAAACATCAGCAGCTCTTCACACAAAACACCCCACAACAGTTTTTCAACTACACACTGTTTCTTCTCCAATTTGGTAAAAAGCATGTAGGGAATCATAAATAAACTGTTTCAGGAAAATTGACAGGTTGGTCCAGGATGACAAAGCATGTGACTGAGGGGCCTTTGGTTTCAAGACCTGATTTTATGACATGATAATATGTCCCAATACACGCACACTTTTTTGCTACACACTCAAAAGTAGACACTTTTCCATTACAAAAAGAGTACACACTTTAAGGGCATAGTGTAAGTAAGCAAATTGGGATGCTGGCTGATATGCAGGGGTGTAAAGTAACAAATTACAAATACTCACGTTACTGTAACTTCTTTTTCCCAAGAATTGTACATTAAGTAGTTAAAAATTGTATACTTTTACTTGAGTACATTTTAAAACTATTTTTCCACCGCCTGTGTTTGTTACTTCCCTGTCCTGATTTTATTTTCAGCTATCAACATGATTGGCTAGGGGTAGTCTCGTGACTCCCATCAAATATAATCACATGTAAAAAAAACTTGAACTTGATTTTCATTTGCTGTGAAAAGGCCAATTGCTTGATTGTGTAATACGAGTTTAACTTGCTCAAGCCAAATATCAGCATTAATCCTGCCTCTAATTTGAAGAAACATATTGAGGTCATTTTTATATTTTTGTTAATTCTGTGTGTCTATAATGTAGCCTGTAATTTAACTATCTATGAGATTATTTGGCTGCTGTTAGAGATTAATTCAATTTTATCAATAGAGCTTGGCAATAAAATTATTTATATGTTTATCGAAAAAAGAGAGATGTCCTCGATCAGACTTTTGAGTAATTTTCTATATTTAGCCGGTTTTATATGTTGCTTATACTTACTAATTTTTAAAAGGTAAACAAAGCAGCCTAATAATTTTAGCTTTTCTGTCCTATAAATGTCTAAAAATTTAAGTAATAATTTAAGTTACACATTTTTTCCAAAGAATTCGTAAAAATTATATTTATTAGAGGTATCGGTATTTGTATCGATATTGTTATGAACGCTGGTGAAGCCGCGCTCCCATCTGATCACCGAAGATCCGACTCACCTGCGTTCTAACCACTCTGACCAGCGCTAATCACGCCGACAGCTGCATTCCATTACTCATCCCTCTATTTAAGCCTCATTCATCTGTACCTCCATTGCGAAGTCTTGTTTGCCCCGGCTGCATTACTGAGCGTTACTGAACTTCTAACCTGTTTCTCTGTTTACCGATCTCAGCCTGAACCCGACTACTCTATCGCCCGCCGCCTGACCGTTTGTGAAACTCGCTGTCCGTACTTGACCACTCTTCTGCCTGCCGCCTGCCCAATTGAATATCTTCGCCTGTCTGACCACGAGCCCTGTCGCCTACTACAGCCCTGTCTGCCATCCTAGAACCCTGCCTGTCTTGACTTGCTCACTTACCTCAATAAAACCGCTTATGGATCCAAACCAGCCTGAGTCTGTGTTACAGATATCAATGATACTGGCCTAAAAGTACTTGGTATCAGATCAAAAAGAAAATAAGTGGTATCGCCCATCTCTAATTGAATAATCTTATTTTGAAATTTTCTGTGGTCCAATGGTTTCTATCACACACACACTGACAAGAATGTTCAATGCGCGTTAAACTGATCATTTAACATATTAAGGCACAATGATGGTGAAAATTAAAAACAACATATTAAGTATAAAACAAGCTCTGAATAATCACGAAAAGAAAAATAATTGAAAGTTACAACAAATAAAATAACAGCAGTATATCTAAAATTGACAAGAAGTAAAGCTAAGCAGCACTAATCTGCATAATTTATTCATAACGCAAAGTATTGCTTGGAACTGGAATGCAACTTCTTTTCACAGTATTGTAAGACACAGATCATACACCTCGCTGAATAATGTGCATGCCTGACAGAAACGCAGGAAATAAGTTATGAAAATATTATTTTGTGTGTATTTGGTCTTGGAGGCTTATTTTAACAGTAAACAGCATTTTCTTATTTTGTGGTACTTAAATGGGTAACATTTATGTTTGTATTTGTTAACCCCATCCCCATATGTACTGTGAAACTTAGCATTCACTAGTAATTCCATGGAAATAGGGCTGTAAAATAAAGTGCACCATTGTACATAACCATTACAAAGGAATTACGAGTTATCTAGCCTTTGTAGTAATGGTGTGGTTCTAAAAACATTGTTGCCTAACTACTTGTACAGTGCTTTCATGAGATTCGCCATAAAGTTAGTTCCTTGACTGGGTTGGGAGGGTTACTTTTTTAATGTATTCTGTTACAGATTACTTAACAATAAATGCAATCAATAACCAAATCCAATTACCACAATATGAAATAAATGTAATCAGATTACTTTTGGATAACCACAAGGGCACATATGTAAATTAAGTCAAGATAAAAATCAATATGATTTCTAAAACTTAAAATTATGCCTTGTATGCAAACAGAACATGTTTGAATAATATTAGGAGTACATTTGTAGCTGTTATTATATCTAAGGAAACTAAACTTGTACACTGTACCCTACCAAGAAAACAGAAAATGAGCTGTTAATGTAGAACAACTTGGTAATTTTAAATAAATCAGGTGTGTTCTATGTCTGCTACAGAAAAAGAGAATTTCTTTAATCAAAACAGATGCACTGAATTATGTCTTGGTTAACATTAAACTAAATCTGACAGGATATACGTGTAACTTGGTTTCAAAAACACTGCAAAATGTAATTATACCATGTATTGCAGTTAATGTGTATAGGCAAATGTAATTTGAACTATTCATTAAAATCAGACTTCATATTTCAGTATGTAGATCAGATGTTATCATCATTATTGTCATAATTAAATACTGGGGAGTGTCTTTCCTCTGCTTGCTCATTTTCCGAAGTCAAATGTCACCAGCTAACAGTTTATGGCTGATTTCTATGTTTCTGTTTAATGAGGATTTTAAAGGGGGAAAAAGTTTGATTCCAAAAAGAAAACACAATCTATCTTTAAAGAAAGATCAATTTTTTTTTTTGTATCTTTTCAGTTACTTATTCCTAATTACTAAGTGCTGAACATGATACATTTGCCGGAATGTCTCCCTCACCTAGACATTTGAACTGTTCTCAAAAATAATTTATCAAAATAAGATAAATTCTTCATTGAACTTGTAACACATTTTCAATTAATTTGGTATTTATGTGTACAATTTTGTCAAATCAAATCACTTTATTTTCACACTACCATGTACACAAGTGCAACAGTAGGTGAAATTCTTGTGTGCAATTCCGAGCAACATAGCAGTCATGACAGTGACGAGACATATACCAATTACAATAAACAACATATTTACACAACACAATTTACATATCAAATGTACACATACTTACACAACACAATCCTATTATACAATGTACAGTAAACAATACACATAATATAGAATATACATACAATAAAATACAAAATAAGAGTAAATATATATAAAAATATATATGCAGTTGTTATATTGTGGAGAATATAATTATGACAGTCCAGTGTGAGATAATAGATTAATAAAGTTCAGTGCTGATTGTTGATCGTGAGAGATCAAATGTTCAAAAGTCTGATTGCTTGGGGGAAGAAGCTGTCATGTCGGCTGGTGCGGGTCCTGATGCTGCGATACCGCCTGCCTGATGGAAGCAGTGAGAGCAGACCATGACAATGGTGGCAGGAGTCTCTGATGATCCTCTGAGCTTTTTTCACACACCGCATGTTATATATGGACTGGAGAGAGGGAAGCTCACCTCCAGTGATGTTTCTGGCAGTTCGCACCACCCTTTGCAGGTCTTTGTGGTTGTGGGCGGTGCTATTGCCGTACCAGGCGGTGATGCAGCCAGTCAGGATGCTCTCTACAGTACTGGTGTAGAACCGTGTGAGGATGTGTTGGTTCATTCCAAACTTCCTCAGCCATCTCAGGAAGAAGAGGCGCTGGTGAGCCTTCTTCACAATGACCTCAGTGTGGACGGATCATGTTAGTTCCTCAGTAATGTGGACACCGAGGAACTTGAAACTGCTGACTCTCTCCACCTCTCTCCATTTGTTAATAATCATCAGGGATAATAAATCATGAGAGGTGAAAAAGGAGAGAAAGCAACTTATATCTTTGAGAACTAAGGCTAACTCATTTTAACACTTTTTAATATTAACTAGATTTAGCTATCCTAGCTAATTTGATTTCTGTGTGGCTCTTATAATCTTCAAATTCTCAGGTCATTGGATAATGAGAGCATCTTCACAGCTGGAAGGCATAAATTCCATGGAACTTCACTTTTAGAGAGTGAATAATGTTGAAATTTCTGTGGCCATCGCGATGAAGCAGCTGTTTACCTCGAGAGCAGGGTGCTTCTGAAAATAGTTGGGGTAATCTTATAGTATATAATCATTTAATCATTCAATTAATCTATTTTGATTATTGATTAACATGTACATGCAATATTCAATGATCTAAAAATGACAATGTGTAATGAATGTACAATGAATAACGTCATGGTTACTGTCGTGACCTCTGTTCACTGAGGGAGGGAATGAGACGTTTTTTCAAATGAAGTGACACAAGTGGTCTTCTTGGGATGCCAAATGTACCTCTGAACTTGAGAAAAGTCCAATGTCAAATTGGCAGACAGAATTAGCATGCCCCACCCTGGACATAAGGGTATAAAGGGAAGCGGAGCAGCGTCTGTCAGTCAGGATTTTGCTCTGAGGAGCCGAGAATAAGGCATGGCCGTTTACAGTAGCAGGTGTAGTGCTGTGGCAGGAGGGGCACAACATCTCATTCACCTCCCTCAGGGAACGGAGGTTACGACAGTAACCACGACGTTCCCCTTTTGTCACTCACTCGACATTGTGTCGAATGAAGTGACCTGGGGTTTTTAAAAACTGGAATTTACGCACTGGATCAACTTGTAAGCGGTTGTGCCACGTTACCGAGTTCTACCGGCTCAGACCTGATAAAACTAGGGATGAGACCAACTCAAACCTGAGATTGTAAAATCTGGCGAAGGTATTGGGTGTTGACCAGCCTGCTGCTCTGCTCTGCAGATGTCTGCTAGGGAGGTGCCCACGAAGATGCCACATTTCTCGTCGAGTGTGCGGACTGAGTCTGGAAGGCCAAGGAAATGGCATCAACGGACCAGCGGGCAGCCTCAGTTTGGAGACGGCGTTCCCTTTCTGCCGTCTGCGGAATTAGAGAAAGAGCTGCTCAGAACATCTAGAGCTCTGCGTGCGGTTCAAATAGATACACAAAGCACGTACTGGACACAGCAACGAGAGGGCTGGGTCTGCCTCCTCCCAGGGCAGCTTGCTTGCAGGTTCACGACCTGATCCCTGAAGGGGGTCATAGGAACCTTGGGGACGTCACCTGGTCACGGCCTCAGGATAATGTATGTGCCGGACCGAACTCCAGGCAGATGCTGCTGACAGAGAACACTTGCAGGTCAGGGAGAGGGCCTTGAGCTCAATTGGATCAAGTGGCTCAAAGGGGGGTCTCTGAAGGCCCGTGAGGACCACTGAGAGATCCCAAGAGGGGAACAGGATTGGCCGGGGAGGGTTCAGTTTCCAGGCACCTTTTTAAGAAACCTGGTAATCAAGTCATGCTTACCCAGGGACTTGCGCATCTCTGTGGGTCTTTGGCTCAGGAAGAAAACCAATTCGCGAATGAGCGCCACTTTAGGGTGTAAAGTTGCCTGGTGGAGGGAGCTCTGGCTTTGTTGATTGTGTCTACGACTGCAGGTGGTAGACCTAATAGATCTTCCATGCCCCGTCCAGGGGCCAGATGTGGAGGTTCCAGAGGTCTGGGCGTGAGTGCCAGAGGGTGCCCCATGCCCCATTTTCAAGGGAGGTGCTGTCGCGAGGAGCATAAGATCCAAAAACCAGGTCTGGGTGGGCCAGTAAGGAGCCAACAAGGAGACATGTTCCTCATCCTCCCTGATCTTGCACAGCACCAGTGCAAGGAGGCTTACTGGGGGAAATGCGTACCCCCTGGAGCCTCCACTCTCCGCTGGGCAAAATCCATCATGACAGCACGTCCGCCATCATGTTGAGGTTGCCAGGGATGTGAGTGGCGTGCGGTGACCTGAGTCGTGGCTGACTCCAAAGGAGGAGATGGCGGGCGAGTTGTGACATATGGCGATATGCCTTGGCGCCTTATGTACGCTACCATCGCGGTGCTGTCTGAATGGATCAAGACGTGCTTGCCTCGAATTAATGGGAGAGTCCTCCACCGGGCAAGAGCCAGGGTCCTATGCAGGAGCCAGCAGCAGTGTGCACATTGCACACGATGCCCCATCTCTGATGAGAGGCGTCTGTGGTGACCATGACACTTCTGGACACTTGCTGCAATGGGACTCCGGTCCGCAGGAAGCAGAGGTCTATCCAAGGGTTGAAAGTCTGACAGCAGGAGGGGGTGGTCGTCACACGGTATGTGCCGTGGTGCAATGCCCATCTCGGTACTCGAGTCTGTAGCCAGTGCTGAAGCGGTCTCATATGCATCAACCCGAGCTGTGTGGCTGAGGATGCCATATGCCCCAGGAGCCTCTGGAATTGTTTTAGATGAAACGCCATGCCGGGTCGAAGAAAGCGAGGCACCTGAGCACTGACTGAGCGCGCTCATTGGTGAGGCACGCCGTCATTGAGACTGAGTCGAACTCCATGCCGAGAAAAAATATGCTCTGAACCGGGGTGAGCTGCTCTTTTCGCAGTTAACCTGAAGCCCTAGCCGGCTGAGGTGCCTGAGCACCCAGTCCCTGTGAGCGCATAGTAACTCTTGAGAGTGAGCCAGGATGAGCCAGTCTTTGAGGTAGTTGAGTATGCGGATGCCTACTTCCCTTAGCGGGGTAAGGGCTGCCTCTGCGACCTTCGTGAAGATCCGAGAGGACAGGGACATGCTGAAGGCGAGGACATTGTACTGATACGCCTGGCCATTGAATGTGATCCGTAGGAAGAGTCGTGTCAAGGCAAGATAGAGGCGTGGATGTACACGTCCTTCAGGTCTACCGCCGCGAACCAATCTAGCTGTTCAAATTAGGTAAGAATCTGTTTCTGCATTTTGAACGGGAGTCTGTGCAAAGCCCAGTTTAGAACTCACAGGTCCAAGATTGGTCACAACCCGCCACCTTTTTGGGTATGATGAAGTAAGGGCTAAAGAGACCCTTCTTCATCTCGGCTGGAGGGGCGGGCTCTATCGCATCCTTGAGAAGCAGAGTCGTGATCTCTGCCCATAAAGCGCTGGCTGTTTCGTTGTGTAAAGAGGTGGAGCGAATACTGCCAAAACGAGGTGGGAGCCAGGTGAACTGAATCGCATAGCCGAGTTGGATGGTCCTGGCCAACCTGTGTGACGGGTTGGGCAGCGAATGCCGTGCGTCCAAACTTTGCGTGAGGCACTAACGGGACAATCGCTTTTGACGTACAGGGTGGGGCTTCGCAGTGGGGGGGAGGAGGTAATAGCGTGTCAGTAAGCAGAAGAGGCTTGGGTGCTGAGAAAAGACTCAAAGCACTTACTTTGCTCCATGCACTCGTTAGGGGGGGCGGTACTAGAGGGGCTTCTTCGGACCTCATCAGTGCAGGAAATAGCTCTTTATTGAGAATGTGGGTGCCTCAGCTGGAAGACGGTGTGGCAAATGAACTAGGATTCTCCTCTCGACCCTCCACCGTGGGAAGGAGTGGTCTTGATACCAGCTCCAGAGCAAAAGTCTGACTGCCTGGGTCGCCCATCTCAGGAGCGCTTCAGAGCTTTCCTGGTCCTGGAAGGGGGGGGGGGGGGGGTGTACGCCGCCTGTGAGGTGCTCGGCGCTGGGGCTGAGAGCTGGGCCCGGGTTGATGCAGAGCTACCTGTTGTTTAACCGCAGGGGGACGCCCTCGGCGAGCAGGTGGGGAAGGCTGGTTTGGCAGTGCTGCTGCTGCACGATGTGGGATATTGCCTCCATCTGCTTCCTCACCGCCAAAACTGCTGGGCGAAGTCATCGACGGTGGGGAAGTTGGGAGACAGGGGAATTGAGAAAGCGTGCCTTGTCAACGTTGCACATCTCAACCATGTTCAGCCAGAGGTGACGCTCCTGGACCACGAGGGTGGCCATCGCCCACCCGAGTGCCTGCGGTGTGACCTTCGTAGCTCTGAGAGCAAGGTCGATGGCAGAATGCAGTTCCTGCAGCACGTCGGGGTCAGAACTACCCAGGTGCAGATCTTTGAGTGCCTTGGCTTGGTGGACTTGCAGGAGAGCCATGGCATGCAGGGCGGAGACAGCCTGTCCGGTGGCGCTGTAGGCTTTTGAGGTCAGTGGTGACGTCATTCTTCAGCCTCTGGAGGGGAGTAATGGGTGGTCCCGCCAGGTGGTGGCGTTAGCTTGTCATGCACTTCTGGGAAGAAAGGAACATGAGCTAACCCACTGAGAACATGAAACATTCATAAAATGCTGTCTGCGTGTGATCGCAGCCCAGGCACGCAAAGCAGCTTTTATGACCATCAGAAGTGGAGAGAAATCAACTGCATCCAGGAACTACACAGAGGAAAGACATATTTAAAAAGACGAGTCCTGAAAAGGATGTTGAACGCCTGCTGTGTATTGCTCTTTTATGAGTGTGAACTCAAACTCTTTTAGAGGAAATAAACACTTTTTAGGAGGAGAAACACTCTTTCAGGCAATGAAAGCACTGTCAAAGCGCCCAGGGGCGTGAAAACGCCAACTGTAAACGCGCCGTAGATCCAACAGCAGTGCTTCTTGCCAACAGATGTGAGTGGAACAGTGGTGAACTCAGCTTTGCTGTTGCACAACCGCTTGGCTCCGAAGAAACATTCTGACTGACAGACACTTTTAGACACATTTTTATACCCTTATGTCCGGGGCGGGGCATGCAAATTCTGTCTGCCAATTTGACATTGGCCTTTTCTCAAGTTCAGAGGTATGTTTGGCATCCCAAGAAGACCCCTTGTGTCACTTCATTCTACACAACGTCGAGTGAGTTACAGATGGGGAACTGCATTATGAATGTTATGCAATATGATAGATATTTAATCATTCATTTATTGATTTAATTATCATTATCTCAATTTAATAATCAAAGTGCAAATCAACAGAAAAAGGTCTAGGTAGAATTAGGTCTCTCTCTCTCTCTCTCTGTGTGTCTCCTTGCAAAGGCCATGAATGCTTTTAATAGAGCAGAGTCTGACAATGCATGATTTGATGCAGACAATTTGTGGAATTGTTGGTATTGGGGTGAATCGAGGTGTATGCGTCAAGAGGAAGTCTCAAGGTTAAAAAGAGAGAACACCTGTGGCAGCACACACTCTTCTCCATCTCACAGGAATGTGTTGTGTGTGACCAATAAACTGAACCAAGGGAAATCATTTAATATACTAATCAAATTAATGCAGAAAGTAATGATTGTTAGTTCATATATGTAACCATATGAAGTGATTACAGTGTGTTTTATGCATATTAAATAAAATAGTTATGCTTCTGTCACCACTGAAGTAAGTTAAGCCAGGGTGTACTATTAGAAGGAGTGATGACTGTGGAGTGGAGGGGGGCGGGGCCGGGCCGGGCTGGAATGTTGCACGCCCAGTCCCCAATTGGCCTGATGGGGCACGCGAGGGATAAAGGCGGCCGGTGACGACGGTTCGAGAGAAAGAGATCAATCACGGACATGTCCGTAAATAATTGAGGCATAAGATTTTATTGGATGATATCATGGGTTAATTTTATTGGACAAAGAGGCCATACTCAAAGAGAACAGAAACTGTATAAAAAGGCATGTTCTAAAGTGTAAATTCAGATGCTTCATGAGCATCTCGGCTTTGTTATTTTTCTAATAAAATCTATGTTTGGAATCAGAACTTTGAGCCTCTGAGACATTTTTGACTCGACTGAGCTTCGATGGCTGTTTTGGGTAATCTGAATCTTAAACACTCTGTATTAAATTTTGAGATATATCATAATTACACATTTTTTAATAGATTAAATAATGTTTAAATTCTACTAAAACAATGTAAAGAATAGTTTTTCATGTGTTAAACATTTTAATGTATTTTTTTTTTTTTTTAAATGATTTGTCACTGAAAATGACAGCAAAATGCTGCAACTGCAGATTAGGACATATATTGATGCAGCATTATGTGTGTTCACAAAATGCAGAGATTTTTGTATGTTTGCTGGGATTCAAGGAAATCTACAGTGTTTACAGTATTAGTCTTACATATTCAATTGAGCAGGTGTTTTCGTACAAGGGCCACATTAGCCAGTAAGTAGAACATAGAAGACAGAAGATAAAACGTTCTGCATAGTTGTATCTTTTAAGCCCAGAAGCAGTAGTGCACTCATGCACTCAATGAATCATGCACAATTTTCTGAAGTGTATATGACTGATGGAACCATTCTGTGATTGCTTGGAGTTTTGCTGCTACTTTTCTCTCATGTGTTAGTAAAACTGAATAAAGGCTGAATAAAATTAATAATTGTTTATTTTACCATACTTCAATGCAGTAGTAATTTAGTATTCAATTTGACACTGAATCTGGTTTAATAGTAAAATAAAATATTCTGAAATGATAGATTCTAAAAGTTTATTTGAATGTTTGCTCAAAGTGGATGAAGTTGTTTTATTCTGAAAACATTATCAACCCGTTTACACACTCATGGGTCATGATGTGGGTTACGTCAATGGTATGTTTGGCATCCCATTTAGCACACAGCTGAATAATACAGGCTGCATAACACTGATAAATGATTACAGCCAAAGAAACATTCACATACAGGTGTGAGGGACTTCAGCATTTCACAAATAACACAAATAACAAATATATTCCTCTCTTAATTGGTTTTACTTGCGTGTCCCCTCCAAGTGCGGATGCTGTGAATATCTATCTCTGAAAAAATTTGCTCATAGACTTGGCATTAAACAGCACACGCAGCATCACGAATGGACACGGAGAGGCTGTATCACACTTTTCTTTAAGTATAATATTGCACTATTGTGTGCAATGTTTTTTGAAGAGGCACATTAGCACACATGGTTTCCAGATTGCATAAATTAAGTTTGACATAAGGCAAAAAATGTGTGCATGTATAAACCTCTGATAGGGGTGTTGCATCTATTATCTGGCAACCCTGAGCATATTAAAAGCTTGTGGATGCGCGATCGGTCCCAAAGTCAGATCTAATAAAAAACATTTATTATAAATCAACCTGTGGGTAGTAGTTTGCCCTGGTCTGCAATTGAGGCTCTAAGGTTTGTTTGAGGGTGCTTGGCATGAATGCTTTAGACTACTGTCCTAATCATGGTCTCTTTTAAAAGAAGACACTTAGGAGTTTTTTGGTGAAGTGAAAGCAAACAGCAATATAACTGAAATTAAAACAACATTATAGAAGCTTAAGTTTATTTGAAAGAAAATACACTGCACTTAACTTGCACTAAACTTAAATAATACAAGCAAAAAAAAAATGGCCCACAGTGTCCGTGCCAGTTAATAGGTTCTAAATATGCTATATCAAAGTAGTAAATAAAAATCAATGGCTAACATGAATAGTCGTTAACTTGTGATTCTTACCTTTATATTGATCTTTTTATTTGCTCTTCTTTGTGCTGCTTCCTGCCTTGTGCACCTGATAATTTGGGTATTTTTTCACTCATTTTGTCCATGTATGATAGGGATCCAATTATAATATAATCACATAGTGCTAGTGCTCAATATCTGGGTAGAGAGGCGCACAGTCATCATGAGAGGGCGCACTTCCAGCACTTCTCTCTCATTTTGCAGCCTAGGCGACTGCCTATGTCGCCTAAGCCAGCCTTGCTCGAGAGTAGAGTGCTGATGGCAAGTGTTATTTGTGCACACGAAAGTAGGAGGTGCTCCTGACTCAAGTGAGTCATGAGTGAGAACTCGAAGAGAACACGTTTAAACCATCTCTTACTCTAAACAAACAGCTGTCAGCATCACAATCTGTCAAAATTCACAATTTCTTTTGTCAGAAATTTAAATTTGTAATCCTGACAGTGATTTTTTGGAAATTTAACTGTGATCTGATTATGATGATTTGTATGTAACTATGATGAATTACAGTCACCAAATTTTTGTATCCTGATTACATAATGCAATTACAAGTAATAAGTTACTCCCCAAGTCTGTTCCTTGATCAGTTATGATGTCAACAGGAACACCTTACATTGTTACAAGGGATAAATCTCTGGGCATCTAAATCAAATCAAATCAAATCAAATCACTTTAATGTCACACTACTGTGTACACGAGTGCAACAGTAGGTGAAAGTCTTGTGTGCAGTTCCGAGCAACAATGCAGTCATGACAGTGACGAGACATAAACCACTTTACAATAAACAACATATTTACACAGCCCAATTTACATAACAAATGTACACATAATTACACAACAATTTACATATCAAATGTACACAATACACACAATGTAGAATACACATACACTAGATAAGGGTATATAAAAATATATATAAACTAATTGAATTGGGGAGAATATATTTGACAGATTGAAGATTAATAAAGTGCAGTGCTGATTGTTGATCGTGAGAGATCATGTGTTCAAAAGTCTTATTGCTTGTGGGAAGAAGCTGTCATGTAGTCGGCTGGTGCGGGTCCTGATGCTGCAATACCGCCTGCCTGATGGAAGCAGTGAGAGCAGACCATAACTCGGGTGGCTGGAGTCTCTGATAATCCTCCGAGCTTTTTTCACACACCCCCTGTTATATCCCTATCCTGGAGGGAGGGAAGCTCACCTCCGATGATGTTTCTGGCACCACCCTTTGCAGGTCTTTGCGGTTGTGGGCAGTGCTATTGTCGTACCAGGTGGTGATGCAGCCAGTCAGGATGCTCTCTACAGTACTAGTGTAGAACCGTGTGAGGATGTTGTGGTTAATTCCGAACTTCCTCAGCCGTCTCAGGAAGAAGAGGCGCTGGTGAGCGTAATGTGGACACCGAGGAACTTGAAACTGCTGACTCTCTCCACCGGTGTTCCATTAACGGTGATGGGGCTGTGTTCTCTGTCTTTCCTCCTGAAGTCCACCACAAGCTCCTTGGTTTTACTGACTTTGAGGGAGAGGTTGTGCTCCTGACACCAGTGCGTCAGAGTGTGCACCTCCTCTCTGTAGGCTGTTTCATCATTGTCAGTGATCAGACCTACCACCGTCGTATTAAGCAAACTTAATGATGGCATTGGAGCTATGTGTTGCTACACAGTCATGTGTGTAAAGGGAATACAGGAGTGGGCTGAGAACACAGCCCTGCGGGGCTCCAGTGTTTAGGATCAGTGATGAGATGTTTCTGCCCATTCTAACCACCTGACGTCTGCCTGACAGGAAATCCAGGATCCAGCTGCACAGCGAGCTGTTTAAGCCCAGAGCCCGGAGTTTCTCATCTTGGAGCATAGTAACATATTACAAGTGAAAATCTATGACCAAAATTGCCTGACCAGAGAATTGTGTGTTCTATGTGTAGTATCACTTTGTGGAGTTCTCTTGGAACTACCTGTTGGTGTGCCTTAGTATCTGCCGTGTATATCAGAATGTACTTATCCCCAATAAGCCCATTAACTGGTTTACCGTCTATCTCAAACACCTTTTGAAACAGTGTTGTAATGTATCATCTGCCATTTGCTGTTCCCTAAAATGATCATCTACATGCCACTGGGAATTGATCAGAATGGTTTCAGGATCAGGAGCAAGAGGTAGGGTGTCCTGTGCCATAAACTTCCCTCTATACTTATCTTGACGCCGTTGGTGTTTACTCTTTTTTGACTATTCCGCCAGGTCTGAGGGGGTTGCAAACCTTTGGCCTGGGACAGCACAGGACTCAGGCACAGCATTTATAAGATCAGTGAAACAGGGAAAATCATCACCACATCGGCAGTTGGAAACATCTTTTCTTCCCTATGTACACAACCCAAACATACTCTGTCGCCATAGCTCAGTATCTCACTGAGCCTAGTTACATGCACACCAATACAATGATTTTTCTCTAAAACTGGCTTGTTTAAAAAATCTGAGAAGGCAAGAAATCTGCGTTTACATGACATTTGAAATAATCACGTTATTCTCTAGTTTTGATGTCATACCGCAAAGAGACATGCACTCCAAACCTTCATTTATTCTTTTATCGCTTTTCGGACAATGTTTCAATCAATGTGGACTTTCTAAGCATTGGGGCTTTATCAGTGTTCCAACTTTTAAAGCTCATTACAATTTTAACAACTATGTTAGCCTAACTACATTACATTTTTTATTTAAGTATCAATGCATTTCAGTCCTCCATTCACTTTTAATATGCTCATGATTGGGGAAGTCACATTTAGTAGAAGGTAAGTATGTTTTTTTTACTCATTGGATATAACCGGTGCCGGATTAGTTTTTTCACAGAGTTCGAAATTCCAAAGCTCATTATTTCAATTCCGCTACAGTTTTTTTCTACAATTTCCATTATCTGCTGGTAAGACATAAGCTTCCTCATAATCCTTTTTACGTTCGTTCTACAACTATGTTTGTCTAAAAGGCATTACATTTGTATTATTAGTTACCAATGCATTTTGCTCTCTGCTCCATTCACTGTAAATGCATTCGTGGTCAGGGCAGCAGAGCAGCAGATAAGTAAGGTTTGTTCACTCTTGGATTAAACCTGTGCCGGATTAGTGCTTCTTGTGAAGCAGATCCCTAAAATTCAGTAGACTAAAGCTTTACATGTCATGGACCATGTATCATGTTGCTGGTTTTATGGGCTTTATCAGGAGATTCAGCTTCAAAAATCACATCTTTTGCATCTACATACATCAACCCAATTCAAGGATGGGTACGGCACCCTCCTCACCAAAGCAGACATCAAGACGCTTCCAAAAGTCATGCCCATTCACCCCACTGACTGACCCATTTCGGCATCATGCAGAAAATGTTATTTTACTGTCCAGCTCCCAATTGGGTGTAGAAGTAGTCTGCACATTTAATTCTTTGCCAGAAGGCTTATGCTGGATCCTTTCAATTTTTTAATCTCCCGTCTGTACGCATCCGCTCCAGTTCTCTGCTCTCCTATTCTCATGCCACTCATAGCTCCACTCTGGACGTTTAAACAAGTTTTCTCACAAGCTGGGCATTCCATCTCCAGTTAAAAAGACCATAAGCCCCTCTACATCTATCAAATTTTCTGGCATCATTCTCCATTCCCCAAAATGCAAGCTTACCTGCTTTTATAAATTAGCCAGATAATTTGTTTGCACTTCCTTTCTCCCACCAGTTTCACTTTCCATATGCGATCTCCAGTCCCTTTGAGTCATTTTATTTTGCCATGCACATCATTCATCAAGATCGCTCCATCTCTTGGCTCCTCGTGCTAGCTCATTCTGTCGATAACTCTCTGACAACATATCTATTGACAACGGCTGCTGATCCCTTTTACTAAATCACTGAAACGGAATTACCCTTTTTCATATCAAAATACCCTAAACCTCAGACGGCATGTCCCTTTTCATGGACTCACACCCTCCGTAGATCTTGGAGGCTAATTTATAGGAATATGGTTCTCAGGGAAATGGCTTTATTAATTTCTCACTCTTGCACTTAGCTCCCCTTCATCCGCATCTTTGAAATTTGCCCCAATTTTATTACCAGTGAATTATCGTTTTTGTGACAACACCATTGCCATTGCAATCATCTATAAGGCCGGTCCTCCTCCAAGCTCATTATGCCCCTACTAAGACATTTGACATGGCAGAGGATCAACTGTACTTCATTCTCTCAGCCGAGCACATTTCCAGGTCAATTAAATCGCTGACTCTCTATTTCATTTTCAGGAGTCTCATTGAGTAAGTCCCTCCTCCTGCATACTACCCGTCCCCTGCCTGCACCTTTCAGGCTTTCTGCCAGACTAAGCCCCTCACTCCTCCCCCAAGTCCTTTCATACAGAAAGGACTTGCTCAGTCCACTCTCATTTCTCCCTTTTCGTTAAACACTCCAAAATAGACCACTCAGGGTGCGGTCGTAGCATAATGATATTTGTAATCTCCAGCGCCTTCTGCCCCTGTACACCTCCATGGTTAAATATCTGCAAACTAGTTCAAATTTTGCATCTGACCACTCAAACATTGCGGTAGTCAACCCCCTCAAACATAGTGGTTATCAGCATCCCCTCTCTGGTTACTTACTCAGAATTGTTGCGGCCAAAACCGCTGCTCATCAAGGACAATCAGAATTCAGCTCATCATTTTACTATAAATATATTTGGCCCAACCCTCAATTCATCACACATGCCTCAACTCACCATCAGCCGTAAGTTTGATCTGGTGGCGGCCTGGGGCAACTCACTGTTATATCCATACATTCCATATAACACAATTATCAAATTCAAGCATGTCTATCCTCCTGCAAGTATATCATACAATCATAACCACCCTCCTCACTAGGGCTTCCACAATCCCAAGCATGGTTTTCCTTTGCATAGGTGATGCACAAGCCTTGCTCGCCCTTGTCAAAGGGCTCATGCATAAACGTTGTTCATCTTTCAACAAAAGGTATTGCCCTTATCACTGGCAAAGATATTACAGAAACAACGGTCACCCTCGTCGGAGGGCTAATAATCATACGTCATCAATCTTTCGGCAATCACCGCCCTCATCGGAGGGCTCAGATGCTACGTTGTTGATCATTTGGCAAGATATTCCACAAACAGCATCCACCCTCAATGAAGGAATCATAATCAAACATTGTTTATCTTTCAACTATGGGTATTTCACAACAATGCCTTCCTTATCGTAGAGATTTATCACGTTGTTCATCCTCTGCAGTCCTCGAGCAATCAGAAATTCCCATTGGCCTTTTATTAAAGATCAGAAGATGTCTCGGGCTCCCAAGCGTAACCCCTAGTGTCACTTCATCGACACAACGTTGAGTGACTGACAGATAGGTAACAGTTATTATGACCAGGTTAATTCCACTTACAATTCTTTGTTTTGCATCCTTTTGCAGCTGCATCTGCCCTGGAATATCCTGTGGAAATGTCATCATTATTTTTATTATTTCCTACACATTTGCACACTGCAATAGTTTTTGAAATAAAATTACATCTAAAAGATCAGCCACTTTGTTATGGTTAAGAATTGGTTTACCATCAGACTTTAAAAATTGTCCACGTTTCCATAGCCCCCAAAATCATTTACTACCCCAAAAGCATATCTGGATATCCGTACTGGAATCTGTATATATGGTAACAGTTTGGTTTTCTGCTAGTTTGCAGGTTTCAGTAAATGCAATGTGCTCTTCAGCCTGTGCTGATAGGTGAGAGGTCAGTCAATCTGCCTTCAAAATGTCATGGTGTTTCACAATTACATACCCCACCCAATTTTTCCCTCTCACAGGATCTCTAAATGCTGATCAATCTACAAACATTATACTATCTGGGTATTTGTAAAGCAGTCTCAGTCAATCAGGTCATGGTGTGCATACTTTTTTAAGCACAGTCATGCAATCATGTTATTCACTTATCTTACAGTCACATTATTATATCCATAGGGTTTAGGCCTTTTCCATGAGCAATTGAACTCAATGGTGCCTTAGTGGTTGCATCATTTGGAATAAACTCTTTATTTCAAGAAACATTTATCTGATTCTTTTTCTGTCATCCAGAGAATGCAAAATGCACTTTAATTTCGACCTTTAGCTTTATAGGCAGAAAGAGTCGGATTAAACTTAATCTCTTTCTCCTCAGTGCTTAACTAATTTTCTTTTACATGCATGATTCAGCGAAAAGGCCCAGATTTTCCCAATGGTCATTTTGTCTTTTGATAATTACACATTGGGAAAATTGAGGTATTGAAACTATTCTTCACTCAGATCTACGGAGAAAACACTTTTTTCTAGCTAATCATAATAATCATTCCTTTGCTATTACTGTTTCCTTTGTGAAACTTTTCTATTTATTTAAACATTCCAACCCCCCATGAGATTATAAATTGTCAAACTGACATCAAGTCACCATTTTACATAACTATTGTTTGCCAATCCCATAAATCCTTAATTTAATGAATCCTCAGTTAGTTTTCCATTTAAGCATGGATGATAAGACATTTGCTATGGTTACACTATTTGTAACTGCTAAACCTACTATCAACATTATTTGTTTCTACATTACTCATTCTTAATGTGTTTTCTTGTAAATCTCTCTTTTTTTTCACATAAATTTCCTACCTTCACTTCACTTTCCAGTTGTTCTATCAATACAGTAATGCATGCAAGCAGATCTTCTTTGCAGTGTGCATGTTGTTAGTAAGGCATTCTAAATGTGTGTGTTCTCACCTCCCTCCTTTGCGCTGGGGTCGATCACTCGCTCTTCCCCCGTCTCAGTCACTCAATCTGCTTAGGGCTTCTGTGCAAACAAAGTGTTTTCTGGGCATTCACTTCTTCAATGTCCCTTCTTACCACAATTTAAATGTGTCTGGGTGTACTTTTGTGAAGCCTCTTCCTCTGCCTCTTCCACCTCCTCTATTTCAGTCGCGACTGCATATTCTTCAGTTGTATTGTCTGTTTGTGTTGCTTGTGGTACTGTCAGTCAGCCATGTGAAGCTCTTTCTCAGTTTTCTCTCTTCTTTTTCTGCTTCTCTTTCATCAGGCTGTCTGCATGTGTTGCATGACATTTGATTTTGCTGTCGTGCTTCCTCCCATCCAATTCAGCTGAGCTTCACAGCGGAGCTGAGTTCTTGTTTCAGTCTATTAAAAAAGCTGTTGTGCATGTGTTATTCCCACAGACTTACTTCTGGCCCCATATCTCGAGGAGTCTCTATGCCGCTGTGGGTGGTGAATACCTTTTTTTAATTTCTTTGGCAGTTCTAGAAATATCAAATATTCATGAAAATGAAACCAGTCCCACTGTTTTCTTATTCGTGTGATCTTTTCCTTTTCCTTGAGATACCGGTGGTGAAGGTCTGGGCCCCCAATCGACAGTCCTCGTGTCTCTTTAATTGGATGGGGTAGAGGCTAACCTGGATTTTCTGGTTAGGATGGGCAGTCACTGACTCTGTAAGGTCCAGATGAATCACTCACGGTATCCCATCCTCGTCGCCAAGAATAATCTATTTAGCAGGTAGAGACTGATCAAATGCACCGAGTTATCAAGGTTTTTAATATATTTTAATACATAGAGTGCATCTGCAGCAGAAGGATCCTAAGCTTTCTCTGAATCTAAAATTTTATAGCACATATACCCCCCCCCCCAGTTGAATTTAAACAGATAGTTGGTTATGGTATCTCGTACTTTTGCACACTCTGTGACAAAGGACACAGGGTACCAAAAAGTTTAAAGACAAAATATAAACATTTAATAGCCACAAAATATGATTGGCATTGACTCAATTTTCTATCACACTTACGTTGTCAAGTCATTTTTTTGTATAGCGCTTTTCACAACACAAATAGTTTCAAAGCAGCTTTACAGAAAATTTTGCTTTAAAAGAAAATGAAGATGCAATATCTGTAATGTGTTAAGAGTCATCATTGTGCAGTTTGAAAAAAATGTAATTGTAAGTTGTGCCTTAAAATTAATAAATAAATAAATACTATTTTTATTTAGACCCCAAGCGAGCAAGCTAAAGGCTACTGTGGTAAGGAACACAAAACTCATAATAAAATAAAATAAAAATTGGGAAACCAGGCTCACTGTAGGGGCCAGTTCTCATCTGGCTAAAAAGCATGAATATAATACACATATTAGTTATTTATGTGAAGAACAAGTCATGGTTAAAAATGAGTCAATAAAGGCCAGTGTTTAAACAAAAAGATTTTGAAATGTAAGAATAATGATTAAAGTCTTTGAAATCCATTCTGAATTAACTGCGGAAGTGCACACAGATGCATTGTCCTTTGTCATTTTGCTGATTGAGGCTTTATTTATTGTCTATGTATTCCATTTTAAGAGTGTAGCCCATACTTTGACAGAGGTGATGAAGGTAGATGTCAGTGAGGTGGATCACAGTTCGACTGGCAGCTTGTGGCAGTTCATTTCAGTGATGTCAATACTAAATCCAATGTTCAGGCAGTGGCCAGTGAAGTATCCTTTGTCTTACAGTTGAAGTTTGTATCAGTTTTTCCTCTGTGAAGTCCATCATAGTAGACGGAAGTGATATCTGGCTGGCACAGACTATAGTTAGTTGTCATCAATTAACAGCACTTAGCAGTAGTAGTAGGACATCACGCAGGACTGAAGCTGGATGTGGCAGGCTCTGGTAACCTCAGGATATGTATCATGAAATAGATTATTTTTAGTATATATGGCATTCACTGTAAAGCAGAATTATAGAATATGAGAAGTGTTTCTGGTTCCAGCAGACCTTACTAACAGAATAACTATGAGTTGATGGATAAATTAGGAGTATGCCTGGCTGAATAGAAAAGTCTTTAGTCTAGGCTTAAACTGAGAGAATGTGTCCCGAATGAGTCCCGAACAATGCTTAGAAGACTACTCCATAGTTTAGGTGTCAAATAGAAAAATGTAGATTTGCATTTTCTAGGTATTATTAACAGGACAGAATTTTGGTATTGTAGTGAACGTTATGGAATATAGCATGATAGAAGGTCGCTTAAGTACTGTGGAGCAAGACCCATTCAAAGTTTTGTAAGTAATTAAAATAATTTGAATATTAATAGGAAATTTAACAGGAAGACAATGTAGCAATGCTAAAATTGGGCTGATATGATCATATTTCTTGGTTCTAGTCAGCACTCTATCTGCTGCATTTTACAAGCAATTGAAGTTTATTTATTGAACCTGCAGGACATCCTCCCAGTAACTGCAATAATCTAGTCTTAAGATCATGAACACAATAAGTCATTTTTTAGCATCAGAAAAAGAGCATGTTTCAAAACTCTGCACTATTTCTGTGGTGGAAGAATGATTTAAAATATTTAAAATGTGATTTTCAAAGGACAGATTGCTAAACACATATAACACCTACATTTTTTGCAGTAGAAGACAATGTAACAACATCCATCGAGTGTAAAATTATATTTTAAAGACTTATTTTTAGAAGTTTTTGGTCTAATAATTAGAACAGTACCTTTGTTTTGTCGGAATTGAGTAGAATGCTATTTCTCACCATCCAATCTTTGATATCATTGATGCTCTCTGCTATTGTGAAATTAGTTGGGTTTCAGGGAAAAATAAAAGTTGGAAATAGTCTGCATAACAGTGAAAACTAATTCCAAGGTTCCTGATAATGTCTCCCAGGGAAAGCACACATTTGAAGTCAGAAGTGTATATACATTGTATATATTGAAGTCATTAAAACAAATTTTTTAACCACTCCACAGAATTAATCTTAGCAAACTATAGTTTTGACATGTCCTTTAGGACATCTACTTTGTGCATGACATGAGTCATTTTTCCAACAATTGTGTACAGACAGATTGTTACTCTTTTAATTGACTATATCACAATTCCAGTGGGTCAGAATTTGACATACACTAAGTTAACTGTGCCTTTAAGCAGCTTGCAAAATAAAATAAATAAATCCAGAAAATGATGTCAAGCTTTTAGACAATAAGCCAATTATATTCTGATAGGTGCACCTGTCGATGTATTTTAAGCCCTACATTCAAGCTCAGTGCCTCTTTGCTTGACATCATGGGAAAATCAAAAGAAATCATCCAAGACCTCAGAAAAAGATATTTGGACCTCCACAAGTCTGGTTCATCCTTAGGAGCCATTTCCAAATACCTGAAAGTTCCACGTTAATTTGTACAATCAACAGTACGCAAGTATAAACACCATGTGAGCATGCAGCCATCATACCGCTCAGGAAGGAGATGCATTCTGTCTCCTAGAGATGAACGTAGTTTGTGGCAACAAAAGCAAATCAATCCCAGAACAACAGCAAATGATCTTATGAAGATTTTGGAGGAAACAGGTAGACAAGTATCTATATCTACAGTAAAACAATTCCTATATCAACATAACCTGAAAGGCTGCACAGCATGGAAGAAGCCACTGCTCCAAAACCACCATAAAAAGCCAGACTACAGCTTTCAAGTGCACATGGGGACAACGATTTTACTTTTTGGAGAAAATTCCTCTGATGCCTAATGAACCAAAAATGTAACAGTTTGACCATAATGACCATTGTTATGTTTGGAGGCAATAGAGTGATGCTTGCAAGCTGAAGAACACCACCCCAACAGTGAAGCATGGGTGTGGCAGCATTGTGATGTGGAGTTGTGAAGGACATCAGCTAGGAAGTTAAAGCTCAGTCGCTAATGGGTCTTCAAAATGGACAATGACCCCAAGCATTCCTCCAAAGTTGTGTCAAAATGTCTTAAGGACAACAAAGTCACCTTAATTCGATAGAAAATTTGCAGGCAAAACTGAAAAAGCGTGTGCGAGTAAGAAGGCAAACAAACCTGACTCAGTTATACCAGTTCTGTCTGGAAGAATGGGGCAAAATTCCAGCAACTTATTGTGAGAAGCTTGTGAAAGGCTACCCAAAACGTTGGCCCCAGGTTAAAAGGCAATGCTACCAAATAATAACAATGTGTGTGTAAACTTCTGACCTACTGGGAAATGTGGTGAAAGAAATAAAAGCTGAAATATATCTAATATTCTAACAATTCACATTCTTAAAATAAAGTGATGATTCTAACTGACCTAAGACAGGGAATTATTTCTACAATGAAATGTAAGGATTTGTGAAAACCTGAGTTTAAATGCATTTGGTTAAGGTGTATGTAAACATCTGACATCAACTGTATATAAGGAGAAAGAGGCCCTGAAACTGATCCCTGTGGCACTCCATACTTAACTTTAGTTTGATCTAGCAATTCCTCTTTTACACAGAAAAGTGGTAGCGGTCAGATAAATAGGACCTAAATCAAGCTATTGCCTCTCCACAAATGCCAACATAATTCTCAAGTCTATCCAAGAGAATGTCATAATCCATGATCTCTGTACTATCATGGGGCCTAAATCGTGACTGAAATTCTTCATATGTACCATTAATCTGTAAAAATGAACATTGTTGGGAGGACACTATCTTTTCTAGTATTTTCAACATGGATGGGAGATTTGAGATTGGTCTATAATTGGCTAATGCTCTACGATCAAGCTGTGGTTTTTGAGAAGCAGTTTAATTAAACTAAAAGTTTCTTGAGACATGCCCAAAGGATAATGAGGGTTAATAATCTTAAAAGGGGTTCTAAGATTACAGGAATAACCTTTTAATGAGGTTCAAGGAATGAGGAAGTGGGAGACGGTGATTCCAAATCAGCAATGTCACTTTTATATTAACAAAATAAAATGTTCGCTTAAAGCTCAATGGTGAAGCCTCAGTTCAGACACTTAAAAGGTTGAAAGGTTGTCTTCTCTCCTTAAAAGCGCCAATCACTCCTCACTGAAACACAAGACAGGTGTTGAGCACAGGTGGAAATCATCACTCATCTCCCCTGCTTCACTCTCCACAGCATGGCGCTCGACCATGCCACCGCCTCCACAAACCCCCACCACCAGACTTAGGCTGGGGGAACCATTTGGCCTGCCACCGACCCCTCCCCCCTTGCTCCGAGAAAGGAAACCAGCCATCTGTGCCCCCGGCCTGTGGACCAACTCGAATTTAAAGGGCTGAAGTGCCAGATACCAATGAGTGATCTGCACATTAGTATCCTTCATGCAGTGGAGCCACTAGAGTGGAGCAAGATGTACCTTAGAGTGAGGACTGCCCACTTGATGGCCAGACACTCCTTTTCTATCATACTGTACCTAGTCTTTCTTACCGAGAGCTTTTGGCTAATGTACTGCACAGGGTGCTCCTCCCCCTTCACTACCTGAGAAAACACAGCCCCCAACCCCCTGTCCGATGCATCCATCTGTATGAAAAAAGGGAGATAGAAGTCAGGGGACTGCAACAGTGGACCACCACAGAGTGCGACATTTACTTGTAAGAAAGCCTGTTAGCAGGGCTTGATCTACTGGACTGGGTCTGGCGCTCCCTTTTAGTGAGATCAGTCAGTGGGCTGATGTCCAAATAATTTGGCATAAACCTCTGATAATAGCCAGTCAACCCCAGGAATTGTCTCACCCCCTTTTTGGACTTGGGCCTTGGACAAGCCGCAATGGCTGCTGTCTTATCAATTTGGGGACGCACTTGTCCGTGACCGAAGTTGAAGCCCAAGTGTGCCCATTTGCACACTTCTTTGTAATTTTGTGAGTCTCACTTACCTTAGCAATCTCAGGAAAGCCCTCAAATGCTGGATGTGCTGCTGCCAATCGTTGCTATAGATAATTATATTATCCAGATAGGCTGTATCTGTAGGACAGACTCTTGACAGGGCGGGGAAAAGAAGGACACGAGGACAGGCTTCTGCACACAGGTAAGGGGGTTTTTAATTCTCCAAAATAAAGTCCACAGGTTTTCCAAACATAAACTTCTTATAACAAAACTAAACTTCTCATAAACTTTAAACTATTCTTGGGCTGCCAACACTGGACTGGCCTTCTGACTGGCGGTGCTGTAGCTCTTATATGCCGCTCTCCCTGTGCTCACTGAAATTAGAGACAGGTGTTAGACATAATTTAGCTCAGGTGTAAGTGCCCTTACCGCTTTCCCTCTCCGGACGGGCGGTTGACCACGCCCCCGCTGCCACAGTATCATATGCAGCGTGTGGGCAAAGGACTTTGTCCATGAATTGCTGAAACATCACCGGGGCCCCAAACAAATTAAACAGAAAGTAAAAAATTGGTGTAAGCCAAACAGAGTGGAAAAAGCAGTTTTTTTTCTCTGGAAGTCAAGGGAATACCCTACCCTGCCAGTGAATCACAAACCACACACAGAGATACTTTGGTGTATGACTCATCTGTACCTAACCTCCCCAATAACGACTGAAATGCTGGCCAATTCTTACCCAAAATCAGCAGATGGGAGAGGCGAAGACTACCTCTACTCTATATTTTTGCCCCTGAAATTGAATAGCCACAGTAAATAAGGGATATTTGTGAATGTCCCCATGCACACACCTCACCTTCACCCTACGTGTTGTACCAAAAGCCTCCCGTTGAACCAAGCATTAGTGAATCAAGGTTTGAATCGGGTTTACAACCCGAATCCACCAAGGCCTAATTACCCCCTTGAATACTCACAGGTATCTGGTACATCCATTCTCAGAGGCTGGATGTGACGCGTCGGACCGACACGCCCACATCCATCGGCAAACATTGGTCCTGGAAGTGGCCAGCTCCCCGCAGTGCCAGCACACCGGCTCAAACTTTCTCCCCCGCACCTACTGCAACAGGGAGACACAGAAGGATGGGTGCCCATAACCCCCTGAAACCATCTCCGGAGAGCAGGGTGAGGTAGGAGAGGGGAAGAGACAGAAGGAGAAGAGAGAGAGAGAGAGAGAGAAAAAAATCTTGGCCGTCTTCCGGATATGCTTTTAAGTGGTCCTCAGCCTGGCAGTCTGCATTCTCCATTGACGTTGGGTAGTGGCACCGGATCACTCCGTAGTCCATTTGAGCAACCGGTCGACAAACTGTTCCAGCACCACCAAGCTGATAATTCCCCTGGTTTTGTGGTGCTCCAATAGCAACCACCTCCGGCAGACATACCAGAGCTGCTGCGCGAAAGCGAATGGGTGGCCAAATTCCCCATAGGTCAGCGCACGAAAGCACTGATGATGTTGCTTCAGGAGGGCCTTGTGTTGTGTCTGGTGGGTGTCAGCGAGGGTCTTGATGATGGCTGTCAATGGCGAGGACTCCATAATGACATATCTCCCTCAATCCCGAGTTTCGGAACCATTGTAATGAGGTACAAGGAATGAGGAAGCAGGAGACGGTGATTCCAACTCAGGAATGTCACTTTATTATTAACAAAATAAATATGTTCACTTAAATGCAACGGTAAAGCTTCAGTTCAGACACTCAAAAGGTTGAAAACACAGCAGCGGCCAACACACAAGTAGCTTCTCAGGGCTCTCTCTCTCTCTCTCTCTCTCTCTCTCTCTCTCGACTGCCACTGTCGCCTCTCCATAAAAGCCCCAATCACTCCTCAATGAAACACAAGATAGGTGTTAAGCACAGGTGGAAATCATTCCCCACTGTTACGTTCTCCTCCCAGTCTAGGGGTCTGGAGGGGAGGTAACAAAAAAAAAGAAAATATGATAAAAAAAATGTAACGTAGAGACGTAAAGATACGTGGAGAACACACTTCAGCCTCAGTCTCAGAGTGAAAACATACACAACTTTAAGGAAAAGTAAAAGTATTTATTTTCTTCAAAAAGTTGAACAAAAGATGGGAATAAGTCTTCAGGAGAGAGCATGGCCTAAAATAATAAACAAAAACAGAAGCTAACTAAGTTTTAAGGGAGCTACCTACCCTGCATAAAAACAAAGATGAAAATCAACAACACAAACTTCCCTGAGCTTCCTCTCTAAACAAAAACAGTCACTCCCCTGCTTTACTCTCCACGGCAAGGTGCTCAGCCACACCTCAGCCTACAAACACCTCTTTTAAGAGCTTAGTCAATATTGGATCTAACATACATGTTGATTCTTTTGATGTTTTAACAATCTTTGTTAGCTCTTCCTGACCTATGACTGCAAAGGACTGAAGTTGCTTGTAGGGAATAATATGAGACACTGTCCTCTGAGGTGCTATGGCAGACTTTTGCATAATTCCAATTCTGTCTCTGATGATTTAAATTTTATCAGTAAAGAAATTCATAAAGTCATTACTACTATGCTGTGATGGAATATTTGGTTCAGTCCAAGCTTTATTCCTTACCAATTTAGCCACAGTACTGAATAGACACCTAGGATTGTTGTGCTTATTTTCTATGAATTTGCTAAAATATGCAGACCTGGCAGCTTTTAGAGCCTGTCTGGAACTGCTCTCTTGAAAACATGAGTGTGATCACTGGTGATCACATACCATGGTTTGGGGCTTTTCTCTTACATTTTTTTTAATCAAAGGGGGAGACACTAACTAGAATGCTAGAGAAGACTGTATCTATATTTCCTGTTACTACATCAAGTTATTCTGGATCTTTTGGCTTACAGAGCATTTGAGACAAATCTGGAAGGTTATTAGTGAAGCTATCTTTAGTGGTCGAAATAAAAGTTATACCCGATAAAGTACATGGCATAAAGTAATTGACCTTAGCTAAGCACAGCATACGAGAGACGAGGTAACGATCTGAGATGTCACTGCTCTGTGTCATAATTGCTATATTATCAATATCAACTCCTTATGCCAGAATTAAATCTAGCATTCGATTATGGTGATGAGTTGGTCTTATCAGATTTTGTCTGACTTCAACAGATTTGAGAATATCGATACATGCTAATCTCAGTGTATAATTTTTGTATCCACAGTAACTAATAAATCTGACAAAAAAATCTGCAAATTCTGTCCGATTTGGCTGACGTCTCAGCGGCATACTCGTTCAGCAAAGCAACATCACTCTCCCGTTCCTGGCTGTAAACATGAACCTCACATGAAGGGTCAAGGAGGAGGTGTTGCTGCAATTTACAGTGAGGTTTTTGGTGTTACTCAGAGGACAGGATATAAGTTGAAGTCTTTTGAACTAATAATGCTTCATGTGACACCGTCAGAGACAATTAAACAAATCTCTTTCATCTTTTGCCTTTGCTAGAGTATATAGATCACCCGGGCCTTATTCTGATTTCCTTGGTGAATTTGCTAATTTTCTATCAGAGCTACTGATGCTAGAGCTTTAATTGTTTGTGATTTCAACATTCACATAGATAACAAAAATGACACATTAGGATTAGCATCTATCAATATTCTAAACTATGTTGGAGTCAGACAAAATGTGACAGGACCAACTCATCACCATAATCATATTTGATATTGATACTATATAAATTCTGATGACATCTCAGATCATTACTTCATCTCTTGTATACTGCGATCAGCTAATGTTACCATGCTATCTTCCAGATTTATCTCATATACTCAGTTAGCCAAAAAGTCTAGAATAACTTTTGAAGTAATATCAGAAAATATAAATACAGTCTTCTCTAGCATGCTTGATAGTGTTGCCCCACTTCAATGAAAGAAAATTAAAGAAAGAAGCTCCACACCATGGTTCAATGATCACACACATGCTCACAAGAGAGCAGCCCAGAAAATGGAACATAAGTGGATGAATACAAAATAAGAGTTATTTTGTGGTGCATGGAAGGATAGTGTCTGTAGCTACAGACAGGCACTAAAAGCTGCCAGGTCAGCTTATTTTAGCAAACTCATATAAAATAACCACAACAATCCTAGGTGTTTATTCAGTACAGTGGCTAAATTGGTTAGGAATAAAGCCTTGACTGAACCAGATATTCAGTCGCAGCACAATAGTAATGACTTCATGAATTTCTTTACTGATAAATTTGAAATAATCAGAAATACATTTTTAATTATGCAATTGTCTGTCACAGTAACACAGAAAACAGTCACAACATGTATGTTAGATCCAATACCAACAAAGATCAAAAAAAGAGATATTCTCTGGAATCGTAGAACCTCTTCTTAATATTAACTCCACACTATCCTTAGGACATGTCCCAACAAACTTTAAAATGGCAGTTATCAAACCGCTCCTTAAAAAGCCACAGCTTGATCCTGGAGAATTTGCTAATTATAGACCAATTTCAAATCTACCATTTATGTAAAAGAAAAAGTAGTGTCCTCCCAACCATGTTCATTTCTACAGAGAAATAGTATATAAGAAAAATTTCAGTAAGGATTTAGTACAGTGACTGCAATTATCAGAGTTACAAATAACTTGCTCATATCATCTGTTCGCAGCTGCATTTATCTTCTAGTTCTTTTAGATCTTAGTGCGGATTCGGAACCATAGATCCCAACATTCTCTTGAATAGGCTTGAAAATTATGTTGGCATTTGTGGACTTGCATTACCATGAATTAAATGTATCAGTCTGTTACCACTTTGTCTGTGTTAATGAGTAATTGTCAAATCAAACAAAAGTTAAGCATGGAGTGCCACAGGGATCAGTTTTAGGGCCTCTTCTTTTCTCTTCATATATGCTTCTCCTGGGAAGTATTATCAGGAATCGTGAAATAAGTTTCCACTGTTATGTTGATGATGCCCCACTTTATATTTCTTCAAAACCCCACAAAATTTCACTGTTCTCCAAATTAGCAGAGTGTATCTATGAAATCAAAGATTGTATGTCCAGTCATTTCAATTCCGACAAAACAGAGGTATTAATTATTGGACAAAAAACTTCAAAAAATAAGCCACTAAAATATAATTTGACTTTAGTTGGATGTACTGTTTCATTGTCTTCTATAGTGAACAACTTAGAAGTTATATTTGATACCAAACTGTCCTTTGAAAATCAAATTTTCAATATTTGTAGAACAGTATTCTTCAACCTCTTTTTTGCTAAGTTACAACACATGCTCTCTGTTGCTGATGCCAAAAACTAATTAATGCGATCGTGACCACAAGACTAGATTATTGAAAAGAATTACTGTGTCTCTGAGTGATAATGACTAAATGCAGCCGGAGCCAGCCAGACGTCACGTCAGTCTATTACGATGGACTTAAAATGATAAACTGATGCCAACTCCAACAATAAGACATAGGATACTTCAAATGCCACAGCCTGAACCTTGGACCTCACCGAAATGACCTGCTGGTTGAACTGCGATGAACCTCACTGATCTCTGAATGCATTACCTTGGTCTAATAATGGACTACACTCTTAAAATGAAATACATAGACTTTCAATTACTTTACAACAAAAGTCTTCATCAGCCAACTAACAAAGGACAATGCATCAGTGTGAACTTCTGCATTTAATCCTGGCTGAATTTCAAAGACATTAGACATTAATCTTATAGTTCATTCAAAATATTTGTATAAACACTGGCCCTTAACACTTACATAATTCACACATTTTAAACCATGCACTGCACATAAATAACTAATATGTGTCCCACTCTGTGAAAACCCAGCTAAAGTAATTTTTTGGGATTCACTGTTTTCTACATAAAATCATCCTACATAATGTAAAGAACATTCTGTGAAAATATAACCTTGATATCATTAATATTGACTCAGTACAGCTATGTCCAAAATTTGCTGAATTTCAGGCTCAGAAAATCATGTTTTTAAGGAATTCCATTCCTTATTTTTAAAACTGCAACACATTTGAACCATAATTATCCTGACTATGTGCCATTTATCACATTAAAGCTGAGATTCTCCATTTTTGAGTGATATATGACACTTTTATGGGAAAATTCCTTAAGTTTTGTAAAACAGGCCTATTTATAATGAGGCGCATGTCCAAAAAGCATAAAAAACATTGAAACGAAATGGGGTACCACAAGAGCTTGATTGTAGCAACAATTACCAAGTCAATTCAGTGGAATGATTTGTATAACTTTATTAGTAAAATTAAATATTAGTAGAAAATTTAATTAATATATAAATTAATTAATATATACCATTCCTGTAGAAAATCTAAAATTAATTAAAAAAATTAAAATGTTGTCATCATTTACTCATCCTCAAGTGTTCCAAATCTGTATGAGTTTCTTTCTTCTGTTGAACACAAAAGAAGATATTCTGAAACATGTAGGTAATCACACAGCTGAAGGTAGCCATTGAATGCCATAGTGGGAAAAAAAATACTATGAAAATCAGTGGTTACCATCAGCTGTTGATTTACCAAAATTCTTTAAACTATCTTCTTTTGTGCTCAACAGAAGAAAGAAACACATACAGGTTTGGAACAATATGAGGGTGAGTAAAAGATGTACTATCCCTTTAACAGGTCAGTCTCAAACTTTGTATACAGAGAACCACACATTCTAAAATTGTCTAGATGCAAAATAATTAATAATCTCAGGTATTCTATTCACAAAAGTATGTACATTTTGTTATTAAAAAGTTTAAAATTAGTAGTTAAATTAGAAATATGATATTATCATGGGAGTATGTACATAAGCAGAGACTGCACAGTCAATGTTCTAAGCCAGTTTAATTATTTTGGCAAGACCATGTGGGGTCTTTTTTGGTCTTCCAACACCACAGGTTTTGGGTGGAGAAGGGGTCAGCACCTCCACATGGACAACATTGTTATTTTCATCAATCGGAACCTTGTTCTGCATTGTTGGATTAGGGCATACCAAATCTCTATATATTTCTGCCACAAATTCCTGAATCTCATTGAAGAGATACATTTTCCTCTCGTTGCTAAGTCCTTCTGGTACCAGAGTAGCAGGTTTCTCACAAGGCACGTCATCTGGGTCACACTTGCTCTGACTGTGAAAGGGTCTTGCACATTACACTTTCATCCATTCTGCATTCAATGTGATGGAGTGGCTTGATTGATGGGAGCTTTCTAAAAACTATGACAGATAGAAAATAACATTGCCCATCTCATCACCACAAAGTTGGGGACATACCTCTTGGAGAAGCCTGGCGCACAACATTCTCAACATCAGCCAAGCAGTCCACCTTTGAATTCCTGTATTTGCGCTTGAGTCAGGAGCAAACTTTTTGTGACCAGCTACCATGAATGAAAGAGTGAACCTCTGATGCTTGCCTGTTATAACCTGCCAAAGAAGGAATTGAACCAGTGCATTGATTTTATTTTGTCCTGAGCAATTGTCTTTATGTAAGTGCAAGTGGGTCTCCTTCACACCATAGTTATCAAAAAAGTAGTCCTGGAGAATGATCACATAGTTGGCCCCTTTGCCAGTGATTGTTGCCTCATCTAGAATGAGTTACAATGCCAAACACAGCACACTTGAGAGGCGTCTTGAAGAAAATGGGTCCTGGCTGCATGGGATCAAGGGGATAATGCAGCTGTTGAGCAAAGTCAAAGCTGTAATGAACCTGAAAAAATGTGTAAATGTTTACTCAAATTGTAAATGCACCATGTTTCCTGTAAAAACTAATATCCATTCAAAAACAGATGAATGCCTCATGTTAGTGCTTAATGGTATAGATGGAAGACATCACAAGATGTCAGGTAATTTTTTAAATAGCCGATCGATAACTTTACTAGTACAATTTTTAGTAACTGTATAGTGTAGTATAGTGTAAATAATGTTACTGTATAGTACTTTCAATAGCTTTCAGCAATGTACTAACTTTTATTGTTCAACCACATTTGTCACTTCAAATTCATCAAATGATTTTGAGGTATTTTTTCCAGTTTGAATTCATGGACATTGAATTCAAACTGGAAAAAAATACCTCAAAATCATTTGATGAATTTGGTACACTGTTCCCAGGCTCCAGCAGCTTCAAGACACCATTCTCAGCTAAAATGTCTAAGGTTACTAGTGTAACCCGTTCCCTAATGGAGGGAACGAGACGTTGTGTTGATCATAGTGACACAAGGGGCTTCTTTCGGGAGCCTCGGATACCTCTGAATATGAAAAAGGCCAATGCCAAATTGGTGAACAGAGTTTGTATGTCCCGCCCCCGGACATACGAATATAAAAGGCGGGATGTGTCTCTGTTCAGTCAGGTTCTGCATTGAGGAGCCGAGAACAAGGTTTGGCCATTACAGTGGCTTGATACAGTGTTGTGGCAAGGGGAACACAACGTCTCGTTCCCTCCATCAGGGAACGGGGGTTACACTAGTAACCTAGACATTCCCCTTCTGTCACTCACTCCACGTTGTGTTGATTGTAGTGACACAAGGGGTCCCAATTCAATAGCTGTTGAATGCTGGTGATGCTGGTGCAGCAGGCTGTAGCGTGCCAAAGGCGCATGAGTATCAAATTGCACGTAACCCTCCTCGATGCCCCACTAAGACGTCATATTGTTTTTCTTAGGTTACCGGCATCCGACCAAGGACTCCCTTGGGGGATGGGAACAAGCGACGTGGCAAGCTTGGGAGCAGGCTGCTCCAGCCGCGGCCTTTTCTCTATGTTTCTCCTCATAGAGTGTTAGATGAGGCTGGGGCCATGTAGCTATAACACACATCGGGGAAGGCGTTCTTTTCCGTGCTATCACAAGACACAAACTTCTGAATGACATGAGCACATGTCGCCAGAGACAACGGTAACATGCATTCATGCCAAACGACAGACATGACAGGACATTTGTGTGAGGGCTTGGCCACAGATGAACAGGCAACCAAGACTGAAGTAGCTGAACCACAGCAAAACATGACAACGGATTGCGACCCGGACGCCCATCACGAAATGCGCCCAAGGTCTCGAGAGACAAATGCTAAATAATTGACACACCCTTTCGGCGTTGTCATGCATTCTTGTCTGGTTGGTTATTGGCAGGAGCGCATTGCTCTTATGTCTTCTTGCGGCATGCACTTGTGCCAATAACCAACCAGACGAGAATGCATGACAATGCCAAAAGGTCGAGACATAGACTACACAAAACAAAGATGTCGGATCTGAGTCACAAAAAACAAAACACAATCAACATACACATTTTGCTATTATATATTTGCTATTTGGGCGGCACGGTGGCGCAGCGGTTAGCACTGTCGCCTCACATCAAGAAGGTCGTGGGTTCAAACCCCGGTTGCCCCGGCCTTTCTGTGTGGAGTTTGCATGTTCTCCCCGTGTCTGCATGGGTTCTCTCTGGGTGCTCTGGCTTCCTCCCACCATCCAAAGACATGCAGGCTAGGTTAATTGGTGTCTCCAAAAATTGCTGTGAGTGTGTCTGTCTATGTGTGGCCCTGCGATGAACTGGCGACCTGTCCAGGGTGTACCCCGCCTTTTGCCCAATGTTAGCTGGGATAGCTCCAGCCCCCCTGCGACCCTGTACACAGGATAAGCGGTTGACGATGGATTGCTATTTGTGTTTGTTTTTGAGTTGCCATTGTATGCAATAGCCTGGCATGTGTTATCGACCATATTAGGTCAAAAATGGCAAAAAGGAAACTGGTTTCTCTAGAAACACTGACCACCGAACGTAGTGGGTCTCACCAACACGAACGATGAGTCAGCATACAGAGAGGAGGTGCAGCGACTAACAGACTGGTGTAGAGCCAACAACCTGTCTCTGAATGTCGACAAAACAAAATAGATGGTTGTTGACTTTAGGAGAGCACAGAGTGATCACTCTCCACTGAACATCGACAGCTCCTATGTGGAAATTGTCAAGAGCACCAAATTCCTTGGTGTTCACCTGGCGGAGAAACTCACCTGGTCCCTCAACACCAGCTCTATTACCAAGAAAGCCCAGCAGCATCTCTACTTCTTCGAAGGCTGAGGAAAGCACATTTCCCACCCCTCATCCTCACTACATTCTGTAGAGGGATTATTGAGAGCATCCTGAGCAGCTGCATCACTGCCTGATTTGGAACTTGCACCATTTCGGACCGCAAAGCCCTCCAGAGGATAGTGAGGACAGCTGAGAAGTTCATCGGGGTCTCTCTTCCCTCCATCAAAGACATTTACAAAAAACACTGCATTCACAAAGCCACTATCATTGTGGACAACCCCACACAACCCTCACACAAACTCTTCACCCTCCTGCCGCCTGGCAAGAGGTACTGAAGCTTTTGGGCCCTCACGGCCAGACTGTGTAACAGCTTCTTCCCCCAAGCCATCAGACTCCTCAATACTCAGAGACTGGTTTGACACACACACACATGTGCTGAGTTGCACTTTATGACTGGCTGCTACCTCAATAACTGCTATGTCCATAGAGCACTATCTCATAGTATGTTATGTTTACATTTAGCATTTTTAGAAACTGTCATCTTTTTGCACTACTGTGTACTGGTCCGCGCTGCACTGTCTCTTACTGTGTCTATTGTCCTGTTCATTGTTAGTAATTTAATGGTACTGTCCCGTACTTTTTGCACACGTTTGCATGTGCACTTTATATAGGTATTTTATTAAGTCTGTGTAGTCTCATGTGGTTCTGGGTTTGTCCTATGTTGTTTTATGTTGCACCATGGTCCTGGAGGAACGTTGTCTCATTTTGCTGTGTACTGTACACTGTATATGGTTGAAACGACAATAAAACCAACTTGACTTGAGTTGAAGAATGAAGGATATACAAAAATCTGAAGATTTCATACAAAGGTGTACATTACAGTCTTCAAAGGACATCTTGCTTTAATAAGGACAGAAAGAGATGTGGAACAAGAGGATAAGTACCTCTGAGTCTGTAATTTGAGAAATAGATGCCTCTCATGTCCTTAGCTGACAGCTTCATTGAACTCTACCCGCTCAAAACCAGTTTCATGTACAACAGTAAAGACTCAGGGGTGCAGGCCTTATGGGAAGAATTGCAAAGAAAATTCCACTTTTTAACAGAAAAACAAAAAGAAAAGTTTAGAATGGGCAAAGAAATACAGACATTGGACAACAGATAATTGGAAAAGAGTGTTATGGATCTTAACCCCATTGATCTTGTGTGGGATCAGCAAGACTGTAAGGTGCTTGAGAATTGCCCAACAACACTATCTGTGGCAAGTGCTACAGGAAGCATGGAGTATCTGGAAAAAACTGACAGCTAGAATGCCAAAGAACTGCAAAGCTGTCATTGCAGAAAGTATATGATTTTTTGATGAGAACTCTTTGAATTAGCTTAAGAAGTTCTGGAATTTTTTTAAAATTGTAACAGCAATATGTCATGTTATTAATGTCCTGACTGTACATTTTGATCAGTTGAATGCAACTTTGGTGAATAAAAGTACTAACTTATTTACATAAGAGCAACATCTGTGCGTTATTCCAAACTTTTGGCCACCAGTGTAAGTGGCTGAACTCTGACATCCCCCCCTCTCAAAGGGATGCCTCTTGGCATCCCAAGGGAAACACCAAACATGACACAAGATCAAAAAAACAAGCACAAACACAAAACAGACAGGAAACAAGGATGGAGCTGCAGTGAACTAAGGAAGTTCCAGCGGGACAGACCTGGATGATGCCGGCAGGGCAAACCAGTGGAGGGAGGATAGGAGAAATCAGGACAGAGATATCAGACAAAGAGCAGGTTCAGGTGGCCATGAGGGTAACTTCAGGCACGGAACGGTGTTAGGTGGCCAAGGGGGTGACTCCAGGCCTGGAGTCAGGTGACCATGGAGGAGGTTTCAATAGCAAGGAGTATGGAAAACAGGGCTGACACAATAGGGAGGGTAATGGACTGGGGAGCGGTTAGGAAGAGGGAACAGGACAGGTAGCTCCAGGAAGGGAGCAAGGACAGATGCCTCCAGTATGGGAGCGAGGTCAAGCAACAGGAAAATGGCCTCTGTGGCCATAGACACTGGCAGAGACAAGGGAACAACCTCAGTGGTCGTGGGCACTGGCAGTGACAGGGGAATAACCTCTGTGGCAGTGAGCACAGGCAGTGACAGTGGAAAGGCCTCTGTGGCCATGAGTACAAGCAGTAACAGGGGAACAGTCTCTGTGGCCGTGAGCACTTGCAGAGACTGGGGAACGACCTCTGTGGCCATGAGCACTGGCATAGACTTGGAAACAACCGCCGAATCCTGGCGATCGATTGCGGGAGCAGTCACCGCCACCTGGTGGTCGACAGAAGGAAACCTCCTCCTCCTAGCAGTCACTGTTTTATATGTCGCTGTAGTGGACAGAATAGGACTCCCTGAGACCATTCTACCCCCAAAAGGATGATCGAAGACAACCCTGATGCCATCAGTAAACAGCACCACACTCCTAAGGCAAGGAGAATCGAGGTCCTGCAGTGATTCGACCAAATCTTGCCCGCCCGGTCAGAAAAATTGACCCTTTGATGTTCGGCCATGGACAGAAAAAAAAACTAAAAATCACTCCTTAAAATGGTTGAAGTGGGCAAAAACTCTTCGCAGTTGTCTGGATCCCCATCAAAAAATTCTGGGGCTGTTGGATCCTGAGCCAATCTGCACAAACAGGCAAAATGGAGGTCGAGGAGTGGAGTGATTCCATCCCTGCAGAGTCCACAAAATGGACAGTTTGTAATGTCAAGGTTCACGCACCACATGAAGCAAGGAACTGAGGGCAGGACTCAAAAAATCTCAGACGTGCAGCGCAACGCAAGTGCAACGTGAAGTGTGCCCGAGGGACAGACAAACGCAAAACAACAGACGAGTACATTCCACAAGATGATATAAGAGCAATGCACTCGTGCCTAACCAACCAGAGAAGAGAATGCATGACAACGCCGAAAGTGCGAGCCCTGCACTCTCACATAGACTACACAAAACAAGGATGACAGAGCTCAGCCACAAAACAACAAAACACAATCAACATTAGTGGCTGAACTCAGACATACTAAGCAGGTTACAAACACAGACTTGAGCTGCATGCCAACAGCAACAGGAACAGGAAGTGAACAGGAACAGGACAGTTGACAACTGGACAACCATGTATTCTTATTTTGTAAATCATTTTGGATAAAATCATCAGCTAAATGAATAAATGTAAAAAGTAAATAAACTTAGTTCAAATAACAATAACATTACTGGCAGGCTTTAGACACCTTTTTAAATTTAGAAAATTATTATTGGTCCACATGGACCTTCCAGATCAGAAACAGTATAAGAAAAAATCTGAAACTTGGCCCCTCCTATTCAGGAAGTTCTGACTGCTTCATAACCACTTGCTTCCCTTATTAGCTACATCAGTATGTATAATAAGACAAACAATAAGATGACAAAATAATCATTAAATATTGTATTTGATCACTTTTCTTTGTGTACTTAAATTATTTTGATGGGAAATGCAAACAAAGAAAAAACATGAATGGTAGTCACAATGGTATGTGCACCTGCCATTGAACTAAATGTTTGGTAAGTGTTTGTTTTAAAAAAAAAAACTTGATTATTAACAAATTGGTGTGTTGTGTAGGGGTTGTTTACAGGCAATGTTCAGTTAACAGACATTTGCTCCATGACAGTGACACTGAGGGACAGTGATCTTACCTCGCTCCGGGACACATGTCCAGCTCTGACCTGTAGTCGGGCCAAGTTTTCCCTCGAGGCACCAGACCAGCTCAGTCTTTGGTGGTGATTGTTCAGAAAAGGGTTGGGGAAAAAAGTACAAACAGTCCAACACGAAAATACAATGGCTTGACATCCAGTTAGTACTCCATTTGATATGTTCCACCACAAACCATGTCCGAACTTTACTGTTCCTCTTCAGAAGGCTGACACATGCCCTTTCCATGCCAGCTGCACACTCTCTCGATTCCAGCCTCTGACACCACCCCTTATACCTGTATCCAGGCAGGTGAGCTCCACCCTGCCACCCAGCATATGGGATGTATCAATGGAAGTGTGATGTCTAAACTAAAGGTTGCCCTATATAATATTTAAATGAGTTCAATTGAGTGTACTTTGATATGAATGTTTAAAGATAAAATCAACTGTTTCAGATTACTGTATATATTCTATATTACATTCAGAAACCCATGTATAAGGCCTTGTGACTGAGGGAAGATACTGTGTGGGGGTTCAGGGGTATCCACTGAGAGAAAACATAAAAACATAAAAAATTTAAAAGTCTGAATGGACCATTTTAATATTTTCCTTAAAGTGGGATTCAACAACAGACAAATAATGTACGTAACTATAGTGCATCTAAAAAATATTGTTTTCTATAGTTAAGTAGATCTATTCTGACTATTAAATGATGGACATTTTCTCAATGAAACTCCACTATTCTGCTAACTAGTAATTTGAAAGTCTTTTTAGTTTTTCCTTGCAATCCATGCAAGAGATGATGACCAATTTGATTAATTTTAACAAAATTAAATCTGTTTCTTATGAAAGGCTCGACGCATGCTTATTAATCATTTTAAACTGAAATTTTTGTTATGTCTATAATGTCTAAAGGGGCTCTGGCAGGATGTTGTCCTGTCACAACTTAACAGAACCATCAGAGTATCAGACACATGAAGATTTATTCACTTTGCTTCAACATTGTTTTCTGATTCCGGTATCCATCTATATTGCTGCACACTGTATTTCTCAGCTACGGTCTGCTGTATTTAAATTTACCCCATCTGCAGCTCTACATGGCACCTCATGTCTACTTACATGTGGGCAAGGGAAGAGATAGGCAATGCGCACAGGGCAAGAAAGGGTATTAATGAAGCATGTTTAGTAGAGGATACAAGATCAGTGATATCTATGCCCCTGGCAGCCCTTACGTTACACACAGCTCCACCGATTGTTGCACTGCTCACTTAAAGTGAGATGGGGCAAACATTGTCATGATGTATTGTGTTCTGATTGCAACTCATTGGTGAGCGCTTCTTTAGTGTTTGAAATTGTATTCTCTTTTGCAGCAATACACTGTAAACTAAGCCTATTCTAGGTTTCATTGGTTAGTTAAATTGAATTCCTAGCTCACATTCTGTTCCTACAAATCTGACTGTCTTTATTCTAAATAATTTTTATGTAAGGAAATTTATAATTTAATTATTCGCATTCGTCAACGATTATAAGATAAATAATAAATAATTTGATTATTTGTCTGAATACATTTCTCCACCATTAAAATCATAATACAACGTCTTGTTGTATCCACTCACAATTTCTAATGTAAGGAATTAGCTTTAAAAAGGGAATTATGATTAATTAATTATTGGAGTAATATTATTCTCATGGCTTGTTGAAAATAATATCAGAAATATATAGGTATAGCTTTGAAGTGAAATCTTTTAAAAAAGGGATGAGATTATTTATCGAAAATATACCAGTCAAATTATCAAATTATGGATACAGAAAATCTTCATTGCTATTCTAAACAAAGTAATCTAACACATTTAACATGAGACAGGTTGGTGAGTAAAGTGACAGAATGATCAATACAGAGAAAATTTACTCTGAGTCTGTTGACAATGCCTTGAGAACCATTTATCCTTAGTTGATTCTAAATCAGATTACCCAAAGTATTTAACTAATACACAAGCACTTTGAGCAAAAGTCTGGAGATGTACTTGCGTGTCGTTGCGTTTCCTTGGGAGGCTTTTCCTTGCATATATTCAAGGTATATAAATATCCACATTACAATTAATATAGGAATATTCTTGGACATGTAAATATTGTAAATTACATTTTCAAGAAACTTCCATAGGAATTTTAGGAATGCAATCAGTTAAGGTATATTATATACTGTAATTATTAAAACAAATAATTAGCAAGAAGATTACTAGTTTGCCAAATAGTATCATTATGAAGACAACACAGTAGCAACTTTCTGCACACAATGTCCTTGTCATTCCATTCTCACCTCAGCCATCATAGACTTACCAATCCTCTGATTTATCATGTTTGCTTAACTGCTTAATGTATTGGTTTAGTTACATTATACAAACATATCAGTATTTTAGATCCCTAACCTAACTGTACATAACATAAACAAAAATATAAAACTTGTAAGAAGGTAGGTAAATTTAGTTAGCATAATTTTAGTTACATTAAACAATAATTAATATTTTTAAACACCACTTTGGTTTAACCTAACCAATTCTCAACAACACAAAACATTTACATATGTATATATTTATTAATTTAGCTGATGCTTTTCTCCTTAGCAATTTACAAAATGAGGAAGTATACAAAATAAGCAATTCATCTTTTTCAGAGACAGTAACATGAAAAGTGCTGCAATATAATGTTTTAATTGTATTAGAGAAGTACAGGTATGAGCCAAGACTGCGATTCGATTTGTTTGAGTGTAGGTTTAAATGTTAACAGAAAAGTTGTGCCATTAGACTTTTGAAACTAATGCCTCCTACACACTACACGACTCCCCGAATCACCAACTATGACAAATACCCGACGACTCTGTTGTGAAACGCAATTTGGAGTCCAGGCGGAGTACACATGAGAAATGATACGAGATACGAAAACAAATGCATGATCATATGTTATAAATTTCAGAATATGATGTGTATGTTTTTAATCATATATTTTATTGTTACAATATGAAAAAGTACCTTCTACTCAAAAATCTACCTATTTGCTTACCTGACTTTCCAAGAGAATTGGCAATTTCTCACCAAATCTTCTCTTTTTCCAACTGGTTGTGGTACAGTTCAGAGGAAACATCAAATATCCTGCCAATGTTTCGACCAATGTCCTCTATTTTTTCGGTCCAATGAGACTTTTTTTGATAAAGCAGCCATGTTAGTTGACGTTTTGTTGCAGGTAGATCAGGACTCCTCCCTCTGAAACTTCCTATGCCCCGTTTCTATCTCATTGGCTGTAGGTCAACAGTGCAGTTGTATTCAGTCCAAACATATTTCACATTGCACGATTTGGAATCGCAGACAGGTCCAGATATTTAGCATGCTACATATCTCGCTGACATCGGCAACGTGTCGGCGCTTCTCTCAAATCACGTCTTTGATAGTTCATACATTGCGATCATCGCTCAAGGGAGCGAGCTCCGATTTACCTACAATTTCAGGCTTTTGTCAGCAATCTCCACAAAACTGTCGGCGAGAGAAAATCGGCCTCTCTGTGTTGGTACCACAAGGCGCCTCCCATTTGCAGACCGCAGCCTTCCTGTGGGAAAGTAGATCAGCATAAATGATTGTAGGTAAGCTGTTGCAGACCCAGTGACTGTTCTGTATGCCAGCATCAGAGCCTTGATACTTGATACATACAGCCAGTGTAAAGAAACAAGGAGTATAACATGCACTGACTTGTTTTCTTTGAAGACCAGCCATGCTGCGGCATTCTGGATCAATTGCAGAGGCCTGATTATGCACACAGGAAGGCTGGCTAAATGTGTATTACAGAAATCCAGTCTAGAAATGACAATAGATTAAACAAGGAGTTGTGTAACATGTTAAGTGAGGAAAGGTCTATTTTCCTCATGTTGCAGATTGCAAATCTACATGAATAGGCTGTTTTTTTAGATGTGGTTGGTGAAGGTCAGTTGTGCTCAACAGCAGGGTTTGCCTGGAAAAATTAGGAGCTCAGTCTTTGCTCGGTTGAGTTAAAGGTTGGATTCCTTCAATCAGGCAAAGATGTCTGCCAAGCGGGCTGAGATCCGAGCAATCACTGTGAGGTCATCAGTCTGGAAAGTCAAGTAGGGCTGCATGTCATCAGCGTAGCACAGGTAAGAATGCCTGTGCGCCTGAATAATGGATCCCAGTGATGTTGTGTATATTAAGAGGAGTGGGCCAAGCACTGAGCCCTGAGGCTTCCCAGAAAGTAGCTGATGAAACTTGGACACCCCACCTCTCCATACACCTTAAATAACCTACCTGAGAGATTGGACTTGAACCAGCAGAGTGCCATTCCTGTGATACCCAGTGTAGAGAGGGTGGACAGGAGGGTCTGATGGTTGACCTTTGTCAAAGGCTGCAGATATTTCCAGTAGAATGAGGAAAGACGATTCATAGCCAGCTCTTGCCTGTCTCAGGGATTTGGTGACAAACAGCAGGACAGTCTCTGTGGAATGTCCACTTTTGAAGCCTGACTGATTATCATCTGGAAGCTTGTTCTATGAGAGAAAGGCAGAGATCTGATGGGGTTAAGCGCAGGTCTTTTTTAGGCAGTGGAGTTACTCAAGCCAGCGTAAATGCATCGGGAAAAGTGTCTGTAAGTAAAGATGTGTTAATTATGTGTGTGAGTGCAGGTAAGATGGACAGAGAGATGGCTTGGAGAAGGTGGTAAGGAAGAGGATCAAGAGGGCAGGTGGTGGGCTGGTTAGAGTGGAGTAATTTAGAAACCTCAGTTTTGGTTAGATGAGAGAAGAGCTGCATACAGGAGGTGTGTATTTGAGAGGATGTGGTGCTGAGAGCCTGCTGCTGATGGCTGTTACTTTATCAGTAAAAAAAGTGGTGAAGACATCTGCTGTTAGTGAGGCAGAGGGTGGGACAGACGAGTGTATTAAATGTCCTAAATAAGCTGCGAGTGTCTGTAGTGTTGCTTATCCTGTGCTGATAATAACAAGCTTTTGCAGAGGAGCCGCAAGTTGAGAAAGAAGAAAGCAGAGACTGATACTTACTCAGATCTGCAGGATATTTAGATTTACTCCAATTCCACTCAGCTGCACTGTGGTTGATCTGATGTTCATGAATCACCTCAGAGAGCCAGGGGTTGGAGAGTGTTGCATGTTCTGGAGAGAGGACAGATGCTGACTAGACAGGTTGTTAAAGTGGAGCATTGAATGTCTGTAGCAGTCTTAACATCAAGAGAGGATGGAATATGCATGGAATACAAGTTATTGTTGCATAGTGAGGAGAGTGTTAAAATTGTCTAGTTGTTTGGACTGAGCTAGTCTTGCATAGCCAGACTTTTGACTTAAAAGGCAAAGGTCTGATATCTATAGCAGATTACATTCGCCAAAAAAAAGCCCTCTAACTGATATGTAAACCAATCAGTCACATATATCATCCCACAATAAAAGACCTTCATGGGGAAAGATGTAATTTATATAATGGCGTGTGAGTCTCTGGCAATTGCCAGAAAACACACAGGAAAATGTGTAAAGTCTAAAAAAAGCATAGAAAACTTCACCACAGAGTATTTCACAGACATAACGAAGTAAACAAAGCAGAATATGCAGCTCTGCTCATGGATATCCACTTTACTTTCTGCTATGTGCCTCAAATGTAACTATAAATTATATGATGTTACTAACCTAGGAAACACAAATAAAAGTTTTGATCATTTTGTCCTCATAAGCGCTCATTATATTAACGTGAACCTTGTGAACACAATTCTGTTTCCAGGTGGACTGATGAAAAGTTGTGTGTGCTTCTACTCACAGAAGATCTATCAAACCAGCCAATCAGATTTGCGCTGAGTGGTTTGAGAGAGTGTTTTTCAATTTGTGAGCATCCGTGGGGATGTCATCTAAGGTAAAGACTAGGAATTAGCAAACATGTTCCCCCCACCCCTACCAGTATGATGAGGTGTGTGAGAGAAGAAGTTGTTGTTGGAGAGGGCAGAGGGTGTTCCTGTATACTCAGGTCATATCCATGTCTCTGTCAGAGCAAGGATGCAGTCGGCTGACAGTAGTGTGAAGTTAGCTTTGTGAACAGATGACTAGCTTTTCCAGAGTCTGACCAAAAATGAGACAGGAGCAATGATGATGTGCAAAGGGGCTGTAAGTTGTGTGGTTTGTGGTGTGTCCTCCATCTGAATCATGAGAAACATTTGTAACAGGGATGTAGCAGGGATGTGTTTGAGGGCACATGTTATGTGAGGATTAGACATAGAGAAACAGAAAAGGAAATAGGAAAGGAAAAGATGCTGTAGTGCTGTTGGGGAGTGGTGACTCCTTTGTGGACAATGTGCACAGGGAGACTCACTGGTCTTTACACAACTAGGTCTTCACACGAGGAGGGCTTCCACTTCAAATATATGCAGAGCTCTTACGTTGTTAAGTCGTTAACCACTGGACATGCCTTATTTAGCAAATCAAAGCTACTTTGTGTGGCAAATATCAGGAAAAAAATGCAAATTCAGCACACAGTAAACAAACAACTCTATCCTAGCAATGAATACTACTCTAAAAAAAAGTTGAACAAAGTAATACAAACACTCACTTGCACATTACTGCAGACTCCTGACAGATTGCTTCTCCTGAAGTGACAAAGTAAGACACACTTTACTATTTGGCTGGACTTCAGAGGATGAACTGATGCCAACTCTAACCATAAGACGTGGGATACTTCATATGCCATTGCCTGAACCTTGGATCTCACTGAAATTACCGGTCAGGTTGAACTGCGATGCACTTAACTGATCTCTGCCTGCATCACCTTGGTCGAATGATGGACTACATTCTTGAAATGGAATACAGCGGCAATCAATTGCCAACAAAACCATTCATAAACAAGGACAATTGTATCTATGTGAACTTCTGCAGTTAATACAGGATGGACTTCAAAGACATTAGTCATTAATCTTATATTTCATACTTTGTTTAAACACTGTCCCTTAACACTTACATAGTTTAATAAATTTAAACCATGACTTGCACTATACATAAGTAATATTGGCATTATATTCATGTTATTTAGCCAGAGGGGAACTGGCCCCCACAGTGAGTCTGGTTTCTCCCAAGGTTAGTTGTGTGTCACTTGCCACAGTCACCTTCGGCTTGCTCACTGGGGTTATAAATACAATTATTATTTAATTACTTATTTTTAAACACAATTCACAATCGTATTTTATCAAACATAATGATGACTCATAGACATTATAGATGTTGCAGCTTTATCTTCTGTTAATGCCTGATCTTCTGTAAAGCTGCATTGAAACAATGTGTGTTGTGAAATGCTCTATACAAATAAAAATGACTTGACTTGTCTAACCAATGGCAAAATTCAAAAGACCTAACAAGAAGATAAAAGTACAGTCACAATAATTTATTAAAAAAAATTACAAAAAGCACTTTCAAAGTATTCCATTTATAAACTCTTCTAAAACCATAAGACAGCTCGGTGTGAGAAACAGAGAGAAACTTACATTTTCAATCGTTGAAACTCCTCAAAGGCAGTCACATCTCATTCAAAAGGTACATCCAAACATTAGGTTGTCACAATCAGACACAAGACACGCAAGAGCCAATGACATTTGGCATCACTGTGCTTGTTTACATGCATGTTCTTACATCGAGTGTGTTTAATAAGCTGACAACACTTGCGGTCATGTAAAAGCAATAAACGTTGTTCCCCTTCTGTCACTCTCTCGACGTAGTGTCGAAGGAAGTGACACAAGGGGTCTTCTCGGACGCCGAATCGTACCTCTGAACCTGAGAAAAGGCCAATGTCAAGTTGGCAGACAGAATTTGCATGCCCCGCCCAGGACATACGGGTATAAGGGGAAGCGGGGCAGCAAATGCCAGTCAGAATTTTTCTTCGGAGCCGAATGGTTGTACCGCAAGCAGCTGAAACACACTCCTGTTTCACTCACCTCTACCAGCGAGAAGCATTGCTGTTGGATCCGCACGGCGCATTTCCAGCATATTTTCTCTAAAAGAGTTTGAGTTCCCACTCATAAAAGAGCAATACACAGCAGGCGTTGAACGTCCTTTTCAGGACGCGTCTTTTTAAAGATGTCTTTCCGCCTCTGTGTAGTTCCTGGATGCGGTCGATTTCTCTCCACTTCTGACGGTCATAAGAGCTGCCTCGCATGCCTGGGCTGCGATCACATGCAGGCAGCGTTTTATGAATGGTTCATGTTCTCAGTGCGAGAACATAACCATGGCAACATTGCGGTCGCGCTTTCTTTTGTCATGAGAGAAAGCCACTTCAGCCGCCCCCCGCATCGTTCCTTCTTCCCACGGGATTGAGGTCGACCCGGCTGGCGATGAAGGTGATTTGGGGATGACCACGGGCTCGGTTTCGCCGGGTAAATCCCCACGAACCACCCGCCCCCCTGCACGCTTGTTTGCTTCCATCCGAGCCCGGGAAGAGTGTAGCTCGCTTCCCGGCCAGCCGGCATTTTCCTTTGAGCTCCCGGAATTGGATGACGACATCGCCGCTGCATCGGAGAGCGTCACAGCGGCGTCTGATGCTGATGGCTCGCCTGGGCTGCCACCTCCGGGTCTGCTCGCCCATTCTGAGGCTGCTTTGCAGATGTCCGTTATGCTTTCCCGGACCGCCACGAGCGCGAGGCTGGACTGGAGATCTCCGTCCCCCCTCTCGGCTACTCGATCGGTTCCTCGGGTCACGGCGCCGCTTATAGCCACACCCCCCCTTGGTTCCGTCATTCCCGGAAGTGCATGAAGAGCCAACGCGGTCGGAACCGCCCTCCGCTTGTCCGCTCTCACTACCCTTGATGGCGGAACACCGCCACCTGGTGGGACTGAAAGGTACTCCTCTCCAGAGCCGTAGAATGAAGTCATCACTGACCTCAAAAGTCTACAGCACCACTGGACAGGCCGCCTCCGCCCTGCATGCCATGGCTCTCCTGAAAATTCACTAAGCCAAGGCACTCAAAGATCTGCACCTGGGTAGTTCCAACCCCGATGTGCTGCAGTAACTGCGCTCTGCTCCAACCTCGCTCTCAGAGCTACAAATGTCACGGTGCAGGCTGGACGATGGTCACACTCGTGGTCCAGGAGCGCCACCTCTGGCTGAACACGGTCGAGATGCATGGCGTTCACAAGTCACGATTTCTCAACGCCCCTGCCTCCCAGCTCGGCCTCTTCGGCGACACCATCGACGCCTTTGCCCAGCAGTTCTCGGTGGTGAGGAAGCAGATGGGGACAGTTTCTCACATCATGCCGCGGCGCCACCCAGACAGCGCGCCCGCGCCCCGCGACAAGAAAGCAACAACAGGTAGCTCCGCAACCCGGTCCCAGCTCTCAGCCCCAGCGTCGAGCACCTCACAGGTGGCGTACGCCCCCCATCTCCAGGACCCCCTCTCAGACCAGAAATGCTCCGAAGCGCTCCTGAGATGGACACCCCAGGCAGTCGGATGTTTTGTCAGGTCCGAGCAGGTAGAACTCGGTAACGCGGCACAACTGACCAGGTGTTCCGCTTGCATCTTGCACCCTTCAACAAGGTGATCCAGTGCGCCTTCTGTCCCAGGTCAGCCACTGAGTGTCGCTGCCTGGATGCTTTTTCCTCCCTAGCCTTCTGGCCCGCGAATTCAGCAGAGCAACTCTCTGTACTGGGGTCGGGCTCCACGGGCATAGTTCCCTCTTCAGGCTAACTCCCCGTGATGTATTCTCCACGGTATGGTCCCCCTCTTGGCGAACCCGCGTTTCCCTCAGGCAGCCCCGCTGCCTCGGCCCTGTGTCTGTATAGTCCCCCCTTCATTAGGCTGGACCTACCACCGCACCGTTTCCCACGTCCGGCTTCACAACCCTCGTGGTGTATTTGCCATACATTACCTCCCCCTGGACTGGGCAGGGTATGGCCTCTGCAGGGTCTTCCCCTCCTGAAAGAATAGGAAATCTGCAGGCCGGACAGCTACCTTGCCTCCGGTCCTGCCTCAGCGCCCGGCACACTGGCGCCGACGAGTTTTGAAGACGCCTCCTTAGGCATCTTCCTCAGTCTCTAAGCCGCCCCCTCCCGGGTGCGTGGAGCAGGGTTAATGCTTCAAGTCTTCTCACAGCACCGCCCAGGCTCTCCTGCTCCCCCCCCCCCCCCCCCCCCCCCCCGGGAATGACCGCCTTCCCCAACATAGGTTGGGCCCCAGCCGCTCTACATCCTATGTGAGAGACATAGTGAGAGAGAAGGCCACGGCTGTTGGGCTTGCTCCCATGCTAGCATGTAATACCTTTTTCCCCCAGGGGTGCGGGAAAACCTAAGGTGGATATGCTAAAAAACTTTGAGGGGGCGTTGGGGAGGGCGATGTGCATTCGGTTCAGGTGCCTCTAACATGCAATAGCCTGCTTTGCCCCTGCTCCGACAGTCACGTCACACGGTCATACGGTCAGTGCGTGCCGTTTTTATATGGACCCCTTGTGTCACTTCCTTCGACACTACGTCGAGAGAGTGACAGAAGGGGAACGTCTCGGTTACTGTTGTAACCTCCGTTCCCCGAGGGAGGGAACAAGACGTAGTGTCCCTCCTGCCACGGCACTAGACCTAGCACTGTAAATGGCCGTGCTTCATCCTTCGGCTCCTCAGTGCAAAATCCTGACTGGCATTCGCTGCCCCGCTTCCCCTTATACCCGTATGCCCGGGGCGGGGCATGCAAATTCTGTTTGCCAACTTGACATTGGCCATTTCTCAGGTTCAGAGGTACGATTCGGTGTCCAAGAAGACCCATTGTGTCACTTCCTTCAACACTACGTCTCGTTCTCTCCCTCGGGGAATGGAGGTTACAACAGTAACCGAGACGTTCTTTTATCTGTGTAAAGTCATAAACGGTATAAGAATAAACTGGTCGACACTGGTAGACTTTTTCAAATTACAGCGATTTCGCGTGGCATGAAACACCTTCACTGGTTTTCTCACCAGCTTATCCAATGTATGCATATGTTGAATGCATGTCTCTTCACGGTTTGACCTCAAAAGCAGAGAATAACGTGAATATTTCAACACATGTAAACATGGTTTTCTTGCTTTGTCAGATTTTTGAAATAAGCTTATTTTGGGGAGTTATCAGAGTATTGGTGTGCATGTTAATGTGCTCATTGACATCAAAGCTGCTGTAACACTTCTTTAGTCTGTAATTTTTTAATGTTTATCCCTTAAATGCTTGAGAATTTCATAAAATCAAAAATGGATCTACAAAATTCCCAGATAGTATTTTCAAGACAGAGAGAGGCCTGCAGTTCCTTGGATCTTGTCCTTGACTTTTTTCTGATAGTGGTGAACAGGCTGTCTATGATGCTGTGGACGGGTGGAAAGGCTGTTCGGCTGGTTCCTTATTTTGACGCTAACATTGGGTACCTGCTGCAGAGCTACTGGTCTGATTAAATTTATTCAGAGACATCGTCTTCAATGTGAAACAGCCAATATGATAAGATCATTAATGATGAGCGTTCTGGACAAAACAAGCTTGTAAATGAACCCTATATTAACAAATGGCTGATTTATCTAAAGAAGCACATGGACATAGTCAGGGGTCTATCAAACAACTGGACTGAAATGATACAACTATGCCTGCCAGAATGATTCACCCTGTGCTTTGTTTCAAAACATTCTAAATTAATTGTTTGAAAGCAATAATGTCTGTAAAATTGCTGACATAATATGCTTATGTACATATGTAACGGATATGTGTGTGATGTTATTGTCAAGAAACGATTAGAGTGCTAGATATGTTTTTGAAATTGTTGATACTCTGGTTAATTACCTGATAAACAAAAATGCAGATACATGTGCTAATTTCCTACAATATCTCGACATTGCTTGATGTTGGTGTTTCTATTTTAACTATTTAAGCATGCATTGTGCTGTGTGACTAACCCTGATTTAAAATAAAAGGGTGTTTTTATAGAATCACTGTTTCATTATTTACGTGGTGTCTGATCTGATAACATGACTGAGCAACTGCATAAGGTGTACTACACGCCATCAAACCCCGGCTCTTTAGGGGGTGTGAATAGATTAAAACGTGGTGTATTAGAGGAAAGTGGTGATTTGCTAAGTGATAAAGAAGTTTCAGACTGGTTAGCCAGTCAAGATGCTTATACACTCCACAGATCACTACGCCATAATTTTAAAAGGAATAAAAGGCCCGGGTGGGCCAGTAAGGAGCCACTAGGGTGATTTGTTCCTCGTCCTCCCTGACCTTTCTGGGGGAAATGTGTACTTGCGCAGCCCCGAGGGCCAGCTGTGTGCCAGTGCGTCTGCCCTGAGGGGAGCCTCTTTTCGGGCATACCAGGGCGGGCAGTGGGAGGTCTCTCTGGAGGCAAACCGCTACCACACTGAGGTTGCCGGGGATGTGAGTGGCACGCAGCGATCTGAGTCGGTGCTGGCTCCAAAGGAGGAGACGACAGGCAAGTCGTGACATGTGGCGGGAGCAAACTTCCGCAAGGCAAAGAAAACAGTCAGCAACTCTAGGCAATTGATATGCCAGCCCAACGGGGCCCCTTTCCAACGGCCCGCAGCTACGTGCCCATTGCACACGGTGCCCCAACCCAATTTGGAGACATTGGTCGTTATCAGGACGCGTCGGTACACCTACTGCAAGGGTACTCCTGCCTGAAGAAAGCAGAGGTCTGTCAAGGGTTTGAGTGTTCATCGGGGGTGACTATCACACGTGCCGCAGCACCATGCTCGTCTCGGGACTCGAGTCTGAAGCCAGTACTGAAGCGGTCTCATATGCATCTACCCCAGCGGTGCGATCGCCGCGGGGGATGCCATATGCCCCAGGAGCCTCTGGAAAAGTTTTAAAGGAACCGCTGCGCCCGGCCTGAAGGAGGCGAAGCATTTCAACACTGACTGAGCACGCTCGTTGGTGAGTCGTGCCGACATTGAGACCGAGTCTAACTCCATGCCGAGAAAAGAGATGCTCTGAACTGGGGTGAGCTTGCTCTTTTCCCAGTTGACCTGAAGCCCCAAACGGCTGAGGTGCCTGAGCACCTGGTCTCTTTTTTTTTTCGAGGGGACAGAGACATGCGAAGGGTAGGACCTTGTACTGATACACCTTACCTTCGAACACGAACCGAAGGAAGGTTCGGTGTTGAGGCAATATTGAGACGTGGAAGTATGCGTCCTTCAGGTCTACCACTGCGAACCAATCTAGATGCTGGATGCAAGTTGTGTTTTTGCGGGAGCATTTTGAACGGGAGTTTGTGCAAAGCCCGGTTGAAAACTCTCAAGTCCAAGATCGGTTGTAAGCCGCTGTCTTTCTTGGGTACAATGAAGTAAGTGCTGTAGAGACCCTTCTTCATTTTGGTTGGAGGGACAGGCTCTATCGCATCTTTGAGTAAAAGGTTAGCGATCTCCGCACGCAGGGATTTGGCATGCTCGCCGTGTACTGCGGTAAAGCGGACGCCCGTGAAGGGGGCAAAGGCCTGGCAAACTGAATTGCGTAACCAAGTCGGATGGTCCGGGCCAGCCAGCATGACAGATTGGGAAGTGAAAGCCACGCTTCCAAGCTCCGTGCTAGGGACACCAAGGGGACGATTATTTTTGACGTACCCGGCGGGGCGGAGCAGCGGGCGGAGCAGGTGTTACGGCATCGGGAGGCGATGATGCATCCCAAGGCTCTGGTGCTAAGAAAAGATTCTAAGCACTTACCTTGCTCCGCACACCCGGCTGGGGACGGGTTCATGACTGAGGAGGAGGGCTGGTAGAGGTGTCCTCTGGATTCGTCCAAACCAGCCAGCCGGGGAACAGTCGTGGGGCTGAGGGCGGAGGGTCCGCATCCAGCGTGCCAGGACTGTTGAGGTGTGGCGGCAGAGTGCCGTGAGAACGGCATTTGCGGACCAGGTGACCCAGAGACAAAGGAAAAAGCTCTGTTATTGAGAAAGTGGGTACCGCAGCCCCGACTAGGGGGTGTGGCAATGAAATAAATTCAACAAAGGATTCTCCTCCCAGCCCTCCACCGGGGAACGGAGTGGTCTGCTTAACAGCTCCGGACCTAACGTCTTGGTCCCTGGGTCATCTGTCTCAGGAACGCCTGGGAGCCTTCCGGGTCCTCGAGGGGGTCCTTGTGATGGGGGGCATCTGCTTTCTGCAGGGCGCTCAACGCTTGGGCTGAGAGCTGGGCCCAGGTGGAGGACGGAGCAGCCTTGTGTTTCACCCTCGGCGAGCAGACAGGGCATGGCCCCTGGCGGCAGGCTTGCGGCGGGGCAGGATGTGAGAGATTGTGTCCGTCTGTTTCTTCACCACGGAGAACTGCTGGGTAAAGTCCTCGATGGTGTCGTCAAAAAGGGCGAACTGGGAGACAGGGGCGTTGAGAAAGCGAGTCCTGTCGGTTTCACACATCTCGACCAAGTTCAGCCATTGATGACGTTTCTGGACCACGAGTGTGGCCATCGCCTGCTAGAGTGACTGTGCTGTGACCTTCGTAGCCCTGAGGGTGATATCGGTCGCTGAGCGCAGTTCCTGCAGCACATCGGGATCAGGGCTACCCACAGTCAGTGTAGACGTTGTCCTACAGGCCTTGGAGGGGAGCACATGGCGACCCCGCCAGGTGGTCGGGTTTCCGGGGCACAGGTGGAGCAGCCCTATCCACCTGGGGAATTGCCGTGTACCTGTGGGCCGCTCCTCTGTCGAGGGTAGCGAGAGTGGATGAGCGGGTGGCGCCCTCCACGTAGACGTCAGCTCATCATGCAATTCTGGGAAAAATGGGACCGGGGTGTGTGTGGCTGTGAGTGGCGGGGTGTTCCCTGGAACCAATAATCCAGCCGCAATGGCTGTGGGGAGGATGGAGGGTTCCAGTCCAGCCCCATGCTAGCGGCGGCCAGGGCAAGCATATCGGACATCTGCACGTCCACCTCAGCCTGGGCATGCTGGCCCAAAGGTGGCAGCCCAGGGGAGTCGTTTGCGTCAGACGCCGCTCTCTCTGATGCAGCGGCGAGCTCATCCACTTCTAGCTCTAGAGGATAGGCAGGCTGACCGTGAGGCGAGCCGCTGTTGCTTCGAGCATGGACGGGAGTCAAATAGTCAAATCGCCTCCAGCGCCAGCGGCATCGTCCTCAATCCTGTGGGAAGAAGGAGCGATGCGTGGGGTGGCTGGAGTGGCGTGCTTTCTGTTGAAAGCAAGGCACGACCGCAACGTTGACATGGTCATGCTCTCGCAGTGAGAGCATGAGCCATCCACAAACGCTGCCTCGGTGTGATCGCAACCCAGACACGCGAGACAAACCTGTGGCCGTCTGATGCAGAGAGCACTCTACCGAATCCAGGAACTACACAGGGGCGGAATGACATCTTTATTAAGACGCGTCCTGAAAAGGACATTCAACGCCGCTGTGTATTGCTCTTTTAGAGGAAAATACTCTTTTACAGAGAAAATCACTCTTTTAAGAATTTAAAACTCTTTTACATTTGCACTGTCGAAGCACCCAGGGGCAAGAGAAGGATGCAGAGAAGGAGAGAAGCCGCTGATGTGCACCGTAGATCCAACGCAAAGCGTCAGAAGAACAGGAACAGGTGTGTAACTCGCAGCTGACTGCTGACATGACCAAGGCTCCGAAGAAAATTTCTGAATGAACTCATAGTATTTTCTCGCCTTTATACCCATATGTCCGGGGGCGTGGTATGCAAATACTGTCTGCCAACTTCTCATTGGCCTTTTTTCATGCATCAGAGGCATATTCGGCGCTCAAGAAAGACCCCTAGTGTTGCTTCTTCGACACGACATTGAAGTGAGCGACAGACGGGGAACAAAAATTTGCCTACCTTTTTTTCTTGTCACATTTAGGCTATAACCAGTAAACTGCCAATTGTGACAGTTCCCCTTCATTTATAAAAATAAATATTAAGGAATGATCAACAAAAACAAAAATGTTAAAGTAAATATAACACAAAAAATAGAACATAACAAAATATGTAACAGTTATTGGAAGCAGTAATAATGTCAAAGAGAGTCTGCAATGCAATGTCAGCAATACTTTAAAGAAAAATCAGCATGTCTGCCATCTCCGGAAGGATCTCTCTGGGGTAACTGTATCCCCAGCAGTAATATGGGGCTGCTAATATTAGCTGTATCTGGTGTGGCAATCATGGTACATTCCTTTAGATTCATGCTGTGTTGAAGTAAATTATTCATCATATTGAAGGTGCTTCCTCCCTTGCACAAAATCCTTTTATTGCAGGTGTTGCATTTTGCGGTGTTGTTATCAATTTTTGCATAGCTTAACCAGACTTTGGAGCATTTGCAGCAGTCAGACTCAGTCATGGTGCCGAATGTAATGAACTGCGCTTGTGCATAATGAAATTAGGTCCTTGTAGCAGGTCCTGGCAGATCAACAGAACTGTAAAATGCTCACTGCCGTTTACCTCGCGAGCATGATTAATAAAGTTAAGAACCGAAGTGAGAAATCGAAATGCATGTGTCTTATCGAAAACACGGTTCTTGGAAATTTGGATCCGGTTCTAAAATGGAACCGGTTCTCAATACCCAACCGTACCGCTAATGCACCTGTATGGCTCTGTAGATGGACACACTTCAACAGTGTTTCACGTGGTTTAAGTTTCTACAGGGAGAAGTTGTCCTATTAACTGTAAGTTTGTTAAATCAGTTGATGATTCACAGTCCTGCACACATTAGTGCGAAAATGGCAAACTGAGAAAACAAGCAGCAAGATTGAAGCCACTGCGTCATTCAAGTCTACTGTCTGGGAACTTTTATTTTGTTGTCAATCATAACAGCGATGGTCAAAAAACCTTTACAAAACTGGCACTGTTTGCAAACATTGCTTGACGCGAGTACCATACTGGTAATACATCGATGTTTGATCATTTATTTAAGCTGGCATCACCTGGGAATATATAGTGTGCGGTGTGTACAGAACCTCAGGTGAGCCCGAATTTGCACACAGACACAATCCCTTCCATCTTTAAACAGGCACTCGCTGCTAGTTCGGACAGACATGAAACAAAAATGATGTGCTCGGGGTGTTCATTGCCAAAGTTTTGTTGCCCTTACTCTGTTGATGAAGATGTGGGATTTCCACGTATTATTAAAACACTCATGTTTCATTACGACATCTCTTTTAGCATACATTTTTACAGGAAGGTTATTCTTTCTATAGTGAAGTACAACTTCTGAATATATGTTGAGTTGAACATGAAATGCATATTATGTTGATGCATAAATGCAGGTATTAAGTTAAATGTTGAGTTAGTAATTAGAGCATATGTTGTGAGTTAAGGACACTAACGAAAATTAACCATGGTTTTATTCAGTAATACTGTAGTAGCCATGAGTAAGTAGCCAAGTAACAATGACTGCTATCACCATTGTTTCTTGGCAGAAATAATAGTTTTGATACAATTAACCATTGTTTTACAATAGTAACTTTAATTTCCATAAAGTAAACTTGATTTTACTATAGTATTGTAACCATGACAGTAACTATGTTAATTTTATGGTACTATAATTATACTACAAATATGTTATACTGTTGTACAACCATAGTGATTTGCAGTGAGGGAAAATCTCTTGGAAGTGTCTGTTACCAAATAGAATATATTTATTTTGGGTTTGACAGTAATATTTATTTTTCTGGACATAAAAACCGAAGCGTACCGAAACAGTGACCCTAAATATGTGATACAAACAGAACTGTGAGAAATTTCAAATGTTCAATATGTGCCTTTAGCTTATACTGTCATGGGTATCTGGCAGTTTTTAGAAATAAAATCGATGATTGGACGGCGATGACCCTGAGACAGGTACCATGGGAATAATTGTTCCCAAATTTGAATGCTCCGGCTGGAAAGGGTTAAAGGTTGTAATCCGTCCATATAAAACTATATGTTTTAATTAACAAAGATTGAATCCGCACCTCAGTTGATGTATAAATTAATGCATTGCCATGCCGACATTATTTAAGATATCAAGAAACCCTTCAGAATTTAAAACATGCCATGCCTTGACATTAATCTGTGTTTTTTTTAAGCAATTCAGGCTAACATAATAGGGATTTTTCAACATCTGTTAAAAGTGACACACTTCCTTCTGCCAGTTGGTGGCACTACGACTGTGACCCACAATAGTCACATCAATGTGATCAGATGTGATTTCTGCAGTGCATTTAATTATAATGCTGCCAATCAAGAACAATATGCAGATATGTTTGTGTGTTTTGTGTGTCTCTAGTTTGTGTGTTTCTCATCTCTAGATTATTAATTTGGATCAACATTAGTGCTGAAAAAAAAAAAGGATAAATGAGTATTGTTCAAAGCAACTTTGTAGAAATGAATGGAGCCGCTTTGATTCGACTGTCTGACTGACGGCCTATTACGTAAGGGTTGTTACGGCTCATGAAACTCACCTGTGATTGGCTGGATGGTTGCTCAAGTAACAAAACGCAAAGAATACGGTATACAAATCCACCATTTTGGACTCATTTGGACTAAGGACAAAATCACATTTTTAAAATCCACCTTTTTACACCCTTGCATCCCAGCACATTCCATGGAAGAGTCAGTGATGACAGACTACACTGATTCAAGTAATGTGAGATCATATTTTACTCACTTACTGGCTTTTTGCTATTTTTCCATTTCTTGTAAAACATATGTTACTGAAGTCACATCTTGGGACAAGAAAAATTAAAAAATAAAAGCTTTAAGTAATAACAAATATCTATACATCTGATCTGTTCTTGCATGTGCCCTCTTTTAAGAAAATAAGTGGACTGATTTAAGGAGTGTCTATTCAACAGACCAAGCAATTCCAAGAACATACATGTTCCCTACTAATTAGGATTTGAATTTGCCTTCATTTTGTGTAATAAGCACAATAATTTGTTTTGTCTTTCGATGGCCAAGACATATTACAGTGGCAAAATTAGTCTTGTGCTTAGCATCCTGACCTAGAAACGTGAATCCAGCATAATTGTGCTTCATACTGGTTGTGAATTATCTTGGTTCTGCACTTGTGCATGACAAACAAAGATGGGGCTTTTTCCCCCTCCCTCTGATCGTAATCAGCCCTGCCAATCTAGAGCCTCTTTTTGTTGTATTTTCAGCTTGAGAGCGCTCGTCCTTGAATGGTCTGCTGCTGCTGGGACTGAGCTACGGATGGCATATAAACACTGTATGCCAAAAGCAGCTGTCTTTTTTCTTTTCTTTTCTTTTTTTTTTTTTTTTTTAATAATCCTGCAATGAACTGCAAAATTCCAAGTGCTAAAAGAGCCAGTGTGGAGAAAAGCACTTCATCATCGGCATTCAAGTGCTTGTTTCGACCTCAGTAAAAATGGGCCGAGATAGGGCACTTTGCTGAGAAGATAATACGTGCTACCAGACACAGGCAGCCTGCAGGCAGAGCAACTTAGCATGTCTAAAAGAGTGGGGGAGGGAGCCAAAGACTGTGCAGTACAAATAGCTCCTTAGATCTTACATCATCTCTCCAATGCACACAGGGAGTCACATGAGGCTAAACACACAAATGACATTTAATCTCACACGAGTAACTAGTTTATCATAAATGCCAGGCTCCTCACAGCTATGGTAGCACAGGTATGGGGATTTGTAAATAATCAAAATTAGATAATTTTCAACATTAGGATGAAATGGGGCACAGCATGCAAAATATTCTTATTAATTTACATTTCACTTACTACTAGTAGGCGTTGGTAATTATCTGAAAAATTCTACTTTTGTCCTTTGATTTTTTAATCAAATGTTTTAAAGAAATAGTTCACCCAATGATGACAACTCTGCCCTATACTCACCCTCATATTGCCCCAAACCTGTATAAATTTCAATAAAACAAGGAATTTAACACATATTCCATAATGTTTTTTTTTCTGTACAGTGAAAGTGAATGTGTATGGTTGCTGCTGAAATCCAGAAAAGCATACATGTGTGCTATATATATATATATATATATATATATATATATATATATATATATATATATATATATATATATATATATATATATATATCTCAAGTCTTATAAATCCATATAGATTTGTGTAAGGAACAGACGAAAACTTAAGTTATTCTGTGAAAATCGGCTCCTCTGCCATAGTACTCATTTGCACTTGAGCATATTCAAATGTATATAATCATGATCTGTAACAAATGAAATGGCAACTAATGCCATTTGTCATCTTTGGCAAACCTGGGGTGCTAAGCGTCTTCATGCTGTAAATTAAATTCTGAGTGTGTTTTAGAGAATCAGAATCAGAATGAGCTTTATTGCAAAGTATGCTTATACTCACAAGTAATTTGTCATGGTGTCAGAAGCTTCCAGTGCAAGAAAATGCAACGTGTATATACATACATACAAACATATACAGTACATTTAAACATATATACATATAGTGACATACAAAATAAATAAAAAAATACAATGTAACAGATAAAAAAAGAGAAATAAACAATAGCGCAATAATGTTGTTAGAATATTTTATATACAGATAGATAGTTATGTGTAGGTGATGTAATGTATTGAAGAAGAGGTAGGATATTTTAAGGAATATAAATTAAATATGGATATAAGTAGGAATGGATGGATTGAATACTGCACATCGTTGTATTGACCCAAGGAAAGTATTTGGGGGCAGTTTAACTGTTCATGAGGTGGATGGCCTGAGGGAAAAAAAAAAAACGTTCCTGTGCCTGGCTGTTCTAGAGCTACAGCATAGGTAAAGATTTTCAGGAAATTACAACTCTGTCTGTTCATCACATAAAGGTATCATGTGACTTCATAAGACTTGGTATATAACACAATTCATATTAACAACTTTGATGGTTCTCTCTCTCTCTCTCTCTCTCTCTCTCTCTCTCTCTCTCTCTCTATATATATATATATATATATATATATATATATATATATATATATATACGAGGAAGAGAGAGAGAGAGAGAGAAGGGGTAGCGGACGGGGTTACCGGGTGCAACACCAAATTTAGAAACGAAGCGATCGACAGAATGACCCATTGCTCGTCGCAGCAGTGTAGGACAAAAAACTCTGATTAACATAGAAAAAATAACTTTTATTGTGTGTCGTTTGGCCTCTGAGTAGAACACGGTGTGACTGTACCACCATCTCTCTGTTTAATGGAGGACTCCATTTCAAACAAATAAGGCTGGACATTGAAATGCTATTCTTTCACTACAAACTCTTCACACATGTTTGTAAGTTTTGTTCTCTGGTTTGTCACTGGTGGTCCTGTCGAAGTGATACAAAACAAATTTTTGCTTGAACGCCCCATCTCACGTGTGCCGTATAACTACTCATGCAAAGAGCTGCAGACTCATGAATGCATACATGAGAATAACGATCCAAAAAAATAAAAATTCACAATGTATCCCTTTGTGTTAAGAAAAAGAAAGAAAGTTATATGTGCTTATAACAACCCAGGGGTGAGTAAACAATGACTGAATTTTCATTTTTGGGTGAACTATCCCTTTAAGGCTTTGGGCTGAGAATGCACTAAATGCTAAAGTGAATGCTACTTGTAGTTTTTTAAAAGATCTTTGATTCTTCTGAAACTCAAAAGACCAGTTACTTCATCCCAACAGTTTAGATGGGATTATTATGTAAGAGATTTTTAGAACACATCTCCCACATTTGTCAGAGAGCATAAAGGACACAAGGAAAACATCATTAATAATAAAAACAAACGTAAAATTGCTGTCGACACCAAAATGACACCGCATAAACTATAAACGAAGTGGCAAACATAAAAATTGTTTTAAAAAAAATATAGCTGCAAGCAACAATTATCGGGGTAGGGCCCTTAAGCACATGTTCTGGACTATATATTAGGCATTTCTCAAACATTATGCTACAAAAACAATGCACAAATTGCAAACAAAAAATCATCTCAATCGGAAAAACAGTAACGTTGTTACATCCACTTTAAATTTTGTCATTGTTATAGTGCCACCAAGTGGCCGAGCCTAATTTCTTTTTAGGTTTGTTCTCAGAATGAGCTCTTACATAAGTGTGCCAAATTTCATATTTCGTAAATATTTAATGAACACTTTGACAGACACCATTGTTTCATGAGGCAAAGTTGTTCAGAATGAGAAGAGCTATCATATGATATGAATTACTTTTTTTTTAAAACACTGTGTTATATACAACCAATAACATGAACAAAAATCGTGATAGCGCCACCGAGTGGAAAAAATCTGCAGATTTTTTTTGTGCGTCCTCAGATAGAGCCCTTAAATAAATATGTTATCTTTACGAAACTTCTCATTTTAATTCAAGAGTTATAGAATTTACGTAAAAATGACCATGCCTATTTCCTGAGTTTTTGTATATCGTAGCTAACATGAATCAAATGTTTAAACTTTTTTTTAATTATTGATATTGACACTCCATAGAATCGTTTGGCATTGATTTGGTCCTGATCGGACGAACGACCTAGGTATAGTTTGCAAAATTAGGTTTTGCAAAAAATCCAAGATGGAGTAAAATTTTTCATGGTGGAAATGAAATTGGAGACATCCAATCGTCTTGAGCCACAGATTCCATTTATATAAGACACTGTGACACTTGGGTATAAGACACTGTGATATAAGACACTGTGACAAATGGTTAAATAGTTATGGCCATTTAGCTAAACGTTTTTGTTTTGCTCACTGTAATGCCACCGTCTGGCTAATCGGGGGTAAGACATTGTGCCTGAGTAGCGAAAGTTTAATGTCTCTGCGCCTTACGGTTTGCGCTCCATGATCAGTTTTAAGGCAGAAAAATAATAATTATAAAAAACTAGAGAAGAAGAGAAATGTGGAAAAAACCGGAGAGAGAGTTTTTTTTTATATTTATTTTATAAATAAGAGTTATAGTAACTGCCTTTGATTATGGTTATGGTTAGTCAAGTGCATTCGAAAGAGGCAGGTCTTGAGCCGTTTCTTCAGGTAGAGGACATAGACGGTTCTTTTTTTAATCCCTAATCAGTTTTATGTTACTCTTGTTATATTTACAATTTAATTTTCTTTGAAAATTAAATAAAATTTGATTTTTAAAATTTGATTTTACAAATGTTTTTTTTTTCTAAATTGAAATTGAAATTTGACATTTAGAGAAATATCTATTATGTTTACTAATAATATAATTTCTCTAAACCTATATGGCAACGTAAATACTGCCTCATTTTCTTTGACACCCTACATTCAAAACAGCTTCTACTTGTATTCATCTATGCAATAAAATACCTAAATCATGTAATTGCATACAGAAATATAATGAATGAATGAATTAATTTGTTTAATATTTTTTATGTTTGGGAAATGACTGCATTAAAACATGGAAATTGTGTAAATGTGTTGTTTTTTGTGAAATTACCACCTTAAAATGTGTGAATTTTGTGTTTTCATATTTTTTAATAAATTGATCCAATACCATATGAAAATAAATTATTAGTAATTCTTGTGATATCGTACAAACCATCCTTGACATTTTCACATGCCATTATAAAGAGGAAATGTTGCTATTTTTTAGAAGTAATCAATTATAAACACTGCAGTGAGGTCAGTGATTCCCCTTTATGTTTACTTGGGGATTGCTAGCAGTATTTACTCACTACATATGTAGTACTCACTAAATGATATGTGCTACTGTCTTGTTTTAGTTCATTGCTTGCTGTCTTTATAATTTCCAGGAGTATTTTGTTAAGCCATTATTTTATTGAAAACTTCAAACCTTTCCTGTGTCCTTTGTGAGGTATTTTCCATTTGTTACTGGATTGTTTAGTTGGGTTGGTTTTACTATTGTTCTGTCTGATTGCTTAGTTCTGTTATGATGCTATGTGCAAACTCTACTTAAAGGGTTACTTCAGGATTTAGCATTAAGCTTTGTATCAGTAGAAAACCAGTAGTATTTTCGAATTACCGAGAATCATCATTTTGCGTCATCAGAGGATTTTTGGGCCAGAGGCTTAAAACTACAGCCAGTATTCCGCATGTTTTCACCACGCCCATATGGGGCGGGATCTCACTCACAGAATGTGAAGATAGTGTCAGCCATCTTTCTGTAGAAGCTAAGATAACAGGCTCTTGCTCTGTGTAGAAAGTTTGTATACAAGTAGGCTAATCACAATGGCGGAAGGTAGTTTTGAAGTTGAAATGGCAGAAGGGGATTTCGAAGATCTGTTGCGAGAATCTGATGCTCGCGGCTACCTGTACGAGCCTCAATACAGCGATGAACAGTTGCGGGAGATGGAGGAACAAGAGGCAGCCGGAGCAGCTGCTGTAGCAGGGGAGCAAAACCTGCTTGGCAGGCAGGAGGAAGAGCCCGGCCAGACTCGAGTTGGGGCAGACTGGTGGTGTCAGTGCTCTCGCTGTGCGCCTATGGAAACAGATAGAGAGTCCTATTGCTGTCGCGAATTTCAGCGATGCCATTTTCTTCTGGACGAGATCGCTGAATCCGCTGATGAAACTGCACCGCTAACTTGAGCATGTATAACTGAGCACCCAAGTTTTGTACCACACATGGACAGGGGAGTCCTGGAAACTTATTTTAGGATCCCGAAGATAAATTGGAAACGCCAGCCAAAGCCCGCAGGGACAAACGGATGGCTTAGTGTAAAGTGAGTATTTTGTTTGTTTTTCTTTTTGTTACTAAAACGTCATGTACAGAGTTTGGACACCCGGAATTATCATAATGTTCTTCCCACGTAGTCAGTCAATTTATCAACTAACTCACGATTTATAGAGTCACGATGTATCAAAGCAAGCCTAGTTGTATCAAATTTTCAGATACTACCGCCTGTAACCGGTAGGCGTGGTTTGGGAGTGGCCTCGTAAGGGCAGCAAAGCAAGTGCATTCTGGGAGTTGTTGTCTTTCAGCCACATGTGTAATGACTTCAGTCTAGAATGCTTCAAATTAAAAAATAATTTCACATTTATACTATATAAATGACCAATTTTAAATACACATCCATCTTCCCAGAGGTAAAGTATCCCTTTAATGAAATACACAGCATCATAACAGCCCTGTTCAAAGTGGATTTGTTTAAAATAAAACATAGTGGAAACAAAAAAAACATTTAATTACAGCAACACATACTGTTTTAACACAAGCTATTTCCATATTTCACAAGCTCTAATTTATTTATTTATTAAATTTTTTTGCATATGTGGTTTTAAGTTATTTTGCTTATATTTTCTATAATACAACCAGGATTTTTCTATTGTGTTTATTCTATCATGCAACAGGAAAATAGTTTGGGATTTTTACCTAGTCATTTTAAGGCATTTAAGGTCATGCTTAAATGGATTTCAAAAGAGGCACCTAAAACAGAGAAAGTGCATCAAAAACTTCAAGGCAATTAAGCAAAGAACCTTTGCGATATAGCCATTTATAGCCCACCGCATTATTGCAGGCACCTTCAGCATCACATCCTAGCATATATGTGCTAAATTTGATAAAAATCTGATGTTTATAACACCATCTATTTTCTTTAATCTCCACCAAATTTTGCATTTCATATACTATGATATGACCATGCTAAATTGATATTTCAGCTTACAGACACCAACGAATATTCTTGCACTTTATTTGTTACTCCTAAAACGTTTTCAAAAGTTTTCAAAAGGTCTATTTTTAACTGAAATTTTTAATGCACAATTTTACTGATACCAATGATTCTTGAGGAAAAGTTGAAAATCTAGATCTATAATATATTAATTACTTGTGCTTGTGTAAAACACTACATAATGTAAAACCTTTGATGCACATGTAAAACATAATAGTACCTCTTAGTAGTCTTTTTACTTGATTTTTTTCTAAATGTTTACAGACCTCTAGGGCCAAGAGGCAAACAGGTCCACCACATTTTGTTCTGATCTTTGTCTGATAGCTGCTGAATGTTGATTGGCCAATGCCAGACATGTTTCTCAGACATATTTGTCTATCATCATAGAAATTGATGGCACCTCAGATAAAGACACTGCATGCAAATTTAGAGATCACTCAGACCAATGGTTCCATAGGTAGAACCAAATTCATGTATTTTCTTTCCTGTTATAGCAGAACTAAGTAGCCAAGCATCGTTTCTTTGTATGAGTGTCCTCAGAATAAGCCCTCACATCAAAGTGTACAATTTTGTGAAAACATGTCATTGTGTTTAATGAGGGACACAGTCACTCAGGAAATAACACTATTCACTATTCAGACAGTTTAATATAACTTGTGCCGATCGGCCTCCTTTAACCTTGTCTAATAGGTGCTCAAATTTCATTGGCCGATGGCAGCCATGTTTTTTGAGATACGCCAATGTCCTCATAGACAGTCATGCACCTTGGACAAAGACACTGCATGCTGATTTTCAACTCAATCAGACTAACGGTTGTGTGTTTTGTTTTTTCCTGTTATAGGATTTTCCTGATGTTTTTTTACTGTGACCTCAGATTGAGCTCATACACACATGTAAGTTTGGTGAAAATATCTAATTTCCTTTTGCGTTATAGCCATTTTAGTAAAAACAAGAACAACACCACACAGAGTACTTCTATTCAATCTTCTCAATGTTTATTACACCAAGCATGTTATTTATATTCTTCATGAGACAATGAACAGCCACAGTGAAGCAAGGCTCATGGTCAAGGGGGAGAAATTGGGTATTCTGGAGTGGGCCATATACAGATGCCCCAGACGTTATGCCATGTGACTGACACTGTTCACCTCACGAGGACAAGTGTGACTTATTCAACTAACAGAAATAAGCATGCTGCAAGAAATGCGGAACATCATAAAGAGGAAGAGACCAAACGGTCAGCAACTGCTAAATATAGTGACTCAATACATACGCACACACCTAAGGCGTGCAACTGACATCTGGGGTCAACTGGTCACACATACAGAGAAGGCCAGAGACACACACACACATATACAGAGCAGAACAGCATGTACATTTCATGTTTCTCACAATGCCTCCTTTGATCATAAAATGATCACGATCAAGGTTCTGCTCTATACACCTGTCTCTGCTACATCTCTCCACAAGTTCTGTAGGATCCAGATGTCAGAGTCCTCATAGGTTGGTAAATGGGGTCAGGTAGACGAACCATGGTGCTTATGGAGCTGGAGAACATTTGTCTAACTAGGGTCATTAAACAGGGCCAAAAGCAAGCAAGTAGCGCAAATATCACAAAGATAATTATTACAATTAATACAGCATGCTCAAGCTTATACATTACGGTCCAAAACCATGATAAGAAATCATACTTCCCATTGACACATTCTTGTGATCTTTTTACTATGTCTGAGATATTCTTTAACCCGTCTTCTATGATACCACCTGCACCATCCATTGCTGGGATGTACTTTCAACATGCTTCACCTACCATAACACATACTCCTCCTTGGGCTGCTGTGAGTTGATCCAGAACCATCCGGTTCTGCATAGTCATCAGACACAGTCCACTGAGATACCTCCTAATACCCATTCTGTTACATTCATAAAAGATACCAAATCAAACCTGTTCATCTCAACCTGATTCATAATATTTACTACGCCAATGGGGGCAAAAAATGATTGAAAAATCTTGTCCACCCTGTTCCAGATCCTTTGGTCCGCTGGAGTGTAGTTCGGCTAGGTCAGGGTGGATGATGGTGACCTCTTCATTCGACTGAGTTTGGTAGTGCTACCTGGTCACGTCCTGATGATCATTACTGATCCAGAGCTGTTGACCAGAGCACATCGTCCTTTCCAGTTGCTTGGTAAAGAGGCGTACAATTTATGCCCGCAGATCCACTGTACCCCCTCCATGGATTTGGTTCCATCAGCTGTGGGTGTTAATGGGTGTGTACCATTGAGGCACATATCCGAGCAGAGTTCCCGAGCTGCCCGTGAGGCCCTCATCCATGTGTATGCCTGCTGCCGATGTGGCTGAAAATCTGTCACTGTCCCTGCACAGGTCTTTTTGGTGTACGATGATATGCTATTGGCAAGATTAAACTGTGAGAGTTTAATTTGATTCTCTACTATGAAGACCCCCATGGAGTACCCGTCACGTTTCCTCAGGCACCATTGGCAGCAGATTGACCAATTTCCCCAGGGTGTACTTTGATACGTGATCTTACAGTGTTTGATGGTATGCTGCCCACCGTGTTATCCCCTTCTCTTCGTTCATGGCAAGTTAAGTTATAAGGTATGGATGATACAATTTCTAGCAGTCCATTCACTCTGGGTAATGCCCCAGAACCATTTATTGGGCGAAAGTACTGTATTACCCACAGTGCTTGGTCTGCCGGAGTGGTGTCACTGTATTTTTCTGTCCAATGCAGGGGTTCATGATAACTCAGTTCAGCAACTCGTGTTCCCGAATGCGCTGAGCTATGTGGAAATAGGGAGCAAACATAACATGATTCATCGGGGTGCGCTGAGCGGGCCGTGTGGTTAGCTAAACGCCACCACAAGTTTGTAGCCTAGGTGTGGGGTGGATCGGAGTGCTCAAGATCACTTGTTTTGCAGCTGCGACGGTCCCTAGAGTGGCCAGTATTATTGTTATGATTTCCTTCATCCTGTTGTGTGACTAATGATCGTTTCTCCTGTGCTGAGTCCCACTTTTCACAGCCTGTCAAATGTCCCACTAATTGACACAGGAGTGTTTTGGGTCTGTTTCTATGCCTTCTTCTTGCTTGGGTTATCAATATGTCCCACATATATTGTGGTTCTTCAGAACCTTGGGTTTCTGCGTTGTGCTTGCCACTGACGCTGCGTGTTCAGCTCCTTCAGTGGGGTCGCACTCAACAGTCACCTTTCAGTCCCACTTTCAGTCCCTCCTCTGGTGCTGGCTTAACCCGCGATCCGTGTATCCACTGGGGCTGCAAGTCGGTCAGGACTGCGGTTCTGGTTACTGCGATGACCGTTGCCGGACCCTGGTACCTGGACTCCCCAGTCTTGCTGTGTAGGAGCAGACAGCCAGTAGAGTCTTGCTCTTGCTGCTAAGCACTGAGGTGCTCGTCGATCCTTTTCTTTATTTTTTAATGCCTTATTTCCTGGCCCTCCAGTGGTACTTCCAGTGTTTTTAAAGTTTATAAATGCATACTATATTTCATTCTACATCAATTTAATCAGTTAATAGTACCTTCAGAGATGATTCAAACAACAAATTATATTTCTAAATCGTTTAAAAAGTTCATGTTTTCAAAATAAACATTCTTAGCATTCCCTTTTAATTCTGGTTACATTACCTTGTAACATGGATATTGATCTGCTTCAGACACTCATCATCCCTTTTCATTATCATTGCTTGATTAGACAACAAACATAATTTTAAAAAGGAATAATAACTTCAGGAAGGGTTATATGCCAAAATAATAAACATAACACCCTCTATCTTCCTGCCTGCTCTATCCAATCTAAAATACTACCTAATTGTGTTATAAAAGAAAATACAATGAATATGCTGACTCCCTTGCTATCCAAAAACAATAGGAAAGTGAAAATAAAGAGTCAAAATAAAAGGCTCCCCTTCCCTACCACTCTTGTGTAATTCCAGGAGTTTCTACAAATACTTAAATATGGAGACAATTCAAAACATGTTTAAATTCAAAAAGCATTATTAAAAATTCATCAATCTATTAAAATTGTCCAAATAAAAAGTCAAATATGCTTTAACTGAACTAATTTATAGTTCACTAATTTCCATTCATGTTGTATTTCTGCTACTTTAATAAACGTCACAAAAGACCATGTATCATTGTTGGGACTAACAGCAGAACAAAGCCCTGTCAAGCGTCTAGGAAGCTTAATTTAAAAACATCACCTTAATTCAATAATATTCTCTAGATAGTTTTTGAACCTACATTTATTCTTTCAGATGAATTTTCAACTTAACCTCTTGTCTTTAGTATAGACCCATAACTTTAGATTGCCCTCTGAATGTATACAATCTTTAATCATTGATGAGGAAAGCTGTTTGAACATCTCCTTCATATCACTCTATCTAAAATTATTGTCAAAGCACATCATTTTACAAATCAAAATAAAATAAAATAAAACATCTTAGAGATTTTCCTTCAAAATCTGCTCTTGTGTTTCTGTTTCAAGTAGACACTTATCAATTTTAGACCGAGAGTGAGGGGGTACATTCCTCTCCCTCACCATTTAAAACAAAAAAGTCAAGTCAAGTCAAGTCAATTTTTTTGTATAGCGCCTTTCACAACACACATCGTTTCAAAGCAGCTTTACAGAAGTTCAGCATTAACAGACGATAAAAATGTAATGTCTATAAAGTCGATAAATCATCATCCTTGTGCAGGGCTCCAAACTGCGACTAAAAATGGTCGCATTTGTGACCAAATAAATTTATTTGTGAGTGTAATTTCTGTCAAGGTCGCCATTGGCGACAGTAAAAGTTTACTCCCTTTGATTTTAAAATTTGCATTACATTTCCCGAGATACATTACAAAAGTTTATATCAAAGAAATAGCGGGGAAAACGGAGTTCATTGCAGGAACTAACCATTTCAAAAAAGAGACTGTTAGAAAACACGGTGACAGTAACAAGCATAAAAAATGCACGTGATCACAAAATTGCGAAGAATGCTCCACAGACTACACTGTTAGCGAGCTGCGGGACGAAAAGGAATGGAAGGAGTTAAAAATGAAAAAAATTTGGCGCCTGTTTTTTTCCCCCTATAGGAGCCAATCGCTCCTTAATTGATTTTTTTTTTTTTTTTTGTTTGGAGCCCTGTTGTGGAATTAGATAAGATATGATTCTTTATCGTGTTTAAAAATAATCAAATAATAATTGTATTAATAACCCCAGTGAGCAAGCCGAAGGCGACTGTGGCAAGGAACACAAAACTCCAAAAGATGATGGTTAATGGAGAAAAATAACCTTGGGAGAAACCAGACTCACTGTGGGGGCCAGTTCCCCTCTGGCTAACATCATGAATAATGTAAATAAGAATTATTTATAGTTAAAAAACATGATTTAAAAAATTATTAAACTTATTAAGTGCTAAGGGTCAGTATTTAGACAGTGATTGTGTTTGAACTGCAAGATTAGTGACCAGTGTCTTTGAAGTCCATCCTTGATTAAATTCCAGAAGTTCACTTAGATGCAATTGTCCTTGTTTGGCTGATGAAGGCTTTTGTTGGCAATAGTTAGTCTATGTATCCCATTTCAAGATCGTAGTCCATGGTGATGGGGCATCTGAAGTCTCCGTGAGAGGCTGGATACAAACTGGAGCTGACGAACGCTATTTACCTCGGGACTGGCGTCCCGAGATAACAGCAGAAAAGCAGATGGGAAATAATTAGCATAGCTGATGTTCATAATATTAATGCATTATAACTGATTCAGCAGTAGTATAAAAAGTAAGCATTATGTGAATGCTTGGTTAAAGAGATGCGTCTTTAATCTAGTTTTAAACTGGGACAGCGAGTCTGAGCCTCGAACAATATCAGGAAGGCTATTCCAGAGTTTAGGAGCTAAATGTGAGAACGCCCTCCCTCCATTAGTGGACTTAGATATCCTAGGTATGACCAGAAGCCTTGAATTTAGTGATCTTAAAGAGCGCGATGGATTGTATGGCGATAGAAGATCCGTTAAATACACCGGAGATAAACCATTTAGGGCTTTATAGGTCAGTAGTAATACTTTGTAATTGATACGGAACTTAATAGGTAGCCAGTGTAGAGATGTTAAAATCGGTGTTATATGATCATATTTTCTTGACCTAGTAAGAACTCTAGCGGCTGCATTTTGGACTAACTGTAGCTTGTTTATTGAGGATGCAGGGCAACCAGCTAATAAAGCATTACAGTAATCTAGTCTCGAGGTCATGAATGCATGAACTAACTTTTCTGCATCAGAAACAGATAGCATGTTACGTAGCTTAGCAATGTTTCTAAGGTGGAAAAAGGCTGTTCTCGTAACAGATGAAATATGATTATCGAAAGTCAAGTTGCGGTCTAGTATAACACCCAGGTCTTTTACTGTAGTGGATAATGTAACAGGACATCCTTCTAAATTAAAGTTGTATTGTAAGGGATTTTGTGGGTAGTTTTTTTGGACCAATAAGTAATACCTCCGTTTTATCGGAATTTAATAACAGGAAATTACACGTCATCCAGCATTTTATATCTTTAAGACACTCTGTCAAGTTAGATAAGTTAGTGTTTTCATCTGGTCGTGATGAGATATATAATTGAGTGTCATCAGCATAACAGTGGAAATTAATTCCATGTTTTCTTATAATTTTACCAAGTGGCAGCATATATATTGAGAATAATAGAGGGCCTAACACAGATCCTTGTGGCACTCCATAGTCTACTGACGTTATTTTTGATTTTTCCCCATTTAAACAGACAAAATGGTAACGGTCTGATAAGTACGATCTAAACCAGCTTAATGCCTGTCCCTGAACACCAGTGTAGTTTTGTAGTCGATCCAAGAGTATTTTATGATCTATAGTGTCGAACGCAGCGCTAAGATCGAGTAGAACTAATATTGAGATGCAGCCTTGGTCAGAAGCCAAAAGTAAATCATTTGTAATTTTAACTAGCGCAGTTTCTGTGCTATGATGCGGTCTGAATCCTGACTGAATTTTTTCATAGATATCATTTTCTTGCAAGAAAGAGCACAATTGAGCGGACACAACTTTTTCTAATATTTTAGACATAAATGGAAGATTTGAGATGGGTCTGTAATTTGCTAGGTTATTTGGATCTAATTGTGGTTTCTTAATGAGAGGTTTTATAACTGCCAGCTTAAATATTCTTGGAACATGACCTAAAAATAAAGACGAGTTAATAATATTGAGAAGAGGCTCTTCCACTACAGGTAACACTTCTTTCAGTAGTTTAGTGGGTATTGGATCTAGTAAACATGTTGTTGGTTTAGATGCAATGATAAGTTTATTTAGCTCTTCCTGTCCTATAGTTGTAAAGCGGTGTAGTTGTTCTTGAGGGGCGATAATTGAGAGTCATAAGACACCATAAAAGATTGTACATTAACAGTTGTGTTTACAATTGTGTTTCTGATGTTTTCTATTTTCTCAGTGAAGAAATTCATAAAATCATTACTACTAAACTGTAACGGAATATTTTGCTCAGGTGATCTCTGTTTATTTGTTAGTCTAGCCACGGTGTTAAATAAGAACCTTGGATTATTTTGGTTATTTTCTATTAGTTTGCGGAGGTGCTCAGCCCTGGCTGTTTTTAGAGCCTTTTTGTAACGTGACATACTGTCTTTCCACGCGATTCTAAAGACCTCTAAATTAGTTTGTTTCCATTTACGCTCTAAGTTACGAGTTTCTCTCTTGATAGCATGCGTAGCACTGTTGTACCATGGTGCTCTAGTTTTTTCTCGAAACTTTTTTAATCTAATTGGTGCAACAATATCTAATGTACCAGAGAAAATGGTGCTCAAACTGCTAGTCATTTCCTCTAGTTCATCTGTTTGTTTGGGTTCACTGAGCAGCTGAGATAGATCAGGTAGGCTATTTGAGAATCTATCTATTGTGGTTGGAAGGATTGTTCTGCTTGGTCGATAACGTGGCGCAATATGACAGATTTCAGTGGTACGTAGTATGCAAGTTACCATGTAATGATCAGTGACATCATCATTTTGCGGTATAATATCTATATCGGTTGGATTGGTTCCATATGATATAATTAAATCTAGCGTATGATTTAGGCGATGAGTGGGACCACTGACGTTTTGCGTGACCCCGAAGGAGTTTAACAAATCTGTAAACGCAGCCCCTAACGCATCATTTGTGTTATCTACGTGTATATTAAAATCTCCAACAATTATTGCTTTATCGACATTGACCAATAGATCTGATAGAAAGTCTGCAAACTCTTTTAGGAAATCAGCGTAAGGCCCTGGAGGTCTATATACGGTAGCCAAGGCTAGAGATAATAGGGATTTTTTTCTTACATCTGAGAGTGTAACATTTAGCACAAGTACTTCAAACGAATTAAACCTGTGACCTATTTTCTGAGTAACATTAAGAATATCTCTATAGATTGTTGCAACACCGCCGCCACGACCAATCAGACGGGGCTCATGCTTATAACAGTATCCTGGCGGAGTAGACTCATTTAGACCGAAATAATCATTTGGTTTAAGCCAGGTTTCAGTAAGGCAAAATACATCAAAACTATTATCTGAGACCATTTCATTTACAATAACCGCCTTAGGTGTGAGCGATCTAATGTTTAGAAGACCTAGCTTTAGAAATTGTTTTTGTTCACTGATATTGAGATTTTCTGGTTTAATTACAATTAGATTTTTCCTAGATCCTACAGTAGATGTATTGTTTGGCTTTACTAAACGAGGAACAGACACAGTTTCTATATAATGTTCTACATTGGTACTTATATCAATTAAGTTGGGACAGCAAATACTGTGATTTGGACTTTGACTTACTAGTCATATGGTGTGTAGCGTCTTGGAGATGTTGTCCGACAGAACAGCCGCTCCGACTCTGCTGGGGTGAAGGCCATCAGGACGGAAGAGCCTAGGTCGCTCCCAAAACAGATTCCAATTATTAACAAAGAGCAGTCTCTGTTCATTACACAATGACATTAACCATTCATTTAGAGCAAATAATCTACTGAACCTTTCTTGTCCTAGTCGGTACGTGGGAAGCGGTCCAGACACGACGATCGTTGTTTCTGGCGAAGTGCTGCGTACCGTCTCGATCAGGCTCCTGTAGTCCTTCTTCAGTACCTCCGTCTTCCGCAGCCTGGTGTCGTTCGTTCCCACGTGCAGCACGACAGCTCCGACGCGCTCGTCACCATTCAGGATCTCGGGAACCTGCGTAGAGACATCAAGAACACGAGCACCAGGAAAGCAGTGAGTGCGCACCTTACCTTTGCCAGAGATAGCGCGGACATGACGGACGGTCGAATCGCCGATGATCACGGCGTCGTCGCGCTCCGACTCGCGAAGAGGTGAGAAGCGGTTCCGGGTGGAGATCTCGAAAGCCGGGAGGGGTGGGGAGGTCCTTGGTCTGGTCCTGGCTCGCGTCTTCCGCCGTGGAATCACCCAGGGTCCATGGTGATGTGTCGGTGCCGGAGTGAATGAAGCCAGGGAGGATCGCGTCCTGTGCAGAGAAACACACGGAGTAGACGAGGTCGGAGTCAAAAAATTATGAACCACTGACCTGTGAGCATCTGCGCGTGATGCTTCAAGTGCGGACCGCCGATCTCGCAGCTCGGCCTGTCTCTCCAGCAGGTCGTGGATCTGCCTCTCGACGGATTCCAGCTCCAACTGCACCGAATGTAGTTCAAAGGTGTCTTCACCTGCACACAGAGGTAGAGTTAGACACACATCCACTATATTTGCCATTATAGCAGATGTGCTATAATGGCGAATTATAGCTTTCAGTTATACAGGTGTAAGTAAGACGATCGATAGGCGAGAGACCACGCGTGCAGTGCTAGCGGGCTAAGAATAGTAACGGAAGTTCGGAAAGTTGGATATAAGTAGCGATATCAAAGAAATCTGATTGTTTTTTATAAAGACTAGTATCGGAGATATGTTCACACGTTTGTAAAGTTTAAAATTTAGGTTTATGAACAAATGTGAAAGAAGAAAATCAAGGATTGGGGATCAATTCGACGGAGTTATCCCAGTAAGCTTTTGTGAAGGAAAAAACTGTTCCATTCTGTCCATTCAAACAACATACATAGAACCTTCAAATCTATAATATAACTTACTTTTAGCCTTCTGTTCAAGCAGAGCTTTACATTTACAACACCTATCTCAATTTTTTTTATTAAGTAATAATTTATTATTACTACTTTCTCCATTTCTTACTCTTTCTCGGGTTTAAGAACTTCCATTCTATCTAATAAAATAATATAAATCAAGTTTTTAAACTAACAGAAAAGTAAGTAAAAGTTTAAACAGAATAAAGTCATAAAGAGGCACAATGGAAATTCAAACATATCTCTTTTCTTGTGTTTTGTAAATAATTGCTCAGTAAAATACACTATGTACTTTTAATTTCTCATGACTCATGAAATATGTAATATTTACTCTTCAAATCAATAAATCAGTTGTTAGCTGCTGGATTTAAATTTAGACCCTCAGAACAATTTAGACACGGGCATTGAACCCCATTGATGGCATTCTAGAAAATCATAAAGTGATCGTATAAGACTGAAATCAACTTTTCCAGAGAAATTTTAATCCACATTATAAATGGAAAATCAGTAATGATTACCAGCTCAACCAAGACCTATTCTGTGTATACCAAACACAAAATAAATAAAATAAAAATAAAATAACTATCTATCTGTTATCTGTCGTTTTCTAAATTCGGGGCCCCTTTCTGTCTGTCTGAAGACATCAAGAGAGGCTTGTTTCCCCTCAAAGTCTGCAGAGTATCATTGCCTTCCTCAATCCCTTCATCAGACAGTCCCTAACAAAAATCTCTGCCTATCTTTTGTTGGTTGATCAAGTTTACACCGATAACATTGCACTCACATTTAAATTGTTCTCCAGACATTTTTAAACACAGAAAAATCAAAAACAAACAAACAATGGGTTCTTTCATTTAGATATCAAGACTTTCTAGTGTTTAATTGAATAATGTTAAAGTATCATTCTCTCATAAACTGGACCAGAAAGAACATAAAACAGACACATGAATGTGAAGTTTTCACATTTAAGGTTACTTTCATAAAATACAAAATATAATTATTTTATTAGTTATTTTATCATCATATCTTTGGTCCTCTTTTGCCATTTGCTTGAATATAATAACACTTATCTTAAATACAAACTTTGTTAAAAATAATGGTTTTATTTTCTTCCACACCTCTGACTCTTATGTATTTATAATCCTACTGAGGGTCCTTTCACCCTTCTTAACCATAGATTTGGATTTACTCATGAATTGATCTAATTAAGTCTTTTCCTTTTTTTCTTCGTTTTTCCTTTCTCTTTTCTCTGACCTCCCAGCGAAATTGCTGATATACGGTTCAGTATTAAACCCCTGATTATTTTTGTACATAAAATCTTTTTGTGTTTCCCCTGGCAGGGGGCAACTTAAGGTTTCCCCCTATTATTTCCCCCATCCCTTTTTACATTTATATGCATTTTGCATACACTTTTATCCAAAGCGAATTACAGAGCCCTTATTACAGGGAATTAATACAGGGACAATCTCCCTGGAGCAACCTGGAGTTAAGTGCCTTGCACAATGGTGGTGGCCGTGGGGTTCGAACCAGCGACCTTCTGATTAGCAGCCCTGTGCTCTAGCCACTACGCCACCACCAACGCCTGCAGAACTGGGCATGCAGCTGTTTTTTCCTTTCTTTTTTAGAACTGTATCTGTCCTCTTCCCACCTCATTGAGGATATGTTAAACATTAAACAACAACAGTAAAGGTATTTTACCTCCTTTCTGTATCTCACAGAGCTAGAGCTCCCTTTCCTGGGGCACACTGATGCAGAGAAACCCTTTTCTATTTTTTGTAATTTTTTTTTTATTTTCGATGTGCACAAAAGTGATCAGCTCCATTTCTGCAGCCAGCAGAGCAATAACGTTCCCTTTGAGGGAGTCCACCAAATGCACACACTATTCGGCTCAGAGATACCCCAACAAACAGGTCAACATAAGGTTGTCAAAGATTTGACCTTACTCGATTGTGTGGGATATCCCGGACAAGCCCCCAAACTGTTATATTTTGGATCTAGTCATGATCCCCAATTCCCTGGTCCCGTATTTCTATGGTTGTGCCCAGTGAGATGCAGTCGGGAGTCTGTGTTTCTGAAGACTTTGCGAAGGGAGAAGAAAGAACAACAACACAGAGTGCTTCTATTCAATCTACTCAATGTTTATTACAGCAAGCATGTTATTTATATTCTTCATGAGACAATGAACAGCCAATAGGGAAGCGACAGCAAGGCTCATGGTCAAGGGGGAGAAATTGGGTATTCTGGAGTGGGCCATATACAGATGCCCCAGACATTATGCCATGTGACTGACCCTGTTCACCTCACGAGGACAAGTGTGACTTATTCAACTAACAGAAATAAGCATGCTGCAAGAAATGCGGAACATCATAAAGAGGAAGAGACCAAATGGTCAGAAACTGCTAAATATATTGACTCAATACATACGCACACACCTAAGGCGTGCAACTGACATCTGGGGTCAACTGGTCACACATACAGAGAAGGCCAGAGACACACACTCATATACAGAGCAGAACAGCATGTACATTTCATGTTTCTCACATTAACCTTGTGTAATAGCTGCTGAAATTTGATTGGCTGATGGCAGCCATGTTTTTTGACATACGTGAATGTCCATATAGACAATGATGGCAGCTGAGACAAAGACAATGTATGCAATATTTTAAGTCAATAGGATTAACGGTTTCATAGTTCCAGACAATTTTATTTTATTTGGTATTATAGTGCCACCATGTGGCAAAACCGCAACTACTTTTCTGGGCTACCAAAGATTTACCTCTTACATAAGCATACCAAGTTTGGTGTAGATATCTAATTTCCTTCAAGAATTATAGCCATATAGACTTCTGATGTTTTCGCATACCGTAGCTAGCTCGAGTCGAAAGTTAAAACTTTTTTTTTTTTTTTTACTTATATTTTTATTTGCAACCACAGCATTACATGCAATACAGTATGACGTTGGATTTTAACATGTTAATCCATCATGTTCTCACAAACAGTATTGACAATTGTTCAAACTTAATAATATCGTACACATTATACAGAAGATGAGAACAAAAACACCTAGTACAGGAGGAGGAAGGGGAGAGAAAAAAAAATCAGGGTGGATATGATAGTATAGCATATGGTCATTGGAGTATTAACGGCATTACCAGAGCCCACCTCTTTAAGAAAACAGTTTTCTGAAGTCGTAATGTAAATGTGATTTGTTCCATTTCGTACAACTACCATACTTTTTGAATCCAAGCATTGTATGATGGAGGGTCAGGTTTTAACCATCTGCATGTAATACACTTCACGGCTGCAGTGAGTAAAGTTTGTAGTAAATATATTTTAGCTCTTCCTTCAAGGCCCTCTGGACGCACACCTAGAAGAGCTATTATGGGGTCTTCAGGGATTTCAAAATGGAAGATTTCTTTAAGGGCATCAAATATATCTTTCCAGTAATTTCTTAATTTTGGACATGACCATAATATATGGGTGTGGTTACCATCATGCTGACCACAATTCCTCCAACACTTGTCTGAGCAGGATGGATTCCATTTTGCAATTATCTGTGGGGTTCGAAAAAATCTGGTTAATATCTTCCACTTGAATTCCCTCCAGACATTAGAATTGGTCACACTTCCTCCCAAGTTTCAAGAGGCACGGTTTCATTAATTTCGGCCTCCCATTTTTCCTTGATCTGTAAGGTATTATTTGAATTCTCAGACAAAAATAACAGATATCCTTTAGAAATATTTTTTTTGACTGCATGTCCAATTTGTATTTCTTTTGTATTTTTGTATTTCTATTTAAAATATCTTTCTATTAGGGAGGGTTTTTTAATAATTTCTAGTTCCTTATGCGTTGTGAGGAAATGTCTCAGTTGTAAATATCTAAAAAATTCAGACCTTGGGAGTGTAAATTCATTTCTTATTTGTTCAAATGATTTAAGTGTGTCATTATGAAATAATTGGTGCAGATAATCAAGTCCATATTGTGACCACTTTTTGAAACCTACATCTGTATGAGATGGTACAAAGCCATTAAGATAGCCAATGTTTGCTGCAGATGAGATTTTCTTGGACAGACCAAATGATCTTTGTATAGTTCTCCAAATTTTCAAAGTGACCTTGGTCCATTCACCCATGGAGGCATTTTTTAATGATACACTGGAGAAGGGTACTATTTTAAGGGGCATGGAACAAAGGCTCTTTTCAATATTGATCCATCGGGTTTGTGTGTCTTCTCTCAACCATGAAGCCAGGGGCCTCAATTGAGCTGCCCAAAAGTAAAACCTAAAGTTTGGGAGTCCCAGCCCACCATTTGTTTTAGGTGATTGTAATATTTTAAGCCTTATTCTTGGCCGTTTTCCTTGCCAAATAAATTTTGAAATTATTTTATTAAGCAAATCAAAGACAGATTTTGGCACTTCTATAGGTAACATCTGAAACAGATACAGTAATCTCGGCAGGACATTCACACGAATAGATTCAACACGACCAATCAGAGAGAGAGGGAGAGCTGTCCAACGATTTAAATCTTCGCTAATGTTTTTAATCACTTTTTTATAGTTTGTGTCGTATAACTGGTCCAAAGAGGAGGGAATATAGATGCCCAAGTATTTAAACCCATTCTTGGGCCATTTGAACCCACTTTTACTTTGGATTTGTTTAGAAATTTGACCATTAACATCTATGGCCTCAGATTTATCCATATTCACTTTATATCCAGAGTAGTACCCATACTTGAGAATTAGTTTTTTTAAATATGGAATTGTTGTCTCAGGTTCTGTTAGAAAAAGTAGGACATCATCGGCATATAGCGACAACTTATGTTCCTCTCCTCCAATTACAATTCCTTTAATTGCACTGTCGTCCCGAATTAGTTGAGCAAGGGGTTCGATGCTGATAGCAAACAACAAGGGCGACAATGGACATCCTTGTCTGCATCCACATTCTAGAGTAAAGCGTCCAGATCTACAACCGTTAACTCTCACTGAGGCAAGTGGATTTGTGTAGAGTGTTTGAACCCACTTTATGAAATTGGTGTCAAATTTAAACCGTTTAAGAGTTTGGATCAAATACTGCCAGGATACCCGATCAAATGCCTTATGAGCTTCAAGTGATAAGAATACTGCCTTTGTACCTGTAGATTTTGTATAGTTCATAATATTTAACGCTCTACGAAGGTTATCTCCATAATATCTCTCTGGTATGAATCCGGTTTGGTCCGGATGTATAATTTGAATAATTAATTTATTTAGTCTTTTAGCAAGAATGGCAGTTAATATACGTAAATCACTATTTAACAATGAAATAGGCCGATATGATTGACAATCAGCAGGATCTTTGCCCTCTTTGTGAATTACAACAATGGTTGCTTCCCTCCACGAGGGTGCCATTGTACCAGATTGCAGCGCATAGTGATATGCTCTTAATAAGAGCGGGGAAAGTAGTTCTTTAAAGTTTTTATAGAATTCATTTATATACCCGTCGGGTCCTGGGCTCTTATTATTCTTCAATGTAGAGATTGTCTCAATTATTTCACTTTCTTTAATAGGTTCTTCTAGATCCTTTGACATTGACTCTGTTAACTCATTCAATTTTATATTATTTAGGAATGGTGCCAGAATATTATCATCAGAGCAAGTATCAGAATTTTTGTAGAGTGATTTGTAGAAATCTGCAAAGGATTCTGCAATTTCATCAGGTTTAGTACGGGGGTTGATAGAGCTACAAGATTTAATTTTTTGTACGATGTTTGAAGATCTTTCTTTCTTAATCTAATTGCTAACAATCTACTAGCCCTATTGCCATGTTCATAATATCTTTGGTTAATAAATCTTAGATTGCCTTCAATCTTATCAGCGATTAAGCTATTGTATTCTCTTCGCACATCCTTTATTTTATTTAGTAGTTGTGGGTTTGAGGTTTGTTTATGTTGTTCCTCTAAATTTTTGATAGCGTGTTCTAATTCTTGTTGTTTAGCTACTCTCTCTCTCTTCTTGGCACTTGCGAATGAAATAATCCGGCCTCTGAGATATGCTTTTGCACAATCCCCTATGAGTGGTGATACCTCTGTAGAGTCATTTATATTTAGATATAATTTAAGTTCTGTTGTGACAAAATGAATAAATTCTTTGTCATTAAAGTGTGTGGCATTTAGTCTCCACTGTTTGGAAGTTTGTCTATGTCCTATGCTCCATCTTAGTTCCACAGGTGAATGGTCCGAAATTGTCATTGGTAATATCTTCATATCTACTATTCTATATAGCTCTTCTTTGGGAGTGAAAAAATAATCTATCCTAGAATAGGATGCATGTCTATGAGAGTAAAATGTAAAATCTCTACAATTTGGATATTTACTTCTCCACACATCCACAAGTCCGAATTCAGAAGACTGGTATTTTAACATCTTACTCATTCGGGCAAGTGAAGTAGTAGGGCTGGGTTGTCTGTCCAAACGTTGTGACATAATACAATTGAAATCTCCTCCCATTAATAATATTCCAGTGCTATACTGAGTAATTACATTGAAAACTTTTTTAATAAAACTAGGCCTGTCCTCATTTGGTGCATACACATTCATAAGTGAAACATTAATGCCATCTATGGAGCCATTTACTAAAATGAATCTTCCCTCTGTATCCTTATGAGTCTTTGCTAAGGTAAAATTTACCTGCCTATGTATTAGGATAGACACTCTTTTCTTTCTCCCTGATGGATGAGAGGAAAAGTACACTTTATCTGCCCATGATCTCTTTAGTTTCTCATGTTCTGCATCAGAGAGATGAGTTTCTTGCAAAAAAGCTATTTGACAGTTAGTTTGTTTTAGTTGACGCAGAATCATTTTTCTCTTCATAGGGCTATGAAGGCCCTTAACATTATAGCTTATAACCTTTATAGAACCCATTATTAATTAATTATATATATATATATATATATATATATATATATATATATATAGAGAGAGAGAGAGAGAGAGAGAGAGAGAGAGAGAGAGAGAGAGAGAGAAATCTATAGTATTCAGTAATGGCAGAGGTAAGTGGGGATATCTAATGCATGTATGTTCAAATACATGGGCAAAAAATAAGGGTAGACGTGCAATGCGGTGTACTGACGAGAAAGAAGAGGGGAAAAAAAGAGAATAAATAAGGTGGCAGAGGTGTTATAGGTGTTATACCTTTTAAAACCAACATGTTAAATAATATATAATGGATGCATTTTTCCACCACTTTTTTAACAGTGGCAGTTCTCAGCGAATCAATGAGACCTGCAAAGATAGAACTAAAGAAAATGTTCTTAGAACTCCAGAACATAGATGAGATAGGTATTATAGGGGCCTAACCCTGGACCGCACGAGAAAAACAGGCAGCCACATACCAAACTTATCTCAGTACAAAATAATTAAACTTCTTTATGTGCCAGCAATTACCTGGGCCAAAAGTAAAGAAATTACCAAAGGGGCCGCGAATATACCATCACACAGGCTCCTGCAGAACCAATAAATCTCAGTCAAAAGTATTATTACAGCAGCATTATAAATAAAAGTAGACCACTACCTTAACTGTGCATATAGCTCGGCCATTAGGACGTTCATAAATTATTTATTTCAGAAATAATAGTACTGGCCAGCTGAACAAAAGTCATTGTGCAAATTTAATTGTTAACATGAGTAAGTTAAGGGTCGAATACTTATCGCGCTGCTATCCTTTTCATGATGTTAGGTAAGCATATCAAACATCAGGATGAGTCTCTGAAATAATTTTCCTCTTCACGTAGTCCATTGCCTCAGACGCATTCCGGAACTCTTTTTCTTCTCCACCATGTGAAATTCGAAGTCTGGCTGGGAAAAGCAGTCCATAGCGCACGCCTTGTCGTCCCCGGAGAGCTCTCCTGACATCACCGAAGGCCGCTCTTGCCTTAGCAACGCTGGATGTGTAGTCAGGAAAGATAGTGATTTGATTCCCGTTGTGGTTGAGCGGAGCGCGTTCTCTGGCTTTTCGCAAGATCTCCATGCAATCTCCATCATAATGTAACTTTGCAATGATGGTGCGAGGTTTTTCACCTGGTTTCCTTGGAACGAGACTGCGATGTGAACGGTCAATCTTCACATCTCTGTCCATTTCTAGCATCTCTCTCAGAAGTTTGGATATCGCTGCGGGTGAACTCGAACCAGGTTGCTCGGGAACTCCCGTGATTCGAATATTCCCCCTCCGCATCCTCCCTTCCATATCTTCACACTTTTCTTTCAAGTCGTCGACTTGGCTGGTGAGTTTGGTTACTGTGGCATGAAGAGTAACCATCTCATCTGACCAAGTGGAGAGCCCTCCCTCAACGTCTTTAATGTTCTCTTTCATTTGATCGATTTCAGAACGCGTGGTGGCGGCGCTGCTTGCGATTTCGGACCTCATTGCCTGTAGTTCACTTTTTATTGTGTCGAAATCTTCAGCCAGTGCCTTCTTCAACTCTTGCTTTATTACGGATGATATATCTGACATCAGAGAGGAGAGAATGTCCTCAAAATCCATATTCATGTCTATAGCAGATCGGCTGGAGGCACTTTGTCCCGAGGCTTTAGGCCTTGTGTTAGTAGAGCCAGAGTACTTATATTTACGGAGATTTGCTGCCATCCGCAACTATAATATCAGACTGGCGTTGTTTTTTAATATTTTGCAGCAACTTTCGACCTTAAAATGCTTTTGTAAGATTAAATATTTACGGATTCTGCAGGAGCTCTGTAAAACACGTCTTACTCCATGTTTCGCTCAACAGCGCCCCCAGTTAAAACTTTTTTTTGTACCTTTTGATATTGAGACTCCATAGAATCATTTGGCACTGGTTTGGTCCCGATCAGACAAAAAACCTAGGACTAGTTTTCAAAAGTAGGTTTTATGAAAAATCCAGATTGCAAAAAGTTTTTATATGCAGAAATTAAATCAGAGATATACATTTTGTTTGGTTTGAGCCAAGGATTGCAATGGTATAAAGTTGAGTCTACGACAAACGGTCTAGGAGTTATGAGCAGTTTTGTGTTTTTGATTGCTGTAGCAGCCCCTATTGACCGATTTGGCAGAGTCCGTGTTTCTGAGTAGCGAGCAATACTACTACCATCTGACCAAGTTTCAAGTCTCTAGGCCTTACGGCCCGAACACCAATTTGCGAATAGTTGCCACTTCAGAGCGAACAGCCGCCTCGTAGAGGCCTGAGTGATCGTGTCTATCACCGCTGGCTGAAGGCCTGCTAGGTGTTCTGCATCCCGTCCAGCAGCCAGATGTAGAAGTTCCAGAGGTCTGGCCACAGGTGCCGGAGCGTGCCTTAAGTGAGAAGGTCCTGCCTCAGAGCATGCGCCAGAGATGGGCTACTGCAAGGTGCATCAGGTTTGAGAACCAAGTCCGCCTGGGCCAGTATGATGCCACCATCAGGACTTGCTGCCCATCCTCCCTGACTTTGCATAGTCTGACTTGCGCAGCCCCCAAGGCCAGCTGTGCACCAAGGTATCAACGCTGAGGGGAGCCTCGGACAGGTAGTACCAAAGGGGTCAATGAGAGGACATTTGGGAGGTGAAAAGGTCCACCTGCACCTCCCTGAAACTCTCCCAAATCAGCTAGACTGCGTGGGGGTGGAGCCTCCACTCTCCGCAGAGCATTACCTGTCAAGAGAATGCATCTGTTGCATGGTTGAGGCACCCAGGAGGTGAGTGTCTCGCAGAGAATTCAACATCTGCTGACTGAGGAGGAGGTGGGCGAGTTGTGACATGCAACGTGAGCATACACCGCCCTGGCGGTTTATGCACACCACGGTCGCTGTATTGTCCACCTGGACCAACACGTGCTCACCCTGAATCATGGCCAAAGCAATACTGCCAGCAACACTAGGCAGTTGATGTGCCATTGCAGGCAGGGCCCTGTCCAGAGCCACAATACTACCTGCCCAATGTGCCATTGCACTCAGTGCCCCAGCCCGAATTAGAGACATCTGTCGTGACCACGACACACCTCAAGACCTGCTCTATGGGAACCCCTGCCTGTAGAAATGCCAGATCTGAATGAGGGCTGAAAATTTAGCTGCACTGTGGCATGATAGTCACACGCTGGGTGCCGTGGCGCCATGCCTACTTCGGGACTCGAGTCTATAGCCACAGCTGGAGCGGTCTCATATGCATCAACCCGAAGGGGGACTACTGCCCCTGTGGATGCCATATGCCCAAGGAGCCTCTGAAATTGTTTCAATGGCAACGCTACCTTCCACCTAAGGCCAGCACAGACTGTGTATGCTCGTTCGTAATGGTGCCATCCATACCGAGAAACGAGATGCTCTGCGCAGGGGACAGCCTGCTCTTTTCCCAGTTGACCTTAAGCCCCATTCTGTTGAGGTGCTGAAGCACAAGATCCCTGTGCGCACTTACTAGATCTTGCGAGTGAGCTAGTATCAGCCAGTTCTTCTCCCTCAGCGGGGCCAGGGCAGCCTCTGTGACTTTGGTAAAGATGGGAGGAGACACGGACAGACCGAAAGGGAGGACCTTGTACTGGTATGCTCATCCCTCAAAGGCAAACCGAAGAAAGGGTCTGTGTCAAGGAAGGATCGATACGTGAAAGTATGCGTCTTTCAGGTCGATGGCCGCGAACCAATCCTGATGTCATACTGATGCCAGGATGTGCTTCTGTGTCAAAATCTTGAACGGAAGTCTGTGTAAGGCCTTGTTCAAGGCACACAGATACAGAATTGGGCACATGTGCTTAAGCTTATGCCTCCTGTTGGCTGGAGTTTGTTTTGTGGAGTATTTTTGCGGGACATTGGAATGATTATGTCATCTGCTACACTCATAAATAGACGGCTCACTGAACAATTGTTTGTCTGTCTGAGGAAATTGAACGGCTTTATATCGGTTGGAATTTGTTTTGTGGAGGATCACACCTTCCAGACAGTTCTGTGAATGTATCTAAACGTTCTGTGTTTACTCTGCCTATTGGATGGGGTTTGATTTACAAAGTATTTTATGTTATGTAATTTTGACCTACAAAATTTGTGCAGAAGCTCTGGACTTGAGCAATCCGATGGCAAAGTTGTCACAGAGGCTCTTGTAGGCATACATACCTTTTGAGTTTAGAGGGATTGACGCTGGTTGGTGCTGTTGTGCGAGGGGTTAATGCACATGTTTTTCTTTTTTCTGTTTGTTTGGTTCGGGATTTGATTGTTGCACAAATTTTGGAATGTGGTCTGTATAATCTTATTTTTGACACAAAATAATATTTTTATATTATATCAAAATGTCAGAATAATATGAGTGGGTTGTCTTTCTCCATGTGGAATGTGCATGGGTTGGGGCACCCTATAGAAAGAAGGGAGGTTATTTATTTTCTTAAGCGAACAAAATGTGATATAGTGTTTTTCCAAGAAACACATCTTTCCCCACAGGAAGCTTTGGGAAGATATGGGGTGGACATGTTTTCTTTAATGCTGGCTCAGGTAAGAGCAGGGGAGTCATTATATTAATCAACATCTATAATTCAAATATCTCAAACAGATTAAAGATAAATTAGGGAGAATCATTATTGTTTTAACAGAAATTCAAGGGCAAAGGTTGGTTTTGGGTAATATTTACGCACCTAATAGGACCCAATCAGTTGAACCCAACTGGTAGGGAATATAATTGTTTTTTTCATCAGTCCATAAGATTTGTTCTAGAATATATATTTTTATATAGATACCTAAGTCCCTCATTTCATCTGTTCAATTTCTTAGTCTCAGATCACACCCTGGTGAGTTTAGAAGTGTTGCCACACACAGAGAAAAATAAATCATATAGTTGCCACTTTAATGTATCCCTTTTGCAAAATCTTGAATTCCAACAAATGTTAAAGACTGAAATCAATGTTTATAAGGAGACCAACTGGTCTTCAGTATATTCTGTGGGCGTGGCTTGGGAGGCACTTAAGGTGGTTCTTAGGGGCCGGATCATACAGTATGCCTCATTCATCAAGAGATAACAGGGCATGAGAACACGTGGAGTTGGAGGGGAATATTAAAAATGCAGAGGCAGAGCTGAAGCAGCGAATGTCATCTGATGGCCTCAGAGAATTGACCCGATTGAAATACAGATATAATACTATTTTGTCATGGAAAGTGGAGTTTTGATTATTCAGGGCAAGACAGTCATACTTTAAGTTGGGGGACAAAGCAGGGAAGCTTTTGTCTAGATATATAAAGCAGAGAGAGTCTTTTCTACCATTCCCTCAGTGAAATCTACTTCTGGATAAATTTTCACCTCGGCCATTGATATTAATAATGCATTTTAAGAGTTCTATTTTGATATTTATAGTTCTATGTCTTCGTCTACTGATGAAGATATTAAAAACTTTGTGGAACCATTAGAACTCCCTAAACTGATGACTGAGCAAAAACATTCTCTTGATTCTGAAATAAGACCTTTGTAGACCTTATGCTACAGAATTGGCTCCAATTTGTTATATGTTTATACAGAATCATTAAAGAATGGAAAGCTTCCCCTAAACATGTCTCAGTCTGATTCTTATAAAGGACAAAGTTCCAAGCGATTGTAAAAGTTACCATCCAATTTCCCAGCCAGCTAGATAGATTAAGTAAAGTTATGACATCTCTTATACATATAGATCAGGTGGGGTTTATTCGTGGCTGTAGATCTTCTAATAACATTAGGCATTTCATCAATATAATGTGATCAGTGGCAGTTGATCTGCCATCTCACTTGATGCTGAAAAGTCATTTGATATTGTTGGATTATATATGCAGAAGAATTGCAGCGACATGATTTGAATCTAACAAATCCCAAATTTTGCAATCTTGGAATTATTCACCGTCAGAAAATTAAGTGACTCAAGCATCGAGCTTGGTCTGAATGGCCCCTCAGCGTGACCCTCTGAACTTCCACACAGAGTTAAACCAGACTTTCCTTTGTAAGGCTTGCAAAAGCCCATCAGATTTGCACGACTTGAATACTAAGACATCTTGCTCTTGCTTCTTCGCTCTTCTGACTCCATGCCATGTGATATCCACGAAAGCTCGGGACTCGACGTCCCGAGAAGGCCTTGCTTCACAAATAACCTAATTCATACAGACAATAAATTTCGACCATACAGAAGTCAAAACATTGACAGAATGAACTTTCGACCAAGTGCCAAGAATCAAGGCAATGCCAGGACACACAAGTAACACCTCAAATATTGTGCTCAAAGTGCTGGTGAATTTAATATTTTGGGTAATCCGATAGCAAATCGATGTAGACTCAAAGAAGGATGAAATGGTTCTTAAGGCATTGTTGATAGTCTTCATAGAGTTCATCTTCACTGTACTGATCAGTTATTTCACATTTTGTCACTACTCACCAACCTGTCTCATGTACAAATGTGTTAGATTAGATTTATGTTTAGAATTGTAATAAAGACTGTCTGTATTCAAAGACAAATAATCTAGTTATTTATGTAATTTTTAATGGTTGTCGAACACGACTAATTCTGTTATACATTTCCTTACCTAATAAGGACAGTTTAATTTAGGTCATAGCTCACATATTTCGAGACCTTAATTTCCTCCTAAATTTTTGCATGCGTGTAAATTACCCTACATATTATGATGGTAAAATGTGTGCAAAATACCCATTTTAACTGATTGAGTCCACATCTCTAAATTATACATGTAATAATCTTACAATATGGTAGAATCTTTTTAAGATTTTTTAAATGTATGGGTTCGGCAGTATATTTATTGATTGGATTAAGTTACTTTATAGACACTCTGTAGCAGCGGTGCAAACAAATTGATTAATTTGAGATTATTTTACTCTGAATAGGGGCACTCGGCAGGGTTGCCCACTTTCCCCATTATTGTTCTGTCTTGCCCTGGAACCATTAGCAGCTGCGATATGAAAGGAGGATGATTTTCCAGGGCTGATGGCGGGAGGTGTGGCGCATAAGCTTCTGCTTTACACAGATTATATTTTATTATTTTTCCCTGAACCTACTAGATCTATGCCTTGCCTCCACAGAATAGTTAATTCCTTTCCCAAGTTTGAATATAGACCAAATCTGGTCTAAATTCGAAGCTTTGGTTCTGACAGCATACTGTCCAGTAATGGCTTTCCAGCCGGGTGCCTTCCAGTACCCCAAACAGGGCATTAAGTATTTGGGGATTTTATTCCCAGCAAATCTGTCTGATTTAGTTAGTGTTCATTTAATGAAAAGCGTTTCAAGCGATGTGGGCAGGTGGACTTCATTACATTAATCGATGATTGGGAAGGTTAATGGTATAAAAATTAATTGTATTCCAAAATGTAACTACCAGCTACAATCTCTCTCTGTATATGTCTCCCTCTCTTATTTCAAGCAATTTGATAACGTAGCAAAGTCCTTCATTTGGAATGTAAGCGATACCAGTTTGCATTTCAATAAGTTACATAGGCCGATTGACAAAGGTGGGCTAGGCCTACCCAAGAATTTGTTTAATTACTATGTGTTCAGTCTCAAACATTTGGCTTATTGGTCACTTCCACCTGAGAGAGCCCCTCCCTGGTTTGTTATTGAACTGGAAGTTCTTGCCCATATTTCGCCATCACAAAGCCTTTCTATCAAACTAATCGGAGGTAGGGACAAAAGTATCCAGAATGTTTAAATTGGACATTTATTTAAATGTTGCCTCGGGCATATGGCAGAACCCAAGATTGTATAAAGTCATCTTTCTGCTTGTCAGAGAGGATTGTGAGGGGGATTTCTACATTCGGTGACCTACATGAAAGTGGAGTGTTGAGATTGTTTGAAAATTTGGTTCAACATTTTGGGATCCCCAGATCTCAGTTTTATAGGTATTTACTATAAACTGTGCCACCTGCTTTGTACTCTTTTTAGAAGTAGCACCCAAATGGCAGATACTCTGGGAGAGGTGATTACTGCTTTTGGAAAAGGTCATGCAGCAACAGTGCATTAGTCCTTGTTAATTCAGAGTTTGGGGGATGGTGTTTTAACTTCTCTCAAGAGAGTATGGGAGAAATGGGAGACATTTCAACTTTGTATTGGAGGGGGGAGTGTGGGCTAGGATTCTTAAAAACATTAAGTGTGCATCTAGAGATGCAAGGGTGCATCTTATGCAATTAAATTGTTTTTATAGATTGTATAGGCTTGGTCTTAAAGACACCTGCTGGCGATTTCAATCGGAGGATGGAGACATGGCCCATGTTTTTTTAGATGTGTTGAGACCCAGAAATTTGGTGTGTGAAATGGAAGGCACTCAGGTTTCGTTTGTCCCCAGACTTTGGGCGATGGGGCAGTCATTGATGTGGGGGATAGTCAAAGAGAGAACTTGGTTCTGACCTGTGTGTTGATCGTCAGGCATTTTGAAGGGTTGGAGGTCAGCTGTTGCACCCCTATATCCGGAATGTTGCACCGAGATAAGGAGGGTGGCGGCTTATGAGGAAGTATCATTGGAAAGACGAGGTGACTTGTTTGTCCGGAAATGGGGTAGGTATTTGCAGATTTTGGAGGGCTCTCGGGTGAGGCGTGGAAAGAGTAGTGTAGTATAGTTTTAAGTGAGTATGATATATATATTTGATTTTTTTGTATGTCAGTTTTTATTTTCTACATATATACTTATGTGTGACCACTGGGTTGTTGTTTTTGTATGTTGATTTTATATATTTCTTTTCTTTGTTATTGTAATATTTAATTTTAAAAAATGGTAATTACAATATAATTACACTGAAACAATGCATTAAATACATTTTTTTATACAAATTGTCCCTCAGTTGTGGTGTCATTTCTACCACAACCAATGGTTAGTGAAGACTCCAAGACCTGAACTGGGTGTGTCAGAAAAGGAAGATATACAAAATGTGCAGTGTTGGTGGGCCTCCAGGAACAGGGTTAGGAACTCTATCTTGCACTGTAAACACATAAGTTAATTATGAAGAAGGACTTTTAAAGTCATTCTTATGTTTGCATTTATCTTAGTGATAACACTCTGTGTGTAAATCTAAATGCAGCATATTTATTAAGGCATTAGCGTCAAGCAACTTTTGCATAGCATAATGATGTTGCTGCCAGTTGCCTGAAGCAGCTCATTTCCTCTCTATTTTCCCTTGCTTGACCTCCCTTGTAAATCATTATGCGAATGTGTAGTGCCATGCATTTTTGTCGCGGCCAGAGTATAATTTTCCAGGCACAAAGTGATGCTAAGAAGTCACAGAAGGGGGCATGATGAGATGACTGAGGGGGAGAGGGTGAAGAGGGGAGCAGGAGTGGAGAGAGCCGGGTGACTCAAACCAACAGTGAAGTTATGAGATGCACACCATCTCCAGCCGTCCAAATATCTCAGAGGGTGTTTTTAGAGAATATTTCTGTTTTAAACAAATAATTACAACTGTGATGTTTCAGTCAACATTACCCGTATAGAGTTCAAAATATTTGCAGTAATTTTGCAGCACACTCATCTATTAATTATGAAATTTAAAATGTGCTTATGCTTTCCTCTATCTTTTCACACTGAACACAAGCTTACAAAGTAGCATTTTAACTGGAAAGAGTTCCACGTATATCAAGTCGTCGTTTTTATTGATATAGAACCTTTCACACACACATTGTTTTAAAGCAGCTTTACAGAAAATCATGCATTAACAGAAAATGTAATATATGTAATATCTGATGTCTTTTTTTTCATAATTGTGTAGTTTGATAAAATACGATTTTGAATCGTATTTTAAAATATGAAATTGGGGGCCTGGGTAGCTCAGTGAGTAATGACGCTGACTACCTCCCCTGGAGTTCATGATTTCGAATCCCAGGGGTGCTGAGTGACTCCAGTAACCTCCTCGTGGTTACTATAATGCGGTTCGCTCTCTGTGGGGCGTGTGATGAGTTGTGCAGGGATGCTGCGGTGGACGGCATGAAGCTATCTCCGTGGTAACAAGATCAACAAGCCACGTGATAAGATGCATGGGTAGATGGTCTCAGATGAGGAGGCAACTGAGATCCGTCCTCCGCCACCCGAATTAAGGCGAGTCACTACGCCACCAAGAGGACTTAGAATGCATTGGGATCTGGGCATTCCAAATTGGGGAGAAAAAGGGGAGAAAATAAAAATATGTAATTAAATAATAATTGTGAGCAACGAACACAAAAATCGTCTATGTATTCCATTATAAGAGTGTAGTCCATCATTAGACCAAGGTGATGCAGACAGAGATCAGTGAGGAGCTTACGCTACGCCTACGTCATATGCCAGAACTCTACACTCTTGTGAATTTGCGGACGGACGTTACCGGAAGCCAGTGATTATAGTTTAGAAAGTTATAAATATGGATATTTTTCTTACAAAAATGCGTCGCTTCGCTTCAGAAGGCCATTTTTGATGGATGGATGCACTTAGTAGGGCTTCAAAATCAAAGGTACTATTCACTCCAATTATAAAGATTGGAAGAGCCAGGATATTTTTTTAATATAACTCCGATTGTGTTAGGCTGTAAGAATAAAGTCATATACACCTAGGATGGTTTGAGGGTGAGTAAATTATGGGATAATTGTGATTTTTTTGGTAAACTAAACCTTTAAGGTTATACTGATGCATTGTTCACTTTCCAAACCACTTCCTAGCATTGTGCAGAACACACAGAGTCCAAATATGGTGATGAAAGGTTAAATATTCTCTAATGCATTCATTTATACATTAACAGCTATAATGTGCTTGTAACAAATAGTTTTTGTTAAGGGTAAGGAATGGGCAATAAGGAGGTGGGAACCGGCAAAAGAGTCACCGTAAATTGAATGATAAAAATTCAACGTAAAACGAACATAAACAAACGCAGACACACATGCAACACGGCCGCTTGCATCTCTCTCTAACTGGCACCTCTGGCTCATCTTTATCCCCCTCCCAGCTAATTAGCCTAATCCATGGCTGGCCGTGTGTCCTCACGGCCCGGCCCCGCCCTCCTCCTCATCAGATAAAGCTTATACCATTAAATGAATGCATATTTGATGCATTTTTCTGTGTATTTTAGGAGAAAAATTCTGTAAGTGAAGATTTGTCCTCTTTTTGGACACATCTCTTTAAGTTGCTCCAGACAAATGGACAAGCCAATCAACAGAACCAGTTTGCTGAGTTCTTGAATTCTCCTGTTGACGTTTGCACCTAGATTTTAGGATTGAGAGTCAGGAAGTGTATAAAAAGGTATCCAGTGATGGGGTCAATTGCTCTGCAGGGCCCTTTGTCTTCCAAAAAGATGCCTGGAAATTGTCTTTTCAGTCTTATCTGATGGCAAAAGGCTTTTGCTTATGTAAGGCTTGATCACATCAGGCATCTGATAACCTCAATGTGAAGATTCATCCCCTGTAGTGGATGAAAGGGCTTTGGAATATTTTTGCTTTTTGGAATGTTAAACAAAAGCCTCATGACCAAACATCATTACACAACCTTGTTGGTTCTTACAACATCACGTTTGGTCTTGAATCCTGCAAGCAGGGTTGCTGTAGAGTTTTTAAAAATCAAACTGTAAAACCTCACAGACTCTTACCTAAACAGGCAGGGACACACATTCAACATGGCCTTTACATAACTTATCAGTAAAACAGGGTAGGCTAATTGCAAGTTAAAAATTCTCAAGACATGTTTTCCACATATATATCACATTAAAATTGGTTTATGAAACATTATATAAAGACAGAAGCAGACAGAAGCTACAAGAGTCCAAATTTAAATAAATTCCAAGTGCACTTCATGCATGGAACTTTGCATAACCTTTACTTTAAAGGCACTTTAACTTTGAAATACACCAGGGACTCTTATTTTGAAATGTTTGCACTTCACTGCTTCCAGCTGTTCACTCAAACAAATAAGGGAAATAAAATGTGCACTCCTACAATAATCTACAACATATTACAATATAAACAATTAAAAGTAAACATTGTCATATTTCCTCAACACTATATCGTCATCATAACACGTTATAACATGCACACAGTCAAATGAAGTTGATTAAGTGCATGAGCTGCATAAGCTTCCAGACACAAGGATACAACCAAGTCTGAAGGTTTGCAGCTCTCATTAGAATTAGTTTAGACTTTAATCATTTGTTGAAACAAACAAAATGCCACCAAAAAAAAATAGCAATATAGTTGAGGAAGAGTTGGAGCAGATCAGAAAATCCTTAAACTTCATGTCGGATGAGCTTAAACAACACTAAACAACAAGCTATGCTACTTGATCTGATGGATGAAGTTAAACAATTGAAGAACCTTGTGAAAGAGAAGGATATGAAAATTGATGGATTAGACTGAATGATTGATGATCTGGAACAATATACATGTGGAGAATGAAGGACATAATTATAAGCGGATTGGAAATAAAACAACAAACTTATGCTAGTACTGTGGCTGGAGATCAAGTCAGTGAAGATGTCCTGCCAGAGGAACTACAAACTTGGGAAAAACAAGTAACACAAGTTCTTTGAAAATAAGAATAAGAGCAATAACGTTGTGGCCTGTTATACCCTTCCCTAAAAGAACAGTTGAACGAAGCCTGCCATAATTGTTCGGTTTGTGAATAGGAAGCACAAAACCGAGCTACTGAGACAGGCAAAGAAGTTGAAGGGTACTGGGGTGTATCTGAATGAACATCTTACAAAAACGAATGCTGACATGGCTAGATGCGCATGCATTCTGAGGAAACAGAACAAGATACAAACAAAATGGACAAGAAATTGCAAAGTGATGATATGGCTAAATGGAACACCTGAAGAAGCCAAAGTACTCACAATAAGAGAACTCAAAGAATTGGAACAGTACGGATAAGGTATTATACATTTTTGTTGACTGGTATTGTAAACATGGACACTTTTTTGTTTATGAAAGACAAGGACTGTGGATTGTGGTTACAAGTGAGGACTGTGTGGAGGAATATTCATAGGGACTCACACGGATCACCATAAAAATAAATAAGATAAGGACTTTTTGTTCCCATTCAGAGATATTGATGATGGGGAGTTTGTTAATATTCATAAGGATCATGTGTCTGACCATTTTCAAAGCCAATACTGTAGGTATGAAAATTTGATTAAATGTATGAGATTGGAAATGATATTGACCCGGAAAACCATTTTTTCAATAATGTAAATAATAATTGTGAGTATTGTACAGAAGAACAATTTAATAGAAATGTGAAAATGGAGGGCGCATTATCAATAATACATCTTAATTTGTATGAAGTTTCTATACAGACTTCTACTATTAAGGATTATTTGTGCCAGTTAAATAAATTTAATGTCATTGCTGTGTCAGAGGCTTGATAATGACAAAGTACAAGATGTAGAATTGGAAGGATATAGGTTGTTTACAATTAAAAGAGTTAATAAAAAAGGAGGAGTTGCTGTGTGTTGATACAGCGTTAAGATGCAGTTTGATTAAAAGTATGTCAATGAATATAGAAAATATTTTGGGACGCTTAACCATAGCAATCAACATTGAAAGATCTAAAAATATAATTATTAGTTGTGTGTATAGAACACCAGGAACTTGTATACATTTACAAATGGAATGAGAACAAGGTACAAATTGTATATGGAGATTTTAACATTGATTTGTTAAATCCAAATGGACATAAGAGGACAAAACTTTTTATTAATACAATGTATAGTAAAGGCCTGATTCCTGTGATTACAAAACCAAGTAGAATAATAACAGACACTGCTACACTGATAGATAATATATGTACAACTGAAATTGGAGGAAAAATAGAAGGAGGATTATTTATATATAATATGACTGATCATCTTCCAGTTTTTATGATCTTTCAAAGATGTTTTTAAAAAACAAATGAAAACAGGACAAATAGTTATAAAATGATTCGACATAGAACACCAGAAGCCATTGCTGCCCTTGGTGAGGACTTAAGGAAACAAAACAAGTCAGATTTATGTAAATAAAGATCCAAATAAGCCTATGATCCTTTTTTGACCATACTAATTGGGCAATATGGAAAACATTGTTTGTCTAAGTAAGTTATAAAGAAGCAGAAAAATTATGATAAGCCATGTATTACTAAGGGAATAGAGAAGGCATTTAAAAAGAAACATGCATTATAGGACATTTATAATAACCAGAACAAAACAAGCTGAAAACAAATATAAAATATATAAAAATGAATTAAGTATTATAAGATTAGTAAAAAAGGACTATTAACACAAACTATTGGAGAGGTATAAAAGTAAGACTCAAGCAACATGGAAAGTAATTAACAGTATAATTAAAAAGAGTACTGGAAAAGTAGACTATCCAAATCATTTTATAAATGACAATACAATAATTATAAATAAAGTGAATGACATTGTCTATAAATTTAATGAGTATTTTGTAAATATTGGATGTAAGTTAGCAAAAGAGATTGTAGAACAGAGCACTGGGGATAGGGTAGATGAAGTGACTATACTTCCAAGTAATATGAATACAGCAAAAGTTATTCCTAACTTTTTTTTGTAATTACAGACCAATTTCTCTGCTTTCCCAGTTTTCAAAAATCTTAGAGAAATTACTTGTACGCAGGTTAGATAATTTTATAGATGAACACAATTTATTGAGTAATCATCAGTATGGCTTTAGAGCTAATTGGTCAACCCCAATGGCGGTGATGGAACTGGTAGAAGAGATTTCCACTGCAATAGATAATAATGAATATACTGTGGGGGTGTTGCTAGATTTAAAAAAAAGCTTTTGACACTACTGATCATGGCTTAATAATGATGAAACTGGAGAGATATGGTATAAGAGGAAAAGCCTTCTCTTGGTTAAGAAGTTACCTTGCTTATAGATATCAATTTTTACAAATAAATAATGTTAAATCGTAACTAAAGAAAGTCAATTGTGGTGTTACACAAGGTTAGGTGCTAGGCCCCAAATTGTTTGTACTGTATATAAATAATATTGATAAAGTGTCAGAAGTATTAGAAATTGTCCTGTTTACAGGTGACACATTTATGTTGTTGGGGAAAATTTTTGGAACAGCTTCTGAATACAGTGGAAATTGGAATGATAGCGGATAATAAACTTTCATTGAATTTAAGTAAAACAAAGTTCCTAATATTTAGTAATCGGCAATGTATTAATAAAAATAAAATTAGTATTAATAATGAGGAAATAGAGAATGTATGAAAATAAAGTTCTGGGTGTTATAATAGCTTATAAATTATGTTGGAAACCACATATAAATAATGTAAAAACAAACATTTCTAAATCATTGCAATATTAACTAGAACAAAACCTATTTTGAATGAAAACTCATTATATATACTGTATTGCTAGATCATAGTTCCATATATTATTTACTATGTGTAGGTATGGGGTCATACATATAAAGCCAACATAAATCTAATATATATGTTACAGAAGAGAGTAATAAGGATTGTAAAAAGGGTTGACTGTTACGAACCAACAACACACTTTAAAATTTGTTGATTTAGTTGAGTTTTACACTGCACAGATAATGTATAACGTTTATAATAATTTACTCCCAAATTGTATTGAGAGGCTGTATGAAATAAGAGAAAGTCAGTATAAACTAAGGGGAATGTACATGTTTAAAAAAAATTAGGGCAAGAACATATATAAAAAAAATAGATGTGTATCTGTTAAATGGGTAAACCTAAGGAATAATTGTGACAAGGAATTAAAAATGTGTAGTTCACTTTGTAAATTCAAGAAAATGTATATGATAAAAAATAGGATGATATATTACTATATAACTCAATATAACTCAATATAACTCAATATGATTAATTTGTGTAAGTAATATTTGTGTAAGTAATATTTAATATTTAAACTACTGTATTAATATCTGAAATGTGTACATTTGTAGTTCCCCGTCTGTTGCTCACTTCGACGTCATGTCAAAGAAGCGACACTAGGGATCTATCTTGAGCGCCGAATATGCATCTGATCTATGAAAAAAGGCCAATGAGAGTTGGTGAACAGTATTTGCATACCCCGCCCCCGGACATACGGGTATAAAGGCGAGGGGAAATACACACGTTCATTCAGAAATTTTCTTCGGAGCCGATGGTTGTGTATGCAGCCAGCTGCGAATCACACACACCAAGATTCCTGCTTTTGTTCCTCTGATGCTCTGTTTGCTGTTGGATCTACGGTGCACTTCAGCGGCTTTCTCCTTCTCTGCACGGCAGTGCAGTTTGCCCCTGGGCGCTTCGACAGCGCAGAGAATTGAAAGAGTTATATTGAAAGAGTGATTTTCTCTGTAAAAGTGTTTATTTCTCTGAAAGAGCTTTACACAGTGGCGTTGAACGTCCTTTTCAGGACGCGTCTTTACAAAGATGTAATTTCCACCCCTGTGTAGTTTCTGGATGCGGTGATTTCTCCCCACCTCTCACGGTCATAAAAGCTGCCTCGCGTGCTTGGGCTGCGATCACACGCAGGCAGCGTTTTATGAATGGTTCATGTTCTCAGTGCGAGAACATGGCCGTTCCAGCATTGCGGTCACGGCTTTCTTTTGTCATGAGAGAAAGCCACTTCAGCCGCCCCCCGCGCCTCGCCTCCTTCCTACGGGATTGAGGCAGGCGCCGCGGGTGATGAAGGCGATTTGGGGACAATGACGGGCTCTGTTCGCCGGGTAAACCCCCTCGAACCCCCCGCCTCCCTGGCATGCGTGCTTGCTTCAGAATTGGATGACATCACCGCTGCATCAGAGAGCGTTACAGCGGCGTCTGCGGGTCTGCTCGCCCAGCCTGAGCCTAATGCACGGAGGTCCGCTATGCTTTCCCGGGCTACTTGATTGGTCCCGCGGGCATGTACGCCGTTCACAGACGCGCCCCCCCCGGCTCCTTTCTTCCCGGACGTGCATAGTGAGTTGAGTAAGCCACGGCTTCCTCGCTCCTCCGCTCTCACTACCCTCGCATTCCCAGACCGCTTCCACCCTGCACGCCGCGGCCCTTCCTGCAACCAACGCCAGGCCAAGGCACTTCAAAACTTGCACTTGGGTAGTCCTGTTCTTGATGTGCTGCAGGAACTGCACTGGATGACCAACCATGCCCCTGGGCCACGGAGGTCAGAAGCGCCGGCACTCGAACAGGCAATGGCCACCCTTGTGGTTCAAAAATGCAATCTATGGACTGGGCCTGGTCGAAATGCGGGAGGTAGACGAGGCACACCTTCTCCCACACCCCCGTCTCCCAGCTCCGTCCATTCAGCGCCACCGTTGACGACTCTGCCCAGCAGTCCTCAGCGGTGAAGCAGACGGAGGCCATCTCACATCCCCACTGCAAACCTGGCGCCATGGGCCATGCCCTGTCTGCTCGCCGAGGGCGTCCTCCTGCGGCTATGAAACACCCTGCACCGCCTCAACCTGGGCCCAGCTCTCAGCCCCAGCGTCGAACACTCCGCAGGAAGCACACACCCCCGTCTCACGGACCCCCTCAAGGACCCATAAGGCTCCCAGGCGCTCCGTAGACGCTCGACCCAGGGACCAAGATGTTAGCTCCGGAGATGGTAAGACCGCTCCGTCCCCCAGTGGAGGGCCGGGAGGAGAATTTTTTGTTGAATTAGTTTTCACATTCTCATATTCTCAGTAACAGAGCTATTTCCTTTTGTCTCTGGGTCACCTGGCCCACAAATGCCATTCTCACAGCACTCTGCCGCCAGATCTCAACAGTCCCGGCATCCTGGACGCGGATCACCTGCCTCCAGCCCCCATTACTGTTCCCCGGCCGGCCGGTTCCAACGAGTCTAGAGGACGCCTACCCTGGACCTCCTCCTCAGTTGCTAAAGGCAAGTGCTTTGAGTCTTTTCTCAGCACCAGAGCCTCGGGACGCGTCACCACCTCCCGATGCCACCTTACCTGCTCCGCCCCACTGCGAAGCCCCGCCGGGTATGTCAAAAATAATCGTCCCCTTGGTGCCCCTAGCGTGGAGTTGGAGGTGTGGCTCTCACTTCCCAACCCGTCTTGCTGGCTGGCCCGGACCATCCGACTCGGTTACGCAATTCAGTTTGCCAGGCTCCGCCCACTTCACGGGCGTCCGCTTCTCCGCAGTACACGGCAAACATGCCGTGACTCTCTTACTCAATGACTCGATAGAGCCTGTCCCTCCAACCGAGATGAAGAAGGGTCTCTACAGCACTTACTTCATCATACCCAAGAAAGGCAGCGGCTTACGACCGATCTTGGACTTGCGAGTTCTCAACCAAGCGTTGCACAAACTCCCATTCAAAATGCTCATGCAGAAACACGCCTTAATCTGCGTTCGACATCTAGATTGGTCCGCAGCGGTAGAACTGAAGGACGCGTACTTCTCAATGTTGCCTCGACACCGCCCCTTTCTGCAGTTCGCGTTCGATGGCCAGGCGTATCAGTACAAGTCCTTCCCTTCGGCATGTCTCTAGCCCACTCACGAGAGTTACTATGCACTCACAGAGACCAGGTGCTCAGGCACCTCAGCCGTTTGGGGCTTCAGGTCAACTGGGAAAAGAGTAAGCATACTCCAGTTCAGAGCATCTCTTTTCTCAGCATGGAATTTGACTCAGTCTCAATGTTAGCATGTCTCACCAACGAGCGTGCACAGTCAGTGTTGAGGTGCCTCGCCACTTTCAGGCCGGGCACAACGGTCCCCTTAAAACTTTCCCAGAGGTTCCTGGGGCATATGGCATCCTCCGCGGCGGACGCGCCGCTGGGGTTGATGCATATGAGACCGCTTCGGCACTGGCTTCAGACTCAAGTCCTGAGACGAGCATGGCGCCGCAGCACGCACCGTGTGATGATCACCCCTGCCTGCCACCAAACACTCAATCCCTGGACAGACCTCTGTTTTCTATGGGCAGGAGTACCCTCGCAGCAGGTGTCCTGACGCGTCTCCGTCATGACCGACACCTCCAGATTGGGTTAGGGCGCCGTGTGCAATGGGCACGCAGTAACAGGCCATTGGAAAGGAGGCCTCGCTGCGCTGGCACATCAACTGCCTGGAGTTGTTGACTGTTTTATTTGCCCGTTAGTTCGAGACAAATGTATCCTGATCAGGTCAGACAGCACCACTGCGGTGGCATACATAAATCGCCAAGGCGGCGTAAGCTCCCGACACATGTCACGACTCGCCCGTCGTCTCCTCCTTTGGAGCCAGCAGTGACTCAAGTCGCTGCACACCACTCACATCCCCGGCAACCTCAATGTGATAGTGGACGTGCTGTCACGACAACGCTTGCCCCGCAGAGAGTGGAGGCTTCACCCCCAGCTGGTCCAGCTGATTTGGGAATGGTTCGGCAAGGCCCAGGTAGATCTGTTTGCCTCCCAAGAGACCTCCCACTGCCTGCTCTGGTATGCCCAAAGAGAGGCTCCCCTCGGGGCAGACGCACTGGCACACAGCTGGCCTACGGGGCTGCACATTTCCCCCAGTGAGCCTTCTTGCACAGGTGCTGTGCAAGGTCAGGGAGGATGAGGAACAAGTCACCCTTGTGGCTCCTTATTGGCCCTCGGACCTCGTACTCCTCGCGATAGCCCATTCCTTGCGAATTCCCCTGAGGAAGGACCTTCTTTCTCAGGGACGGGGCACGCTCTGGCATCTGCACCCAGACCCTTGGAACCTCCACGTCTGGCCCCTGGATGGGACGCGAAAGATCTAGCTGGTTTACCACCCACGGTCATAGCCACAATCAACCAGGCCAGAGCCCCCTCTACCAGGCAACTTTACACCCTGAAATGGCGTGTCTGCGAATTGGTGTTCTTCCCGGGCTGAAGACCCACAGAGGTGCGCAATTAGGTCAGTGCTCCTGTTCCTACAGGAGAGGTTGGAGGGGAGACTGTCCCCTTCCACCTTGAAGGTGTATGTTGCAGTTATCGCAGCTCACCACGACCCAGTAGACGGCAAGTCTCTGGGTAGGCATGACTTAATTATCAGGTTCCTAAGAGGCGCCCGTAGGTTAAATCCCTCCCGGCCAGGCCTGTTCCCCTCCTGGGATCTCTCGGTGGTCCTCGCCAGTCTTCAGCCCTTCGAGCTGCTAGAATTAGTTGGCTCAGGGCCCTCTCTCTAAAAAAGACGGCCCTGCTGATCGCGCTCGCTTTCATCAAAAGGGTCGGGAACCTGCAAGCGTTCTCTGTTAGCGACACTTGCCTGGAGTTCGGTCTGGCAGACACACATGTGATCCTAAGGCCACGACCAGACTACGTGCACAAGGTCCCTACCACTCTCTTCAGAGACCAGGTAGTGAAACTGCAATCGCTGCCCTGGGAGGAGGGCCTATTTGGACTGCACTCAGAAGCTTTAGGTGCTCTGAGCAGCTCTTTGTCTGCTTTGGGACAGCAGAAAGGGAAAGCTGTCTCCAAACAGAGGCTTCCCCACTGGGTGGTGGATGCCACCTTATTGGCCTATCACACCCAGGCCGTGTCCCCCCCCCCCCCCCCCCTTGAGGGTCCGAGCGCACTCAACGAGGATTATTGCGTCCTCGTGGGCACTGACTACGGGCACCTCCCTAGCAGACATTTGTAGAGCAGCGGGTTGGGCAACACCTAACACCTTTGCAAGATTTTACAATCTCAGGGTTGAGTCAGTCTCGTCCCGTGTTTTCACAGGTCCAAGCTGGTAGAACTCGGTACACGCCGACGGTCTGACCTGGGGAATCGCTTGCGTCCAGCGCCGTTTCCCTCGGCCGAGGTAAAGCAGTGCACCTTCTTTCCCAGGAGATCCCTCTAGGCCCCTGGTCGATTCTTCCCTAGCCCTCTTGGGTCCGCAGTTCAGCGGAGGAACTTGCCGTCCCAGTCCACTACAGGTACCCCAAGCTACCCTGTACTGGAATAGGTGCTCCACAGGTCAGGCCTCCTACACGGACTCCTCCTGTGTGTACTTCCACAGTACGGTCACCTTACGAGCTGACCCGCGTCTCCCTTAGGCAGTTCTTTGCCTCCCTCCGGTCGCCATGTCGTAGCAACTCCCCCCTCCTCGAGGCTGGATCTGCCACCGTGCCATTTTTCCCACATGTGACCGAAGAGGCCATGTGATGTATTTCGCCACCTTACCTCCCCTTTCGGGCAGGTGTGGCCTCCGCAGGGTCTTTTCCCCCTGAAAGAATAGGAAACTGGGCAAGACCCCCTTCTCACAATGAGGTAAGAGCCCCGGCTGCTCTTGCTCTATGCCGAGAAACATAGAGAGAAAAGAGGCCCAGCCAGGCCTGGCCCATTTCCAGGTTGGCAAGCGTCGCCTTGTTCCCCTCTAGGGTAACCAGAAGGATTCCGACGACTTTTTGGGGGGCATTGGGGAAGGGTACGTGCAGTCTGAAACACTTCTTGGTCGTTTGTGCTCGTGAAATACTTGCCCACTCCTGTGTCAGCAGTACATGTACACGGCTCAGCGCATGGCGTTATTTAAAGTGGACCCCTAGTGTCGCTTCTTCAACACGACGTCGAAGTGAGCGACAGACGGGGAACGTCTCGGTTACATATGTAACCTCCGTTCCCTGATGGAGGGAATGAGACGTCGTGTCCTCCCGGCCATGTCGCTGAGCCGAGCCGCTGAGGTGGCCGGACACCCCCGGCTCCTCAGAAAAATCCTGAATGAACGTGTGTATTTCCCTCGCCTTTATACCCGTATGTCCGGGGGCGGGGGTATGCATAGGCCTTTTTTCATAGATCAGAGGCATATTCGGCACTCAAGAGAGACCCCTAGTGTTGCTTTTTCGACACGACGTCTCGTTCCCTCCATCAGGGAACGGATGTTACATACGTAATCGAGACATTATGTATGCACATTTTGGGAAATGTCTTATGTAGCTGTTTTGTTTATCTTGTATGAATCAAATTCATTGAGAAAAGTGACACTCATTAGGTAAATATGTAAAAAGGGTAGGCAAAGGCTCCAGCCTATTCCTTTTTCAGTTATTATGTATATTTAAATTTATTATGAAAAAAATTTATTTGGAGGACCGAAATAAATTTTTTGAAACTGAAATTGTCATAAATGTTCAATATTGCTTAAGGATTGGGAACAGCCCTGCAACAGCTGAAATCATTCACAAGCCCCAGCATGCTTGCGTTTTCATTTTGCAGAACACAGCACATGCATTTATTTAATTAAATAGTATTCTTTTGTTGTTTGATAATCACATTAGGTCATATCGCGATTCCTGTCTTTCTGCCTGCAAATTTTAGACCTCTTTAAATAAAAATTACTTTTGTTGAATCATTTATGATTTTTAAGGCTTTTTAATGACCTTAAATTTTGGAAAACTGAATTTAAGACAGTTCAGACAATAACCTATTAGATTTGATGTTATTGACATAGCTGCCATATTGAATTTCATCACTGTCTATTAACTTTATTGTTGATTTAATTTTATTTGATAATGAAAAAAAATATAAATTTCAGTCAAGACATGGTTTGACTTCAATTAACAGTATTTTTCCACCTATTTGATCATCTGTCACAGTCATAAGTCACTTAGAAAAGTAATGCCACACCTCTCGTAAACAAGCTGCATGATTTAAGGAATTAATAATTTCTGTCATACAAGCAATGCAGGATAGAACAAATTTAATACATAGGGTTAGGATTTTGTCAGTTCCAATTTGACTGACTGGATATACTGGAAATCTTCAAATTCCAGCAAAATTTGCCAGGTTAGTGACATTAAACCTTTAAAGATATTTAGAGTAATATTTGATAGTTAGGCACTTAGATATCCATGAAAAGAACTTGGAGCAGTTACTGTTAACAAACAAATATGGTGGTGACACTTCCAGGATCTTTTCGACACCAACATTAAAGAAATGCTTTCAATGTGTACTTCGTTCAAATTGAAACAACACATTTATAAAAGATTATCAGAGATTTAAGCTTCTTTAGATTTCTATCAGGATCGGTGGAAAAGCACTTATTTTATTTAAATTTTTTTCTAAGACATTTTCTCCCCTTTTCTCCACAATTTTGAATGCCCAATTCCCAATGTTCTCTAAATCCTCATGGTTGCGTAGGACGAATCTTGCTTCCGCGTATGAGACCATCAATCTTATCACGTGGCTTGTTGAGCTCATTACCGGGGACACCTAGCACAAGTGGAGGCTTCACACTATTCTCTGCCATAAATTCTAATATTATAATATCGTGTTCACTAGTCTTTTTTAACAAGTCTTTCAAGTGAACAAATCTTTCTCCATACACTGACCCATATTTCTCGTTCACTGCCATTTTTCCATTTCGAAGCCAATGAATCTACTTCCTTTCATGCCAGTAAAGACTGACTATAGAGCGAGCCAATAGCATTCGACTGCAGGCTGTGAAGAGCATATTATTGAATGAATATGCCTCTTCACTGAATCAGTCAAGCTGTCATTTGAGTCTGAACAAACCAAGACATCTCATTCATGAACAAACTTAATGTACTGGTATACTAATTCACGAATGAAATTAACAACTTGGTCATGTCGTTTGTGAACAAAGATCTGCTGAAAAGCTGAATGAGAGTGTTCAGGATATGTGCTTGAATGGGCATTTGTGAGATGAACTGGCTGAATCCTCGGGCACGGGACCACACAGCATTCAATGGGATAGCTTACGATTCATGTGAGAATTTTTATGCTGAATTTTTCTGAGCTCGCTCGAAGCTGTGATCGGCTGGATCCACAGGCATGGGTCCACACGGCACGCTATGGTAGGATGTTTGGGATGACTCCTCCAGCACGGACTCATGCAGGGAAGGGCCCATGTTTTGTGTGAAAAGTTTACACCGTAAATAAGCAATAATTCACTCTGTGGTATGAATGGGTGAGCACGAGATTCGATGTGAGGGCGTATGGTAGGCTATGTTCAAAAGAAATTGGTTGAGCAGACATATGGTGAACTGTTTAGGGAAGAACTGAAACAGCTCGATTGTTGTCAGTTGCTAGGTGGGTGATGGTTCGTTTTGTATGAGTGGCATAGGTTTTGGAGCCATGGAGGATGAGATACATGATCTGAAAGACATGCCGCAGATGTGGCACATGGCAGTTGCATTTGTACTGTTTGCTGTGTAGTGGGAGTTTGTCATATGGCCCTAACAACTCAACGGTTGGAGTGTTTGAACAGTGTATTAGCACTGTTCGCAGTGCAGTAGGAGGTTTGTTTGCACAGCCCAAAAGATGCCACAGTTGCTGCACTTGGACAGTGCATGTGCTGTTTGCAGTGTAGTGGGAGTTTGTTGCATGGCCCAAAAGATGCCACAGTTGCAGCACCTGGACAGCACATTTGTGCCGCTTAAGAGGTGTTGAGCCAATAGAAATCAAGGAAACAGTTCAAAATGCAGTAGCAAAATTTCTAAAAGGAGGTCGGAAGTACGATCGTGTTACCCCCATTTTAAAAATCACTTCACTGGCTGCCGGTTCAAGCTAAAATTGATTTAAAAATGATATTGTTTGTTTATAAATCATTACACAACCAAGCTCCCAGTAACTTGTCAGACTTACTACATCCTTCCAATCCACCAAGTTCTTTATATTTATATAGCACATTTAAAAACAGCATCAAGGCTGACCAAAGTGCTGTACAATACAGATTATAAAAACACAATGATTCAAGACCAGGACATTACATACTATTAAAAGCCAGTGAAAAGAGATGAGTTTTAAGTGAAGGTTTAAAAACAGATAATGATGGTGACAATCTGATACTGATAGGCAAGCTATTCCATAAAACAGGTCTCATAACCGAAAAGGCTCTCCCTCCTCTACACTTTATCCTCGAGCATGGGATATCGAAAAGATATTGATCACCGGATCTCAGACTTTCTCTGAAGTTTGGAAAGGATCTGTTGTAGAACATCTGAGGATAGTTTAGGCAATGCCTGCAAAATGATGTCTTTAACCTCATTACTCCAGTCAGACATTGCTCTATAGAAAAAGAAAAGAGTGATGAAGAATTAGTACAGGCATGCCACACACTCTGTACTCAGGCAATGGGTAATAATCTAACAGATTCTCGTGTTTTACACAGCACGCTCTCTCGGCTGGCGTAATACTGTAAACACCCATGTTAGGAACCAGTACAGCCCGATATTCCTGGGTAACAAAATGTACAGATGAACCCTGATGAACAAGAACTAATTTGATCTGTCCAACTACAAGCTCTTCATCATCTGAGTCTCTGATCAAAACAAACATGTTTTTTTTGTATTTTGTACCTCTTAGTGTAATATCATTGGCAACCTCAGTGTTTACAGCCTCAAAATTCATATGCAAAACTGCCATTCTGATCTCCACACTGTATTCAGTAGAATAAAATTCTGTGCTTTTTTCCAGAACAATATCTGGTGGAAAGAAGTTGCCAGCATAAAGGTATGCCTGAAGAAGCTGATGTTTCTCTGCAAGCGTTTGACAAAGATTCTTGAAGTTATGTGATTTCCGAGCACACTGCTTGAAATATGTATGCTTGCTTTCAAATCTTAGCGTCCACAAACGGATTAAAGGGCCAAAGTGGAAAATCAGTTCAGGATAATGAGTAATGTAGTGGTGCTTTGGTTTCAGTGTGTGATTTGGAAATGCTTTACATCTAGTGTCCAGGTACTCATTAATCAAAACTTCTAGGTAGGCTATCTGCCCTGCAGAAATAGCTGGTGCACATATAAGCTCTACTATTTGTCGAAGCTGTAACACCAGCTGCCACACCTCATTTTCAGCTGGACTTTCAATCTTATCTCCAATCAAAACTGGAAGCATTCTAAGGAAACACCAGTTTTGCACTGCATGACCAGACAGTTTATCCCCCCCTGGAGAAAGCTCAGCAGGTTTGTCATTAGCATCACAACCAAAGTATGAGAACTGACTTATTCTGCGATTTAATTCCTGGTAAGTGAACTGCTTATCCACAGTCACAAGGTGTTTTATGTATAATGCTACATCACATGATGCAACACCTTCAAACATGTCATGGCCAAGACAAGGTGGTAATCCAGGTTGGCATACATGAAAGTAACTTAGACTATTGAACAAAGAGTCAAATTTGATTCCTTCAAATGCACCTGAAGCGGAATCACTCTCAGCATGCTCTCTATATGAAACAACAGTGCGTTTAGTACCTTTGGATAGAGGATCTTTTTGAAAGGTCTCTCTCTCAATGTTGCAATATCTGCAAAAATGAACACTCTTGGAGAAATTCTCTACAAATCCACCTATACAGTGTGAGCCCAGGTTGTCCCCACAAATTGCAGTTAATGTTCCCAGGAACACTTGTCTGTCGGGCAAAGTAACACCACTTATCTCAAGATCTTTAAGGTCTTTGATGAGTGGCTGGAAGATTTTTTCTTGCCCGAAAAACTTAAAATCTTGCTCCCTGCAAATCAGAACAAGTTGCATCTGGTCAATGCTTGACCTATGATGCGGAGGAATGTCTGTGAGGGTGGCGTATACACAGAGTAATTTGTGTTTTTTCCTGCCAGATCCAAGAGGGTTGGCAACTTCTAATGCATCCTGGTAGAGAATTATGCCAAAGGACGAAGGCTCATTTTTGAGCAAACTATTTTCTCTCATACTGTTGCCATCCCACACGTCACGAAAAACATCTTTACGAGGAACACTGTAGTACATTTGTTTATGGTGTTCCCTTACTGTGTCAATTTGTAACAGAGAACTGACAGTTTCCTTGATTGGAACATATTGTGCAAAACACTCTTTGCCTGCCTCATTTTCTCCAAGACAGACTGGAACTGGTGCTATGTGATTAAAATTACTTTTGAAGTAGGTTTTTCGTCTCTGGTCAGTATGAAGTACCTGCGAATTGTAAGTCTGAAAGAGGTCATCACTTCGCAAAACATCAATAATAGCACATATATCCCTTTCAGCAAGCTGTAATGCAACTAATTTGTCTCTTAACTTGAAAAGCAGGTGTTCCTTACTCATGTCATGAATTTCTTGAAAGTGACTAACAATTATTTGAATTACAGATGATGGAAGTAGACATTTAGCTTGTAATTTGAGATAAAATAAAGCAAGATGTCTCAAAAACAATGCTTCATCAACGCTTTCTGCACTGTCATCTTGTTCCATACAATGGCTTTCATCACATGGAGCCTCATGTAGTTCTTCTGACAGGTGGTCAGAGCTCTCAGGCAGGCTACCAGGATTAACAGAAACCAGATTTCCCTCAGAACAATCACGATGTTTTCTAGACAAGTGTGCAGTAAATGTGGATACGTTGGAAAATGCTTTGCCACATCCCTGAAATGGACATGGAACTATTTTCCCCTCCTTAATATGCATCTTTAAATGCATGTAAAAGCTTTTAAATGACTCACATCTGACCTGACATAACTCAACATGACATGTTAGGTCAAATGAGGACCTAGCACTATACTCTGTTTGGCTTTTTCCATGTCTATAGCTGTGAGACTTAAAGGCTTCAAACTTTTGAAATGTTTTTTTGCAACCAGGCAGAGCACAACTAAAAGTTATATTGGAAACATGTCTGTGAATTCGCATGTGCCTTACAAATGCACATATAGTGCTGCATGCTTGTGCACAAAGTTTGCAAGTATACATGGTGAAACTCACCAAAGATTAGGGCTGTGCACTGTCTCAGTAAAACGACATCAAGTGAATGATTCCTAGAAAAAAAGAAGAAATAATTATTATTTCGTCATCTTAAACCAAGCAAAAATTCGACGCCAAGCACGGAGAACAGTTGAGAACTGTCTGTCTTCAAAACGTGTTTCGCGCCGAAAAGTCGAGAATATCTGCCTCGTCTTTCAAAAATAACCTCTTTGACTTTTTAATAGTATGTAAGTTACATGTGAATCTCACAAAAAAAACTGGTAACAGTTACTCGCACCACTAAATCGAAAAATATATAACGTTAGGCCTAACGTTATATAAATATCTATTTTGCTTTGGGAATTTGAACAGCTTTACAAGATTATTTGCATGGAAACTAAACAAATTGACCAGCAACTTTTAATTATTATAATAGATCTGGATATTTCAAGTAGTTTTGTTTTTATTTTCCATCTTATGCGCATGATATTATGTGAATAACATTAATCCATCTGGTAAGATTCGCATCTTGTAACATTACTGAATCAGAAATTCATGTAAATCGAGTTAAGGGTACTAAAAATGAAAGCCAAACTAATTTCTAAATGGTAACTTAACTTTAATCAAGCAATTAGTTCACCGTGATGGAGCTCAAGAGAACATTCATTAGCAGGTGAAAGGCCTCGACCCGACCGTTGAGCGCTCTGTCTATAAAACGCGATTCGCGCTCAGTGAATGCACAGTCAAAAATACCTCTTGAAAAAGGCTATTGTACAGGTTGGGAGAAACATAACATAATAACAGTAAAGAAATAAACTTACCTTGAACAGTGTCCTTCTTTAAGATCCTCTAGATGAGTTGCGAAACAAGTTTGTTAATTTGACTGCTTTCTGTTCGAAAATAGACTGCGTTGAAGATGCTCCGCCCCCACGTGCTATTTTTTACAGTCCAAGACTGTTTTTTTCCAGAAACAAATGGGTTTACACATAAATGCTGTAAATTTACGACAAGTAATTAATTTATGGAACATAGACTGTAAATTTACAGGATTAAACTGTTTATTGAAATAACAGTATTTTACTGTTGGAAATTCACTGTATTTTTACAGCAATTTTTAACAGTGTGGGCTAGAAAGCAAAAATGATTTGCAGTATGTTCAGAAAGATGACCTTCAAGATCTATTGCCAGTTATTCAGCTTAGAAAGCTTCTTCAAGTTTTTAAATCAGGTAATGTAGCTAAGACATTTTAAGCTTTCAAAGTTAATGAGCGTTACCTGCCCATACAAATGTAAATATTACAGACAGTAAGGATTAAAATACAGTTTTTTATATGAGGTCCTTTTAATGTTTTTTTCCCAAGTAAAATTTTAGTATACATGAATGTGTAAATAAATGTAAAAATAGTTTTTGAGACAAAATAGTGACACTGTACATGGTATCATCATTAGAGTTTATAAATTGTTAATTCTCTGTACTATTATCAGAAAATGAAGTGATTACTCTAGACCTACAAGCCATCTCCAGCCCATGTTCAAGTTACAGTCAGTCAAGTTCATCCTCTCCTCTTTCAAGTCCAGCACCTGACAGCCAAGCTTGCATGTCATTTCCCCCAGCCATTTCCAAGACATGGCCCACAACTTTCCTGGTCCCTTGGGACCGAATGCCACCAGAGATCCAATCAGCTATTTCTGCAGGCAAGAGGCCCAAACCTGCTGAACGGCGGCAGATGGTGAGAGTCCTAGTCGACGAAATCCGCAAATATGAGCTTAACCCCACGCGCTCTCAATGTATTACAGTCTGCCAAAATATTGTTAGGCAGTACCCTAACAGCTTTGCGGACCAGTTTCCAAACGGTGCTTTAATAGCAGGAGGGTATACATCTCTCTTACATCAAGTGAAGACACGTGTGGAAAATCTAAATCGTGAGAGCAGTTTTGGCCATCAGAGAAGAACCATGACAAGGTCTGGATGCAAACGAGGACCCACTGACACTTACGGGTGTGTGAGATTTCAGCCACATCTCCCACCAGAAGAAACCACGGAAACCATAAAGGCAAAACGTCAGCGACTACAAGACATTTACAGCAAGGAGGGAACTGCTGGATTTGAGAAACTAGAAGTACACAATCTGATGGAAACAACATTCTGTCTGCAGCGTAAGCTTTTAAATTCCACACCATCTCCTTCCATTGAGGACATAAGGTGCCAGTGGCCTTACCTTTTTAACCAGAGGTCCATCTGTGCCCATTTTCACCTACTTACTGAAATTGACATACTGCACACTTTAGAGATGTCAATGGAAGAATGTGGAAAGACCATTCCTGAGTACTTTAAAAGCAGACCAAAAGACAAAAACATGAAGGATGTCCTGTCCCAGGCAGAGAACCTTGAAATTGCAGACCTGGTCATCAAGCTTCTTCTGGCACATTTCAATGAGAGTGAAAGTGGCCTGATATTACATGCAGATGTGAGTGTTTTTAAAATCTTTTGTTTCTTGTTTCATTTGATCAAATGTATTTATTTATCTATCATTCTATTTTTTTTGTTCTCTTTCAGGTTTCTGCGACTGCAGCTGATGTAGAGAAGATGCCACATCTACCTGCCAGCCCTCGTCTTATTCTATGTGGTATGTCATAACTAGTGCAGATGGGATAAATGATTGGTTGCAAAGGCAGTACTTTTGAAAGAAATGTTCATTCAAAAATAAAAATGATGTGATATTTTACTCACCCTCAGCCTTACTCACCCTTCTTTTTTACTAGAACATTTTTAGAATGATATCTGCTGTTTTACAGATTTATACGATGCAAGTGAACTGGTGCCATATTATGTTATGGATGCGAATGATCTGACACAGCGCCACAAATTATTTGTGTTTTGATTGAACAGGACAGTTAATAATTAAATATTAATAATGGACTTGTTTCTTACCAACATGTATCATTTTACCTTAGAAAACATGAAATGATGGACGGGAATAGTGTGGATTACTGTAATGATGCCTTAATATGCTGTTTCGATTGTCAAAAGGATGGGACCCGTTGCATACATACACAGAGCTCTAATTTCCTTAAAAGAATGTATTTGTGTATGTGGTGAGTAGGACGAGGTTGAGGGACGTGAGAGAATGACGCGAGACCGGTGGCGTGATTACTGATAAGTGACACCAGTGTGACGCACCAGTCTCATATCTCACACAGAGGAGTGGAAGCATTAAAGGAGTAGCAACGACAATGGAGATCAAGAGAGAAACAGGCCTGATTTTATGTTGGGTTCTGTTATGGGAAGAAGGCGGGAACCAGCAAACATTCAAATATTTTATTAAATAAATAAACCAATACAAAAATGAAAGTAAAAGCCAGCAGCTGCTGGCCACATAAAACAGAAACAAAACCAAACATAAAATCAGGCCTTTTCCTCTCTCGACCTCCTTTGTCGTTGCTACTCCTTTAATGCTTCCACTCCTCTGTGTGAGATATGAGACCGGTGCGTCGCGCAGGTGTCACTCGTCAGTAATCACGTTGATGATGAACGGTCTTTGCGACATTCTCTCACGTCCCTCGACCTTGTCCCACTCGCCACAGTGTTCTGATAAAGAAAAAGTCATACACTCCTTGGATGGCCTTAGAATGAGTAAATAATCAGAAAATTGAGAATATTGTGTAAACTGTTATTTAAAATAAAAAATTAAAATAAAATTCATTTCAGGGAGGGCAGAGAACTGTACTGAACGCTGGATGATTGCCCTAGAGGGTCGTGTTGTTTGTGAGGGCATACAACCAAGATTCCTGACTGCAATAGCAACCGTGTTTGCAATGTTCTACGTCTTCAATCTTCAGTATCCAGAGGAGGCATGTTGCACCTTGGAATTCATTCAAAGGTATTTTATCACCTTTTATAGTACCCTTTAAATTGGTTAATTATTTATATTTAATCCAATATTTAAATTGATAACAGGTAGATTTTGTAAGTTTTCTTTTTTTAATGTGTTTTTTTTTATTACCCTTAGACGATTTGTTGGGATAAACCCTGAAAGAGGATCGAAGACCTGCAGAGGCAAGGTGGTTTCAAAGAAGACTGGAAAACTTGTCAGCAAGAAGTCTGCCACTGTCAATCCCAAAGTTGCTTCCCTCCTGAAGAACCTCATCGATTTCGAATGGAACTTCGTCTAGGTAACTAAACTTAAATGCCCACTGACACTCACATTTTGCAGCTTCCTAAAAGAATCAACACCTCTTAACTGCATTCATATTCAGTGGTAAGAATGTATCTGAACCCTTTGGAATTGGATGATTTTCTGCATTAATTGGTCATAAAATGTCTTCATCAGTCACATGTATAGACAAACAAATTGTTTAAGCTAGCTACACAAACAATTATAATCTTTCATGACTTTACTAAACATCCCATTAGCCACACTCTCAGTGCAGTGCAATAAAAATGTACATTTTGTAAGTGACTACATTGTTGTTACCTCTATGAACCACAAATGTTGTTTTTGTTTTGTGATGGTTGTTCACGAGTACCTTGTTTGATCTGAGCAGTTAAACTGCCCAATGTTCTTCAGAAAAATCCACAATGTCTTGCTCAGTCTTTGGTTTTCCAGCACATTCTGAACAATTAAACCCTTTACAATACTGACTGCATGGTTTTAACACCCATCTTTTCACAATGAGAACTACTCATTAGTTAGAGGACTCCGCTATTATAGGGTGCCAGGGGGATGATTTTATTCTGAAGAACAGTGGACAGTTTAACTGTTCAGAACAAACAAGCGAATCATGAACAACTATTACAAAACAAACAAAAAAACATTTGTGGGTCATTAAGTAACAAGAAGTTCACTTACTGCAGCGCTGTGAATGTTTAATGAGATGTGTTTAGTAAAGTATAGATAATCTCTAAGATTAGTTATGTACAATAACATGATCATTTTATGTCTCTTTTAAAAGTGTTCGTAGAATATGTGATCGCTAGTTTTTGTCATGTGATTTATTTTACCACTAAGATTTTCTTTCCTCTCAGATCTGGATTTCCTCTCAGACCAGATGTGTTAAAAGTTGATGTGGGATGTTTTGCCAGTTTTTTTTGCCTCTTCCTACGTTTTTTCACCCGTTGGATCTCTTGTCCTCTCAGATCCGGACTTCCTCTCAGGCCAGATCTTAGAGATGATTTGGCAGTTTTTTGCCTCTATCAAGGATTTTTCATCGATTGGTTCTTAAAGGGATACTCTACTGGTTTTTCATATTAAACGATGTTATTCCTTTAACTAAGACGAGTTGATACATACCTCTCTCGTCTCAGTGCGTGCACTAAATCGCTGTCTTGCCGTGAACCTTTGTTAGATCTTATCTCAGCCCTGTTCATTCAATACGTGCCAAGAAGAGAAGTGACCAAACACCTCCACGTTTTCCCTATTTAAATACAGTTACTAGAGTAGTGTAACTCGACCTAGGACGGTGACACAAAATAAAACGTTGCGCTTTTCTAAGCGTGTAAAATGGATAACTATATTGTATGGCAGAATACCATAGCAAGTGCTTGGGAGCACTTCGACTCGGCGCAGTAATATCATCTCTCGTGAAAAGTCCGCTCCCGTTGAAATGAGAGGGAGGAGGAGAGGGAGCGGACTTTCACGAGAGATGATATTACTGCGCCGAGTCGAAGTGCTCCCAAGCACTTGCTATGGTATTCTGCCGTACAATATAGTTATCCATTTTACATGCTTAGAAAAGCGCAACATTTTATTTTGTGTCACCGTCCTAGGTCGAGTTACACTACTCGTGTAACTGTATTTAAATAGGGAAAACGTGGAGGTGTTTGGTCGCTTCTCTTCTTGGCACGTATTGAATGAACAGGGCTGAGATAAGATCTAACAAAGGTTCGCGGCAAGACAGCGATTTAGTGCACGCACTGAGACGAGAGAGTTATGTATCAACTGGTCTTAGTTAAAGGAATAACATCGTTTAATATGAAAAACCAGTAGAGTATCCCTTTAATATTTTCCTCTCAGACTCAGAATTCCTCTCTTGCCTGGATGCTGATGTTGACATGTTGAATGTAAGGTTTCTTTGTTTGCCTACTGTTTCCTCACATTTTACAATATATTTTCTTTGACTTTTTTTTTTCCTTAACTGTTAATGTATTGTTAAAACTTGTTAGCTGTTCTAAATAAATGGCAAACAATACTGGACCATAATGTATATTTTCTTCATTTTTTCCATTGAGTAAATATAGGGATGTTAATAGATATCGGACAATAGAGTAAATAGAAAACAGTATTAATACTTTAACTTTTTATACTATAGAATTATAGCTGGAAGTGGAACCATTACTGCCAGTACTTTCTGAAGCACAGCCATAAAATTAAAAAATGTATAATTATGGTAAATGGCTGGAACCACAGCTGCCAGTACTTTACTGTGAAATTACAGCATTGTTGAAACCGTAAAATTACAGTAAATGGCTGGAACCACAGCTGCCAGTATTTTACTGTAAAATTACAGCACTGTTGAAACCGTAAAATTACGGTAAAGGGCTGGAACCAGCTGGCAGTATTTTACTGTAAAATAACAGCATTGTTGAAACCGTAAAATTACGGTAAAGGGCTGGAACCAGCTGGCAGTATTTTACTGTAAAATAACAGCATTGTTGAAACCGTAAAATTACGGTAATGGGCTGGAACCACAGCTGCCAGTATTTTACTGTAAATTTACGGGTGAATTTTTTACAGTGTTGGTAACATGGTATACATAGCGCCTGTGAATGCCTGAACATAATTGTTTGCTAGATTAAATGTCAGGAACATATGTGAAACAATGACAGGAAACATGCTTGCATGTTCATTCGAAAATTGGTTTGTCATGAAATTAGAAGGCACCCAAAACTTAATGTTTATTAACTTAAGTGTATGGTTTGGAGCATTATAGATTGTTTTCCAACGTAATGCAAGTCATTTCATAACTCTGTATTAATGGAATGTGGTAACTCGTCTCGTTTTGATGAGGATGTATGAAATCATAGGAGTTTGTGCCTGAGAGTTGTTTATAATAGATATTATAAGAGCACCGTTTGCAGTAGTGTGGTGAATAAAATGACTTGTTTATATTGATGACATATAATACGTTTTACAGAAAAACTGAAATATTGGAGTTTAAAGCAAGGTGCCAAACTGAATCATTCGGCTGTTATTAGGTTGGCTTGAGAAAGCCAACTTACTGAAATCCTATTTAAACTTATTATTATTATTATTATTATTCTGAGACTAAATTTCTAAATGTAACTCCTCCTAGAGCTTTTAAGCTACATGCACCAAACTCGGCACAGACCTTCAGACTAATCCCGAATAGTGTGCTATATCTTTTCTAACTGATCGGACTTACGGTTTTCCTAAAAATGACGATCAAAACTCGGAAAAACTCCCATTGATTAACATTGCGGAATGTTCAGAAATTTAAATCCCAACTGACGTTTTCACACACACAGACGAAAAAGGGCCTGTCAGCCCTGCGTCTCTCCTTCTCTCTCTCCCTCAGAGGATTTCTTTTATCAAGCAGCCAATAAGTAATGACCTAAAATCTTCATAGCCACAGTATAGTAGCTTCCAGGTTGACTTGATTCACTCAGTATGGAAAGGAGGCTTGATAAGTATCACCCTGGTAACTGCATAGCAACCAGACAGGGTTACCCTAGCAACCAAATAACAAATCACATATTTCTGCACCAGAAAATCATACAGACATCCTGTTTCACTTATTTCACTCAGGATGGAAAGTAGCCTTGATATGTATCACTCTGGTAACTGCCTAGCAACCAGATGGGGTTACCCTAGCAACCAAGTAACAAATCACATATCTCTGCACCAGAAAATCATACAGACTTCCTGTTTCACTTATTTCACTCAGGATGGAAAGTAGCCTTGATATGTATCACTCTGGTAACTGCCTAGCAACCAGATGGGGTTACCCTAGCAACCAAGTAACAAATCACATATTTCTGCACCAGAAAATCGTAGTGACTTCCTGTTTCACTTATTTCACTCAAGATGGAAAGTAGCCTTGATATGTATCACTCTGGTAACTGCCTAGCAACCAGATGTGATTACCCTAGCAACCAAGTAACAAATCACATATCTCTGCAACAGAAAATCAGAGAGACTTCCGGGTTGACTTATTTCACTCAGGATGGAAAGTAGCCTTGATATGTATCACTCTGGTAACTGCCTAGCAACCAGATGTGATTACCCTAGCAACCAAGTAACAAATCACATATCTCTGCAACAGAAAATCAAAGAGACTTCCGGGTTGACTTATTTCACTCAGGATGGAAAGCAGCCTTGATATGTATCACTCTGGTAACTGCCTAGTAACCAGATGTGATTACCCTAGCAACCAAGTAACAAATCACATATCTCTGCAACAGAAAATCATAGAGACTTCCGGGTTGACTTTATTCACTCAGGATGGAAAGTAGCCTTGATATGTATCACTCTGGTAACTGCCTAGCAACCAGACGGGGTTACCCTAGCAACCAAGTAACAAATCACATATCTCTGCAACAGAAAATCGTAGAGACTACCTGTTTCACTTATTTCACTCAGGATGGAAAGTAGCCTTGATATGTATCACTCTGGTAACTGCCTAGCAACCAGATGTGATTACCCTAGCAACCAAGTAACAAATAACATATCTCTGCAACAGAAAATCAGAGAGACTTCCGGGTTGACTTATTTCACTCAGGATGGAAAGTAGCCTTGATATGTATCACTCTGGTAACTGCCTAGCAACCAGATGTGATTACCCTAGCAACCAAGTAACAAATCACATATCTCTGCAACAGAAAATCATAGAGACTTCCGGGTTGACTTTATTCACTCAGGATGGAAAGTAGCCTTGATATGTATCACTCTGGTAACTGCCTAGTAACCAGACGGGGTTACCCTAGCAACCTAGCAACCAAGTAACAAATCACATATATCTGCACCATTATATCGTAGAGACTACCTGTTTCACTTATTTCACTCAGGATGGAAAGTAGCCTTGATATGTATCATTCTGGTAACTGCATAGCAACCAGACAGGGTTACCTTAGCAACCAAGTAACAAATCACATATCTTTGAACCAGAACATCGTAGAGACTTAGGGGTTGACATATTTCACACAGGATTGCAAGGAGCCTTATGAGTATCACTTTGGTAACTGCCTAGCAACCAGATGTGTTTACCCTAGCAACCAAGTAACAAGTCACATATCTCTGCACCAGGAAATCATAGAGACTTCCTGTTTCACTTATTTCACTCAGGATGGAAAGTAGCCTTGATATGTATCCCTCTGGTAACTGCCTAGCAACCAGATGCGGTTACCCTAGCAACCAAGTAACAAATAACATATCTTTGAACCAGAACATTGTAGAGACTTAGGGGTTGACATATTTCACACAGGATTGCAAGGAGCCTTATGAGTATCACCTTAGTAACTGCCTAGCAACCAGATGGGGTTACCCTAGCAACCAACTAACAAATCACATATCTCTGCACCAGAAAATCGTAGAGAATTCCGGGTTGACATAATTTATTCAGGATGGAAAGGAGGCTTGATAAGTATCACTCTGGTAACTGCCTAGCAATGACAAGGGCTTACCCTAGCAACCAAATAACAAATCACATAACTCTGCACCAGAAAATCGTAGAGACTTCCTGTTTCACTTATTTTACTCAAGATGGAAAGTAGACTTGATATATATCACTCTGGTAACTGCCTATCAACCAGATATGGTTACCCTAGCAACCAAGTAACAAATCACATATCTATGCAACAGAAAATCATAGAGACTTCCGGGTTGACTTTATTCACTCAGAATGAAAAGGAGGCTTGATAAGGATCACCCTGGAAACTGCCTAGCAACCAGATTGGGTTACCCTAGCAACCAAGTAAAAAATGATATATCTATCTGTCTATCTGTCTATCTATCTATCTATCTATCTATCTTTCTGATGGTCAATATCTATCTATCTATCTATCTATCTATCTGAGGGTCAATATCTATCTATCTATCTATCTAACTATCTGCGGGTCAATAACTATCTATCTATCTATCTGTGGGTCATACTCTATCTATCTATATCTCAGGGTCAATGACTATCTGTCTATCTATATATCTGACGGTCAATATCTATCTATCTATCTATCTAAGGGTCAATGACTATCAATCTATCTTTCTATCTTTCTATCTATCTATCTATCTATCTGAGGGTCAATATCTATCTATCTATCTAATGGTCAATATCTATCTATCTATCTATCTATCTGATGGTCAATAACTATCTATCTATCTATCTATCTATCTATCTGATGGTCAATAACTATCTATCTATCTATCTATCTATCTGAGGGTCAATATCTATCTATCTATCTATCTATGGGTCATACTCTATCTATCTATCTATCTATCTATCTATCTATCTATCTATCTATCTATCTATCTATCTGAGGGTCAATATCTATCTATCTATCTATCTATCTATCTATCTATCTATCTATCTATCTATCTAATCTATTTGATAGACTGAATGGTTTTATAATCTCTAAACTTTGAACTTTGAAAACTACTACTTATAATTACATCAAACTAGAAACCGTAAATCTTCAAACTTTTACAACTACTTCAAACTTTATGCTAGGCTTTCTCAAGCCAACCTAAAGTTTGTACTCAAACTTTTTAATCTAGTTAGGTTGGCTTGAGAAAGCCAACTTACTGAAATCCTATTTAAACTTATTATTATTATTATTATTATTCTGAGACTAAATTTCTAAATGTAACTCCTCCTAGAGCTTTTAAGCTACATGCACCAAACTCGGCACAGACCTTCAGACTAATCCCGAATAGTGTGCTATATCTTTTCTAACTGATCGGACTTACGGTTTTCCTAAAAATGACGATCAAAACTCGGAAAAACTCCCATTGATTAACATTGCGGAATGTTCAGAAATTTAAATCCCAACTGACGTTTTCACACACACAGACGAAAAAGGGCCTGTCAGCCCTGCGTCTCTCCCTCTCTCTCTCCCTCAGAGGATTTCTTTTATCAAGCAGCCAATCAGTAATGACCTAAAATCTTCATAGCCACAGTATAGTAGCTTCCAGGTTGACTTGATTCACTCAGTATGGAAAGGAGGCTTGATAAGTATCACCCTGGTAACTGCCAAGCAACCAGATGGGGTTACCCTAGCAACCAACTAACAAATCACATATCTCTGCACCAGAAAATCGTAGAGACTTCCTGTTTCACTTATTTCACTCAGGATGGAAAGTAGCCTTGATATGTATCACTCTGGTAACTGCCTAGCAACCAGATGTGATTACCCTAGCAACCAAGTAACAAATCACATATCTCTGCAACAGAAAATCAGAGAGACTTCCGGGTTGACTTATTTCACTCAGGATGGAAAGTAGCCTTGATATGTATCACTCTGGTAACTGCTTAGCAACCAGACGGGGTTACCCTAGCAACCAAGTAACAAATCACATATATCTGCACCAGAAAATCGTAGAGACTTCCTGTTTCACTTATTTCACTCAGGATGGAAAGTAGCCTTGATATGTATCACTCTGGTAACTGCCTAGCAACCAGATGTGATTACCCTAGCAACCAAGTAACAAATCACATATCTCTGCAACAGAAAATCAGAGAGACTTCCGGGTTGACTTATTTCACTCAGGATGGAAATTAGCCTTGATATGTATCACTCTGGTAACTGCCTAGCAACCAGATGTGATTACCCTAGCAACCAAGTAACAAATCACATATCTCTGCATCAGAAAATCATACAGACTTCCGGATTGACTTGATTCACTCAGGATGGAAAGTAGCCTTGATATGTATCACTCTGGTAACTGCCTAGCAACCAGACGGGGTTACCCTAGCAACCAAGTAACAAATCACATATATCTGCACCAGAAAATCGTAGAGACTTCCTGTTTCACTTATTTCACTCAGGATGGAAAGTAGCCTTGATATGTATCACTCTGGTAACTGCCTAGCAACCAGATGTGATTACCCTAGCAACCAAGTAACAAATCACATATCTCTGCAACAGAAAATCAGAGAGACTTCCGGGTTGACTTATTTCACTCAGGATGGAAAGTAGCCTTGATATGTATCACTCTGGTAACTGCCTAGCAACCAGATGTGATTACCCTAGCAACCAAGTAACAAATCACATATCTCTGCACCAGAAAATCGTAGAGACTTCCTGTTTCACTTATTTCACTCAGGATGGAAAGTAGCCTTGATATGTATCACTCTGGTAACTGCCTAGCAACCGTATGTGGTTACCCTAGCAACCAAGTAACAAATCACATATCTCTGCAACAGAAAATCATAAAGACTTCCTGTTTCACTTATTTCACTCAGGATGGAAAGTAGGCTTGATATGTATCACTCTGGTAACTGCATAGCAACCAGATGTGGTTACCCTAGCAACCAAGTAACAAATCACATATCTTTGAACCAGAACATCGTAGAGACTTAGGGGTTGACATATTTCACACAGGATGGAAAGTAGCCTTGATATGCATCACTCTGGTAACTGCCTAGCAACCAGATGGGTTACCCTAGCAACCAAATAACAAATCATATATTTCTGCACCAGAAAATCGTAGAGACATCTGGGTTGACTTAATTCACTCAGGATGGAAAGGAGGCTTGATAAGTATCACCCTGGTAACTGCATAGCAACCAGACAGGGTTACCCTAGCAACCAAATAACAAATCACATATCTCTGCACCAGAAAATCATACAGACTTGCGGGTTGACTTTATTCACTCAGGATGGAAAGGAGGCTTGACAAGTTATCACCCTGGTAACTGCATAGCAACCAGACAGGGTTACCCTAGCAACCAAGTAATAAATCACATATCTTTGAACCAAAACTTCGTAGAGACTTATTGGTTGACATATTTCACACAGGATTGCAAGGAGCCTTATGAGTAACACTTTGGTAACTGCCTAGCAACCAGATGGGGATAGCCTAGCAACCAAGTAACAAATCACATATCTATTTAACAGAAAATCGTAGAGACTTCCGAGTTGACTTATTTCACTCATGATGGAAAGTAGCCTTGATATGTATTACTCTGGTAACTGCCTAGCAACCAGATGGGGTTACCATAGCAACCAAGTAACAAATTACATATCTCTGCACCAGAACAACATAAAGACATCTGGTTTTGTTCATGGGACTCAGGGTAGCAAGGATCTATCTATCTATCTGTCTGTCTGTCTGTCTATTTATCAGTCTATCTATATCTATCTTTCGAACTGTCTATCTATCTGAGGGTTAATATCTATC